>CM034152.1:213516980-214203694 GCA_019776745.2 Taxus chinensis | reverse complement strand
AGTAAATGACATGTATCAGTAATGCTAAAAAATAAGAAAGAAATACATGTCATGCAATAACGAATAAAATGGAAAATTCAAGATGATATGCACTATAAACAAAATGGGGGTTCTATTATAGGGGCCCCGTCCCTCAAATATACAAATACACACAAAATGTTGAAAATACAAAGGATTATATTACAAACAGAGAATTCAATTTTCAACAATTACTACTTCACCTAGAAGGGCTGACACACACTTCAACAATTGGTCCTTGAGATGTATTAAATCTTCACGAGCCACAAAACTAAAAACAAATTGAACGTCCCCTTTTCTAGTAGTTTAGATATTTTCACCCGAGGTCCATTCAGAATCTTGGTAAAATCCATCTTATTCTTGAGTGAGTTCACCCACTCAAAAAGAGAGAGTTTGCCCCTTATGTATGCTTTGGTCCTCTGACCAGTAGAGGGCCAATCCATGAGAAATCACATTGCTCCGTTGGATGGATCATCATGGATAGTTATCTACTTCTTTGGAGGAAGAGCTTGGGCACCTACTGCAGCCCGGATTTTGGCAAGGGAAGTTTCAAGGGGTGAAATTCACCTCTCTGTTTCGTTTGCATACAGGCTTAGAATCATTTCTTCTTCCTTTGATGTGGGCAGTGGGCTCGACACATGAAGCTCTGTATTTAGTAGAGAGGGATCATAATAAGATTTTTACATGTGACAATGATCATCATGGAAACAAGGAAAATGATGAGACCACTTTTATTTCAGGCACCCCATGCTCAGAGGATGCTTATGGTGGATTAGGTGAAAGTGAAGGCTTTGGAAGATAGGAAACGAAGCACACATTTCATTCATTTGGTTCAGGAAGGATATTATTAAGGTGTCCTAGGAATAGCTATCCAAAGGATTTTCCCGGGTGTTGGGCACATTGAAAAAATGCTTGACCAAGGATTCATTAGAGAATGTAAGTTGGAAGAATTCACCCAAGTTGGGGAGTTCTTCCCTGGTGGGATTTGATCCTAGGGATGAAAAAGACATGACATAAATATTATTGATGGAAGTGAAATGCGGGGGCTTTACAAAATTCAAATGGTGAATTTGTGACCAGTAAGAAATTTTTTGAATAGGCATGTCTCTCTAGATGATGTGTCTTAAGAAATCATATCGTCATAAATGTCATATCTAGCCCGGATTGGCAGGTACAAGAAGAAGTTAAATCAAGATTAAGCATTCATATGAAGTGTGTCACCAGAAGGTGAATAAATGTCTGCGCATTCAAATAAAGTCTTATCAATTTAATCTTTTTGCCACGTTATATATATCCTCATGTGGAAAATATGATATTAAATTAATGTGACATGAAAAATATTTTACTTTTTTATGCCGGCGTGATGGTGACAGGTTGGTAGTGGGTAAAGTTAAAGGTCATCTTGGGGGAATATTCCATATTATTCTGTGGTGGCCCCGAAGAATGGCACGAGTGTGAATGAATGAAGAATATGGGTAGGTTATTCCCTAAAACCCTAAAAAGAAAAGGTAGTATAAGATGGAGGAGAAAGAGTTTTAGAGAAGAGAGATGGATTTTTGGGAGGGAGAGACCTTTGGAGGAGAGGATTCAACTCACTGGAAGTGTTCCACGAGGAGTTGGAAATATGTCCATGTTGTAGGAGTTTTCATCCTTTCTATGGGATTTATGTTTATTTGAAGTTTACGCCAAGGTGGTTCCATATGTACAACCATTGGAAAAATTTGAGAGCATGTCTATATATCTCCCTTGTTTCTTTCTCTAAGATAAATGGAATTGCTTCAAACAATGCACACCAATTAATGTTATGTTCCATAATATAGTGATTTGGAAATAAAATGATGCATGTTTTCCTTTGGATCTCCTATGGATTATAACTAGAAATTATATGTTATGAGTCTGCAATAGTGAGTTAGTTTATATGGCTAGAGAATGAAATCCTAAAAGGGTACTTCGGGGTATTATTTTCGAGCCTATAAAAATTCCTTACTGATCTACTAGAGCAGGTGACTTATTTATGTGTCTTAGTGGGTCCCTTGCTTTTAGAATTATAGGTGTAATCCAGACATAGGTGTTTTAGTATTAAGGGTCTTAAGCTGGATCATTTGAGATCTGGGCCTTTTTTTGTCTCAGAGGTTCCCTACGAAAAATTTCCCTTTGGAAAACTCTCCTAATTTTACTACTGCATCACGAGGTAATGAAAGTATCATGGTGTGAATGCCAACACATTTCTTAATTCCCTTGTCTCATTTGATACCTAAGCCTCTGTCTTCTACAAATCTATCCCCGCCTTACAATTTTCTGAATGATCATTCTTTGTACCATTCCAAAATATCTCATAGACTTTTTACCAAAGCAGTATCTCGCAAGAAGTTGTTGGGTAGAATACACAATCATTTCACACATCCTAAGTGTGTTCAGATCTATCTTCAGTAGCCTGTGTTGGAGTTTCAGGACCGTTTAGTGATTTGTGACCACTCTATCAAGTGAGTGTTGCATTTAATGGCTACGCCTGGCCTCTGATCTACCTTCCCTGTTGGACTCGAGAATTGTCCCCAATTTCTTACCTTATTATCACCCCTTGGGCTAGACATTGGGTTCTCTCACCTTGGCATAGGCAGAGCAAGTAACAAGGAAACTAGCCACACCATTTTCAAGGTGCCTCTCCGTTGCTCCAAGAGAGAGAGAGAGTGGTCAGGTGAAGCGGAGGGAGACCTAATCCCTAGAAAAAAAATAACTCATATGGGTTCCTCTTCTTGCTCTGTCCCCTCTTCTACCTCCCTCGCTCTCCTCCCCAGTGAGTACATGTCTAGGAGCCAACACTCAAGTCGAAATGTTTTGAGGGACGTGTAATATTCCTAAATTTTAGATTTCAGTGAGTCTAGGATTCAGATGTTAAGGATGTTTTCATTCGATGCTTGAAAGACTATGAAATTTTCCAAAGTTAGGACTCTAGTGGCAAATCCATTGTTATATGGTTGGAATAGGCCAATGTTGTTCATGAATGTATTTTTTCGACGGTTCATAGGTGTGAGCTTATAATAGTCTCAAATTTTTTATGTCATCTTTATCATGAGGAATATGAGAATGATTGATTACAGGTCAATTTCAACGAGTCTTTTATCTGAAACTTGCAATAGTAATATGGCATCCCCTGTGTGTAGGACTCCTTTCAGATCAAATTCATTTAGGCCTATGGATTTTAAGGGAATGTAAAGGTACCAAAATAAGATCCCTGATGGAGTCAAGTTTAGGTTACCTATTTTTTAGGGGTACGCAGTTTGTATGCAAAGCAACATCTTGGTTTATTTCAGGATTTTATGCAGGAATATGGGATAACATTTGAAGATATCTTCATGAAACTATTTGTTCATACATTAAAGGAAGATGCTCAGGACTAGTTCAATTCCTTACCTAAAAGTTAATTGCACTCATGGGAAAAATTGGTGGCAGTATTTATAAATCAATTTGGTGATGGTCCTGATCTCTTTTCTCCTAATTATAATAGCAGTACAAAAATGTGGTTGATAAAGGAAAATCTCTGATCCTTAGGGATGAGGTAGCTGAAACTAGGAGGTGACCTATTGTTATGAATGAGTTATTTAAGAGTGGTGTCAATACAGTTGGTAAAATTGAAGGCTCGTGTGATACAATTTTAATATATGAGGAGAGTAAGTGGAGTAAGAAATTAACAAATTTGGAACAAGGTACCATGGATTGTAGTTTCATCTGTAATAGAGGTTCAACAAGACTCCCATGTTAATCTTTGGTGTGATAAATATTTTATATTGCTTGCTAATTGTGGCCTGAGTTCATAAGTGATATTGTACTAGAGGTTCAACTGATCTTTTGTGTGTCAAAACTGCAAGTGAATTTTGGGCAACCCTTTTAAAGTATGTTATTATCCTGTAGGGGGTAGCATGTAATTGGATCAGGATCATAACACTCTCGACCATAATTTTTCCTAGATGAGTGATGGGATGATTTCCAAGTACAAAGGACAGGTTCCTTCATCAGAAGATAGATGTTTGTTACTTGATGCATTGGTTGATCATGAAAAGAGGTTCTGGTTATGACACATATCATTAAGTGGGCTTGCGTTAAGTTGTGCAAGAAAAAGCAAGATAGTGATATTGAGTTATAAATGAATGTCCTGGCCCCACAATATGACCCCACTTCTAGCAAGCTAGTTCCTTATATTGAAGGTACTAGTCTGGGTTGTGTTTTGGATGATGGTGGTTTTGAAAACCATGCATTAGCCTTTGAAGGTCAAAATTATGGTGTCATGCCTTTGTATTCTGATAAGGTATGTGTCTATTTTCCAGAAGAATCAGGTCTAAATGTTTGCACTCCCTTGGTTTTTGATGGATTAGTCGAGCATGAGTCTATAATAAAGTTTCCAAGGTTACAACAAGGAAGTTTGTGTTTCAATAGAGATAGGGAGTTGTGCTTAGGGGTAAAGGCTTGCTTGGTGTTTGTTAAGAGAACTTCATGTAAAGATAGAAAATCCCTTTCACAAGCAAATGCAGAGGGTATCACTATGAAAAATTTGAAAGGTAATGAATGTATTGACTATTATCTCAATACTTATTTTGACATCAAAATTTTTTGGTTGAATGGAGACTTGGTTGAACATGAAAAATGAAAGTATATTTAGCATCTTAAGGCATGCCTGAGGTTTTTTACAGTCATCATATTCTGATACAAGTGAGGAAGATGGAGCCATTGGCTAGAGTATTATGTTTTTTGAATACACTTTATGTGTTGGGTTCGTTAGTGATGGGTTCGTTTCAACTCCGAGTAAGTTGTGCGAAGGTATATCTGGGCAGTTGTGAACTTTTGTTGTGGCGAGGATTATGGATTGATTTGCTAGTAGAATTCGTCCTAAGTTCTCATGTTTCATGATTAAGGATGCACACATTATATGGGATCTAGGTGGTCCTTAGTAGAACTTTTCGGGTCCTTTGGGCCTCAGTGATTCATTTGTACAATGTATAGTTTCTTGCTTCCTTTTTTGGTTTTTGTTTTGTTCCTGTTTGTGTTGTTCGCTCTCTTGTGGTATGCTACAGTTGTGGTCATTGGCTGGACTTCATTTCCCAATGGATAGGCATATGGAATTCTCAGGGAAAAAATTAGTGGCAATTCTTTACTAGTTCACGAATATTTTTTATTTTTGAAATTTTGATTTAGAGATTTTTAAGAGTCGTCTGGAGCAGCATTTCACTTTAGAAGGTTCTTGAGTGAAGAAAGTATTAATTAACCCCCTTCCTTTTGGCCATCTTGTTTATTTTATTTCATGTATTAGTGACCTATTGCACCCATTTCCTAGCCATTTTCTAACATCTACATGTTATCTTAGCCTTGGCTGGGGCACCCAAGATTTAGTACTGGGGTGCCCATAGGCACCTTGGTCCCACCTGGGGGTGCCCCCAATCCTTCTTGCACTTTCCTGCCACTTTTTGGGCCTTTTCTAGTTGTTTTTCATCTTTATCTTTCTTATGGTTGGCCTTTTTGAGGTTAATTATGAAATTAGAGCAAGAGAACCCTATAAATATAAAGTTATGAGACCATAATGAGGGACCTAACATCATCTACTATTATCACTCCATCTAGAGTTACATCCATCTATTGCATTGGCATCCACATAGCTCCATCATCAAGACACAAGCTAGGACATTTGTATCACACTTCATAGGGGGAGGGATTCTATTCTATTCCATGCACACATTCTATTACATTTTCTACATTTAGCTATTTCTCGCTACTTCACAAAGTGTAACTGACACAAGATAACACCTAGGGCACGACATGCACACACACACACCAGAACTACATATGGGTTTGAAATGTAGTGTAACACTCAGTTAGTAAGTCCACTATTGTGGCAACTTGAAGGTCATTCTGACCCATTCATTTGCATCTTTATTTTTTTAGGGTTTTGATACTTCCTTTTGGTCTTTTGTAGGTCATTTCTTCCTCTTGGAATATTTTGAGCATTTGGTGCAGTACAATAAAATTAATGTGACAAGCAACGAAAGTTATTAGTCATCTTTAGGACCTATGAAGACTAGTTCCAGGCCTTTTTCCTAGACTAGGGCGACCTATTTTTCTTACTAAAGTGCCCATGGGAACCCTAGTCCTCTCCCAGGCACTCCAGACAATCTATTTCACCCAGATCTATCCTTTTCGGAGTCCTCGGTATAGTCATTCTTACTTTCTAATTTTTGGTGTTCATCACTGCGACACTCTCCAGTAGGCATCAATTATCAGCTGAGTTCTTTCCTCACTCTCTTTTACACATTAGGGTTTAGCATATTTACATTTTTCTTAGATCATTATTATACTTCTTTTCTACATTTACTTACTTTAGTACATTTTTTCATAGCTTAGATTAACCATCCTTGCACTACTTAGTTAGTCCATTTTAGTTAATCATTTTGGTGAACCCGAATCGACCATTCACGCTCCTAGGATACTTTCCTTTCTTCCATATTTCATTATAGGGTTTATTCTTCTCTTTCCATGGATCACTCTCATGAGGAGTTTACTGAAGCTCACCTTAAGGCCATCGACGATAATTGCGTTGAGCATCCACACGATCTCGATTTACTTTTACATGTTTCTCATGAGGAAGCTACTAAACTTAGCCGAACTCACCACTTCTATAGCCATGCCCACTTTTTTTACCACTAAACCACTTGCCTCTACTCTTCCTCTTATTTCTATTGTTCCCATTTATGTCCCTACACCTACCAACCTCTTCACACCACCTCTAGTTTCTCATGTATGGTGTCTCATCTTGTTGGAAACCAAGACTTAACCTCTCTTTATCATGACCTTCAAGCTCAAATTCATAAGTTACAACAGGCCACCTCCCATGCATCGCCATCCTTGGATTCTACTTTGTTGTTGCATACTCCATTCGCTCCCACCATTTCTACTTATCCACTTCCGCCTAACTTTGTCACTCCTAAGCTTCCCATCTTCAATGGGCATGTTGACCCACATGAACATCTTAGAGTATTTCATGTTGCTTACCTTGACTTTGCTGATGATCATCTCCTTTTAGCTAAGCTTTTTCCTCGTAGTCTCCATGATTATGCGATGCGTTAGTTTTATGACTTACTTGTTCACTCAGTAACCTCCTTTACACATCTAGCTGATGCATTTCTTACTCATTTTTCTATCAACATCAGCTCTAATATTTCTTATGCCTAGCTAGCACAACTTAAACAAGGATCCAATGAACACCTTACTAACTATGTTTTAAGGTATAAAAATAATCTAGCTAAGATGACAAATGTGTTTGCCAACTCTAAGCTTCATGATTTATTTATACAGAGTCTATTACCACCTCTACAAGAGAGTGTTCTCTTTTAATCCTCTCCTTCATTTGATCAACTTTGTCACACTCTTAAGCTTCATGAGACTAATCTCTTATCCATCAGAAATCTTAAGTATCAAGAAAAAACTTCATCTTCCACTCATTTTCCTAACAAGACACCATTTAAACCATCTACAACAAAACCAACCAACACTAAAGTTACTGTCAACACCGTCACTTCTTTAAAGGAGGTTCACCCACAACAACCTCATATGCACATTTAGCACCATTCCCATGGCTCCACATCTTATATTGAGACAAATTCTTGATAACAACCTTATTACGCTTTCTTCTCCCCCTTGAGTTAGACACATCGCGACCAAAAGGTCATAACTACAATGAAAACTTTCACTGTGATTATCATTGACGTGTGGGACATTCTACAAATTGATGCCTCAAACTCTGCACCATCATCCAAGATCTAATTGACAACAATAAACTTGAGTTCCCAAAATCTACTAGCACTGCCATAAACAATGACAAGGGTAAACTCAAGATTTTTAACAATGACTCTCAACAATGTGACAAGAAGACAACAAACTCTTTTGCTAATCATGTGTATCACGTGGTATCACCTCCTGGATCTGGAGCTCTATATTTCTTATTCGCTAACACTGAAGTTTTTCCACCAATCATTTCCTTTTCCAACGTCGATTATCATGCCAAGTTTACATCTAAACATTTACACATCCACGTATCTATTGGCTCAACCTCCATTGACAATACTAATGTTGACCCATCATGGCCTATTAGTGCGTGTTCTATGTCACTCCTTAAGGCCATTAGGTATCCTCTATCTCAAGTTGAATACCCTTTCGAAAAAACCTTAGGATTTGTTCAACAACATATCATGGTTAGCCCTCTTATGATGCTCGCGCCTTTCCTCATTGGAAACATGGTTAAGGGATATGACATGTTCCTTAGTCTTAATTGCATTTGCCACTTGCTATCTATCACTTCTATAAATCATCTATGACTCAAATTTATTTACAATAATCAAGTCATCTTTATTGATGGTGTCCCTACATCTACTCTATGGTCGCCATCCCGTCGCATGGTCTCTAGTGCATCCCCTACCTCACCTACCACATCACACTTGTTACTCAAAGAAAAATCTACTCCTAGTTTTCGTACTCCCTTATCATTTGCATGACTACGTCGCTCCACTATCCCTACACATAAGTATAGGCATATTCCTCACATAGTTACTACATCTTGGCATAGATCACCACCTTGTTTTATTCCACGCGGGTCTTCTTTACCTTCGCATTTTGTATCACATAGGTCTCCATCACCAACACATTTTGTGATGTCACAACCTTCTTCATACATTCATCCCTCACATGCGCATAGGCTTCATTCACCACTACAATGTTTGTCTACTATACCTCCATTATTAGAACATGATTGTGTGCCTTCACCTCATGCATCAGATGAAGGACATTTGTCCTTCACCATCATTGGATAGTGCATTCATTTACACATACTTGGGGGGGGCATGAAACTCCCCCTTCCCCCTATCTAGTCTTAACATAGTCACCATCATCATCTTTTACATCCTTGAACATTCATATCCTTACATTTGGCATATTCATCATACATTCTAGCGTCCCTACCCAGATGACACACTCTTGTGCTTTGGTTCACACTTGATTGTTGAGGGATTATTACTACATTGAACCCCACACACTGCACTATAGGCATTACACATTGCACTTCATCACACATCAGACATTATACATTTCGTCATTTGTGTCTTTACACCTCATACATCATGATAGTCATCATTAGGCGAACATCATTGTCTACACATCTTACATCTTACACTACTTATCCCACACAATACAGTATTCATTTATCTACATACTACACCGCATATTTTCACACATATTCTACTAGTATTCATTATATAGGAGTCTAGCCTTACATTAATATTCTACATACATTACATGTCATCTTATACACTATGTTTTACATATTTCTACACACCTTGTATTGTGTTCTACACACCACGTATTTACATATTCTACTTATCACATAGTCATGTATTCTCATAATTGTCTTGTCTTCTATGTGTTGCACTCACTACTCGATGACACACTTTAGTTCATCAGTCCATACTTGATTACTGAGGGTTTATAAATCAAATGGACCTTACACATTTACTACTCAGGCTTTCACCATGTGACATTTCTAGGCTTGTGACATACGCTTTAGGATAAATCGTCACCCTTTCCATCCTTTTGTAGTGGTATACACCTTAGGTTACATCACCACTCCCTACTATTCATCTTATAGTGACATACACTTTAGGCTACATCGTCACCTATTCTATCATTTTCTAGTGGTCTACACCTTAGGTTATATCACCACACCCTCCTTACATTTTGTAGTGATATACACTTAGTGCTAAATCATCACTCATCTGTTCATCTTATAGTGATATACGCTTAGGCTAAATAATCACTTATATGTTCATCTAGTTAGGATATAAGCTTTAGGTATAAGGTTCACACACATCGTCGCTAGGCTGCATCTCATCTCTATGCATACGCGTTCATCACATTATGTTAGATACAACACATACTACTCTACTTTTTCCCAATGACACACTCTCGTTTACGATTCATTCTTGACTGTTGAGGGGGAAAACCAAATGAACCTCATTGCATACATTTCCATCCACTTAAGGGGCACGTGGCTCCTATCATTCCATTTTGCATTCCATTACATCCATCCACAACATACTACATATATGGTTGCTTATATTCTTGCTTACTTTTTTTGTTCATGATCACTTTATTACACATGCTAGTTTGATTACTTGTATGTCATTTATCTATACCATCCACACATGCACATTCACACCTTATTTTAGTTGTGATCATAGATACAGGTATCTTACATGTAACATGGATGCTCACCTTCTACCCTTCCTACATTGGTCATTGGGGGCATCCACATTCGTCTCTTCCAGGTGTTATTGTTTCATTTATACTTAGCACTTTACATTACTTGCTTATACACACTTTTGACATACTAGCTATCTTTCTAACATGCTAATGGGTGCTTCATGTGTAGCATTTTTTATGTAGGGATATTTTTCCATACTTGTTTGTTACATTGTCATCTATTATTGTCTTATTTGTTATTGTTTGGGCCTTGCCCTATGTTTGGTGTGCACACTTGTTTGTTGTTTGCGGCCATGATGGCCTTGCATGTCTTGAAACATCATGAGTGATGTCCCATGTTTGCAACCCACTTTATGTGGCTTACTTGTCTTCTTGCGTGTTTACACTACTTTTCTTGGTAGCTTTTACATTGTTTGCATAGCTTACACATTATTTTCTACATGCATGTGTGTTTACATTTGTCTTTGGCTAGCCTTCTTGTTTGTGTGTGCCTTGGTTTCTACCAAGCACTTTCCAGGGTTCCAAAATACATGTGGTTGGTCCTCTTTTGGGGCTGCATGTCTCCTATCAGCAGCGTCGCATGTGCCCCCAAAGAGGGGGGCATCATTTGGGGGTTTATTCTAACACAACACATTTACACTGGTTCAGTTCAGTTCACTTTCTGCCCTTGGCATTGTGGGTTACATACAATGAGTGGGTTCAGACCAGTCTATGAACCCCATACACAATGGATTTTACAGGACATGGTGTCCTTAGCATTTTTGGGAAGTAGTTACAGGCTTAGAGGTTACAGTGGGTGTGCCTCTCTACACTACTTTGGCCAGTGGCGTCGGATCGCCAAAAAACTAGGACAATACAAAGATCTCTACACATAATTCAGGGAAACAGTTAGAGCTTAGAGGACATTGATAATTTCCTCCCTACACTTCTTCAACCTATGGCGTGAGATCACCCCAAAAAATCATAGTACAAGATATCCTTCTACACTTTCTCTCTCGACATGGATCAGGTGCACATGTTCCATTTACCTTTACATTTACATTTTCCATTTACATTAGCATATTTTACATACACATGCATCTTTTACATAGTTTTTTTACACTTACATACATACATATTTGACTACTTGATCATTTTCTCCTTGCAGGTCCAGCCATATGAGAAACAAACAGTCAAATGGGGACAAAAACAATGTTCCATGATAACACACATGCTTTACTAACCATGCAGGTACACTACACACTGCGAAAGCTACACACACGCATTCCACCCTAGGTTCACTCTCATCACTTTTTCTTTGCACATTTTTTATCTATAGTTTCCATGCTTTATCTAGTCCTTCGACACATTTCTACTACATTCTTCATGGACATCAGGTACACATCTCTATCTACTTTATGTTACTGAGATTTCCACTCACCAACATAAAGTGGGGGAAAAATGTAGTCAAAAAATCATGCACTTTAGACATTTATTTATCTTGGTCTCATACTACTATTTAGAAGGTTCTTGAGTGAAGAAAGTACTAATTAACCCCCGTCCTTTTGGCCATCTTGTTTATTTTATTTCATGATTTGTGACCTATTACACCCATATGCCCAACCATTTTTTGACATTCCAAATTATTTTAGCCTCGACTGGGGTGCCCAGATTAGTACTGGGGTGCCCATGGGCACCCTGGTCCCACCTGGGGGCGCCTCGGTCCTTTTTGCACTTTCCCACCACTTTTTGGGCCTCTTCTAGCCATTTTACATCTTTATCTTTCTTGTGGTTAGCCTTTTTGGGGTTAATTATGAAATTAGAGCAAGAGAACCCTATAAATATAAAGTTATGAGACCATAATGAGGGACCTAACATCATCTACTACTATCACTCCATCTAGATTTGCATCCATCTATTGCATTGGCATCCACATAGCTCCATCATCAAGGCAAAAGCTAGGACATCTGCATCACACTTCATAGGGGGAGGGATTATATTCTATTCCATGCACACATTCTATTACATTTTCTACATTTAGCTATTACTCACTATTTCACAAAGTGTGACTGAACAAGAGCACCTAGGGCATGACATGTACACACACACACTAGAACTACATCTAGGTCTGAAATGTAGTGCAACGCTCAGTTAGTAAGACCAATATTGTTACAACTAAGGTCAGTTCGACCCATTCATTTGCATCTTTCATTTTTTAGGGTTTTGATACTTCCTTTTGGTATTTTGCGGGTCATTTCTTCCTCTTGGAATGTTTGGAGCATTTTGCGTCGTACAGGAAAATTAATGTGACAAGTAGCGAAGGTTTGCAGTCATCTTCAGGACATGTGAAGACCATTCTAGGCCTTTTTCCCATATTAGGGCACCTTTTTTTCTTACCAAAATTCTAGTGGGCACCCCAGTCCTCTCCTAGGTGCTCCAGTCCAGCTATTTCACCTAGATCTGTCCTTTTCGGGGTCCCAACATAGTTTTTCATGCTTTTTGATTTTCTGTTCATCACCATGACACTCTCCAGAAGGCATCGGTTATCAGATGAGTTATTTCCTCACTCTCTTTTTCACATTAAGGTTAGCATGTCATTTTACATATTTTCTTAGATCATTATTATACTCCTTTGCTACATTTACTTACTTTAGTACAGTTGTCCATAGATAGATTAAAGACCCCCGCACTACTTGGTCAGTTTATTTTTTAGTTAATCATATACGCTAGCAATAATGTATACATCTCAAGAATTTACATCTGTTATTTCGAGTTTGGACAACAACACAACAATCGAGTATATTCTGTAGTCCAAATGGTCGGTTATTTGCTTCAAAGCCAGACACCCAACCACTCTAAAGTCCAGACGCCTGGTTTCCTTTTTCGCAATCATCCGGTTGTTTGTTACATACACCTGTCTACATTTCTTATCACATGTCTGCATATTCCTATCGTAGACTCCTGAGTACATTATTCTATCACCCGAATGCATATTCTTATCACTTGTCTACATTTTCCTGTCATATAGTTGCATTTTTCTATCACCCGGCTGCATACTACACTCGCACGACTACATATTCCTATCATCTGGCTACATACTATAGTCACCCTGACTGCACTTAGGTGTTCCACAACATATTCCAGCCGTACACCTTGAGCCTTGATTTTAGATTGTACGCTTAAAATGTGTGACAATTCCTCGTTATGGATCCTCTAATGCTCACAATGTGGAAGGCCGATAAAAAAGGAAATATTTTATCATATTTTAGCCCACCAAAAGAAAAAGGGATCAGGAAGAATCATATGCAAGTTCCTATGTAACCCCCATACACACCAAATGCAGGTATTGTATGAAATAAATAAAAATTGCCTTATTTATTTTCAAATTACAAATTCTAACATTATACTTAACAATACAAATTTCAAAATCCCCATTTTCTCCATTTTTGCAGATACGGCATATCCCACTGATGATGAAATGCCTCCACTTGAGGAAAAACCTCATTATGTGCCTACATTAGACATACAAGCAACATATACACAACAAGCTGAAGATATGCCTCCCCTTGAGGACAATCCTAATCACAAAATGGAACAAAGAGAAGGAATCTCAAGTCATCAAACACCAAGTTCAGCTAGAAACCCTACTCTCAATTATTTGAAAAGGAAGAGAATAAAGAATAATCCCATTGATGTTGGTGAGATCCAACAAATTGAAGATATTCATACACAGTGTGATCAAACACTTATTATAGGTGATAATGCTACCTAAATTTCTATGCAAAGAAAGAGAAGAAATATGACCATTGGAAAGAATTTTAAGTTTGAGTGGGCAACTAAGTTTCCATTCATTGAACCAGTTCAACCGGAAAAAGGTATGGACATTCCAACCAAATTTAAATGTACTATTTGTACTTGGAAACTTGGAAAGGATCACAAAATGCAACTCAAACTGGACATGATTGAGAAACATTTTCATAAATAATATGTTACAGTTAAACAAGAAGATGGTCAAATAAAATGAACACACAGATGGAAAAATGCAAAAGAATGCATGCGTGTTAGATATGCTGAAGAGTATGATAGTGAGAAGAAACACCTATAAAATCTTGTTGAGAAAGGAGGAACTATTACAACTTAGCTAGGAAAAGGTGTTCACACTAATCTGTGAGCCAAAAATATATAGTTTACAACTATCTACCATATTCTGAAAAAGGGTAGACATACTTCCAATTTTCAGGATTATTAATTTTTATTTCAACTTAATGGATTTAATAATATTCCAATATCCCATTGGTCAGGAAATAATGCTTGGGAAATTTCCAAGTGTCTCACGATGATTGAGAAGGAGGATTTGAAAGTAAAAGTAAAACATGCAAACTTTTTGTCACTGTCTATTGATGAGGTCAAAACTATTGACAACACAACGTGAGTTTGTATTCAAATCTATACTTTCGAGAACCACCAAAGGATACCTCATTTATTAATAGTACATAAAATGATAGAAAACTACAATGTAGAGAACATTTACAAGTTGGTTATTTCAAGTCTAAGAAATATAAAAGGAATGGATGATCATAGTAACGCCACTAAATTGGTCTGCGTTGGTACAGATGGTGCAACATTAATATAGGGGAATAGAAATGGTTTGTGCATTTGGATACAAACCTATGTTGCACCATACATGATTCCAATCCATTGTATGGTGCACATAATGAATCTTTCATACAAAATAGTTAACACATTTGACATTGTTGCAAAATTTGAAGAGCTGATCCATGACCTGCATGCATATATGTCTAGAAGTTCCAAAACATTTCTAGAGTTTCAAAAATTTGTAGTTGGTGTGAATGATGGTAAAAAGTATGCTTAAAGATGTGGATGCAAGGTGGATTTCTATGTATGAACTTGCATGTAAAATTTTTCAATAACATCCATCTTTGGCAGGTTTTATGTATAAATATCGTAGAGAAGTTGACAAGGAAAACTATCCGTTGTATCGATTAAAAAATTTGGAAACCTTACTGACACTAAGTTGGAATTCATCCCCACGTTAAGGGAAATCAACTGTTTAAGTAAACATGCTTAAGAGAGTCAATATATATTTTTGATTTCATAAGGTTGAGGAAATGTGTTTTTCAAGCTATAGACATGCTGTACACATCCTAAGAGTTTTAAAGAGCTCGTATTTGAGAACTGACAAATGTTAACATACATCAAGGATCCTAACTACTATATGCAATTCAATATTAAGGAGTATCCTTTGTATAGTTGTTAATGGGAAGGAAATGCCAATGCATACGTTTCAACAAAGAGTTGATTTGGTTGGAGCAAAATTTGAAGAAGGTCATGTCACACACATTTTATATGAGAACGTTATTTCTGATACAAGGATTGAAATAGAGAAAGATTTCACAAAGTTTATATTTATAGAATTTATGAGCGTTTTAAAAAGGAATGATCTTATAGAGGTTATGGGAGTAGTGAATCCAATATTTTGGAACATCTTAGATGGTAATAGTGAATAATTTGTAGGTGAATTATTTTAGAAGCATATGTTTGTTCTGGTAAACATTTCAGTAGGAATGTACATATAAATGGTGTTGAGATTAAAGGTATTTTGCAAAAAAATATTTACTGACAAATCAGTCATCACATTATGGACTTATAATGCTCGATCAATATTGACATCTAGATAATCCAACAAAAAATGGAGCTATAACAAGGCTATGGAAAAATCTGTATCCAAGCAATGCCCTGTAAGAAAGTCTTAGTGAATATTTTTGGATATATGAGCTTTTCCAAACGATGATTTTGGGGTCAGTAGAAGAGTCTTATGAACATGTCTTTAGTGAATTATATTTTCTTGAAGTCAAATCTTTGTAACATGTTGGATAAAAATTTGGAGACATGTTTGAGATTATATGTTTCACATTATCCAGTAGATGCATTTCCTTATAAAAGGGTGATTGCAACTTGGACTTCACTTATTGATAGAAGAAAAGTCACTAACACATAGAGTAACAAATATGATCTTAGTTCTAAACCAGGAGGAGGATGTTTTTTTGAGATTGACAAAGAAGATACAAATGTCTCCAAGGAAAATACTCAAACATTGTTTCATTTGCCTAGTTTTTAGGCTTGATAAATACCTTAGTAAGACTAATAGGAGTGCTTTATAAATATTTATAAAATCCTAATTATAAAATTCATATGAATTTGAAATTGATACAATTTTTTTGAATAAATGATTTTAGTTTATTATTCATTTAAAATTTTTATACATGTCAATAGATATTTGATGTCTTATATTTCAATTCCGCATATAATAAGATACAAACACATTAATTACAAATAGAATATATATATATTACGCTTTAAAAATTAAATTTTTTAGTTTGTGTTGTAGAAAAACAAAACACCATAGATGCAATGAAAATATTAACAATATATTATATACTAAAAGTTTTGATTCATATTGTTGAGCCAAATACTTTACGAAAATGCTGCAAAATGTCTCAATAGGATATTTGATAAGTCTTGTATTTCAAGTTCTGCATATAATAAGAAACAAAACATGTAATTATGAAGAAATAATATGTCTACACATAGGCATTATACTTTATAAATTACATTTTTAGTTTGCGTATGTGAAAAACAAAACACCATAGACGCAATTGAAAACATTATACAATATATTATATACTAACAGTGATTTCATTCATATTTTTTCCATATAATTTACAAAAATTGTAAAACGTCTCAATAGATATTTGATAAGTCTTATATTTCAATTCTACAAATAATAAGAAACATAAAAACATTAATTACGAAGAGATAACATGTTACATATATATTATACTTAACAAATTACATTTTTAGTTTACGTTGTGAAAAACAAAACACCATAGATGCAATGAAAACATTTATAATATATTCTATAATAAAAGTGTTGATTCATATTGTTTTCAAATACTTTACAAAAAGTGCAAAATGTCTCAATAGAAAATGCATATATATATATATATATATATATATATATATATATATAGATATATATATATATAAAATACTTTACAAATTACATTGTTTCAATTTGATTTGTGAAAAACAAAACACCATAGACGCAATGAAAACATTAAAAATAAATAAAAAGTGTTGATTCATCATTCATATTGTCTCCAAATACTGAACACCAAAATGTAATCAAAACATAAACAATATAATAAAAGTCTTGATTCATCATTCATCATTCATATTATTTCCAAAATAGTACTGTCTCATTCTATTTTGTTCACATTTTCTCCCTCTTTCTCTGGTATTTTTTACTCTTCAATTACTCTTGATTGAACTAGATCTAGAGCTACGGCATTGATACTAGCAAGATTTTCCATATCTTGTTTCACCGCATCACCTGCTGAAAGTAAACTGGGATACACATCATATTTTTTCTTAAACAATAACATTTGGATCCAAGTCATGCTGCTTGATAATATTCTTCAACTGCATTGTTCTGTTTATTTTGTAGCACAAGTTTTTCCTTTAGTGAAATAGCAGCAGTAAAAAAATTTGTGCAGTCTTCAGATCAAGATCTAAGACATGTGCTTCATTATTCAAATTTTCATATTTTTCTTGCATTGTGAAAAAAACATGATTAGTTACAAATCTAAATATGAAAAACTAAAATTAAAATGCAAAGAGGTGAGAGAAAACTTATGACAACTTTATCTTTTTCTACATTTGCAATCACAACCATATTTTTGTCTCTATCCCATTGGTTATAATATGCTTAGGCTTCACCATTTAAATTTTCTAGTTTATTTAACACCATATCTAGAACATTGTCATTATACTCATTACTATATGGTACCTGAAAGAACCTTATTCACAAATACATCAATATTTCCTGGCTCAATTTTAATTGAAGCAAATAATAAATTTATTTTGGAATGGTTGTGAAAATGAGTATTTATTTCTTGTAATTAAAATTTTTGCACGTAATTCCCATGTTTTAAATGTTTCTATATCAGGAAAAATAACTTTCATTCATGTTAGGATAACAAATATCTACTAGTAAATTATTCAAAGGAAAATATGTTAATTGATCATTAGACTATGGTACTATATGAGGTGGAGAGGGTGTGCCGTCTGGAAAAATAGGTGAATGTACCTATATAACAGTAGCTATTCACCTATTTTTCTAGATGGAACACCCTCTCCACCCTTAGGGCACACCCTCACCTATTTTATTGGTAATAATATTATGGGGATTAAAGGTAGGTGGATCACCAGTACCACTCTCAATACCCAAGAAATCATCATCAAGATCAATTTGATGCAAAATGGTGGTTACCATTGCACTTGGGACACCACCAAAGGAGAAATTAGGAAACTTGGATCATTTCAAACGAACTGTGCCACCAATTTGCACTAGAAAATATATTATTTTCCCCTGTGTCTGAACCTGTCTCTGTGTTGGTGGAGGTGCATATTTTTTGTTTGAGTAGGATAAGGAATGACAAAATTTAAATTTGAAATCACAAGAATTATATATTTAGTAAATTTAGCAGAAAAGTAAAAGTTTGAAGTAACTGATATTAAAAATGTACATTATATTTACCATGATGAATATGTCTAGGGGTAGTTATTTATTCCACTGGCAGTGGTTGCATCCTCATGGAGCCCATTGGTTCAACTCTATGTCGGGAAGTCTCATGAGTACTATCACATGAATTTGTAAATATGTTGTAAGAATTAAAATTACCCATAGTGGATGATCAATTAATAAAAAAATAAATAATATTTGTTCCATTAATTCATGAATCTTAGCTTGACTATACAATTAATATTACATAATGGTATTAATACCTAGAATAATTGATGCAGTTGGTTGTAGCGCTTGTAATTGAGTCGGTGTGAGAGAATTCCTCATGCATTTTTGTATTAAAATTGGAGGTGGAGATACTTGTGTATCTAGGTAAGAATCTGTAGAATATTCAAGACCTTGATGACCTCTTAGTGCAGGTTCTCTTCTTGATTTCGATGCAAGTTATTTCTTTTGAAAGAAAATTGAGAGTTAGCTATCTTTTGCAAATAAATAAATGATTTTTTTGTACAAGTGACAGACTGAAACTTTAAACTTACCTCTTGCTCATCATTGGAAAGGAAATTTACTCTCATTATTTCATCAATTACAATAGGCATATTAGTATCATATTTTAAATTATGATAGGCTTCATAATATAATGCAAGTATATAATTATAACATGACAATGTTGCACCCTCACTTACAAATAGTATGTGTCAAATGATTTTGTATCATGTTGGATATATTTGTACACCAATCAAACTATTGGTAACTTAGGGAACATAGGATGTAAACTACAGACCCAAGTATGGTATGTCTCAATGACCAACCTTGCAAGACTATCTTAGCATTAAAAAATTTCTATCATGGCTCTGCAAAAAATTGTGTTGAACAATTTACACAAATAAACCTTGTCTTGATTTAGAGGTGTTAACAATAACTTGCACATTTGAAATTGAGAAAAATAGGAAATTCATTATTCATGTTATGAGGTTATTAATATTATGACAGTAAAACTAGAAATGCTGAAAATGATATTGTTACCTTTGACCTGTATGCTAAAGTGGGGCTCCATATACATTTTTTTCCCTCGTCTGAGAGCAATGACTTTTGTTGTCATAGGGTTGAAATTTGTGTATGGAATCTCTAGTTAAGCGATGTATATATTCTGGAGATGTCCCAAAAGAAAACTATCGTGATGGAAGGTTCACTTTTAAGACATATGAGGACTTGTTAAAATTGGATAAAAGAAACTATAGTAAACCACTATCAATGTTGTAATGTGGCATGTAAATTATCCCTCAAAAACAACATTTTTTGACCCAGTCACTGAATGTGTCCTTTAGGGTCAGCAATATGAATATTTGGGGGGCACATAAGGTTTTTGAATTGAGTTTTCAGTTTATCCTGTGAGAGGGAACGAGTCAAGGAGGATGTCAAATGGGTATCCATTTAAGACCGGTCCTATGAATTAGAGTTATCTTGATCAAGATTGGAGTTTGTATCCTCTAGAATGAAGTCTGAAAGAGGATTCAATAGGTTGGACTCTCGAGCCGTGGGCACATGTGAAGTAACAAGCTTGCACTCTAGAGTTGGAGTTGGAGTAAGGAGAAATGAGAGAATGAAAGAGGATTGTGATATATATAGACAAACTAGGAGGGGTAGGAACTAGGAAACTAACATGCGGCGGTAAGTTACATGGGTGACTAGACGCACAGGGATCACATGCGCCAAACACATAGCCAACCGGATGCAAACACAACTAGTGGCTACATGTGTAGTCGGGAGCCTGAATATGCAAACATCGGGTTGCACATGTAGTTGGGCACTTGCATGTGTAGATGCCTGGTTGGACATGTAGTCACCTGGTTGCAAATGCTCCTGAGTGGTTACATGTGTAGCTAGGCATCTACACATGCAGACTCGCGACTGAACATGCAGTTGCTCGGGTGTATATGCAGCTGAGTAGTTGCATGTGTAGTTGGGAATCTACATATGTAGTCGCCTGGTTCCACATGCATTCACCCAGATTCATATGCAGTCGGACAACTGCACAGATTTATTTTTTAGCCGAAACTTTTATTGCGCATGTGGTGTGTCGCCTTGTTGGGTGTTTACAGCCAGACAACTATATGGTTTCCTTCTTTTGTTCCTTTTTCTATGAATTTTTTTTTAGAATATTCACCATTTTTTGAAATCCCATTTTGGAGATTCGCCACCCATTCTATAATAATTTTTGGGAGGGGGTCTTAAAGTGAACCCATAGCCTTCTTCTCCCAGGGTTGCTTCTAATGTTCTTTGGACACCCACTGAGGGAGTCTATCCCCGAGTTGGAGCTGATATTAGTGCCTAAAATTGTCATGCTTCATTTTTTGGCATCGTGTCATTAGATGTGCTCCTATTTTCAATTTAGGTATGCACTTGGTATCTATATTCCTATCTTTTCCCTTCAAATTCTTTTGTTGAATGAAAAAAACTAAGTGCTCATTTGATTTGTGTTCTCTATTCTAAGTATCCAAGTTTTTCAAGGGTTTTGAAATGAAAGGGGTAGTAGGTACTTAGGTGTGTTATTAGAACAATCAATCACTTTTGCATGAAGTATGAGTATTGGGTGTGAAAGGATTAATTCTACTTGGTGCCCAAGGTAGGGAAATGTTTTGGAAACTCATGAAGGCCTCATGAGGTGTATTCCACTTTCTCTTCAACATTCTGTACAAAACATGGGTCAGGTTATCGAACCTGTGACGTAAAATGAAAACATAAGTAAATGACTGAGGGAAACTGTAACAATGTCAAAGTTGGATTTATGCCCATGGAAATATGAAAAGTGATGGTTTGACCATGAGGCTAGAAGAAGGTATGTGTGATTAGCTTGCAATATAGTAAGATTTTCAGGAGCCCAAAATTAAGTTTACACTCTACCTTGCTTGGAAATGTTTTCAAGTTCTCGCCACAGGCTTGGGAGTTTGGTTGTGTGATGGGTGGATGATTGGCACGTATTTATGGTTACTCCAATGTGTATTAAAATTAAGGAGAAGTACTTAGTCTTATTCCATTTGAAAAACTTGAGATTAGTTAAGTAATGAGTGATTGAATTCTTCTTGCAAGATAGTGTGAAATTATATGAAGTGTATGCATACAATAGTGGACATTGTATGAAAGGGATTAATTATGTGGATTTTTCTATGGTTTAGTGTAAGTTAAACATGAAATAAATGACATGTGTTAGTAAAGCTCAGATAGAAGAAAGAAATATATGTAACGTAATAATGAAGAAAATGGACCATTCAGGATGATATGTGCTATAAACAAAATAGGGCTCCTATTATAGGCCCCCCTGCCATCGAAAAATATATATACACACGCAATGGTGAAGAATACAAATGATTATATTGAAAATAGAGAAGTTAATGTTCAACACTCACTACTTCTCTTGGGAGGGTTAGCACACACTTCAAAAAATGGTCCCTACGATGTATAAAATATTCATGGATCACAACACTAAAAATAAACTGGACATCCACCAGTCAGGCCGTGTGACATCCCCCTTTTCTAATAGTTCATGGATTTCTACATGAGGTCCAGTTAGAATTTGAATAAACTCCCTCTTTTTCTCAAGTGATTGCACCCAGAGAGAGAGAGAGAGAGAGAGAGAGAGAGAGAGAGAGAGAGAGAGAGAGATTTGGTCCTCTCAACTAGTGGAAGGCCATGAGCCGTGAGAAATTACAGTGACTCTGCTGGATCGATCATCAAGGAAAATTCTCCGTACTTCTTTAGAGGAAGAATCCTGGGTACCTACCGCGGCTCTAGATTTCAGCAAGGGAAGTTTCATGGGCCAAAAGTCTGCCTCTCTATCTTGTCTACATGTGGGTCATGGAAGCAGTTCTTCTTCCTTTGATACACGTGCAGAGGGCCCAACACAGAAAGCTTTGTATTTAGTAGAGGGGGATCATAGTAAGCTTTGTACATGTGCTAATGATCATCATTGACACATGATGGTAGTTGATTAGAAAAATTTTAATTCTCAGGATGCCCCATGCTCAGATGATACTCAAGGAATATTAGATGAAAGTGAAGGGTGTGAAAGCTAAGAAACAAAGCACAGACTTTCAGCCCGTCAGTTTAGGAAGGAAAAAATTAGGGTGTCCTGGGAGGAACTATTTTAAGTATTTTACCTGGGCATTGAGAAAAATGAAAACATACTTGACAAAGGCCCTCGTTGGGGCTATGCGAGTTGGAAGAATTCACCAAAATTGAGTGAGTCCTTCCTCGATGGGATTCTGCTCCTAGGGATGAAAATGCTATGACATTGAAGGATTATTGATAGAGGCAGAATATGCGAGAGGCTCTGTGAAATTTGAATGGTGAAGTTTATGGTCCTGTTAATCCATATTTAAATATGCATGTATCTCTTTAGATGATGTGTCTTGATGAAATCACATCACCATAAGTGTCATATCCAGCTCTGAATCGACATGAATGAGTGGAAGTTAAATCAAGATTAAGTATTCATATGAAGTATTTCACCGAAGGGTGAATAAATGTTTGTGCCTTCAAATAAAGTCTATTGTCAGTTTAATATTTTTTCCATGTCACATATATTCTCATGTGAAAAATCTGATATTAAACTAATGTGACATGGAAAACATTTTGATCTTTGTCATGTTGGCATGATGGTGACAGGTTGGCAATAGGTAAAATTAAAGGTCATCTTGGGAGAATATTCCATATGATCCATAGTCGGCAGCCCCAAATAATGGCATGAGCGTGAATGAATGAATAACTATAGATAGGATATTCCCTAAAACCCTTAATTAGCTAAGGTGGTATAAGATGGAGGAAGAAGGGGTTTTAGAGACAGGGAGATGGATCTGTTGAGAGGGTGATCCCTTTGGAGGAGAGGCTGAGCTCACTGGGAAGTGTTCTGCTAGGAGTTGAAAATATGTTCATGTTGTAGGAGTTCACACCCCCTTTTTGTGTGAGAATTTTTGGGATTTATGGTTTATCTGAAGGTTAATGCCAAGGTGGTTGCACATGTACAACTATTGTCAAGCTTTGAGAGAATGTATATATGTTTCCCTTGTTTCCTTTGTCAAGATTAAATGGATTTGCTCTCAAATAATGTACAACAATTAATGTCATGCTCCATTATATAGTGGCTTAGAAGTAAAATGACTGCATGTTTTCCTTTTGAATATCATATGGCTTACAACTAAAAATTACATGTTGATTACTCTGCAATGGTGAGTTAGTTTGGATGGCTGAGAGAATGAAACCCTAAAGGAGTACTTTGGGGTATTATTTTTGGGCATGTAAAAATTCCTTACTGATTTTCTAGATCAGGTGACTCTATTTAAGTGTCTTCGGGGGGGGGGGTCCCTTGCTTTTAGAATTATAGGTGTAATCCACACATAGGTGTTTCATTCTGAATGGTCTTAAGATGGTTCATCTGGGGATTTGGGTCATTTCTCATCTCAGAGGTTCCCTGTGAAAAATTTCTCCTTTGAAAAAATCTCCTTATCTTACTGCTGCATGTCATGAAATAGATGGAAATGTCATGGTGTGATGGTAGGCAAATTTTTTAACCTTCCTTGCCTCATTTGATATTTGAAGTCTCTCTTCCCTAACAAATCCATCCCCAACATTACAATTTCTCATAAATAAATCGTTCTATGTACCATTTCAAAAAAATATCACAAAATTTGTATTAAATAAATATCTTGCAAGAAGTTTGTGGGTAGAACACATAATCATTTTTATACATCCCGATTGTGCTTCAAAAATTTCTTCAATAGCCCGTGTCGATATTTCCCAAGAGCGTGTAGTGCTTTGTGACCACCCTATATCGAATGAGTGCTACATCTGGTGGCTGTTCCTGGCCTCTGATTTTCCTTCCCTATCGAACTCAGGACTTGTCCCCTATTTCTCACCTTATTCTCATCCCTCGGGCTACACATTGGGTTCTCTCACCCTGGCCTAGGCAGAGCTAGAAGAAGCAAGGAAACTAGCCACACCTTTTTTCAAGGTGCCTCCTTGTCACTCCCACAGAGAGAGAGAGAGAGAGAGAGAGAGAGAGAGAGAGAGAGTGGTCTGGCGAAGCAAAGGGAGACCCAGTCCCCATAAGCAAAAGAAAAACTCACCTGGGCCCCTCCTCCTTCTCCATCCCCTCTCCTACCCCCCCCCCACTCTCCTCCCCGATGGGTGCATATTTGGTATCCAACACAACCATTAGATATAAGAGTTGTAATAGATGATTGATAAAATGTGTGTGGAGATGAAGAGTAAGCCTAAGGGATTACTAAGGGATAGGGTACTAAACATAACTAACACACTAATTTGTACACAGAAAATAGGAGTGCAAGGTTGGAGGCCTTAGTGTAAACTAATTAAGAGAAGAGTTTTGTATAAGAAAAGGGTCCTACAAATAAGAAAAATGCTAATGGGGAATTTATTCTAATATGATGGATCCATGTACACAAATAAAAATGTTGTTGACCTAGAGGATTTCTTACCAAAGGAGAAGGAAAGAGTAAGGCTTGTTGTGCACACTCTTAAGAGTACCAGTTCCCGTTTGTGGGCACAAACCCAAAATACTAAGATGGATGAACATTAAGGAAGAAATTATGGCATGATTTGAGTAATGTAAGGAAATTATTTCCTATATATGATGGTAACAATTTCCTAAGCAAGCATATGCATGCATGAGAAGGGATATGGATTAGCATTACAATGAAACATGCAAGATTGCTTGGGGGTATAGTGAAATACTTCAAGGGAATTTCAATTGTAGCTAGTTGAAATTTTACCACTTGTAGAGAAGGATAGATGGAATCATATAAATAATAATTTTGAGCCAAACCTACCCAACCATACTTCCTTAGTCATTTCCTTTTTAACATTATTTTTGCGCACTAATTACTTGTGCACCATTTTTATCACATTTTTGGATTCACTTGCTCACCCAATTTTCCAAACAGAAAACTAGTACTCACAATATACACATAAGGTGATTATCAATGAAATCCTAAAGTAGTTGTATAATAGAAAAAGGTCAAGAATATATGAGGGAATATTCATGTGCATAAGATGCATGCTCAAAGAGGTGGTCGTTAAGAAATTATATGCGGAACAACAACATACATAAAAGGATAAAAAATACAAGGAAATAAAAACACAACACAAAAAGGCATGGATGATGTACACATATTGAACTATCTTTTGGCTTGTGCACTAGAGGACCATGCATATGAGTAAGTATGAGGAGGAGCGTTTACATGAAAAACTAATCAAGGTACTAAAGGAAGACAAGGATGCACAAATGAAAATGACTAAATACATTAATTCAAAGGGAGGCCTTGGAAATAGAGAGGACACACACAAGAAATAAGTGAAAGAACCAAAATGAAAATGGAGCGAGCCATGCCAAGGTTCCTACATGTCCTAGGGATGAGAGAGAGGAGAGGGAAATAAATTTGAAAAAAGAGAGAAAATAATGCCCCTAGTGTTAAAACATTGGACACGAAGCTCAACATCATTTTTTGATGCAAAGGGATAACATCACTAGTATTTGCTAGAAAAATGATTTGGTATTCATTTGTCATCAAAATTTTTGAGAGCTCAAACATTCAAGCCTTCAAAAGTGTAGCAAAGAACTTTAGTATGACTTGAGTGTAGAGAAACTTCAAAGTAGAGGTTGTAGATCATGAGAATATTTAGATTGTACGTTACAAAGACTCTATTAATGGAGGTTGAGCCACCTAATGAAAGAAAAATAAGGTTTTGAGAGATTTTAAGTGACTGCAACTAGGGTTCCACCATTAATGGTCACAGAAGCTCAGATCAAAGAAGAGTTGATCGTGAGCACAATAATGAAGAAAAAAATACAACTTATCCACCAACTATGATTCTAAAGAAGAGGTTGACAATGGAGAAAGATGAAAGAAGTCAAAAAAAAAAATGAAACCCCTGCAACTTAGTAGGTACGACATTCAAAATAAAATAGAACACTGAGGCACAATAAGAGGAAGGGGAAAAAGTAGAGCTGGAAAAAGAAATCAATGAGATCTCGGATATGTAGTTCCTTGAGTGTCACACTAGGGAGGTTTGGTAAAGAAAACTAAATTTAAGCACCACAAAGGATTACATTTATTGGAAAATGAATTTTTTTAACACATCCAAGATGATTATTTGGTGAAAGCACCCCAAGCCTAGATGGCAAGATAGAGATGAATATCAAGATAAGGTTCATGCTTTAACATTTAGGGGTGTTTCAAATCTTCAAACATCACTTCTTTAGAAAGTCCACATAGCTTGGTATGCTCTAGTTGTCATGTGTTTATGAGAACCGTATTTAGTTCACTAGACGGAGAAATAAAATCTCACCGAATCTAATACATAGACTATTAGGAGTATGAAAGGAAGGTGCAAATATCAATAAATAGCTTGAAAAATGCATAATTGTTTAATCGTCGGCCAAACCAATACACTATAATAAATGAAAGAATTTGATGCCAATTGTTAACATTTTGAACCCTTCCACCCACATAGCTACACGGGTGATAAAATTTAAGTTTTGAGCTTGAAAAATATGGGAAAACATTAACCAAAAACACCTCTATGTGGCGCACTTGATCGTGACCAAGAATATAAAGCATGTCTATATGCGTTGAGATACTTGAGGGCACAAGATAAGGGGAAGATTTCAAATGGGTAATGATCCTTATCATGGTCGTAATTGATGAGATTGGGGTCCCGATGGCTATGAAAACAAAGTATTTGAATACCTAGAAGAAAACCCATCTTTGACAGAACGCTTCATGATGTATACTTTTAGGGCATTGACAAAAAAAATCTAACAAGGCCTGAAAGAGGAGGTGGTATGAGGAATATATTAGGAATATGTTATAGCCTTTAGTAATGAGTAGTTGATCCCTCTAGAAATACCAAAAATATATGAAGGATAATAGAATTTGGGGTTTTGCATCACTACTATATTATATGTATAATTATGGAATCAACCAAATGCACAATTTAGTGTACACTCCTTTTTGCATTTTAGCCGCTTGCATATTTCAATTTAGGAGATTGAAACATAATCATTAACATTGAGGTCCATACATATGTATCTTTGGATAGAGGATGGATACAATGCAGATAAAGAGTAGGGCCATGACTTGTAGATAGTTAAAATACCTCTTATGACGATGTTCAAGTATATAATAGGATAGATTCCAACTAAAAACATTACTTATCTATTGAAGCCACGGAGCAAGAAGAAATTAGCACGAAAAGGAATATCAAATAAGGAAAACATTACCACAACAACATCCATTGCAAAAACCACAAATAATCATGCACAATGATTAAGCACAAATATTACAAGATAAAATGATGTACAATTCTTTGTTGTATGCTCTATTCTCAACACCTAGTATCTCTTTAGTAGTTTTTCGATTACGTGTTTTCATCATATTTTTATGACCTTTGAGTCCATCTAATTCAACATTGTGACTAGTTTTTAAGTCGTGCTTCTTGACATGCCTTGCAGCATATGTACTCTCTTCACTTTAATTACTATTTCTACTAGTTTTTGAGTACCTTGAGGTAACTCATTTCATCCTTGGTAAAAAAATTTCAGTTGTTTGTAAATGGGCACTTGATCGGGCCTAGTTGTCAAGACCCATATTTGGATTTGTCTCTCTTCTTTTCTCCTTTTCACTTCCCATTTTGTGCTTAAGGGAGGGTGTTAGAGTGTTCATGTTCACACTTATGGGTGATTTCGGTTATTTCTAAACCAACTCAATTTGAGACACATTTACACTTATAAAGGGGTTATGCTTAAATTGGGGGTTCGTTTGAATATTGTTGAGATGAAACTATTAGACATGTGACAACAAAGTTAAATGTTAGATCCCTTTGTGATGTGGTTTGCAGCTCGATTCTCGACAGGGGTTGTTGGGGGCAACACCCCCCACTACTATTACCGGGGGGGTCCAGGGGCGCGCCGACAACTATGGAGCCTCCCTTGGCAGGGGCTTAGGGGAGGAGCCCTTGAAGCCAAAATTTTAGAAAGACGAATTCCATCGATGACATTTTCCCACTCTATTTTTAGGAAGAAATCCTAATGGTACTTTGTCAATTAGGTGTATTTATCTTTGTAGAGAGCCAAAGTAGCTCATATAATGAGTTCACATGTAATATGTTCATCTTGAGTTAATAAAAGTTTGATATCTTGCACCATGGATGTTTCCTTAGCTCTACTAGGGTTTCACCATGTAAATCTAGTGTTTTATCTCATGCATGTTTGATATTTTGTCCAATTAAATTATTTTTGTTATTACATTATTTGGTATTTTGATTTTCAACTTTCTGATTATTGACTATTGTAGAGTGTGTGGTTTCCTAACAAAAACTATATTGTGAACGTAAAATTTACAAAATGTATAACTATAATGGATTCTCCCACGATTCGAGATGGTCACAACAATTACTTGGTTATTGTGAAACTAACTCTTAGCGTGCCTATTTAATAGGCACTCCTTTTATTATACGATGCAAAATCCATATTGTAAATATTTGTGGAGTGAATAATAAAAATATTTATTTGATCCGTTTGATGTGTCTACAATGGTTTTCTACGTGTGTGATTTTAGGCTGTCGTAATGGTTGTGTAATTGGAGATCTCTTTGATGGTAGAGTGTTGAGAATTAAAGAGTGACTATAAATTTTAAAAGAAAACGAAGAGCAGGAAACAAAAGGTAAATAACCGATGAATATGTTTGACCAGCAATGAATAACAAGGAAGTTCCATTCAACACGACATGCAATGAATAACAATTAAACATGCAAGTCCTTGGCTGAGCTGTACGATAAGGGTATACTACTCGAGCAAGTCCTTGCAAGCTTTAAACTCGTGGTAGATGTGATAAATATACTCCTTTAAGGAGCACAATGAAATGAAGCAATCACTCAAAGCCAAGGTTTATGAGAGGAGATAAGAATGAAATGAAGCAATATGTGAAAGCCAAGGTTTATAAGAGGAGATAAAAAATGAAATGAAGCAATCACTCAAAGCCAAGGTCTATAAGAGGAGATAAGGCCAAGGGGAGTCGAATCGTCCGGGAGCCGGGATGCTTAGAGATGCCATCAAGGTAAAATAACAAGGGTTGGAGACAACCTTTAAGGAAATCCAACTACAAGTCATGGAAGGGTTGGATGAGGATATCAGAGAGGTCGAAGAATAATTCACCTCCAAGTTATAAGTCGTGTGGAAAATCATGTAGGAGAGCATCGAGATAGAAGGCCCTCAAGAATCTATTCGTAGAGTTTCCATAAGAAATGGAGAAAATTAAAAAGTACACTCACTAAGTGGAGCGCATTCGAAGATAAATTCCAACAACAAGGGTTGCCTCGTAAACATAAGCTTGATAGAGGAATGTCAAGTGAGTTTGTATGGGGGGATGTTGACCCCCAAATTTTAGTGAAGGACTAATGTGTTAACGGATGTGGAACCAATTGAGATCTATGAAGAGAAAGCGGCAAACGAGGATACAATTGGTAGGTATGACATCAAAGAAAAGGTGGATGAAGAAGTTATGGGTGAATGGCGCACTTATCGGATCCTAGTAGCATCACCCAATGTAATTAATTCATCTTACCTGATATGTTGAGAGAAAGATATTTGGAATTAAATATATTATTTGTAAAGTCTATAAATAGGAGCAGAAAGCCTAGAATTATACACGGGGATTCACTATGTAAACTTATGGACTATCCATATGATACTAAATGATATCCCAATTTCCAAATCTAATACTCAATCTTCAATTAATAATGCCCCTCCCAATACAACTTTTGAATTATAAAATACCCCTTATTTTACCATATATTTAAACTACCCATTTTCCTTTTGACATTTTTTATACCCCTATTATTTCTACCTCTTGGATTCAATATCTTACATTTTTACAAAAATTAATTATATTTTCACTTAAAACCTTGATGAAATTCATATTAGACTCGAAAAGTACAAACCCGTAGTATTTGTAATGTAATGTCTTTCTTCGTTTCTATTCTATATACATTTTTCACACTAATCAAACTTTTTATAGTAATGTGAAGGCTCATATGTGGTTGTATTCTTGTCAATTAAATTTATTAATCTTAATGACATCCATTCTCCTAAAAAATGTAAATCAAATGAAAAATATACCTTAACAATGATACTATGAAGGAAATCCCAACTATTGAGAGCTATGTAGTGTTGTCACTTTGCAAAAACAAGTTGTTTCGCTAAAAAACACACTCCTGCTTTGGAAAACTTAGTGAAAATAATATTAATTTAAGACTTATTTGTATTCTCCATGACTACTCCTCCTCCTTACTGCTCCACATACCCTAGCCCCAATATATATTAAAAAAACTTTTTTCTGTAATCCCTTATACGCCTTTATATGGGGTAATGTATTGGATCCATTTTGACTATTTATTTAATACTCCTATATGAACTCATGCAATAGGTAATGATTCAATTTTTGAATCTCATGTAGGATTATAAAGAGTTGCTAATTATGTATTTGTATGTTTTCAAATTGCATAAAACATGCAATACAAAGAACTAAATGAAAATATTGAATGACTGGTGCAAGATCCATGTGATGTGTTGTTTATAAATGTGGCTTACTAAACATATAATCTTTTGCATGGTTTATCATAGATTGGATTTGGGTCCTTAATGGTTTAGTTATATTTTCTTTTGTCTATCAAATGAGAGTTAATGGTTGTCCAAATTCCAAACTCTGGTAGGGAGCTTCCACTAGATGCAAAACCCATTTTCCAAAACTAGCAAAGGCTTTGTAAGCTTTCTACGCTTCAAATGAGTGGTTATAGATAAATCTCTAAGTGATAAGCCTATGCCCGTGCAAGAGGTAGTAAATGTCGAGTTATGCACTCGGGTAAATGAAGGGTTATACCCTCCTAAACTAGGTGAAAACTAGGAATTCACCCCAACCAACTTAGTTGTGGAAGCATTGTGTAAGAAATATTTAAGCATTTGTAGAATTCACTAATTCCTCAATCAAATTATAGTCTAGATTGATCATAGTAGTGCTTTGTCTCGATAAGAGCTTGAATAAAAAAATGTCTTTCTCAAGCTAATTGGTGTTTTTTTTTTGTTCCATAGGTATGTAATTTTTTTATTGATGGATAAACATCACACCTTTGGTATTAGGTGCAGAGAATAATAAACCTTTTTGAGAAAATATGCCTTTCTGGAGTTAAGTGGAGTGTATGTTTTTTTTTGTTTTATAGGTATATATCTTTTAATTGAAGATAAACATCTTGATCCGGGTAAACATTGCACCATTAATATTAGGGACAAGAAACAATAAACTTTCTTAGGCTTAGTGTCAAGGATCAAGAGGTATCCATTCCGCCAAATTCGCCTGTGGCATGACCCCAACCTCATCCCTTCTTAGTATCGAGGGATTTTGCACTCAGCAAAAATTGATCCCTAGTGGACTCTTTATGAGCCAAACAAATTTAGCTATGAACCAATTATCTATTAACATAGGTATGCACTTTTGAATGATGATGTCCAAATTAACTTTATCATTTCATTCAATAGAAACATGCTTACACATCTTGTACACACGAATATCACAACAACGACAACACCACCGCCACACAAAAAGAGGGAGATTTTTCATTTCCATGACTAATACTTCTCTAAAGTATTTTATGAAATAAATTATATTTTCTCAACCGAAATATCAAATTATTATGAGATTTACAATTTATTTGTAACTCCCCAAAATGAAAATGTAAGACGTATATGACATAAAACATACCATTCACTGATTTTGAACTCTAAGTTTATTTAGTTCATAAACATAAATCTTTGGCAAAACACCAAACCACGGTGCTTACTAAGCCACTTACAATTAATTAATTACTTGCTTCATGTTAAAATGCCAACAAAATTTTTAGCAGTGATAATTTCATTTTCAAACAATGGTTAAAATGTCAATACTTGTGATGTTTGACTTGCAAGAATAATCTTTTATTTCTTCTATACGGTGCACGTGCTTCTCTGTATTAAAATGCTTTGCTTTCAATGTATTAAATAGCTCGTGGGTGTCTTAAATGTGACTTTGTACTTGGCATTTATATCCAATAAAAAATTATTGGGCAGGTGGGGAAAGAGACTTAAGAAGACTACGTTCGCATGGAAACATGAATGTTGAGGGGTAGGTGCTCCCTTCTCTAATAGCCATGTTGAACTTTTCTTATATTGGTGTATTTGGACTATTGGATAGGGAGGAATCACCCATGTTTCTAGATATTATAAATAAGGTTAAAATTTGGCTTGGCAAAGGTGATGTTTTGTGGGTAGAGGGGAGAAAAATTACAAAGGAAAAAGTTTAAAACAAATGTGAAAGCAAACGAGTTGTTGTAAGAGTTTTGGATCGTGAAACTAGTCTATTATCTCACAATTAATTTCAATGTGAATACATTGCGAGAAAATATGATTATAGAGAAGTTATATGAGTGTGTTCCACAACATAAAAAGAAGTTGATATTTTTATAAAATTTTAAATTTTAAATTAAAATTATAGTTCAATATTTTTGTTTTTTTATGAATAGAATCATAAGGATATTTCTTTGACAAGAAACACATGACAATAAATATTAACCTTATTATCCTTTTAAAAATTTGGAAAATAGATTTTCTCTTGGTATGTATCGTCATATTTTATATAAAATTAAATATATAAGGTGGTCATTTGTGAGTTCTTTTGGAATAAAAATATATACAAATGTAAAAATTTATGAGTTGAAACTAATTCATTAAGTGACATGACATTGTGGCCCACATGCTACTAAAATATTAATATCATTTTTTTGCCAAATGGTCACTATCATTGTTGAAAGAAGATTTATTATTGATCAAAACTACAGAAAAAGCAAAAATAGTGAAATATTTTTTAATAAAGTAAAATTGAATATTCTTACAAAATTTTAATGCAAAACATTATAAAAGACATGAAATATTACACATGGTATATTGTTATTGACTAGAGGTAAAAAATTAATGGTCTTGGTGGAAAGAGTATAATTACCTTTGGTAGCATAAAAAGTCAACAAAACTCAAATATTGTATTTTTAGTTTATAAGTCACGTAGTCTACCAATGTGTTATAATAATTAATAAAAACTCTTAAAATTTTGACTTTATAGTAAAAAAATTGAGCATGCAAACATATACAATCTTTACGCACAACTATTGGATGGTACTTCTACACTAATTGATAGCTCCTCCTTAAAAGATTAGTTGTAGTCCAATACCTATTATGCTTGGGAGATTGAGCGTCTTTGGATCATAAAAATTCAAAATGATATTGGATTTAGACTACGAGTGATTCATAGAAACTTTAACATTGTATTAGAGTCAAATAACTAGTGAGAATTCATTATGCATATGGAAGGTCCTTAGTTTGAGTCCTATTAAGTAAAGAAGAGTCAATTTTGTTTTATTATAGCTTCCTAACTCGTATCGACTATCAAATTCGCTTTATTGTATCTTCAAAACTTGTGTCTAGAAGACCCCGAGTAAGAAAAAGGAAGTCCTTGACTTGTGTCGTAATGAAGAGCGAGAATCAAATCCACCAAATTCTTTATATTGTATCTCAAATATGCTTCATTGAATCTTTCTAATTTACACTGATTCAATTTATTGAGTCTTCCTTGGTTTGAGTCCTAATGTCTAGGAAAGACTCCAATTTGCTATATTTTATCTCAAACTAGTATATTATATCTTCTCAACTTATACTTAAAAGCAAATCCATTTTATTGTAACTTCCTAACTTGCAAGTTGACATTCAAATCTTGTAAAATGACATTCAAATGCATGTATTGCGACCTAAGTCAAAAATACCTCTTCAATTCATTTGGGAATTACTAACCGACATATTTGGAAGGTGTATAAACACCCGAATAATAATGGGATAGGAGAAGGATGAATGAAATAAAAGAAAGAAAGAGGATACGAAAAGGAACTAGTCCTTCACATCGGGTTCACCAATTTTTTTATGCCTTAGAATCAACACGTGACTCCTAGATGCACACGACCTCCCGAGGTTGTGTTGGGACAACTGAAATGATATAGATGGGATGGTAATATGGTGGGTAAATAGAATATGTATGGAATAGGTGGGAGAGACAACAATAAATCAAGGAAATTTAATGTTCTCAACTGGAAAAATGGGTATTTGCTCATTGAGTGCAATAAACACTTGTCTCACTTGTTCAGGTGTAATGGTACAACCAAGTATGATCGTCGTACGCAAGTCATGGTAAATATTGGTAGAATCGAACAAGACTCTACTTGGTTGCAGAACATGGGGAAACTGTCCTTCATCATCTACGAATTCCTCTTCAAAGAAGGTCATGAATATATGACAAACAATGGAATAAGGACAAGTCTAATCCCTAATAGGCTGGTTTTCCCATAACTCCTCAGAAGTTTCTACCTCATTGTTCAAAGAAATCAACTGTATGATGATGGTAGGAGGGATTTGGGTAATTTGAAATATGAGATGTCTAAGGCCTTGGTCAATATCAGTCAATCATGTGTCAATGTTCGGTTGTGGCACAATTTGGTCACAAACTCTTTGTCTTCATTGACGTAGACCTGGAATGGTTATGTGGGCACAAAGCAAACAATTATAGAAATAAACAAAACACACAAAGGAAACCAAAAGGGTCTGAAGTTAAGGTCAAGTATCATAGGCCGCTATGGAAACATGGGACTTGTTGTTTATTCCAATCTAATTAATTTAGATTCCAATTTAAAATCAACAATGCAAGCAAATATAAATAAAAAAAAGTTGATTACTCTCGTTTTAATTTAATTAAACTTGGGTGCAACTATTTAATTTAAACAAATTAATCTACTTGTTTTTTGTGTTTTTAATGAAGATTTTGAATGCAAACAAATAAGCAAAGCTAAACTACTTCTAAACTATATTTTTGGATTTTCTAGTTCACTAGAAATAAAATAAAAAAACTACAGACAAGAAGAAATTTCTTTTAATTAAATAAGACTACAAACAAGGAATAGTCGGATATAAATATTCCTCTATTGTAGATTAATGAATCCTAATCTAATTTAAATAGAGGTTCTTTCTAATTTATAACTATGGATTGTTTATTTCTTCTAATGCCTCACCTTAGAGTCATGGGAAGAAATGAAGCTTCTCAGAAGCAATTTCTTTCCCTGAAACTTCCCTGGTAAAAACACTAAAATTCCACATAAGATTTTTAATGTGAAGAAATGCAACAAGATGCACATGCATAGAAGATTCCTGAAGCTTCTTTCCCTTGTAGATCCACAGGGATAAGTAGGGAGGAAACTCTCAATGAAAGTTGTGTTCGTGTGTATATTTAAATCTAGCTAATGCATAAAAATAAAGCTATAGGTGCTTTTAACTAAAGAAATGAAGAATTATGTGCACAAAAACTTCCTCCAAATCCTTTCATAGATAAATCCATAGGTATAAGCCGAGAAGTAATTATCAATGGAAGCTACTTATAGTGAATACTTGCTAATTCTACCTTTTAAAATAATCTATTGATTTGATAAAGCAATCTAAACTCTAAATTAAATAGAAAGTTTTAAAGAATTGAATTACACCCCCAACCTAGAAATGTAGAACTGTGACAATATTCAAAGGTGGTTGTGCTTTTCTTGATCCCCTCAACTTCTCTTCCAGTCCAAATAGTCCAGGGATTTGTGTTGGTTTATATGTAGAAGAATTTTTGTACGTGATGGAGTAGATAGGTTACAGGCTAGTTGGTCTCAAATGCAGGCAAGGAAGTAACAAGGAAAAGCTCTGAGTTGCTTGTGTGCTTCTTGGAAATATTTTGGCAGAGTAATGGTGCAATATATTTCTATGGACTCCAACCAATGCTTCAGGAAAAAGATTGGTTTTTATAGAAATTTGGCAGAGAAATAGTCCAACACACTCGGAAATCAAGAAATGCCAGATCACTCTAAGGAGGGGCAATACACTTTCTAAAAATAGTAAGTAAAGAAGAAGAATTTCATACACATCTATCAAGCTCAAAAATAGCTGATTTGGTCAAGAAATGTGTGAAAAAATGACTTGGAAGCAAGCAACAATCATACAAAACACGGTGTTTAAGTCTCGAATTTAAGCACACTATTCTGCCAGCCTACGCAGACCGCTCTAGGTAGACCTGTGATTACATAACCGTTGTGGCAGTTACGTAACTTAAAAGGAAAACAATAAGGAAAGGAGGAAGAAAAAATTGTGAAAGAAAGTAAAGTTGAGGAAATGATAAGTAAGGAAGAGTAAGCCACATAGACAAGCTACAAGAGAGTAAATAGGACCTAGACATCATCATTTGTTGTGGAAATGAAATTTATCATCATTGGAGATTTTTACTGTTTTGATAATGTAGTACTGATGAGTTGTGAAAATACCCTTTAGAAACAACCCATCATATGTACTTTTGTTAATCCAGTAAATCTATGTCCTTATATCTCCCATATATTGTTGAGCACTATCATCATACCTTGAACTTATTGGCATAAATACTGATTAATATAGTTATAACTAGTTATCTTTATTTTGGTGTTTTTTGTGTCCGCATTTATTCTCTTGATTTCATTAAGGATATGTGTGATGACACTCTTTTTTGTAAGAAACTTACTATATACAACAACTCTTATGCAGTAAAGGACCCATCCGTAAGAACTCATCTGCAGCCAAAGGACCTGTCTGTAGCAACTTATCCGTAGCCAAAAGACCTTTCCATAGCAACGTGTCTGTAGCCAAAGGGGATCACTTACAACAAAGAAACCATGATTATGGAGATCTCTTGGAACACGGATAATGACACTTGAGTTTGTATGTGTCGTTGAAGGAGTAGTCATAACTGGAATATGAGAACTGAAAGATAACTCAACAATATATCTTATTATTCGTTGCAACTTACTGAAGAACAAAATGATTAATTAGTTAACACGTGATTTAAGGAACGGATCGTTTACTTGAGTTATGTATTTGATATATGAACACCTTTTAATTAGTTTTGTTGCATGCGTTAAATCTCTTGTTGATATGTTTGAGATCTTCCACTTGTTCTACCAAAGATCTTTTACTTTATTTATTTGAACTCCTAGTTGAAATCTTCTTATCACATCTTATTGTAATTGAGAAGTATAAAAGAAAAGGGTTAATGGTAGAAATAGAGATATATACAGAGAATAGAGGATATGCAGATATAAAGGTTTCTTTGTTCCTAGATGTAACATTCATGCTAATTCAATAAAGATCTGAGTTCTGCTTAGTAGCTTTTAGTTACAGGCCTTAGGAGGGACTAACACCCAAGGTAGGGCCCACTTGTGGTATGCTAAACCCCTTCATAGTTTTTTTGCTCTGTTTCATTGCATGATTAGACTAGGAAAAAAATTATCTCTTTATTTACATTATGAATTTATAAGATTTTCTTTAGTCATAGTGTTTAGAAACCATTTGATTTCAATTTTGAGTTTTGTTTCAAGCATCGTACTTTCAAGCATTGATATTTTAAGTATTGTAGTAACAACTATTTATTTCCATACCTTTCAATTTCCCTGTAACTGTGCACACAACACTGACATTATTGAAAGTTTATGTCCCTTGGTTTGATGATTAAATGACTGTGAATTAGTGAACAACATATTAATTGTTGCAAGTTAATTTGCACCACCATTTTTGGCATTGTTTCTGAGGATACTGCCAACTTATAAGGTTTTTGAGAGGTTTTACATTTCTTAGAAGCAGTTTAGGTTTATAAATTCCACCTCCAAACCCCTCCACTAATGTATGTTGAGTGAGTTAAGTTAGTTGATGCATGCACCATCCAAGAGATGCACATGGTAGATTCTTACCCAATCCACAAATAACATAGATTGATATATTTGATTCTAAAGAAGACACATCTTCCTCTATACAAGGTTTAATAGTAAAAGACCCCCCTCTAAGTGATACTTCTAAGGTTATTCCTGATCAACCCATAATGGCAGAGTAAGTGAACCAAAATGTTGAAGACATGGAAACTACCTTTGAGTTCCCAATCTCCAACAACAATCAACCTGCTGCAATGAAGAACATTTCTCCCTCAGCCCTTCCATACTTTCATGGATCCATAACTGCATAACCATATACCTTTTTGTTTGATTTTAATGTTTTATACCGGAGCTATGACTATACCACAGATGCACATAAGCTTAAGTTGTTCCCTAGTACACTCAGGGATGAAACCATGAGATGGTTCATGGGTTTAGGAAGAGATGCTATGACAATCTGGTCGTAGATGAAGGAAATGTTTGTCATAAAATATCAAGATTACTACAAGCTAAGTAGCAGAGGATGTGATGAACTCTTTAGGATGACACAAAAGGAAGATGAACCACTAGAAGTTTACCTAGAAATATTCTTGTTTAGTGTTCAGAAGTCAAAACACACAAGGTTACCTAGTGAGTCCCTTAATATACTTTTCTTAAAAGGACTCAGTGAAGAGGATATGGATGATTTGAACATGATAGGAGCTAGAGATATCTCAAAAGATACCTTTGAGGAAATTTTTGAAACCCTGCACGAATTACTCCAGAGAAACTATGAAGAGTATAAGAAGTGCTAGATCAAAGGGTGGATTAGATACCAAAACAATTTGGGAGATATCCAAATCAAAGATTGTAAACATGTCAAGGAACATGAACTAGAAGATAATCAATGACATGACCACCTAGCTTGATGCTTTTCATGCCAAGAAGAAAAGAGAAGATGTTGAGGCTGCACTCACAGAGTTTTGCCATGCATACAAAAGGAAGAAAGTTGATTACAGATGTAGAGGATTAGCCAGCATTGCACAAGAAAATGAGGCTGAACTGGAATTCAAGATGATAGAAACAGAGGATGGACAATTCTTCTATGTTGCTAAAAGAAAGCCATGATCGACAAGATAATGAGGTATGTCATAAGATCCTGTGCCATCTTTTTAAAACTGGACAAGTAATCTATATGTGTAACCCCCACCTTGGGCTAATACAAAACAAGGTTGGGCTTCATACCCTACCCAATACCAACAATAATGGAAACCTCAGTTTTTAGGCCAACACTAGCAACAACCTCCTCAATCCTGGTAGCAACCTTAGAGAGGAGGGAAGTAATGGAATAACCCACCTCCTAACTATCAACAATCTTACCAGCATCTTCCTTACCCACAACAATAAACTCTGATGCCAAATGCCCAAGCATGATCTCAACCAAAATCCACTTAGCTACCATCTCAACCAACAACGAACCCTACTAATAAAGATATTCAGCTAGACTATACCACTTAATCATCTCAATACGTTGATTATTCAATTGATGTTAATAACATCCATCTTCGCTCAGGAAGAACACTTCCTCCACCAAGTAAAATCATTATTAGAAAGATTGCAAATAAACCAAAGTTGCTGCAAACTGATCCGCAACAAATCCAGAACACGTTTTATGCTGATCTGTAGAAACCTGAACAAAGTTCAACAATGGTAAAATGTTGGTTAATGAACAACCATTTCTAGAGAGATTATAGGAAAAGAAGATTGACCTCAAATCGGATTTTGATTCTGATTTTTTCAGTTAGCTGAAGGATATTTGTGTGATGATTCCACTAATCCAAGCCATCAAGGATGTGTCCATTTATAAAAATATGGTTAAGGATCTATGTATAAAGAAACTAGGTGAATCACTAGCGATTCAACCAATCACTAGCAATTTCACAAAAAGTGCTGAAGATTATGGCAATCGTCGGTGATTGCATTGTAGTTGAAATAGGGCTATAAATAGCCAAACACAATGTTATTGAGCTCATTTTTTAGCGATAACCATTTAAATTGACAGAGCTCTTTCGAGTGAAAAAATGTGTTTTTAAGTGAAAAGGGTGAGATTTGGGCGCAGTGGCATCATCAAGCAGGCACTGGAAACCCACCTTGGTTGAGGTAGGTGGTCTTAACTTAATTTTTGTTGTTTTGGTAGATTTTTAGGGTTTTTTTTTTCATTTTTGGGGGGCGAGCGAATGCCCTAATTTAGAATTGTAGGAATCATTGATGATTCATGCAATCACAAGTGATTGAAATGAATCGCCGGCGATTCACCTATTATATAAACAATTTTGAATTTTCAAGAAAAATGATGATTTTTATGGGATGATGTAATGTTTTATGATGCTTGAGGTTCTAATTTTTTATTGGTGTTTGATGTATTAATGTAAATGTTTAGTTAATGTTGATACTTTAATTATATTTTTTGATTTGTTGATGTTTTAGATGTTGGCATTTTTGGGTGATAATGTTAATTTTAATATGTTGTAGATGATTTATATATATTTTGTGATGATATTAATGTTTGGTTATGTGTTTTTGTGTTTATAGGTAGATTCGAAGTTGACAGTCTAGGATCGTATACAATTGATTTTAAATGAGGTAAGGGAAGATATGACAGATGACAACTGGGAACATGTAATGCCCCGCCTCGGGACACCAAAAAAAACACACCAAAAACCACTAATATATATATAAAATTGGGTAATTTTTTTTTCTTGAAGTGAACTAAACATAATACTACTGTCTTTGCTTAACCGTCTCCCCCTTAATAATGATTTTATACTAATTTAAGTATTTTATTTATATATATTTTATTTTTTTGTTTATAATTAAATCGGTAGCTCAAAGTAACTTGTTTATTTATTTCTATTAAGTTTTACTAGGGTTACCTTGCTAAGTCTACACACCTTATAACTTAATTTATTTGTATTTCCACACCCATAAAAGTTATTTTTACATTCCCGTAAAATGATCATGACTTAAAAAGTGTAGGGTTGAAGGAGAACCCTAGGATAGAACAGATCTTGACCTTTGATTTTAAAACTGCCCTAAGTTTGCCCTAATGCATCTTTATCTCTTTTTTTTCTTTTCTTTTCCTTATCATTTTAGTTTTATTCTTGTTTTCTTCTTGCAGGTGGAGGAGGAGCTATGGAAACCTGACTTACCCTTATTGTATTTGTTTAAGAAACTCGAATCCACAAATCATTGTTGATGTGTATGTTCCTTTAAGGTCTGGTGTGGCCGCATTTTTTTTTGTTTAGAGTATGTGGGAGGGTGTTTTTTTTTTTGAAGGTGGAAGGGAGGAGGCGGTGTGTGAGGAGCGATGGTAGCGTGGAGAATGTTGCGCAGGTGGGGAGAAGGGGTATGGGCTGCGTGAAGGGTGGAAGGCGTGGGGGGGTGGGGGGGAGCAAAGGCGGCGACCGTGTGGGGGATAGGTTTGCGCGGGTGAAGGAGGACAGGGACAATGGCGTGAGGGAGGGGGAGGGCTCTACATAGTGGCAGAGGCGGAAAGTGGTGGGGCAGTGGGGGTGGCTGCATGTAAGAAGAGCAGCACGTCATATTATATAATATGACTACATTTTTTTTAATAATATTCTTGTATCAAACATCTAAAAACAAGGAATGGACTTTCTCCAAAGTCTAGATCAACTAGTATACACATAATTTGTTTCCATATCCATTTTAGCTATATGAGTATATAAGAAGGATTCTTAACAATACAATCTTTCTTTTAAAAAGAAATAATCAGATTTCTAGAATCATATACAGATAGAAATACATTTAAATCTAGTTTCAATTAATATCCTAATCTATGATAATTTACAAAGGGATATACATTTCAAAATAATAATAATTCCTTCCAATATTGAATATCAAACTTCATATAACAACTAGATTTCCTTTCAAATACAACAACTAATCATATGTTTCAAAATCTTAACATGGAGGAGTTTCAATAATGAAGTATCACACTTTCTTTTAGAATTCTCAACATTACGATAACATTCCTATTATGAAAGACATGCTTATAAAATAACTAGTTTTCTTTCTTTTCAAAGAGAGACTCCAACAATCCTCACAATCTCTTTATCAAGGAAGAACAATTTACAAGGATTACTTACACTTCCACAATAAGAATGTTGGTTTACTTCATATTACATATCAAGCTATAGTGTCATTTCAAATATGAAGACAATAATCTCTCAAGACACAAGATTATTTCTTAAAGAGATGATCACATACACAACAAAGTTACTATCATGTAAAAACAACACCAACGAAGATTCAACTCAATAAGGAGTGAGTAAACAAAACTAATACAACACTAGTTATTCAAATACCATCCATATCCCAACATAGGGATATTACAAAGAATAGGTCTCTTGACATAGCCATATTTACATGATATCAAGTAGTTGAACACTCCCAAAATTGGGGAAGAAAATGTCATAAACACCAAAGATAAGTTCCAACCATCTTCAAGCTTTAGGCTCCAAGTCTTGTTCTTCGCATAGCCATCAACACAAGTAGAAAGTGCTTGTTTAACCACCCAGCCTTTAGGCATCATTACATGCCTTTCCAAGGTTGGAATGCATGCTAGCCTCCCCCAAGTCCATGGGAAAGAGGACTACTATCCACAACTTTGCACAAGATTAAGGGAGAACAACCAACATTACATTCACTTAGGGATAAGGCAATATTACAACAAAACACCAATTTACAAAGAAGAAAAAAGAGGAGAAACCATGTTCTACCTCTACAATAGGGAAGAGAAGAAAGGAGTTCTCCAAATGCCAAAGTGGTAACCAACATTGGTAGCACAAAACCAAGATCTCCACATCCTCCTTATTCCTCCAAAGTCATTCAAACCCTCCTTATTTCTCCATCCTTTCACCAAATCCTTATTAGAAGGATTTTCAAACCCCAAAGGGTTTCCTCACCAAGAATGGGGAAGGAGGTTCAAGCCATATGAACCACCTTCCCCACCTCAAACCATTTCAGGGGAGTAACTAAAATCCTACAAGGCTTGCCCATCAATCCAAGAGGATTGATAGGGAAAAATCCCTCTCTCTTCCCCCACAAACTCCAAAAATCCATCATGGCATATGATGGATGGAGCAAAATAAAGTAAAACAACAATTAAAATCAACATGCAACATCACACATTTTAAATAATCAAGACTAATATCTAACATGATATAAAACACACAAATGAGCTCAAGGAGCCTACCTCCAAAAGCTCTCCAACTTCTAACTTTTCCACTTCTTGACCCAAGCAAGCGCTTGCTCCAAAATCCACAAGCCTCCAAGCAAAAGCTCCAAAAAAAAAGTTCTCTTCTTTCCCCATGAGGGAGAATTTGAAGAGGAGCCAACAAAAATCCTCACAAATGAGGGGGTGACATGTGTCACCCCTCTCTTCCCTCAAGGTCAAAGATTCTGAAAATAAAAGGGAGAAAGGATAAAATATCTTATAACCCTCTTCTCCCAAATTACTCAAAATGAACAACAAAACAAACTTGTGCAACTTTTAACAAAGCACACTTACCCATCCACCTTATATGGATGTGACCAAAGGATGGAAAAATGGGAGGGAAACTCCCTCTAACCCTTGGAAATAAGCCACTTTACCTATTAGGTAGGGTCTAAGGGCCCATTTTCATGCTAAGTAAACTCCCAAACTAAAAAGGGGTCACTAAAAATGCCTAAAATAGCCCAATTTCGGGTTTGACACATTTGGGCACAAGGGTAGAGGATGTGGGGCCCACCCAAGGGTTCACATGTGACCCTAATCCCCTTTTAATTAAATACCACATTAATCAAACTCAAAACTTAATGCAAGTGGGGCCATTAAGTCCCCAAAACAAGTTTACAACACAAACTAAACACCCTAAGCAAGATTAATATTACAAGACATATTACATTACAAATGAGGGTCACTCATGGTGCCTAAACACAATAAACTCTAATACTAAGGCCTCATATAGTAAACACAGTTAGGGCTTAGCCCTGTGGGCTGCTTGTGCAAGATTGTGTAGCTGGCCTGAATCCCACCTTCTCCTGTGACCTGTCACCTGCACACTCATTGTACACATTAAACGCACCTATCCGATGAAATGTGAATCAACTACTAAATAAGATATCAATGAATTCTAAACTAGCATATCATCTTTCTGGAATCAAAAATATGAAAACATGCACAATTATACATAATTCACCATAAGTTAGACATAATGATAAAGTGACATATATCCATAGAATCCAAAGCTGTAACTAATTAAGTATCCATCAATATAATTATGGTCCAAAACAACATCATATCAATTAGTATCCATGACATCATAAGATAATGTGACAACATACTAGTGAAGCTAAATTGACGCTATACGCGTAAATCTCCATGCATGTCTAATAAGATCAAAAAATCCTAATTTAATGTCCAAAGTATATCTAATCCTTGCCGAAACATGTCTATGAGAAAAAGGAACAACAAATAACTGAGTCTATAAAAATTTGGGCACTACAAAACACATTGAAGCAGTTGGTTTTGGTGGCATGAGGACTTATTGACAGATTCAAAGATGTCGTAGTTTGATGTTGGCATTGTTAGAGTGGTGGAATCCTTCCACCTATAGTTTCTGGCTACCTACAGAAGAGATGACCATCACCTTAGAGGATGTTCATCACATTATGAGATTACCTATCCGTGGAGAGGTCATTTATATAATTATTGATGTTGAGAGAGCGGATGTGATGCATAGGTTGTATGGTGGTGCGACACAAGATGTGAGATATTCATCAGGGGCATCCGAGTACCAGGTAGTATATGAGCCTGGGAGAGAGGTTGTAGATGGATGACCATGATGATGATGGCCATATCTTGTTTTGCTTTACCAGATTAAGGAGGTGGTCATTTTCCATGGATGATGATAGGTGTTATAGCAGAGATGATGGAGCACCACACAATATTTGAGTGGGGATTATACATACCCAAAATTGTAGGGTGTTGCACCACTAGAACAACGTTACATGTACCCCAATGATGATACAGGTCTCCTCGCAAGGTGTTCGGGATTCGAAAAATCTCTCCAAGTATGCGATAACATCCCGCATGCCCCGTTTAGCCCCTGCGTGCTTTACTTTTTCCTCTCTCTCTTTTCCTTTGCCTTTCGGTCTTCAGTGACAAAACTGCCACCCTGCCTAGGCGTCGGTCTCATGACCGCCGTCCAGGTAGGGCGGCGGTCCTGTAACCGCCACCCTATTTAGGGCGGTAGTCCTACACATGTTTTTCCAAAACATTTCTTTTATCGCGAATCACGTAAAAATTAATGTTTACCAGCTTTTTTCACCGCCTTTGCTTGTATTTATGATTCTTGTTCCCTGGAATGGTGTTTTGGCATTGTTTATGGTTTAAGAGATCAAATTAGTTTTCACCTTTGGGTAAATGTGATTCTATAAATAGCCAGCTTATGCTCAAGTAAATGGCCCCTCAAATTTGCCTCTTAACTTCTCATTTCAATAGCTTAGCCTTTCAATTTTTCTTAGGATTCATAGTTTCATTTGTTGTATGCATGGTTAGTGTTGTTTAGCTGTTAGGAAGCCACATAATCTTCTTGTGCTAGTGTAGTTACTATTTCATGCAATTCATTAGAATAGGATAGTTTGATTTTTAGTAGGAAGCCATTAAAGTTGCAGGTCTTGTTCATTAAGGAGGATAGTTTCAGGTTCTAGACGTTTTATGTTGTATGACTCGTAATAAATCCCATTAGGAATTACATAAGCCAAGCTCATTTCTCTTGCGCTATCCCTCTCCTACTCGGATTATATTCAGTCTGCATCCTAAGATGTCGTTATTTCGATACCTAATTCTGTTAATGCTAACATCACACACTTTTATGGATTCACGTGAGCATGAAAGAATGAGGAGATATTACTGAGGGGACAAATCCACACACAACCAGGATTCAACACTATTATGTAAAATCCAGGTTCAAGCTTTCAAAGTTCTAGTTAAAACATATCAAATAGAGTAGTCAATCATTTCATTTCAGTTAATCTCACTTTCAATATTGCCAGGGAAGCTATTGGGATTGATAGTTTTTGAGAAACTATGAATCACTCCTCACTTCTGAGGTAGGATCAAGAGTCTTTCAAATAGATTAGATCAGTTATCTAGTTATTTAGAATAGATTTACAACTGCACATGCAATTAGCTATACTCGACTGCTTTGTTTGCTTTAATTTTGCTATTAGTTTAGTTGTTAATTTCTAGATATTTTAAATAATTTCTCTTTCAAATTTTGTTCAATAGTTCATCAAAAATACAAAAAAATAGAGAAGTTATATATGTCGTAGATATACTTTATATAGTTAATTCTACTCTGCTACAATTAGATTTACATTGTTTCTTTTGCATGACAATCACGGGACCTAGAGAGCCCAGAGAATACATATTTGAGCCAATCATGCCTAAACCCAATCTTGTTACGGCAATAGTTGATATAGATCATAATCTTAGAATCCAAGTCTTCTGAACAACAACATACTTATAAGAAATTAGCTTGCAACTAAGAGGGTTAAACATAGAAGACGACCAAGCACACACATTCATGTCAAACCAGCCAAACTACATATTACCCTAGATAAAAATTCACATGATTGTAGAAGGGCTTGAAAGAGAGCAAACATTCAGTTGTGACCCTTTGGTCCCACAGCTAGACGTAGGAGATATTCTCACTAATATAGACACTAGCTTAAGAATTCAGGTTGCCAGAACGCCTGTAAGGTACTTTGAGAAGATTGCACAACTTGTAGTTCTAAACATACAGGCCGAAAAGGCATACGACTACTGGATACTAGGGATTAGGGATTGATTTCACACATGACCATAGGAGGTCCATGACAGCCACGAATCTACGGTTGTGATCCACAGGTCCCACAACCCAACTAATCCACAGGTCAATCAGACATAGATGTTGGTTTACGCACATTGGTATTTAGATCCACTCCACTTCCACTAATCATTATCACACAGTTATGCTTGTTGGATATAGTAGCTAACGAAGATAAGGATTTCTGGACTAGACCGAACAATCACCCGTAGAGTCCACTATATCCATCATCCATCCTATAACCCTATCTAGAGATATACACGAAACAATCCTAGGCCATTTTCCCCGTATCCCACAACCTATAGACCGGATTACGCTAGAGCTCGATATTGATTGGAGCCTTTGAGCAATCATCCTCACCGACCGATCTATCATGCTAGTTCAGGTTAGGAGGGCCTTCTTTGCCTTAGATTCACAGATTCCATTAGTGTGTGTCGAAGACATAAGATTGTCTAACTAGCTTGTCTGCATCCCACGCATAGTCCATCCCCATCGGCTATCTCGGCATGACCTCAGGAGGTCGGGTGCAAGGAAGAGTTACTTAGAGATTCTCATGCTTGCTTGTCATTTTTCCATCATACAAAATTGGTGAACCCGATGTGAAAGGAATAGTTGTTTCACTCTCGCCTTTTCCCTTTTAGTGTTTCGTTTTCTTTCATCCACCTTCGCTCTTTCCCATTATTCTATGGGTATTCATATACCCCCTGAATATGTCAGGATTCGACACATATGGTAGACCTCTCCTAGGTCTTGAAGCATATTACGATCAACTGAATAGACAACCATCACCCTTGCTCTCAGCATGGTGTGACAATATTCAACTAACCAATTGTCAACACAAACTCCACTCCCAAGGACTAGATATAGTTCTTCTTTCCAAATAGAGGAGTTGGATCAACTCACTCAAATGCAACACCCAGAGCCTTTAGGCTCAGATGCCATGACGTTTACAGGAGAATCCGGTTCGTCTCCTCAGGTATTGCTTAGACTGCAAATTAGTAGACAATCGAATTCGTATCCATTTTTAGATAATGAACATTCAGTGCGTCATGCTAGGAATGAACAACACTCTCGGAGTATGTACCTACCTATAGGAAGTTTACAAACACAACCCGAGGTCTCGTTTCAAGAAAACACCTCCATGCCGCTACCTATAGGAAATACCCTCGGGGAAACATGGCAAGGAAACGATCAATTCATAGTGGGGTACCACATGCCTATACAACCTCAGGATATATGACAAACACTACTAAGGCAAAATACTGTAACTTCACCAGATGAAGTCATCTCAACTTTAGTAGAAAAGGTCAGAGGGTTAGAGCTTGCTCAAGCAAGTCAAAATTCTCTATTCATGTAGGAAGGAAATTCCAACTCTCCACGTCATCCTAGCCAAGTAGACCTCCTCACAAGAATAGGCATGTTGGGCGTGCCTCCTCAGTATTCACAACAAATTCCAACTAGAACCGCCATTACTAACACTGTTCCAGTGGCGAATATGTTACCTCCCGGTCTAGTACAAAATAATCCATTCCTAGGCAATACTCCTTCATACATAAACATGTATTCCAAATCACCACAGGGAGATGTATTCTCCTCTCCTGGCATGTTTGATCAACCATGGGGATTTCTTTATACCCCTGCAAATGCATACGCTATGCCATATCAACAACCCATTCCATCTCCACCCCCTCAGCAGGCACCATCGATGATCAAAACCTACGCGATAGGGACTTATTCAGAATATTTCAAATAACCCTTAGACTTCACTATACGAAGCATCATGCCTCCAAGACCTCTTCCTGATTTTCCCAAATACAAAGGGGAAGGAGACCCGAATGCACATATCAAGGCCTATGCCACAGCTATTCGAGATCTACTCCCTTGGGATGGGGTTGTTGCTAAAATATTTCCCAAAACATTAGAGGGCATTGCCCTCGATTGGTATTACAAAATACCTTAAGCTTCTAGACATTCGTTTAAACAACTCATTTCAGAGTTCATCAAGGTGTTTGACATGAAAATACTGTTAAGAACAAGAATCAGGGAGTTCTTGCACATCAAACAAGAACACAATGAATCTGTTGCTCACTTTATCCAAAGATGGCGTACAATCCTTTATTCTTCGGCAAGTGCTCCAAATATGGACCAAATGGAACTATGCGATTTATTCCTTCATTCTCTTAGCAGAGAGGTAAAGGAAGAAGTCCAAAAGTTCCAACTAAGGACTTATGATGAAGTACTTGAGAGCACCCTCCGAATAGATCAAATGGCAATAGATAGTGATCGCAAGACGTATGGAACAAATGGGAGGCTAATCACACCCAGCCAAAATACTATGACTTATCCTATTACCACAAACATCAATCGATGACCTAAGATCATTAACAAAAATTGTGGCGTAACCACAGATGGAGTAACCGACCAAACAAAAAAACAAATGTTATAAATGCTCCACCGCAGATTAACAATCAACGAAACAACAACTTTACCCTGACAATCAATACAGTGGACTTTAATCATCCACAACAACAACAACAAAGGCAGACCCAGACCTACGGTCCATGTCAAAATTCAACTAGATATCAGAACCAAAACCAAAACCAAAGACAACAAACGCAAAATTCTAATGGTCAACAGTTTAATCAGAGTTTTGGACCATAATATGTGTCAAACCAACAACCTAGGAATTACAATCCTAACTCGTATTGTGGTTTCCACAAAATTCAAGGCCACGACACTAGGACTTGCCATGATTACAATAAGTTCATGCAACGCTTGCCAGAGGAACAAAGACAACTTTTCATAGATATGTTCCTGGCAGATCCTGCATCACTAGCACCAAATGCTTTTATAGGGGCAATTTCCCCTCAAAATGCACCCCTAAAGATCTTCAACGATCTGCTCCTAAATCATGATAAAAACAAATTAAATCCAAATGGGACAAATAAGAGCGTAATGGCAGGAAACAATGATCATGAATCCTTGACTTCACTAAACCCACCAGTTGCACCACAATTAGGGAGTCAGCCACAACCCAAGATAGTCAGTTTAGTGGAGTTAGACACCGAACTACATGTAGAAGCTGTAACAAGGACACGAGAGTATTCCTCTCAACCAAATCCAAGTTACCCGCTAGAGGTAGATAACATCCAACAAATATTAGTAAAACCTGTAGGCGCCTATGATTTAATTAATGACCTAACAAAGACCTTCTCTCATATCTCCTTTTTGGATTTACTGAATAACTCTCCTGCCCACAGGGCTACTCTTTAGAAGCATTAGGTTTAGGTCATTTAATTAACATCACTCCACCTCCCGAAACACAGGTAAACCATATATACTTTGATATCCATCCTTCGGGGCAGCCGGATAGGGATATCGAGTTTATATTCGAAGTAAAAAAAATGCAAACAGATGCTGAAATTGCATGCAGAGGTGACCCAGCCTTACATTTGCAAGTGTGGGTTTATAACAATTACGTTAAACATGTAATGGTTGACGATGGGGCAGTAGTTAACATAGTCCCCTTCTCTTTCCTTCAAAAGCTAGGGTATGGAGAAACACATTATTCCATGACTCGGAATACGTTAAGAGACTATGATAGCCTTAAAGCCACGTCAATTGGGACTATAATACTACCAGTCACCTTAGGACCCAAAATAGTCCTAACTGAGTCTTATATTATAGATCGGGAAACCAACTATAATATGATCCTCGGCTAATCGTGGATACATCGTATGAAGGCAATCCCTTCTACATTATTCCAAGAAGTAAGATTCTTACACTTAGGAAAGTTATTCATAGCCAAAGGTGATCCAAAACCATTCGATATACACCTAGTTGACTTAAAAAGAAGGCTGGGCATTCACTCTGAGTTTAAATTCCCAACAAACCAACTTAATAAACCAACCGACGCAAAACCAGAAGAAAAGTTGGTACCTACAACAATACTAGAAACTATGAGCCTAGTCAAGAATATCCTAGCCCTCAAGGATGAGGCTAACATTGTCGAAACAGTATAATTAGGAACTACTACGAAGATTGTCGAATTACTAGAACATGATCTACCAATTTTCCTACCATTTTATTCTGTAGGCATGGGATATACCCTAGGTGTTGGTTCTATCCCAATAGAGGATCTCTGCATGGTAGAAGTAACCAAGACCGAAGAAGTTGACGTAGCAAATGTCCCAATGTCCATCTTCCCAACTAAATATTGGACTCTCCATTTCGATGGAGCTAGATGTCGTTATGGGGCTGCAGCAGGTGTGATCTTTACTTCACCCGAAGGAAAGATCTTACCATTCGCCTTTAAATTAAACTTTGAATGTACAAACAATGGCGCTGAATACGAAGCCCTCCTCCTTGGCCTCATCCTAGCTAAAAGGCTTGGTGTTAATGACATCAGGGTGTTAGGAGACTCTCAATTAGTAGAAAACTGAGTCTCTAAGGTGTATGAGACCAGAGTTGAACACTTACATCTCTACAAAATAGCATAGATTTGTGCAAAGAGTTTGACTTCATATCAATTGAAGTAATCCCGCGAGAACAAAATCTTCTCACATATTCGATAGCAACCTCAGCCTCATGTTTCACTCTGAGCAGTGAGTTGGAGGACACCCGTTTCATAGTATCCCTTTGCACTGAACCATTAGTGAAGAAAGCGTCAAACTCACTTTTAACGAACATAGCTGAGAACAAATCTACTAGTGTGGATCACGTTGATAGTGATAGAGCTACTCTTGACTACTTAAACACCTATACAACGTTACATCTCACCCTCCACGTGGTAGATTTGTCCTTAATCCCACATTCATCTTCCTACTTCAGGAATCCCATGATAGAGCTTACCCCACAAAAAGAACTCGGCATATACACGGTAGAGAATGGAGAAGATCTGGAACTACCTCCAGCTTTTCCTGAGTTTGAAGAAGGTAATGCTTCTTTAATCGAAGAAACGATTGATATTAACATCGGAACGGAGGAAGAACCGAAGATCTTGAAACTAGGATCTTCATTAGCTCCAGAAGAAATAGAAATACATACTCGAATCCTCAAAGAACATTAGAAGGCTTTTGCATTTAATTATAAAGAAATGATGGGAATTGCACCACACATCACGGTACATAACCTCATCACCAAATCAGATGTAAAACCAATTAAACAAAAATCAAGACCAATGAAACCCAAGGTATCTCTCATGGTGAAGGAAGAAGTAATGAAACTTCTCCAAGTAGGATTCATCAAGCCAGTTCTCAAAAAGAATGGGAAGATACACATTTACAAAGATTTCTGAGACATTAACAAAGTGTGCCCCAAGGACGACTTCCCATTACCATCCATTAACGTCATCATTGACGCAACGGCTGGATTTGAGCTTTTGTCTCTCATGGATGGATTCTCATGATACAATCAAATCAGAATATCCGAACAAGGCCAAGCCAAAACCACATTTATAACTCCTTGGGGAACCTATTGCTACGTTGTTATGCCATTCGGTCTCAATAATGCTGGCGCTACATACCAGCGGGCAATGACATATATATTTCATGATCTTATTCATAAAATCATGGAATCCTATGTAGATGACTTGTTAGCTAAAGCCAGGAAGCATTGTGATCACCCGGAAGTGCTTTGCGTCATTCTTTCACGTTTGATAGAATACGGAGTCACACTAAACCCAGAAAAATGCGTATTTGGTGTGATAGGAGGGAAGCTCTTAGGTTACATTATATCGTCATGAGGGATCAATGTAGACCCAACTAAAATCCGGGCTGTTCTTAAAATGATCCAACCATCGGATGAATCTAGAATCAGGTCATTTCTTGGGAAAATCAGTGCAATCTGAAGATTCATCCCAGATTTAAGCTTTACCATTCATCCAATCAACAATCTACTCAAGAAAGAGAATGGTATCGATTGGACCGAAGACTGCAATGAGGCTTTCGAAACAGTTAAGCGTTTCTTGTTGTCACCACCTATGCTAATGCCTCCTAAACCAAACCGCCCTTTAATCTTATATTCGTGAGCTACTAATGTCTCACTAGCCTACATGCTGGCTCAAGAAGATGATGACAAACGAGAACGTGTAATCTATTTTATCAGCCGCACATTGCTTGATTATGAAACACGTTATATGTAAGCAAAACGAGAATGCCTTGCCATAGTCTTCACAACTAAACGCTTAAGACATTACATGCTAAATCAAGAAACAAGGGTCATTGTAAAAACAAACCATTTACAAACTTTCCTCACGCAAGGGTCCTTGTCTAAAAAGGCTGGACGCTTTATAACCTTAATGGGTGAATTTGAATTAACATTTTTAAATCAAAAGTCCGTTAAGGGACAAATCATTGTGGATTGGTTAGCTAATAACCCATTAAATGGAGGCGATCTAGTAGATCTGGACTTTCCCAATGAATGCATATACTACGTCGAAACTAGACCTCCCATCTCTGAATGTCCATGGTATACTGATATTATTAATTATATCATGGGCCATGCATATCCAGAAGGTGCTACACCACAACAAAGAAGGTGGTTACGCATTATCGTGGCTAGATACATTATTATAGAACAAGTCCTGTATCGTAAGGCTTTCAATGGAATACTTCTAAGGTGTGTTGACACAGAAGAATCCAAGAAGATTCTCCACGAATCTCACAGTGGAATATGTGGAGGCCACTTCGGTGGTCATGCCACTGCTCAAAAAATACATCGGATGGGCTATTTCTAGCCCACTCTAGAGCACAACGTAGTAGAGTTTGTATGCAAATGTCATAAATGCCAAGAATTTTCCCACGAGATTCACATGCCGACACAAGCTCTACAACCAATCGTAACTCCATGGCCATTTTCTACATGGGGCCTAGATTTGATAGGGAAATTATCTTCCTCATCTATAGATGGCCATAAATTCATAATCACGGCCACCGAGTATTTTACCAAATGGGTAGAGGCTATGCCTCTTACCATTGTACCAGGTGCCATGATCGCCAAGTTCATTTTGAACCAGATCATTTGTAGGTAAGGTGTCCCACAAATCATTATCTCAGATAATGGAATTTCTTTTAAGAAGGATGAGGTTCATGAATTATGTAATAAATTTAAAATAAGCCATCATACAGCCTCCCTGTATTACCTTCAAGCCAACGGACAGGCTGAAGCAACAAACAAGACATTAAAAGCTATTCTCCTTAAAACGGTAAAAGAAAATAAACGAGATTAGCATTTAAAGTTATACCCAGCCTTGTGGGCCCACCGAACCTCAATAAGAACACCCACAGGAGCAACTCCTTTCTCATTGGTATTCGGAGCAGAAGTAGTTCTCCCACTTGAGGTTGAAATACCCAGTCTCTGTATCTCACTACAAGGGATTTTGGATGAAGAAGCTTATAGAGAAGCACATCTCTCTCAACTAGAAAGAATAGATGAGGCCAGGCTAGATGCTGAACAATGACATAGAGTCTATGCTGATTGGATGTGCTGGTAGTATAACAAAAAGGTCTATGAACAAAAAATATATGAAGGAGATCTAGTTCTAAGACTAGACAACCGGATTGACAAAAAGACCGGTGAAGGAAGGAAATTTTGGCCCAAATGGTTGGGCCCATACCAAGTCACAAAAGACTATGGAAATGGTGCATATCTCTTATGTACACTAGAAGGTGAGGAATTTGGTGAAACTGTCAATTCCCTACACCTTAAACAATTCTATGCATAAGCGACCAACACTACCTGTATAATTATATCAACATTGCATCTTCATGTAGTTAGGTTCATTTTTTCCACTTGTTTCATACAATTTCATGATCAAGGAACTTATTCTCAAAGCAATTCATTGCAAACTTCTGATGGTATTGACATAATCATTCAAATCATACTTCTTCACTTTCATAGTCACATTACCTGCTTCGGAATCATTTCATCCATTTAAGGCTAGATATGACAAAGTCTTAACGGTAACCATACCAAGATTTGCATGCTTGCTCTCACTTCTGGTTTCTTCTTAGGATAGGTGTCTTGCCTATGGTCTGTTCTAGAAGCTTCATAGTGTCACATCTATCCCATATGTATATCTCTTTGGAAATAAGAACATACTGACATTTTGCTCAAGTATATAAGTCAAACATAGATCAAACCAAAAAATTTATTTTACACATTTCCTTGCCCTACCAACCTTTGGTGATAAGCTTTCATCTCTTACTAGTGACATAGGGTTGGGAAAGGATGGGAATGCCCTTACTTGCCTATACCTTGTCCATGGTGATAAGCCCACACTTCTTACTAGTAGCATGGGGCAAGGTGTAGGGGGTCCTCTTGAAAAATAAACGTTGAAGGTCATAAGAAAACAACTCAAATAAACCTTTGAAATCTTGAGTCAAAAACAAATAAATCAGATGTCCAAAATTCCAAGAGAGCTCAAAACCTCAAAAACTAGATTTTGTCTACCATGTGGCCATCTACGGATCTAAGTCTAGATAAACCACAAAGCAAGTAGCATTCTAAACTATGGAGTCACTTGAGTAGAGTAGGTTTGTAGAATCCTAATTTGGTTCCTGCCAAATATTTTTCAATCTCTCATCACTATCATTCAACAAATTTCATAGCTTGTGTCCTTTCTAGCTCTCAGTGATGAGCCCTCGCATCTTACTAGTTGCGTGGAGTTAAGAATGGGGCAAGTTCATTGGCTCATCATACCAGTTTATCATCTCATTTTCTCAAAACAAATATGAAGTACCAAACAACTGCTGATAGAAACTAAAGTTCAAAATCACATTATGTCTACATTATCATATATCAACATCACGAAATACAAAAGGAAGGAAAGCACTTGTATCATTTGTTCTCCACTGCATACATTCTGAAAAGCATATAAAAACAAAATTATAGCTTACATGCGGAAATGAATCATAAAAACATAGATGCCAAGAGTCTGATCCAAAAAGAATATATATATATATATATATATATAATCAACGTTTCCTGTATAATGTCATCATGTGCTGAGCATGGTCAAAATGATCAAAGAGTCTGGAAAATACAAAATACATCATACTAATGATCTACGAGATCCAGTAGCCTCTCAACCCCTATAAGACCCTCTGAAGGTGCACACCCACGTCTAGGACTCCAGATACACCAGCGCTCTAAGTACACAGAGGGCTCACAATCCCGAGGAGCAGCTACGGTCTCACCATGAGAGTGACTCCTCATTAGGCACTCTGCTGTCCTATATCCTGCTAACTCGGTATGGAGGGTAGACACCATCCTGGCCACATGCTAGACAGGGGAAAAAATCTCAGTATGCCTATCGGCTGCTGAAGGCTCCCCTGCGTCCACGGATAGCTCTGCATGGATCTTCTCCATGGGGATCATTAGGGTATCAGTGCATACCCGGTGAATCAGATCTCGCCACTCATCAGTAGTCTCTACAAGAAAAGGAGAAAATGAATTATAAATAATCAAAATATAGAAACAAAAGTAAACAAAAGGAGAGATAACAACTAAGGCAATCCTAAACAAACATTAAGGAGAAGGATGATAACTCACTCAGATCTCTGTGCCTCCAAGATGGATCCCTAGGGTTAGCACCTACCACAGATGCTCGCCGCTGACTGATGTACTCCTCCCGTGGCTAGGAGTGACATAAGCATCCCACTACGGACTCATCCTCTTCTGCCCAAGCCCTAAGAAAGTGGCTCCTTTGAAGCTAGCGTCACCCTTTCTACACTCTGCTCCGCCCTCTCTGCCTGTAAGATATCCTGAGTGTCATGCCACTCATGATCATCGTCCTCCTCCCCGCTCGACTCACTGACCTCAGCCTTGGTCTCCTCCTCCGTCTCTCCCCCTGTGAACTCCTCAGACTCATATTCTATATCAATGGGGTCGTCGCTACTATGGGCGGGACCGGTGGTAATTTGAAGTAAGGGTTCCTGAGGAGCACCGGCTCTCCCTCAAGCATGTACCACCTGCCTGGCTATAATAGGAATGCTAGGAGTAAAAACTATCCAACCCCAGCCTCTAGGACCTCCTCTAGCCTCCCAGAACTGATCTTTATACTGACACCACTGGAGGAAGCATACCCACGTAAGGAGGGCCAAAATGTTGAGGCACTCAACCAAAAGGATGTGTCTCCACCTTCCCTGTCTTGTCCACATGCTGCCCTGTGGTGGAGCAAGAGATCAAAGTAAGGGCCTCTTCACCCCATAACCCTGCCATGGCCTGATAGGGTGTGGCCTCCATATCATCAATAGTCAAGGAGGTGACTGGCTGGTGAGGTGCTCTGAGCATCGGCATGTCTATCCATCTGGCTTCCCTCACAGCTCTGGGATCTGCCACCTCTACACCTCTCCCATAAGGGATGAAACGCTAGTAAACCCTAGCTCATAACCAAGGTCGGATGGCTCAATGACTGCCCCTGTAAATGAACCACTTGGTACAAATCATGATAAGATGGTCCCAAGAATGTCAGCTCCCCAAGCATAAATCTAGCCATGTCCCTCAATTTGTGTAATAATGGGGGACTAGTAATATAGTAAGGTGCCTCCTCCGTTGTCCCTGATCAATCTTGAGGCAAGGATCCCAATAATGGCATGACGAATCAAGGGGATAGGCAGGCTAGGAATAGATCAGACCCTCACCCCCTTCTTTAAACTAGTGGAGATAACTGCATCTCCCATATATGAGGCCCATTGTGTTATCTGAGCCAGTGACCCTGTTGTCTGAAGTGTGAGCCGTCTCCTGATGATTAGGACCCCCAAGATGTGGTAGAACATCCTCCAAAGTGATGGTCCACTCACCCCTGACTCCTAGAAATCAGAAAGTGTTCCGATTAGCATCCCAATATGAAAACAAGTCACAAAGTATGTGACTAGAAGGTGCAACACGCGGGACCCGTGATATGCGTAATATACCGGCCCTCTGAAGAGTGTCCTGCTCATCCTAAGAAAGGGCATCCAATACTGCTGAGAAGCCAATCACACTCTCTCTCTCAGATCCATTGGATATATTCCTCCTTCGCTTGCATACACCCAAAAACACACACAAAGGAAGTAAGTTAGTATTCAAAAGACATTAGAAAAATCATGAAAACATGTAAGAATGCTAGAAACACAAAAATGAACTTCAAATAAGTACTATTTATGCATTTTGTGAAGGAATACCACCCTGAGTAGGGTGGCGGTTCCGTAATCACCACCTTACAGGCGGCGGTCTTGTAACTGCCGCCCTGATTAGGTAGCGGTCATGTAACTACCACCCTACTCAGGGTGGCGGTCATGTCCCGAAATTCCATGTGGGTCACGTGCCCTAAAAATGCCTAAAAATGAAAAATAAAGACTATTTTGACTCAAATAAAGCCTACCCATTAGGTGCTCCCCCCTAAGTGACCTTATTAAAACTGAAATTTTCAAAAATAATCCCCCCATGACAAAGATTTCATCATTTTAACATTTTGGGGATAAAAACAGGTAAATCGAGAAGAAACTAACCTGTGATCTCGCATGGGTCGGTGTTCCGCTTGCGGAGGCATGATCACAATATCATCCTAAATTTTTTGACTATACTCTCATCAGAAACTGATCACCGTGGGTCCCAGAGCTCAAATCAATCAAACCAGAGCTCAATATCAATCAAATCAACACGTGCAAATGAATAGGAAAATGGGCCCACTTTTATATATATAGCATTCTGACTTGTTTTGAATGCCCCTTTTTTGCAAGGTTTGGAGCGCTGATGGAGGTAAGTTCCTATCCCCGCACAAATGGTACGTCCTCATTTCATATTATTTTAGTATTTATTTTCCAATCTATTTTTTCTATCTGCACTTGATTCCTCTTTTCATTTTGCAGGTAGCGGGAATCTCGGAGGGCGTCATTTCGACACATGGATGTGTCAGGTATAAATTCTAACTTCCCATTTCAGGACCGCCATAGTTAGACACCACCATTTTACACCTCTTCATGGCTAAAATTCTTCTTCGAGGGGGAAATATGTATGTACCAAAGATTGTTAGGGTAATGCACTGCCAGAACAACAGTTACACGTGCCCTAATGATGATACATGTATCCTTGCAAGGTGTTCAGGATCTGGAAAATATCTCCAAGTATGCATTAACATCCCACATGCTCTGCTTATCCCCTACGTGCTTTGATTTTTCTCTTCTCCCCTCCTTTTCTTTTACGTTTTGATCTTCAGTGACGAAATTGCCACCCTGCCTAAGCGGCTGTCTCATGACCGCCGCCCAAGCAGGGTGGTGGTCCTGTAATCACCACCCTGCTCAAGGTGACGGTCCTTCACGCATTTTCCAAAATGTTATTTTTAACGCGACCCACATACCAATTCAATGTTTACCATCTTTTTTCACCGCCTTTGCTTGTATTTATGATTCTGGTTCCCTGGAATAGTTTTTTTTGCATTGTTTAAGGTTAAAGAGTTCAATTTGGTTTTCGCCTTTGGGTAAATAGTGAATTTTATAAATAGTTGGCTTGTGCTCAAGCAAAAGGCCCCTCAAATTTGCCTCTCAATTTCTCATTGCAGTAGCTTAGTATTTCAATTTTGCCTATGACTCATAGTTTCATTTGTTGTATTGCATGCATAGTGTTTTCTTAGCTGTTAGGAAGCCACATAATCTTATTGTGCTAGTGTTGTTACTGTTTCATGCAATCCATTGGAGTAGTACAGTTTAATTTTTAGTAGGAATCCATTAAAGTTGCAGGTTTTTTTCATAAAAAATAGGATAGTTTCAGGTTCTGGATGTTTTGTGTTGCATGACTCGTAATAAATCTCGTTAGGAATTACATAAGCCAGGCTCTGTTCTCTTGTGCTATCCCTCTCCTACTCGCATTATATTCAATCTGCATCCTAAGCTGCCATTATTTCAATACCTACTTCTGTTGATGCTAACATCACACGCTTTTATGGATTCACGTGAGCACGAAAGAATGTAGGGATCATACTGAGGGGACAAATCCACACACAACCAAGATTCGCCACTGTTCTGTAAAATCCAGGTTCAAGCTTTCAAAGTTCTAGTTAAAACATATCAAATAGAGTAGTCAATCATTTCATTTCAATTAATCTCACTTTTAATATTTCCGGGGAAGCTGTGGGGATTGATAGTTTCTGAGAAACTATGATTCACTCCTCACTTCTGAGGTAGGATTGAGAGTCTTTCAAATAGATTAGATCAGTTATTTGGTTATTTATAATAGATTTACAACTGCATAGGCAAGTAGCTATACTCGGCTACTTTGTTTGTTTTAATTTTTCTATTAGTTTCATTGTTAATTTCTAGATATTTTAAATAATTTCTCTTTCAAATTCTGTTCAATAGCTCATCAAAATACAAAAAAATAGAGAAGTTATATATGCCGTAGATATACTTTATATAGTTAATTCTACTCCGCTATAGTTAGATTTACATTGTTTCTTTTGCATGACAATCACGGGACCTAGAGAGCCCAGAGAATACGTATTCGAGCCAATCGTGCCTCAACCCAATCTTGTTACGGCAATAGATGATATAGATCAGAATCTTAGAATCCAAGTCTTCCGAACAACAACAAACTTACAAGAAATTAGCTTGCAACTAAGAGGGTTAAACAGAGAAGACAACCAAGCACACACATTCGGGTCAAACCAGCCAAACTACAGATTACCCTAGATAAAAATCCACATGAATGTAGAAGGGCTTGAAAGAGAGCAAACATTTAGTTGTGACACTTTAGTCCCACATCCAGATGTAGGAGATATTCTCACTGATATAGACACTAGCTTAAGAATTCAGGTTGCTAGAACGTCTGTAAGGTACTCTGAGAAGATTGCACAACTTGTAGTTCTAAACATAGAGGCCAAAAAGGCATATGACTACTAGATACTAGGGATTAGGGATTGATTCTGCACATGACCATAGGAGGTCCATGAAAACCATGAATCTACGGTTGTGATCCACAGGTCCCAAAACCCAACGAATCCATAGGTCAATCAGACATAGATGTTGGTTTACGCACATTGGTATTTAGATCCACTCCACTTCCACCAATCATTATCACACAGTTATCCTTATTGGATATAACAGCTAACGAAGCTAAGGATTTTTTGACTAGACTGGAGAATCGCTCGTAGAGTCCACTATATCCATCATCCATCCTATGACCCTATCTGGAGATATACATGAAACGATCCCAGGCCATTTTTCCCGTATCCCACAACCTATAGATCGGATTATGCCAGAGCTCGATATTGATTGGAGCCTTCAAGAAGTCATCCTCGCTGACCGATCTATCATGCAGTTCAGGTTAGGAGGGCCTTCTTTGCCTTAGATTCACAGATTCCATTAGTGCATGTCGAAGACATAAGATTGCCTAAATATCTTGTCTACATCCCACACATAGTCCATCCCCACCAACTGTCTCGGCATGACCTCAAGAGGTCGGGTGCGAGGAAGAGTTACTTGTAGATTCTCATGCTTGATTGTCACTTTTCCATCATACATGGATCTACTTTAATGGTACAAACATCTAAAGAGTTGTGGGCCTAGAAGGCCCACAAACATTATGGGATTGATGGTGGATATCTACTATAGTGTTTGGTGTATGAGCATATCTCTATTTCTTTGCCATTGGGATTGTCATGGGGTGTTAGTGAGAGACATCCTATTTTTATGAGATGGAGATAAAACATGGTTCGTGTAAATAAGGCCAAGGGGAATGGTTATTTTAGAGACATGGTAGTAGGATTACAGGTGGGAAACATGGTGTGGAGGCCGTACTTATATTTCCATGCTTGGCCTAAGTACCCACATGAGTTGATAGGCATACTGCAAGAAATATGGGTTCAAGGTCATAGAGAAAGAGAGGATGAGCTCCTACATTTTGATCATATACGAAAGAAATTTGGACTGATAAAGGGTGTACCTGAAGATCCCGTGTAGTATAGATGGGAGGATGGAGATACCAAGACTTTGAGGGTTGTTGTGATGAGGCCCGTGATTATTGGTGAGCAGGAGGGGGCTATGGGTCCCAATGGTAATGGTGAGATTATGCCACTTGATGATGTAGGGGTGAATCCCAAGTATACAACATGGTGGACCCGAGCACTGAGAGATTTTGATAAGACCCAAGTTGTACAGTAGGTGAGGTAGGTCAGTTCTCGGGTGGAGGGAGAAGCACAGGGTTACGATGTTATTCAGGTTTTTGATGATGATGATGATGATGATAGTGATGAGGAGGAGGGTGATGGTGAGTTGGCAGTGGCTATTACAGTGGAGACGGGTGAGAAGGCCATGATAGAGGGGGAGAGAGATTCATCCCGGAGAGAGAGGTATGACCTCTTAGGTGTCAGAGATACATTTATTGTTGAGAGAGATAGGGTAGTGACTGAGTGAAATACCATAGTGGCTGAGTGAGATGGACTCATGATTCAGTTGGCTCAGGATATTGTAGATCAAAATAGATATCGCGAGTAGATGGATTGAGGAAGGCCTTGGGGATTATTGGATATTTTGTTTCTGGAGCAGAGTTAGCAGTGACGACACATACTAGCTGACAGAGAGCACATGATAGTGAATCGAGTCCACATGCTAGTGGGTATAGGAGAGCACCTACAATACCATGAACAGTCTTTATGGCACACTATCAGACGTTACGGGACGAGTTTTAGTATTATGTTGATTTGATCACTAAGGATTATCCTCATATGGTTTTATATGTTGATAACTTGGCCACTAAGGTCGTAGGCCAGAGTACTAGTGTAGCGAGTATGGGTCACCCTCCTCAGAGACCAGAGAGAAGGGATGAAAACATGGGAGGAGCTGGTGGAGATGTTGGAGATTTTGGTGGTGTAGTTGTTCAGGGAGGAGAGGGTAGTATTGCCCCTCCTAGCAAGTTCCTTGGAGTTTATCAGTTTACTAGCTGATGATATCTTTGATATATAGCTCATGGAAGCCCATTTTTGTATGACATTGATATGATGTATGTTGATAGTGATCATGATGTATATGGACTTGATTTATATATATGATGATGATGATGATATTTTTGACCTATGTTGTTTGAATTTCATGTGTTGATGATTTTTAATGTAAATGGTGATGTGTGTCTTATAATGTGTTAATGATTTGTAATGATGTTAGGGTATGTATTTTAATTTAAATTTGATGGATGTATGTGACGATATAAACATGATGTGTTGGTAAAATGTCTTAAAATATTTAAATGAATATGTAGGGCATAATTTAAAATGTGATCTTGGAATGCGATTTTTATCAAAATGTGATTAATAAAATAGGGTAAATGAGGAATTAACACCCCATTATGGGTTTGAGACATACGCAATGGGTTTGAAAATTTGAAAGCATTTTCTCTTGTAGCCTTAACGAATGTTAAAAAATATTATCAATCGATAGTTACACACAACTTAGTAAAATGTTGGATGAAATAAATGTACCTTCCTATGACATGAAAGGGGTTTCGTATGTGTAGATCAATGTGGGAAAACATGTTTCTCCTTTTCAATGGGTTCATAGAGAAATGCCCCAGCTTTACATATTTGATTTTAAAGAAAACTGATCAATGCGAGAAGTTTGCTATAATGGGAAGGTTGATAATGTAGAAAGCTTTCCTAGGATGATTTTGACTTTTTGAAAGGTTGATCAATGTGGGAAACCTTTTACATGGGTAGCCATCCTTTTGAGGGTATGGTCTATATTTTTTATTTTTTGACTTTGATCTATTGATTTTTATAGACAGTCTTCCTTCAAGGGATCGGCCTATAATTTTTACTAGTAGCTATCCTTCAAGGGATCATTCTACTTTTCACTTTTTTGATAATGACTTCATATTTTGAATAGCTACCCTTCAAGGGATCAGTCTATTGATATTTTGATAAAAAGCATCCAGTGACTATTACATACATTTTTCAGCTCAGGGCAAGACCCTAATAGACCATTTCAAAGAGGGGTAAGATGTGTATATGACCTACACATACGTGCCCCATGTCATGTTTTTATTTGGTACAAGGTAGGTGGATGTAATGGTTAAGGGGTCACTACAGAAGAGGAACTTGTCCATAGTGAAATATGTGATGAACAGATCCGTGGTGTTCACCTTTAAGGTATATTTAGGATAGTGATGGGTAACCACATACTTTCAAATCATTACTACGATATGATAGATGGTTTGATGGAGTGATAATATATTAGATGTAACTACTATCATGAAAATCAATCATTTAATAGTAGAAAGGCCATAAGTTCAAGGCTTTCAGAGGTTCCTTTTCAAGTTCACCATAAAGGGAAGCAAGATGATACGCTCCTAACCCATATTTGTGAGTGATGACATATGTACCAATCTAATTAGGGGAAAAATTTCCAAGCTTACTCCAGTCTAATTGAGTGAAATTTTGATTTTCTTTAAGCACAAGATCACCAATTTTAAAGTCACACTTTTTGACATGTTTTTATAGGCTCATTTGATGTGGTCTTGATAAATTTGATGATGTTCAAGGGCCATTAGATGTTTTTCATCGAATATTTCAAGTTATGCTAGGTGGTCTTGTTATCCATATTTTCCCCCCTGACAAAATTGATCAGCCATGACCCTACAGATGAAGAAGCCAGAGAATTCACGTTCAAATCCTACAATCAAGCAATAGAGGAACTCTACAATGGAGTGGCAAGGCCTATGAAAGATCAAACAAACCTGTGTAAGAAGAAATTCAAGAAAGGGATCTGTCGAGTGAACCCATGCTTCAAATCCAACAAATAGATTACAGGCAGGCTCGGAAATGGAATAGCAGGGTCGGGGTAGGAGGCCGAGAAGTGTCAAAAGAACCAGAGGCTCAAAGGAAAAGAAGCAATGAAGATTCGAAGTCTTTGGGCTTCGCAAATGGTTTAGAATGGGCCCAAAAATGACTAAGTATGGAGGAGACAGTGGAGGGAGCCAAGTGTCCAAACGACACACCTCCAAAGATTAAATTCAAAGGGGAAGACCCAAATGAGCACCAAGCTTCCACGTGTCCAGAGCCCTAAAAATTTTCACCAGCAGTTGAAAATTCTTCGACTTAGTGGATGGTGCCAAGTGTTTTAATGACGCACATTCAAAAGTGGGATCCAGGCCGGAGACTCAAACTTGCGCCAACCCTCCACATAGAAAATGGTCAACAAAGATAAAAAAGGAGAGCGGGCCCAAAATGACTAAGTATAGAGTGCAGGCGGAAGGTGCCAAGTGTCAACACGATGCTCCTTTAAAGGTAAAATCCTGAGTGGGTTTTCAAATGAGTGCGGGCCTTCCACGTGTCTCAGAGTCCAAAAAGGGATAGAATCGAGGGTTGAATAGTCAAGGTAGAGGTAGGCCAATGGAGGGAGCCAAGTGTCAACATGACGCTATTTCATAGGTAAAATTTGGGGTGGGTTTCCAAACAAGCGCTAGGCCACCACATGTCCAGGGTAAGACTTTTTTCCCTTCCAAGCAAAGAGACTCAAGGAAAATACAAAGAAGCCTAAGGAGCATGCAGAGGCTGCCATGTGGACCCTGTATTGATAAACTCTTTAAAATATTGTGCGCCCGCGATCCAAATATTCAAATGGTCATATCTTTTGACTGGAGACTCAGATTTTGGCAGGAGAAGACTTTTTGGAAACGTCTCAACACCCTCTACACCATGGAAACATAAAATATCATTCTTAATAGGCTTTGGTGGGTGAAAAATGGGAAAAAGTCTTCCATGCCATTAATATAAAGCCTGATTTCTCCAACTACCAGATCTGATTCGATTTGATCTGCTGGGGAACCAGACATGACAGATTTGGGGCAGATTTGAGAAAGGAATTAATTGATAGTGGTTGAGATTTCAAAGTAGGATTCAATGCGTATCTCTAGGTGGTTGAAGTAGGATTCTAATTCTTCCCTCTTCTCTCTCTTATTCTTCCTATATATTGTAATGAAGGGGCATATTCAAAGGGTTGGTCATTGTTTCTCCTCTTCCACCCTCCTCTCTCTTTCTTCCTTAGGTTAGAACATGGAGTCTAAGCCTGCTCCCATGGCTCTATAATGATGTTTTCTTTCCTCTTTCCCACTGGTGATGTATTGTGTAACATTATGGAGCAATAAAATTTGTTTTGTGATGCATTTTTCCATCCTTGGCTTATTTTGTTATCTCTTCTTACCTCTCATTGTTTCAGGGTATACTGTGCATATTCTAATGTTCGTTGCAGGTCCTGAGAGCTGTGTTTAATGGGTTTTGAAGTGGTGTCTATGTGAAATCTATCTCTTGACCATGGTGAATTTGTTCCACCCTCTCCTCTACTCACCTCTCTTGACTTCAGGCAGTCGGGTATGTGATTCAACCGCTTCCTTTTCTGGTGTATCACCGCTTAGTGTAGGATCTTTAACCCTTTCTCTCTCTCTCTCTCTCTCTCTCTCTCTCTCTCTCTCTCTCTCTCTCTCTCTCTTTGTCCCCTTAGAATGATTAGATTAGGATAGAATAGGTTTTTCCTGCACTGGAGTAGCTTATGGCAGGTAGATTAGGAAGCAAGAATCGGCTTTCTCCGGAGGTCCATCTCAAGTTTTGTAAGTCCCACAGCTTAAGAGATGGTCCCATGTTGTGCAATCATACCAAATGCCCCACTTCACACCCAGGCCATTCAGGGGTGATGTGATTCCACACTAATAGGTCTTGTCTATATTCTTTATCAGGGATAAATTATTTAAGTGATACATGAGGAGATGGGATTTTAATTTCAAGTGGTAGGACAACTTTAGAGTCATAGAATAGTGAGAAGGGGGTAGAACATGTAGGTGTATAGATGCTAGTTTGATAAGCCCATAGAGAAAATGAGATTTGGAGATGACAATTCCTTCCTGTGTCGTCTATTATTTTCATAAGGATCTTATTAAGTGTTTTATTTGAGGCTTCATCCTCTCCATTTTCTTGAGGATAATATGGTGATGAAAATATGAGTTTGATGTTGAAGGTATCACATAGTTTCTTGAGTTCTTTGTTTGTGAAATACTTTCTATTGTCTATGACAAGTATATGTGGAATTCCAAAATGACATATAATGTATTGATGTATGAAGTTGATGATGGGTCAAGATTTAGTTGAGGTGAAAGGGATAGCTTTAACCCACTTACTAAAGTATTCAGTAGGTGTGATAATTGAATGATGTTGTTGAGATGATTTAGGATTGATAACACCAATGAGGTCTAACCCTCATTGAGAGAAAGGCCATAAGTTTTGAGCGGGTTGCAATGCTTGACTGGGGACATGAATGAGATCTGAGTGAATTTGAAATTTTACACATTTCTTAACATATGCACAACAGTCCTTGGTGATAGTTGGCTAGTAATACCCTAGATGTATGACACGTTTATTGATAGAATTTCCACTAAAATGACCTCCACAGATACCGTCATGAACTTATTAGATTTCTTTGATTGATTCATGTGATTTAAGGCCTCTTAATAAGATAATGTCAAAACTATGTTTATAAAGGATACCACCTATGATGACAAAGCGGGTGGCGCATTGAAGGAATGACATTTTAGCATTTTGTGATAAGTCGGATAGGATTTTAGATTTGGTAAGGTAGTCGTAAATTTGCAAGTACCATAGATCACTTGTATTGTTGTCAAGATTGTTGATAGGAGGGAGTTCATTTTGACGTGATGGGTAATCCAATCGTTGAACAATCACAAATACTTTAGTGTTATCTTTTGATTCTTCAATTTCTAAAGGGATTAGGGATCCTAAAGAGGCCATAGTGTCTGCAAACTTATTATAGGATCATGGGATGGTTTGAATTTTTTAATGATTGAAGGTGCCAAGGAGAAAATCAACGGTGGCTTTGTATTTTTGTAAGATTTCATTTTTACACTGATATTATCCTTTGATTTGATTAATGTCGAGCTGCAAATCTCCATAGATTTCTAAAATATGAGAACCTAGGAGAATTGTTGTTGTAAGGCCCATAATTAAAGCTTTTTATTCTGCCATATTATTAGTGCATTCAAAGTTAGGTTTGAATGATAATGGAAGCGGAATGCCCCAAGGAGGTATGATAATAACACCAGTTCCTCCACCTTCTTGACATTTAGAACCATCAAAGACGAGGGTCATTTTAACGGGAATAAATTCATATTTGTCAACATTTTTGATGGATTTTTCAGGAAAATATTTGTAACGAAGTTGATTTTTGGGGAGAGGAGAGTCAACGAGCTGGTCTGCAATAGCCTAGCCCTTAATAGATTTTTGTGATAAGAACTCAAGGTAAAATTTATTCATAAGTATAAGCCATTGAGTGATACGGTTACCATGATATGGTTTAGAGTACATGGTTTTAAGTGGATTGAAGCTAGTGACAACATAAGTTTTGTGATTGAGAAGATAATGACACAATTTGGAAGTGGCGAAGTATAAAGTGCAATATAGTTTTTCAACTTTAGTATAATGGGTTTCATATTCATGGAGCGTGCGACTGATATAATATATGATTTGTTCATGACCTTGGCTATCAGGGTGAATAAGCATGGCTCCTAGAGTATGTTATGAAGTAGATATGTATAAATAAATTTTCTCTCCCTCACGAGGGGAGTGAGAACAAGTGATGATAACAGATATTGCTTAATTTTGTCAAAGTCCTTCTGAAAATCATAGTCCCAGCGGAAGTCTACATACTTGTGTAGTAGATGATGGAAAGGCTGAAAATGATTAGAAAGTTTTGATATAAAACATCGTATTGACTGCAATTTACCTTGAAGGCTACATAATTGATTAAGATTAGATGGAGGAGGCATTTCAATGATTACTTTAACATTTTTTGGGTCAACTTCAATACCTCAGATAGATATGATAAATCCTAATTTTTTTCCAGTGATAACACTAAAAAAACACTTTACTAGATTGAGACAAAGGCAATATTAGATAAGGTAAGTAAAAATTCATTCAAAGATGTCGAGGCAGGGTAAGTGCAGGAAGTTGATGGACAAAAATGGGGTCATCCGTGGATGTCATATTGCAAAAAATAGTGAAATCTAAACTTGTATGGATTATTAGCAATACACGCATTAAAAATTAGAAAAAATTATATAAATATGAATCGTAGCATCTGGAATATAGTTTCTAAAATACTAATTTTTTTAAAAAATGGACAAGTTTAGCTATATTAAACAATTAAAATTATATGACTTGGTTTTTTTTTTGAAATTTTTTATAAGATTGTAGTCCATTTGCTCGTGATTTGGATGACCAAATCTTGTTATTTTTTTTTTCATTTGGTGAAAAGTTAGATGTAGTTGTCTATCTTGGGATGTATTTTATTTTGTATTTTTTTGAGCAATATTTTTTTTTAATGATTTTTTCCATGAAATTGATCTGAAAATATTTAGAAAATGGAGTGTTTTCCGTTTGCCCGCTATAACTATATCAAAAAATATCAAAATAATATATATATATATATATATATATATATATATATATATATATATATATATATATATATATATATATATATATATATATATTAACGTGTATAGAATTTGTCCACGCTTGGGATGGTATAATTTTTATCACATTTTGATAAGCGAAACAAAAGTTACAGTCTTAAACGTAGACATGAACATTCACGGAAAAATATGTCTTAAAAATTTATTGATAGTAAAAATTATAAAATGATATTTATCTTATTCTATTCACTTTAAAATCAATATTTCTACGAAGCTAACAGTCTCCCCTACACGATGGCACCATTTTTGTGAAATGTTCTCAGTTTTTTAACATGTTTCAAGTCTTTGGAAGAGAAAATTTGAGGTTTTTTGACCTTTTACACTTCATAATGATCTTCCATAGCTTTGGTTGGGGAAAAACAAATATTCCCAAGGCTTAGGGTCTGTAGATAGATCTGCGATCGCGGTTTCTAAAGTGCGATCGTGGTTTTTATAACACAAACCCCGAGCGCGCTCACGGTTATTAAATCATATTTACACACATCCGAATTTCTGAATTACCATGTGATTTTTACTCTCTGACCTTACCATACGAATTACTACGAAATTCTATTTTTTTTAACGCATTTTTCTTATCACCGGAAGTGAAACATTATGGGAGACAAGAAATGAAGTCAAAAAAGGAATTCATTAAGTAAAAAAACACCAAACAAATTAGAGGCTAACAAAATTTAAAATGTTGAGCGAATGCGAAATCTTCGTGAATCAAGAAGAGGTTCATCTTCAACCCCAACTATTGTAAGCAATGAAGAACCAGGTAATGTTTCTACTATCAATGTTGAAGTTGAATTAAATACTCGTGATGAAGATGTTTTTACTGCCAATGTTGAAGAAGAATTAAATACTCATGATGTAACAAATGTTGAAATTAAAGGAGACAATGAAAATGTGAATAAGGAATTTCATGTTGAAACTGTAGATAGACAAAATTTGACAAAAACACCTAGGATTTTATGTAAGAAACCTAATTTTTTATTGAAATTGATGAAAACATTTTGAAACCAATGTTTGACAAACTTTCTGAATGACAAATAAGAAGAAAAGCCACTTAAATTTGGGATAATCATTTTGAAATTTTAAATGATTCCCAAAGATGTCAGTTGTTACTTAGTTTGATGAAATTGAGTAAAATGAGACCTACATTAAACACCTTAGGATTGACAACACCTAATATACGTGGTCAAACCTATACAATTATTGAAAACCTTCATGATGCATATCACAATGTTGGTGTCAATAGATGCACTAGGGATAGTAATATTGTGCGTCGTGTACTTGCTACTAGTGTTGTAAGTGAATCAATAAAAAAACAACGTTTGATTACGCAAACAAGTCGAATGTTGCAATTTAATCGAAAAAATCTAATGAAAGCAATTGAAAGATGTAATATCCTTCAATCACTCAATAACACCAATTTTTGGGCATTTTCTGCTAGAGCACCGCGTAAGGACAAAAATAATTCTAATCTATAAGAAAATTTGTTATTCAAATTTGGCATGATAACACTAGAGTTTCACCTAATACAAGAGATGTTATAAAACGGAGAGTTGGTTCTACTAATCGTGAACCACATCCAAAGCATTTTTTAGATATGACTTAAACTCATTTTTTTCGTAAGTTTGAACCAGAGAATTTAGAAATTAAAATTAGTCAACATTTTTTTTGAAATGTTGAAACCATTCTATGTGAAAATCAACCACGATCGCACCACTTGTTGTAGGCAACATTTTGAATTTGCTATGCATTATGCTAAATTTTTACGTATTCGTTCTAATTTTCATTCTGAAACTATGTTATCGGAATGTGGTGTTCAAGTTCCACCAATATCTTCCAGGGATTTCATTCCTAGTATATTTTGTGAAAGAGAAGTTAGACAATTTTTTTATAGTCAGGATTGTTTAGATGGAAGTTGTAGTACATGCGACGGATTACCTAAATTGGAAAGTTGCATCCATGAGCAAATTGAAGGTATAATAGGACATAATTTAGTTTATTTTGATAAATATAAATCAGTTGCATACCATTTTAAAGATGGAAAAGAGTCTAAACGGTGTGAGCTAGTTACAGAACAAATACCTATTTTTCAATTTTTGAGAAAATTTAAGGATGAAATTGTTTATGAGTATGTTAGGCATTCACGTAGAACTTGATGGTTGGATGAATAGTTCAAGATATGTAAGGACACATTTCCTATTGGTACTATTGTTTCAGTGGTCGATTTTGTAGAGAATTACACATTACAACCACAAATGGAGGTTCAATTGCAATATTACAACTCAATACAAGTTGCCATTTTTGTGCATATAGTATTTCTACATTCTCCTGACAGTACAGAGAATGATCGAAATTTTTTAAGAGAGTAGCACTTTTATATCAGTGATGATCGTACTCATTCTACTGAATTTGTGCAAGGGTGTTTCTAGTTATTTTATAGAAACTTGTCTGATAGGGACATCCACTTCAAACAACATTATATATGGTCAGATAATTGCACGTATCAGTTTAAGAATGCACGAATGTTTTACTGGATGAGAATAATGCACATCAAGATGGATGTGCAACATATTTGGAGTTTTACTGAGGTTGGACATGGAAAAGGAGAACATGACAATGCAGGGGCATGTGTGAAAAGAGCTTTTGCAAGAGAAGAGTTGAAGTACAAAGATTGTGCTAAATTAAAAGATGCAAAAAGCATAGTGGAATGATGTATTGATAATATGGCCCGAGGTTCTCAAGAAAATTTCACAGTTCACAAATATTTTTGGTTGATAGAGGAACAATAAATTGCTAACTACAAGGATTGTATGACACTCACTGGGTCTAGTGATATGCAATCATTCTGTAGCTCAAATGCTACTTCGTGGGCCATATGGACAAGAAAGTTGACATGTTTTTGTGCATTTTGTATTGAATTTATCACTGCTGAGTGTGATTCACAAGAATGGGTGGATGGATGGATTTGTAGGCCTCTAACTCCGCTTCCTAGTTATCAACCTCCACAAGCATTACGACTTGTTTCTGTAGATGAAGTTGCAACATCCAAGGACTTTGATGAAATTTCGATTTTGGTGTGACAAGGTATTTATGGTTATTTATTTAATTTTTGTATTGAGTTATGTCCATTGAAATTTTAATATGTAATTTAAATTTGAGTTGTTCAACCTTTTTTTTGTAGGATATGTGTTTGCAGTTATTGCGACAAAAGACAATGAAGAAGGAACAGACTATTTCTTATTTTGTTGCATCGAGGAAAGAAAGAAGTTGACTTCTCCTATTATAGATGGTGAAGATATTGAGTATCCTATAAGGTCAGTGGTAGTTACTGGAATTTGGCTTTGACGGTATCCATTAAAAAACTCCTCTGTTTGGGTGTTTGAAGACTTTGAGACACACAGGAAAATACTCTTATATTTGCATCTAGTTCCAGCGAAAAATATTCATCTATATAGATATCGAGGAAGGCCTAATAACAAGATTCTTTGGAAGGTTCGAGAGTCAAATCATGAAGCAATCTTGTCCACTATTAAGAGTAGATCCAATCCTGATGGTTCATTGGAATGAATTTACAATGCTCATGTCTAGTATATATAATTTCTTTGATGTATATAAATTTGTTAGTTAGATAGATTTAATTCATATATTTTATTTTAAATTTGTGTATTTTGTATATATCTAGTATGGTTTTGATTTGAAACTTAAATTTCTTTGACTAACGCTTTTATATTTAGGTTAGTGGTGCAAGAAAAGCTTCCACCTTCACGTGGTTGACACTATTAGTAGATAATTTTAAATTCTTGAAGATAAGAGAAGCTTTCACTATTTTACAAGAAAAGAGAAGCAATTAACAATGATTTATGTACCCGTGGAGGGGGTTCTTGGCTCTAGAGGAGGTATCCTAGAAGCACATGGAGCTTAGAGAACCAAAAAGAATCCTCCACAAGTGTTTACTAGACCATACCTAGGTGTGTGCACAATCGGTTTGGTGTCATGACCCACCGTTTGCAAAATATAGTGTTTGACAGCCATACACTGGCTCAAACTGCACTATTTCATGTGTTTGCAAACAATAGGGCAGTGAGAGCACTGATATGAGAAGGAAAAAAATAAGAGAGGCTATTATAGAGGGTCCCTACACTGAGGTGTTGGATCAGATGAGACGTCTGTAGGTGCCATGGAATCCAAGTAGTCACCCGTCGAAGTAGAACGATATTTTGGTCTCAGGGCTCTTAAGGGACTACGCCAAAAAGAAGTCGCTAGGAAGCAACGACCTTGTCACGCACCGAAACAATGCCTCCTCTAGTGTTCACCTAGCTACCCAAACATGTTGGCATAGTCGTTTTGGTGGCATGACCCACCGTTTGCAAAATATAGCGTTTGACAACCTTACACTGACTCAAACTGCACTATTTCAAGCGTTTACAAACAATAGGGCAGCAAGAGCACCAATATGAGAAGGAGAAAACTGAGAGAGGTTATTGTAAAGGGTCCCTACACCAAGGTTTGGGATCTAACGAGACATCTCTAGGTGCCACGGAGTTTAAGTAGTCACCCATAGAAGTTGAACGATATTTTGGTCTTAGGGCTCTTAAGGGACTATCCCCGAATGAAGTAGCCCGGAAGCAACGACCTTGTCGTGCAGTAAAAAAATACCTCCTCTAGCGTTCACCTAGTTACCCAGACATGTTGGTGTAGTCTTTTTGGTGACACGACCAATCGTTTGCAAAATATAGCGTTTGACAGCCTTACACTAGCACAAACTACACTATTTCACGCGTTTGCAAACAATAGGGCAGTGAGAGCACCGATATGAGAAGGAAACAACTGAGAGAGGTTATTATAGAGGGTCCCTATGTTGAGGTGCTAGATTAGATGATACATCTCTAGGTTCCACAAAGTCTGAGTAGTCACCCATTAAAGTTGAACGATATTTTAAGGGACTACGTCCGAATGAAGTAGCTCGGAAGCAACGACCTTTTCACGCACCAAAATAACATCTCCCATAGTGTTCACCTAGCCACCCAGACATGTCGACACAGTTGATTTGGTAACATGACCCACCGTTTGTAAAATATAGTGTTTGACAGCGTTACACTGGCTCAAACTACACTATTTCGTGCGTTTGCAAACAATAGGGCAGCGAGAGCACCAATATGAGAAGGAAAAAACTGAGAGATGATATTGTAGAGGGTCCCTACACCAAGGTTTTGGATTAGATGAGATGTCTCTAAGTGCCATGGAGTCCGAGTAGTCACCCGTCGAAGTTGAACAATATTTTGGTCTCAAGTATCTTAAGGGACTACGCCCGAACGAAGTAGCCCGGAAGCAATGACCTTGTCGCGCACCAAAACAACACCTCCTCTAGCATTCACCTGGCCACTCAGACATTTCAGAATAGTTGGTTTGGCATCACGACCCATCGTTTGCAAAATATAGCGTTTGACAGCCTTACACTGGCTCAAACTGCACTATTTTGCACGTTTACAAACAATAGGGTAGCGAGAGAACCAATATGAGAAGGAAAAAACCAAGAGAGGTTATTTTATAGGGTCCCTACACTGAGCTTTTGGATCCAATGAGACATCTCTAGGTGTCACGGAGTCCGAGTAGTCACCCGTTGAATTTGAATGATATTTTGGTCTCAGGGCTCTTAAGGGACTACGCCTGAACGAAGTATCCCAGAAGCAACAACCTTTTTGTGCACCAAAAAAACACCTCCTCTAGTGTTCACCTAGCCACTTAGACATTTCAACACATTCGGTTTGGTGGCATGATCCACCATTTGCAAAATATAGCATTTGACAGCCTTACACTAGCTCAAACTGCACTATTTCACGTGTTTGCAAACAATAGGGCAGCGAGAGCACCGATATGAGAAGGAAAAAACCAAGAGAGGTTATAGTAGAGGGTCCCTAAGTTGAGGTGTGGGATCTAACAAGATGTTTCTAGGTGCCACGGAGTCTGAGTAGTCACCCGTCAAAGTTGAACGATATTTTGGTCTCAAGGCTCTTAAGGGACTACACCCGAACGAAGTAGCCTAGAAGCAACGAACTTGTCGCACACCAAAAAAATTCCTCCTCTAGCATTCACCTAGCCACCCAAACATTTTGGCACAATCAGTTCAGTGACACAACCCATCATTTGCAAAATATAGCATTTGACAACCTTATATTGGCTCAAACTGCACTATTTCACTCGTTTGCAAACAATAGGGCAACGAGAGCACCGATCTGAGAAGGAAAAAACTAAGGGAGACTATTGTAGAGGGTCCCTAAACTGAGGCTTTGGATCAAACGAGACATATCTAGGTGCCATGGAGTCCAAGTAGTCACCCATCAAAGTTGAATGATATTTTGGTCTCAGGGCTCTTAAGGGACTATGCCCAAACGAAGTAGCTCGGAAGCAACGACCTTGTCATGCACCGAAACAAAACCTCCTCTAACATTCACCTGGCCACCTAGATGTGTTGGTGACATGACCCACCATTTGCATAATATAGCATTTGAGAACCTTACACTGGCTCAAACTACACTATTTCGCGCATTTGCAAACAATAGGGCAGCGAGAGCACTGATCTGAGAAGGAAAAAATTGAGAGAGGCTATTGTAGATGGCCCCTATGCTGAGGTGTCAGATTAGACGAGACATCTCTAGGTGCCACGGAGTCCAAGTAGTCACCTGTCGAAGCTGAATGATATTTTGGTCTCAGGGCTCTTAAGGGACTACGCCCGAATGAAGTAGCCCGAAAGCAACAAATTTATCACGCACTAAAACAACACCTCCTCTAGCGTTCACCTAGCCACCCAGATGTGTCAGCATAGTTGGTTCGGTGCCACGATGTCTTGAGGCATGACTTATCACTCCTCAGCTCCGTTCATTTCTTAGGACTCAAAACATTCAGTGTCACTTGTTTACCTTCCATCTCTCTTGTTCTCTTTAGACTTGCCTCTATCCTCTTAGGTGCTTCATCATTTTCCTTGCTTTTCTCTCTTGAGCTATGTTGTTGTGGTGATCTCTCTCCATCCTCTGCTGCCCCAGCTATGTGCTTACATGCTCATTATGTTTGCATTGTAATATGGTCATGTTCTTGGCTACCTTGAAACTTTTTACATACTTTTCATCCCTTAATGGGTATCTAATACCCTAATTATCATGCTTTGAAGATTCACAAGAATAAAGCATTCCCTTGTTATTCTAATAGTGTATTAAGTATTTGAATATAGGTTAAGAATACTAAATGGATTTGAAATTAAATGAGCCATAATTGGTCGTGAAGCAAGAACTAGTGAAAAGTGGTGAGTAAAGGTAAGTCATGTTAAAGGAATGAAATGCATTTATTCATTGTTTCTAATAGTATGGTGAGAATGAGAACATATGAATAAGATTATCAATAAAATGTTAAGGCAAGTAGCTTCAAGTTTGCATATTTGGATGGAATTTTAGAAGGAGAGTGAAGTGGCCAATCAAGTCACTTATGAAGGATGCTAAAAGAAGTGAAGGAAAAAAATAAGTGAGAGCCTATGAAGGAATAAGAGGAAAATAGTTTCCATGCACGAGAAACATGAAGAAGAGAAAATAATTCTCATAATGGAGAACATAGCACGAAATAAGAATAATGGAGGAGAAAGGAAGTGAAAAATGAAATGCTTAGAGAATAAATAGGTACTCATTCAATATGAAATGGGAAACAATAGGAAAGTGGCGAGAAAAGGTCAAATTTTAGTTTGAGGAAAGCATGTAATGGTTGTGATCAATAAATGAAGAAAGTAAAGGAGAGAGTGAATACTTGTTGTACATGAGGAAATAAAAAGGCTTGAGGAGATATTTATGATAGGATATTCAAAGCAACAAGAGACAAGTCAAGAGAAAAAAGAGTGAACAATGGTAGAATAAGAAGGAGAAAGAAAGAAGTCTTGAATGTACAAGAAAATAAAAGGAAAGAGAGGATGGTAAGTCCAAGAAGAAAGAGACACAATGAAAATGAAAGAGAGAAGTGAATATACTTTAAACGATAATCAAATTGAATGTTTAACTTCTTAGTTGATTGGCATATAACACCTAATTATAAAGAGATAAGGTGTATACATCTATTGATTCCCTTAATTTCACTAAAACAATGTAAATGCTTCCCTTAATTTCTTAACAATTGTACCATGGAATGTTGCACCATAAGTAAGGTTATATTCATATAGTTCAAGATGAACTCTACATCGCTTATTTCTATCAATGGTCACATTAGTTGATATTCAACAGATGAGTGTTAGCTTTAAAAGAAATAAAAGTAATTACGTATTGCCCTTTTGTAGTTCACCTAGCATGGTTTCGCTTAATGCAATAGGTGTGCTTAACAATTGTACCATGTAGTGCTCCGGGACATGATTTTTTAATTCAAACATACATATCTAGAACTAATAAATGGTTATGAAAACATACATAGAAGGATATCATACATGTAATGAAATCGAATCAAATATATAGAAGTAATATCATTATGAAAACCAACACACATGGATATATAAGAATCAAACAAAGTGTGCTCTAGACGCACATCTCTAAAAATATGTAAGTTCATAACATGTGTACATCTTGAAATAAGTGTGTTATACATATAGGACCACATGCGGTCATAAAAGGCTATGTTCACTAGGACCAGATGGCCCATATATATATCTATGTACATCCAGGTGGACTATGAATCTAATCATGAAACATCTTCCCTCTCTTTTCCTTGCTAGAAGTTGCACGTCCACAACCTGGGGATGTAGTGGAGGGAGATGCCACTATGAATTTCATCCGTGTGGTCCTAGGTGTCTCTAAGCAGGTCTGCAACCTAACTTGCACATTCATAAATAATAAGTTTTTAACACCCAAAATTTTAAAATACATTCAAAATTTAGAAACTTGTACAATTTAGTTAAAATGCATGTGAAATCTTACCGCAATGTCATGATCCCTATCAATTTGTCATTGACGCATCGTAGGGACAACAATAGACTCACGAGGGGTAAGCTAGATACAAATAATTAATTTTCAAATTAAATATTTCACGTACATATAAATTTTTGTATTGTAGATTTAAGTAATAAGAAATAATGAACCTCCAAAATTTAACAAATTTGAAAAATTATACCTCAGTTAGTGGATCTACATATGCTATGGCAGTATCTACAGTAGCCTCCATAGTCTGCATATATGGAGGAGTCTCTCTGGCAGTCATAAGCTATACAAAAAACATGTACAAATCAATATTAATCTACATGACTACACCACATAACAGAGGTCCAAAGCACTTAATCCACGTGAACTTCCACAATTAGAAACAAAGTGTAAAGAGAAACTAACCTACGTAAAACTCATGTGAGGTGTGCCAGTAGCCTTAGTTCCCAGAGAAGATGATGACCAGCCAAGCTCCTGTGCATAAAAAACAAACATATTAATATGTACAACATACACGTGAAACATTATAATAATAAGAGCACAATCAAATGAAATTAAAAATGTAAGTTTGTACAACTTGAAACTTACGTTTGAAACACGCCCAACTGCAATAGCTAGCATGTCGATGCCGGATGTTTCCTTCACCGCTCTTGCTATTTAAAATAAAATAAAAAATTAGTTTTTACATGTATGTACATGACGTACAATCAAATACATATATATTAAAATCTCAAACATGAATTAAACTATTGTATATATATATATATATATATATATAATTTATATTTATTTGAAATTTACCTGTGAAAGACCAATATCAGTGGCACCAGTTCCAAAAACATCCCCCAACATCTCATCTATAGAAAATAAATAATGTGAACCAGTAAATGATGTCACGCTTGCAGTGCATATGACACCACATGATCCACAGTGGTGTGGTGCGCTAGAACTGGTGCCTCCACCAACATCACCAGATGTAATTTGGTCATTATGCTGGGTCAGAGTGTCAGTGAGCTCCCTTAATGCATGCAGTGTGTCAATCTCCACTACCTCATTCACTATAGGAGGGATAACTGAAGGCAGTGGGGGTTTTGGGGGCATTGGGGATCCTTGGTTGACCTACACATGCACCAGGTCTACTCTATGCAGAGCCACCTCCTCACCCAAAAAATTCAGAAAAGTCAAAATAATTCGGGACCTCATTAAGCATGAACTCGCAATATAATTTCTTCAAAAAATAGAGAGGAACCTCATTGTTGTTGCATGGTGGATGATAAAAAACCATCCACCATCGGCCCCAATTTTTTTTTTGATTCGGTCATCGTGGCACCAATGGATTGGGAACCATTTGCAAGTAGCTGTAGGGGGCCATTGGTTCTCGGGTCAGTAAATAATGCACAAATGAGGTCTTTTCCAGTTTTTTTGTCTTTTACGGCCGCATGGGATAATTTATCTGCATACCACTGCCTATAATCACCTCTAAAGGTATTTCATCTATGTATTTGGTTGGTTGCCAAGTCAAATTCACCAATTAATATTTGCAATGTGTTGGCTAAAGTCATGCGGGACGGACTTGTGGCATGATTTTGTCTTATAGTTTGAATAAGGTTCTCAATGACAATTTTATTTTGTCAGATTCTTCCAACGATATTATCTTGTGTTCTTGTTGGTTCAGTGGGGATAGAAGGAGCCACAGGAGGTGGATCTATGTTTGGAGGAGGGTTTTGAGGAATGTTCGGAGGGTTTTGAGGAATGTTCGGAGGGTTTTGAGGAATGTTTTGATGGTTTGCATGGTTTTGAGCTTGCCGACCAACTGACAAAACAAGAAAATTGTATACATAAACAAACATTTTAAAAAACCTATGAAAATGACAAAAAAAACCTAAAAGGCAAAAAAACCTAAAATGAAAAAAAAATGATTAAAATTAGGGGCTTACCTCCTCATCTTGGCGGCTTGGTTGAATCTATCATGATCGAGAAGTCCAATGAGCAATTTTGAGGTGGTATTCAAAGCTCCAGTGAAAAACGTCTAGGATAAATCGTGGTTTGAAATGAAAAATGGGGAAAATGAGGACTCGTGGGACTGATTTTTTTTTGTCTTAGACTTCCGTGATCGTGGTTTTAGGTTTTGTTATTTCCGAACCTAGTAAAAATAGCTCCACGATCGTGGTATATACACCGCGATTACGGTTCCTGAATTTTGGGTTTTTATGTCCATAGAATTGTCCACCAACTTCATGCACTTACCCGATGATCTTTCTATTGTTTGGACTTTCCTAAGAGATCATCGACGTAATCTTCAATAGTTTTGTTAATAAGGTTGTGAAAAATGTAGGTCATGACACATTGGTAAGTAGCTCCTACATTTTAAATACTAAATGACATAACACAGTAATAGAAATTTCCCCAAGGAGTGATGAAAGAAGTTTTGTGTTGATCATCTGTAGTGATAAGAATTTGATTATAACCATAAAATCCATCCATGAGTGAAATTATTTAATGGCTGGATGTTAGGTCAACGAGCTGATCTATGTTTAGAAGAGGGAAATCATCTTTGGGATAGGCAAGATTGAGATCCTTGAAGTCTATACAGATGTGTAGTTTTCTTGATGCTTTGGTTACAGGGACAACATTAGAAAATAAAATATTCTATAATTCTTCTTTAACAAGGAGAGTTATGCATGGATACATTTTATGAAGTTTTTGTTTAACATGCTTAACATATGGATATATAACAATATTGTGTACGACAATGTTAGGATCAATTCCGGACATATCACTATATGACTAGGCGAAGGCTTGATAATATTTTGATAAGAATGAGGTGAAGTCATCTAATTCTTGTGGATTTAATGATTGACTAACCTTAACTATGTGAGGATCCTGAGGGGTTCCTAAGTTAATTTCGCTAGTGGATTCGTTGAGAAGAGTTGGTGTATTAGATGGTAAGGATTTTTGAAGGAAATGACCCTCAGCTCCCATATGTGAAAGGATCTTTTGATCATCATGACATTGAAGGATATCTAGGACAAGTGAGTCTTCTTCGACCATTTCTAGCCAAAAAAGAGGAATTTTTTTAGTGACGTGGTTGGAATAATAAGTTAGTGGACCTAAGGAAATGTTATTGACTAAAAAGAAGTTAGACAGGATGGATACAACATCATCTACATCCATAGGATCTTTAGGGGTTACAGATGTTTACAATTCAAATTTGCTGATATGTATGGATGTAGTGGGTTTGGATGGGTTGGAGCTAGGTTTCTCAGACCCTAGGCCATATTTCTTATAATTTTTAAGGGAGCGCTAGAAAATGAAGTCATGTATTCCCTGTTCATAACAAACAAGGCCAAAATCTTTCCATGCACAATGATGAAGGTATATGTAAGAAAATTCTAGGTTATCTAAGGATTTAAGGTCTAATGTGTGGGGCTTAGTATATTGTTGGTTGGCCGAATGGGATGGAGAATGGTCAATTCCCCCATAAACGATATTTGTTTTGAGATAAGCGGGACTGTAAGAAATAACATCTCTTACATTATGATCATACATAGGTTTCTTGTCAAGGCGACCATAAGTCTTTGGTGAGGGGATGGAGTTAAGCATGAGAAGACGGTACTCCCCCAACATAAGGCATTGTACAAAATCATTAAGGGATGAATCATCTGGTAATTTAGATGAAGGAATGGATGTAATAGTAGATGCTTCATCAGATGATTCAAATGTGGATTTGGTCACAAGGATGTTATTCAGACGATACATCATATAACAATCAACAAAAGGATTTGGATCTGCCGGGACAGTGAATGTCTGACCTTCATGTTTGTATTTGAAGCATCGATGGAGGTTTGAAGGAATGTAACACATAGTGCGTATCCACGGGCATCCTAAAAACATGTTATATTGAAATGCTCCTTCTATGATGTAGAAGAGTTCTGGTAAGGTTTTAACACCAACTTTAAATGGTAGGATAATGGAGCCCATCATTGGTGCAATGGTTTTCTTAAAAGCTTGCAGTAAAACTAGAGTTTGAGTGATAACAACGTTAGATAGATTATGCTGGTCAAAATTGAGGGAGGATATAATGTTAATAGTGGCACCACTATTAATCATGACCCTCTTAATATGGACATCATTAATTTGAGCGGTGATAAAAAGTGGCAAGTCATGTTCTTCTAGCCTAAGAGAAGTCATTTTAGATGGCTCGAATGATATGGCGGCGGATGATTTAAGGATTCCTAAAAAGTTTTTAATATTTGAAGGGTCATCTGAAGGTACTGTTATTGATTGGAGGGCTTCAATCATATCTTGTTAATGAGAAGGTGATGTGACATTTTAATGGGAGCTTGGCGTAACTATTTAATGACAACCTTTTACATTGCGGTGGATGGCGAAGGTGGTGCGATAAGGATTAAAACCTTTGTTCTAGGTGAAATTGTTTAACCAGGTGCTTCAGGAATTATGGAGATGGATACTTTGGGTTTATCTGATGGTGCAGCTAATTCTGGGGATGGAGTTATGGCTACAAAATTTTTACCTTTCTTAGGCTCAGATGGCTCTGTATTGTAGTTCTATGAATGCGTTGCTATATGTACATCGACAACTTGATGGGAAGAGATTGGTGCCTTAGATTTAAGTGAAGATGATGATGTTGTGTGTGATTGATAAGGAAGGAAGGCTGAATTACCGATATTTTGAGATATTATGTGAAAATCCTTACAATATTATATGGAATGACCTCATGTCCTATGATAATCCTAAGAGACATTAAAATCATAATAGGTAGGTTTCCATCCTCTTGGATCTGATGGTTTGGGAGGTGGTAATATTATGAGTGATTACTAAAGGAGGTCTTCTAAAATAGTTTTATAATGCCCCTTAGGTGCGGATGCGGATGGTGATGGAGTTTTGGGTATCTTATCTTCCGATGGAAGTAATAATTTGATTGGAGATTGTTATGTTGTTGGTTGTCGAGGGATGTTAGATGATGTAGAAAATGAGGGGTAAGGGCCATTTTTGGAAGCTTGGTATGTAGGTATTGGTATTGATATGATAGGGTGATTACTAGAAGTGGAAATGACCTTTCTAGGAGGAGTTAGAAGAAAATGTGGAGGGCCGGGGAAACGGTATGATTCAGGAAAAGTATAGTGAAGAATTTTAAAGACTTGAACAATAACTTGTTTATTGAGTCCCGTTGTGGTTTTGGATGAGCTAGGTGTGGTTGTAGATATGGGTTATGGTGAAGAAATATGAGTTTGGATGATGTGGTTGATAACATCTAAATGATTTGTAGGTTTTGTAGGTTTTAGATTGGTTGATGTAGAAGTAATTGATTTTGTAGATGAAGAATGCATACGGTTCATTGTGACCTTAGGTGGAGGTGGTTGTGTCATAATTTTTTTGAAAGGTATCATAGTTATATTTGTAAATTATGGAATAGATGTAGGTGTGGCTATGTTAGAAGGTGCAATTGGTGTGGAAGTGAATTTAATATGTGAAAAATAAGGGAGAATATTTTTAGTATTATCCCTAATAGATGAGGACTTGGTGTATGTTAATGTAGATGTAATAGATTAATGTATAATATATGATCTCATCTTACTCTCCTTTTTATTAAGTTTGATTGCATTTTGTGACTTTTATTTGATCTGATATGAGTTAGGATGTAATTTTCTATCTTTTGATTGATTGTGATTCTAATGTTAAAAGCTCTGAAATTCCTGATGAAGTGTGTGTTTGAAATTTAGTTTTGTAATAAAGCAGGTCTAATCAGTCGAAGAAATGAAGTATGTAGCATTCAGTATGTTTTCGGTAGCATCTGTTCCAACACAGCTTAGTTTCAGAACTTCCAAGCTAGTTCTGGAACTCCATTACACAGTCATCATCTAGTTCTGGAACTTTTGGACTTAGTTCCAGAACTCCAGTATTTAGTTCCAGAATTTTCAAACTTAGTTCTGGAACTCCTGGGTATAGCTCCGGAACTCTCACGGTTTTGATCCTTAACAATTTCCTATGGTTCTGGAACTTCTCTGAAGTTCCAGAACCGATGGAAGTTTATCTATTTTAACCACATCCAGAGATTCTACATCAACGACCCTTTCAATCAGGAAAGGATGAGAAGATCTCTGAACACAGATCCAGGGATAGCTATCTTACAGTTGTCTGATCAGCCCAATCTGACTCAGCATCTATTCTGGGCATGATTCAATTTCATCAGAATCGTAGAGACAACTATGATTGTAAATGTATATATAAGCAGACCTGTAGTAGATAGATAGATATATAATATGAAATAGAGATAGAATAGAGAAGAGAGATATAGACTAAGTACACAGATCCAGTACATTTTGTAATACCGAATGTTTTATCAATAAAATAGCCATTCCTATTTGAGAGAATTCTGAGTTGTTAAATCCTGATTCAAGGAGGAGCAAGGGCCCACTCCCCCAAGGACCAGGATATTCATTTATTTGGTATTTATATTTCTTAAGAAAATAGTTTAGATCTGTTAATTCTGTATTTCTTTAATTCTTCTAGTTAAACTCTGTTGTATACTTGTTCCTGTAGGTATCTAGATAGATTCTTATTTTCTCTTGCAATCATTTTTAAGCATTCTAAGTTATGTGTGTTTATTTCCAAAGCAAGTGTGTTTACTTTCAAAAGCAAGTGTGTTTATTTCCAAAAGCAAAGTGTGTTTCTTTTCAGCAAATGTGTTTCTTTCAGTGTGTTTCCTTTCAGCAAAGTTTTCATAGTATGATTTAAATAAGTTTTTACCAAGAAGTCCTTAAGACATTGAAAAGATCCCCCAGAAAATACAAAAACAACTACAGTCAACTACTAGATCAATAGGATTACTCTTGTTGCATATAGCTTTAGACACACCCCTGGTTTGATATGACATCAACAAGAAGTTGATTAAATGAAGGGAATAATGACACCCATCATTTTTGGCACCGTTTCCAGGGATACACTAGTTGGAATTTTCTAATTAAGTGTTAGCAAGAGCAACAATCATACATCTAGTAGTTGAAGGATCTTCCCTACTATATCATAAAATATATGAGTAGACCAAGAGACTCAAAGGGTAGATTCCTCCCAAGAACATATTCACAAGAATTCACAACATCCTCTAGTCCAAATAGGGAAATTGATCAAGAATTGGAGGCACCATCATCCCCTGTCATACAAGAAACAAAATTTCCACCTTTGGAATTCTTAGATCAGTCACCTGAAGGAAGTGGAACTTTTAGGAAAAGGATTATTACTCAAGATCCATTTAGGGTGAGTTTTGATTCTCAATTGAGTAGTCAACCTCCTACTCCTGATTTTTCACCTTCCCCAAGGCATACCACATACCACATTGATTGGGAGGAAAATTCAGAAAATATTTTTAAAATGGCATGAGAAGCTGAAAGAGTACCTGATAGGACCTTTACTTATCCAATCCAATTGGGAGATGATGATACATCAATGAAAAATATCTCACCTACACATTTACCCACATTTAGAGGGATGTCATCTGAAGATCCTGACCAATTTCTATTTGAGTTTAAGGTACTATGTCAGACCTATGACTATAAAATAGATAATCAAAAACTCAAGTTGTTTCCATCCACTTTGAAGGATGCAACAATGAGGTGGTTCATGGGATTACCATCCAACTCTATTAGCACTTGGGCACAAATGGAGACTGCCTTCCTAGACAAATACCAAGATTATTGTAGAGGGAGAAATAGGAAGGAAGAATTCTTCAAAATCAAGCAGGAGGAAGATGAAAATATAGAAGACTATTTAGACAGATTCCTCTTTGTGAGAAAAAGATGTGGATTTGTACTTCAAGAGGAGTTAAGTAAAACCATTTTTCTTAAAGGTTTGGATGAAAAATCTAGGGAATCCCTTAACTTGATAGGAGGTGGAGACATTGATCAGTTAAGAATGAATGAAATTAAGGAGATTTGTAGAAGCTATTCCAGAACAAGGGGTGGACCTAGAAAAGGAAAATCAGTGAAAAGTCTGAATCCAGATATGAACAAACTAATGGATGAGTTAGAAAATTTTAAAACAGACATTTTAGTTCAATTAACCTCTACTATGGATGGATTACAAGCTAAAGAAAATGCCAAAACTGAACCATTGGCTATGTATTGTCCTAGATGCAGGAAGAAGCATGCAATAAGAGACTGTCCTTTGGATAAAATAGAAATGTGTCTTATCTGTGAATCTAAAGAACATGATACTGATGCTTGTTCTCTACTTCTAGTCATAAAGAATCAGCTTAAACAAACCAGTACATCATCCACAACAGAAGAATTGAATTTTGTTTAGAGACAACCTAACCAAGGGTAGTTTATGCCAAGATCAGTTCCTAATCCCTGGACGATGCCATGGGCTACTCAGACAGTACCACAAAATTGGGGACAACCACCTTGGGTACCTCAACCAACATGGAACCCTCAAGATTGGGAAATTCAAGCTTGGTATGCTCAGGGACATCAACAACCATGGGCTGGTCAAGGAAATCCTTATGCTTGGTCACAACCTAGATGGAACCCTAGTAATTATGCTCAAGGAAGAACATATCCAAATCAGAATCAACAGGCCATCATGGGATCCCCTGCATAGAATTCACAAAATTAGAATGTAGTCCAAACGTAAATACCAGCACAACCAGTAGCAAACCCAAGAAACAAACAAACAACTCCTGTTTATGGAACAAAACCTAGAAAAATCAGTTGATTTACATGTCATGGATTGTAAGGATATTCAAACTAGATCTGGAAAAATCATTAGCAGTCCACCTATTATAATCACTAAAATGACAGAAGAAAATGAAATCCCTAGTACTGTTGTTCCAAAAGAGGATATAGAAAGAAAAGAAAAAGAGCCAGATAGCAACACTACTGAGACTCCATTTCCAGAGAGATTTAAAGAAGCTATAGAAACCAAGGAGTCTGAATTGGTACAGGAACTAAGGAAATTGAATATTGAAATACCACTGTTACAAGCAATTAAGGACATTCCCGAATTGAACAAATTAATCAAAATGTTATGTTTGAAAAATCCTGGAAGGAAGAAACAGTACCCCAAGACTATCAAAGTAGATGGGAAACTTGTTGATTTATTAGCAGGAAAACTTTTACTTCCCAAATATGGAGATCCTGGAAGTCCTGTTATTTCTGTCTCTATAGGGAATAAGGATATACATAATGTTTTGGTAGATTTGGGAGTGGCCATCAATGTAATGATAGTGGATACTCTGAAAACATTACCATAACGAGTATAAAACCTACTAATACCATATTGCAGATGGCAGATCAATCTGTTGCAAAACCAGAAGGGATTATTGAAGACGTGGCAGTTATGGTGGAGTCATGGGAATATCCAGTTGACTTCCTTATACTGCAGCCAAAAGGTAAAACATTGGGTTATCCCATTATTTTGGGTAGACCATGGTTAGCTACAGTTGCTACCTTAATTGATTGCAGGTCAGGTGATATGACAATCTCAAATGGTAAGAACTCTAAGAAAATTTCCTTATATCCTTCTACATGACCTTTTACTGACAATCATGAACAATTGTGGGTTGATTCTCCTGATACTAATAAGAAAAATTTGTCTTCTTTGGCTATGATCACATTGCAGGATCATGTAAGAGAAGTAGAAGAGATGATTAATCCACCATTGGATGAGCACCAGTTGTCCTCGAAGCAATCAGATATAGTTCCAGAACCTGTGACTATAGTTCTGGAACCTACAAATTAGTTCTGAACCTTCAGAACCTGTGAATTTAGTTCTGAAACCACCACATTTAGTTCTGGAACCACCACATGAAGTTCTGGAACCACGACAACAACAGTTCTCTGTGATTGGAAATAATTTCACTCTGGAGGAATGAGATTTCTCATGGGGAGAGGAAGAATCAGTAGCTTCAGTTTCAAATACATCAGGGAGTGGTGAAGAATTTCTGGAAAGTAGCAGTGACGAAGAGTTTTGCCTGCAAAGAGATAAGTATCATAATTCTCATTACTATCCTTTTTCCAGTATTCTGTCTCAAGGAACTTTTGGAGATGTTGTTACATACCATATGTTGTTACCACATGCATGTCCATTAAATACTTTAATGGAACCCTTTCAACAAATCAGTTCATCACACATTGGAACCAAGCATGTTGAGATTCAACCGGGTAAAACTTTGAACATTAACAGCTGGTTGAAGGATGATGAAGAAGCTAAATTGTTTGATGTTTTAAAAAATCATACTAAATATTTTTCTTGGGATTACAAAGACATGAAGGGGATTCATCCAAGTATCTGCACTCATCACATCTATACTGAAAATGTTAAACCAGTTAGGCAGCCTCAGAGAAGGATTAACCCAGCCTTAAGGGATATAGTCAAACAAGAAATTGAAAAATTATTACAAGTAGGTTTTATCTACCCTATCTCAGATAGTCAGTGGGTATCTCCTCTTGTAATTGTTCCTAAAAAGAATGGAAAATGGAGAATATGTGTTGACTATAGGGAACTGAACAAAGCCACACTGAGAGATTATTTTCCCTTACCATTCATAGATCAAGTCCTAGACAACCTTTCAGGTAAACAATACTTTTCCTTCTTGGATGGCTTTAGTGGATACAATCAAATCAGAGTTGTTGTTGAAGATCAAGACAAAACTACATTTACATGTCCATGGGGTACCTTTTCCTATAGGGTGTTACCATTTGGCTTATGCAATGCTCCTGTAACTTTCCAGAGAGTTGTACTTGCAATCTTTGTTGATCTAACAAATGATTGTGTTGAGGTATATATGGATGACTTCATTGTACACGGAGATACATTTGATGATGCTTTGAGAAATCTGGACAGACTGTTAACAAGATGTGAACAACACAATCTGTCTCTTAGTGATGAAAAGTGTTTAATGATGGTTGATGAGGGGATTGTATTAGGACACCATATTTCAAAAAGAGGAATTCAGGTTGATCAAAACAAAATTAGGATCATTTCAGATTTACCTATTCCTCAGACCCCCACAGATATCAAGTCATTTCTAGGACATGTTGGGTACTATAGGCGCTTTATAAAATATTTCAGTAAAATTGCTGCCCCCATGTTTAATTTTCTAACCAAGGACTGTGAATTTCTTTGGGATGAAAAGTGTCAGCATGCTTTTGAAGAAATTAAAGAAAATTTAATCACTGCTCCAATATTGAGAGGACCTAATTGGGAAAATCCATTTCATATCCAAACAGATGCTTCAAATAATTCCATTGGTGTAGTTTTGGGACAGAAAGATGAAGAAGGAAAAATGTATGCTATTTATTATCTTAGTAAGAATCTTACTCCCACTGAAAAGAATTACACCACCACTGAAAAATAATTTCTTGTTGTAATTTATGCAATCAATAAATTCAGACATTACATTATAGGTTACAAGATATTTGTACACACAGATCATTCAACAATTAAATATTTAATGAACAAACCAGTGGTTGGAGGAAGAATAATTAGATGGTTATTACTTTTGCAAGAATTTGATATTACCATTGTGGACAATCCAGGTAAATCTAATGTGGTAGCTGATTTTTTGTCAAGACTAACCACTACAGGGGAGCAAGATCCAGTCAAGGATAACTTTCCAGATGAACAATTGTTTGCTATCTCAGCAAGTACACCATGGTTTGCTGATATGGAAAATTATCTTGCAATAGGGAAGTTTCCTCCTTCTTTCACTAAGAAACAAATAAAGAAGTTAATCAAAACTAGTGCACAATTCAAATGGTTAAATGGAATGCTATTTAAATGTGGGCCTGATTTTGTTTTGCGCAGGTGTGTAAGAGAAGATGAAATCTTTGACATCCTCAGAGCATGTCATGATGAACCAAGTGGAGGACACTATTCAGTGAAAAGAACAACTCATAAGATACTTGGCACTGGTTATTATTGGCCATCTCTATACAAGGATGTAAAGAGATATATCAAGCGGTGTGATCCTTGTCAAAGGATGGGACAACCAACTTTCACCAATGAAATGCCTCTTCAACCTCAAGTAGTAATTGAACCATTTGAGAGATGGGGATTGGATTTTTTTGGTCCCTTTAATCCTCCTTCACAAGGAAAGGAATATATTCTTGTGTGTACTGACTATGTGACAAAGTGGGTAGAAGTGCAGGCATTGACAAATGCCACTGAAGAAGCAGTTGCTGATTTCCTTTGGAACAAAATTATGGTAAAGTTTGGAGCACCAAGGAGCATAGTTTCAGATCAGGGACCACAATTTATGTCTAATATGATCCAAGATTTCACAATGTATTACCAAATCAATCATAGGAAGTCATCTCCTTATCACCCATAGTCAAATGGACAAGCTGAAGTAACAAACAGAGAATTGGAGAACATCCTTACCAAAATAGTTGAAGCTGGGAGAAAAGATTGGGTAAAGAGACTACCTGAAGCTGTTTGGGCTTATAATACAACTTGGAAAACTACAACATGGTTTTCACCATATGAGTTAGTCTATGGGAAAAATCCCTTGTTTCCCATTGAGTTTGAACTTCAGACATTGAGGACAACAGTTAAGGTGGGAATTGAGTTGGATGCAGCTCAAAAAGAAAGAATCCTTCAACTCAATGAGTTGGATGAATTGAGGATGGAAGCACTTCAGCAGACAGAAATAATCCAAGATCAAAGGAAGCAATGGCATGACACACATATCAAGAGAAGGAAATTCAAAGTAGGAGACTGGGCATTGCTGTTTGATTCTAAGTACCAACAATTCAAGGGAAAATTGAGAACCAGATGGTTGGGACCCTATCAGATTGAGCAGATATTTGACAATGGTTCTATTCAGTTACTTCCCATTGATGGCAGTAGAAGAACACTCTTGGTCAATGGACATAGGCTGAAACTCTATAGGAAGCCTCCCACTAAGGATGAATTCTTGAGGAAGATTGAAGCAGACAAAGAATTTGATCATATGGAAGAACCCAGTTCTTCCAAAATGATCAAATAACCAGATGATAGATCCAGAATAAAGGGAAGAAAATGAAAACTAGTAAATGGCATTTTCTTCCCCAAAAAAATAATCAAAATAAAAATATAAAAATAAAAATATTTCTCTCAAAGGTCAATTGAAAACCAGCAATGGCAGTTGACCTCTTCTTTTGGCTAATTCAAATAAAAGGGAATTCTTTTGAATTCCAGTTGTCTTATCTAACCATGTTTTGTTCCACTTGTAGGAATGATGAGTCATCATAACAAAAGGATTACATCATCAAGGATGGTAATTATATCTTTTAACTTATTTAGGGTTAAATTAAATGTTTGCATGTGTGATTTGACTTGATTTAAAAGTTGGTATGATGAGTCATCTATTTATACATTATGATTACAAGTGAGTAATCATGAAGATGATATGGATGGAATAAGTGGTGGCATGGTTATTATTGGTAATCATTAAGTGTAAAATCAAGTGAAATAAGTTGCAGAGAGATTTTGAGAAGCAACGAATTAAGCTTGTGTTCCACAACAAAGAACAAAGGATTCTATAGCTAAGAATAGAGGTTCTACAGCTAAGAACAAAGGTTCCGCAGCCAAAGTCATTAGTTCCACAGCTAAGCAAGAAGGCCTGCAACTGATTTGCACATAATCAAAGGAAACAAAACTCAAGCCGATATGGGGATTAAAAATAAATCAGAACCAGAGGATGATTCCCAGCTGCTCGCAGACGAAGAAGTGGCATCTATCTTTGAGCATGCAGGATGGTTAGAGTTCCTGAAGAAGTTTTCAAAGTATAATGATGAATTAGTAAGAGAATTCATCATAAACCTAGAGCAATCCAGGACAAAGGTGAGAAATATCTTTATTCCTTTTTCTGTAAATACAATAAGTAATGTGTCTAGAGTGCCAATTGTGCATGTCCCACATCCTGCCAAAGGGACATTGAAAGAACTAGTTGAAATCCTACTACAAGGAGGAGAACTGAACCCCAATACATCTAAAATACAAAGAAAATCATAAAAGGGGTCAGAAGGGCCAGTTTTCCCAAACCCTTTGACAGGGTAGCATTTTGGATAGTGAAATATTTAACCTGTGATGGTCAATTTGGGTCCATAGGAAAAGAAGTCCTAAAAATGCTCATATATCTGAAGTATGGATCCACAAAACCTGAGTACATAATAAACCTTCCAGGGTTTCTTTTTTATTCTATCCAGACCATGGCCCAGAGGTATTCCTAGGGTGTTGGGACAATCAAGCATCATGGGCTAATTCATTTAGTATGCCAGCACCATTTTCTGTCAAAGAAAAATGGAGAAGAAATTTGGGAAAAGTTTCTTGGCAAGTTCAAGAAAAACCCTAATATTATCAGAAGGACAATACCAGCTCCATTTTCTCCTTCAACTAATTTGGAAATTGATGCCCCTGTAGAAGAATAGAAGGAAGTGGAAAGAGAGAATATACCAAAAAGAAGAAGGTCTGTGAGAAAAATCAAAACAACAAAGCCTTTTGTGCCTTTGAAGGAAATTCCTTCTTCTACAGCAGCTTCAGGGGAGCCAATATCTATCTCTGACAGTGATAGCTCACCTGTGCAAGAGAAAGAAACAAGAGTAAGAAGAAGCTCTAGAAATAAATCCACCACTGGGCATGTTGAAATTCCCCAGAGAAGGAAAATTCATAAAAGGACAAGGGAAACCCCAGAGGGAAGGAGTGAACAGGAAAAGATGGAAAAGGAAGCTGTTGATATTTTGGGTAGCATGGCCATGACTCCTCCTGAACCAAGCCAAGATGAGATGGACAGAGGAGATGAGAGACTTGAAGAGCAGGAGTTTCAAGAATTGGCTGAACCATCAACATTGCCACATGAAGAAGAAGAGTTGGCATCCTGGAGAAGAAAAGGAAAATTTCCTTTGATAGAGGAAGAATGCTCAACTCCTCAATAAATTTCAGAGGAAGAAGAAAGACATCAGGTTAAACAGGCTCTGTTCTTATCTAGAGCAGAGCTCATTATCAGAGAAAAGGATGAGGAATTGGATTTCCTCAAACTCAAATTAGAACAAAGGGAAATGCTCATTGGAGAGCTAACAACTCAGCTTGTAGCCAAGACTGAGGAGTTATCAGTAATTAAGAAACAACTGATAGAAAAAGAGGAAGAATGTCAGACTTCTAGAAAATAGAATGTTGTGTCCACAGTCTCTGCACAGACTGAGTTAACCTATTTTCCACTCAAAAAACTATGGAATGACACCTGTAGGGAGCTCAGAGAAGCTAAAACATCAAATGAAGATTTGAAGACCAAGATGGAAGAAGAGAAGAAGGAAAGAAAAGAGTGGGAAGAAAAGTTTTATAAGGAAGAAGGAAACAAATATAAATGTCTTGCAAAAATTCATATGGTCTGCATTATGAGTGAAAAATTGCTTTCCTGTAGGAGGCCCTCTCCTGCATATAGTGTGTTTTTAGAAGAGCAGTTCATTCACTGGAAGCTGTCAAGGATTGCATGTGGACTTCCACATGAACTAAAGGATGAATCTAAATTCATGAAAGCTTACTCTTTATCCAGTCCTGAGCAGAAAAATCTTCTATGTGAATTTTATCTTTGTAATTTTATGCTAGAGAAAAACATAGGATTTATGATCAATTTGTATGTGGGGGAGAGCCAACTCAATGCATTTGTCTTTGTTATGCAAAACCAAATTGCATGGAAGGAAAGGGAATCTGAGTTTTTATTGAAAGCTAGCTCAACTGGTCTCTGTATGAGAGCTCACTATGGTAAACCTTTTGCCTTCCTCATACATTTTAGAACTCATGCCTTTGATGAGCGATTCAAGACACATTATTTTGCCATTCTACAAAAGAGTATTGATGCCTTTACCTCCTATGAGGAGGAGAAGTTTGAAGATATTTATGAAGGATGCTCAAAGAGGTGGGAACTCCTTACTGTTTCCTTGAGAAGAAGGGAAGTAATATCCCCTACAAATCTGATCTGGAGTTTAGAAAGGGAAAAAGTGTTATGCACAATAATTCCTCAGATCAATGAGACCTACGGGAAAATATGGATGGGAATGTGAAAAAGGCCCCCTCTACTTCTCACCCCCATGTCTCCTTGGAAAAACAGAGAACCTCAAGATCCTACTGAATTTGAAGAGTGGGAGAGGAAAATAGAAGCAGGAGCTGGGTACAATACCTCTAAGTTTAAGCATTGGAAAATCCAGTTTCAGCCATTTGATCTGAGAAATCAAATGGAATGCAGAACATATAACCCCACTTTTGAAGAATGAAGTTTGTAAAGGGACTTACAAACAAGTAAGTTTGGGGGAAATGATGAGGCCAGACTATGCCCAATTAATGTATAATATATGATCTCATCTTACTCTCCTTTTTATTAAGTTTGATTGCATTTTGTGACTTTTATTTGATCTGATATGAGTTAGGATGTAATTATCTATCTTTTGATTGATTGTGATTCTAATGTTAAAAGCTCTGAAATTCCTGACAAAGTGTGTGTTTGAAATTCAGTTTTGTAATAAAGCAGGTCTAATCAGTCAAAGAAATGAAGTATGTAGCATTCAGTATGTTTTTGGTAGCATCTATTCCAACATGACTTAGTTTCGAAACTTCCAAGCTAGTTCTGAAACTCCATTACACGTTCATCATATAGTTCTAGAACTTTCAAACTTAGTTCCAGTATTTAGTTTTAATTTTCAGACTTAGTTCCAGAACTCCTTGGGTATAGCTCCGGAACTCTCACAGTTTTGATCCTTAACGATTTCCTATGGTTCTGGAACTTCTCTGAAGTTCCAGAACTGATGGAAGTTTATCTATTTTAACCACATCCAGAGATTCTGCATCAACAACCCTTTCAATCAGGAAAGGATGAGAAGATCTCTGAACGCAGATCCAGGGATAGTTATCTTACAGCTGTCTGATCAGCCACAACCTGACTCAACATCTATTCTGGGCACGATTCGATTTCATCAGAATCGTAGAGACAACTATGATTGTAAATGTATATATAAGAAGACCTGCAGTAGATAGAGATATAGATAATATGAAATAGAGATAGAACAGAGAAGAGAGATATAGACTAAGTACATAGATCCAGTACATTTTGTAATACCAAATGTTTTATCAATAAAATAGCCATTCCTATTTGAGAGAATTCTGAGTTGTTAAATCTTGATTCAAGGAGGAGCAAGGGCCCACTCCCCCAAGGACCAGGATATTCATTTATTTGGTATTTATATTTCTTAAGAAAATAGTTTAGATCTATTAATTCTGTATTTCTTTAATTCTTCTAGTTAAACTCTGTTGTATACTTGTTCCTGCAGGTGTCTAGATAGATTCTTATTTTCCTTGCAATCATTTTCAAGCATTCTAAGTTGAGTGTGTTTATTTCCAGAAGCAAGTGTGTTTACTTTCAAAAGAAAGTGTGTTTATTTCGATTATGTAAAGTGTGTTTCTTTTCAACAAAGCTTTCAGTGTGTTTCCTTTCAGAAAATTTTTCATAGTATGATTTAAATAAGGTTTTACCAAGAAGTCCTTAAGACATTGAAAAGATCCCCTGGAAAATACAAAAACAACTACAGTCAACTACTAGATCAATAGGATTACTCTTGTTGCATATAGCTTTAGACACACCCCTGGTTTGATATGACATCAACAAGAAGTTGATTAAATGAAGGGAATAATGACACCCTCTCTCCAATGGGTGTATAACTATGTTATTGGTGAGAATGTTTGGTAGTAGATTTTTCCTTAGGAGTGGAATTAACCACTACAACCTTGGCAGATGACTCTGAATTTTTAGGATTAGATGATGATTTAGATGGGAAATTAGTTCAGGGTTTCTTAGGATGAAGTTTAACTTGACCATATTCTAGAGCTTGCAATTCTAATTTATGGGCGATGGTAAAAGCTTTGTCAAAGGTCTAGAATGATTATATTTGTAAAGTTGATGAGATATGTTTGGCACATGAATGACAGAACACTTCGATCAATTCGGTTTGTGATAATGAAAAGGACAACTGATTGATTGTACCCCTCAAGTGGGAAAAACAATCAGCAACACACTCATCTTAAAATTGTTAATAGCATAGAGGTCATTGATAGTGACTTTGCGGGCTATGTTTATAGAAAATTTCTCTAAGAATAATTGTGCGAGTTATACAAAGAAGAAAAGGGAGTATTGTAGAATTCTATTGTACCAATCCAAAGCAGGACCGATGACGGACATGGGGAAAGTCCTCAGTATGAGGTCTTGGTCATGGGCTATTAGATTACAAGCATGACGGATGAAATAGATGTGTTGTTGAAGATCTTACTTGCTGTTAAATTTGATAAATTTTTGAAGTTCCTAGTGAGGTGGATATTATTTTTACGACACTGAGGGGTGAATAGGTTCATTCTAGATTTAATCATAAGAGAACACATTCTTGGGTATAGATGAGGCATATTCAAGACTGGATATGCGGTTCATGAGAGCTTGAAGGGGATCGGGTTGTGTTGTTTGTTGCGAGGATGAGCCAGGTTGAAATAAAAACTGGCTAGGTTATGAGTATATCTGGTACTGTTGAGGGATGTTTTGCTGATAGGAGATATTTTGTTGATATGGGATGTTAATAGGAATGTTTTGTTGTGAAATATTTTGTTAGTATGAAATATTTTGCTGTGAAATTTTGTATTGTGGAACATTTTGTTGAGGAATGTTATATTGAGGTATGCTCTGTTGATATGGAAAGATTTGTTGAGGGACATTGTATTGTGGAATGTTTTGTTCGGATAAAATACTTTGTTGTGGAACGTTTTGTTGGGGGATGTTCTTTTGAGGAACATTATGCTGATAGAGGATATTTTGTTGTGGGATGTTATATGTAGGTTGAGATACTAACGATTATGATGGTTGAATATAATGATACTTTGTTGTGGAACGTTTTGTTGGGGGATGTTCTTTTGAGGAACATTATGCTGATAGAGGATATTTTGTTGTGGGATGTTATATGTAGGTTGAGATACTAACGATTGTGATGGTTGAATATAATGATACTTTTTTGTGGAACGTTTTGTTGGGGGATGTTCTTTTGAGGAAAATTATGCTGATAGAGGATATTTTGTTGTGGGATGTTATATGTAGGTTGAGATACTAACGATTGTGATGGTTGAATATAATGATAAGGATGTGGGATAGATGTGGTGATAAGAGGTTGTGAATAAGGAGACAATTGTTGAAAGGGTGTAACAAAAGTAACAGAGGATGGTTCTTGTTATGGGATGTTCTGCACATGAATGGATTGGGGTATGGAAATTAACAATTGTGACGGTTGTGGTATGTGTTGTGATATAAGGGGTATAGAAGGTTGAACTGAAACAAGATGAGTGGTGGTAATGGCACTAGTATTGATTAAGGAAATAGATGTAGGAATAAACATAGTGATATTTTGAACAGAAGTGCTAACTGATTGAGAATGTGATGGCTAGGATACATCAACAGAAATGGTAACATAATTTAGTGGAAGTTTTTGAGCGGTTGAAGATGTTGGAGGAATAAATGAAGAAGTATTGGTATTTCTTTAGGGAGGTGTTGAACCAATAGAAGGCTCTGGGGAAGAAGTGAATTGTTAAGTGGATGTGTTTTGGGAAGAGATCATGTTGAGACTAAAAACAAGGATAGAAGACATGACAATACATGTTTTGGGTTGACTAAAAGAAATGGAGGACTCAACGCTTAATGTTTCAAATATTTACAAGAATGGAAGATTCAACATTTGATATTTCAATTTCTAATGGAAGAGAAGATTCAACATTTGACATTTCAGGTTGACTTATGGATGTATATGAATGTATTTGTTGAATAATAAGATCTTGAATTGAATCAATAAGACTTGCAATGCTAGATGAAGGATCATATGGATGTGGTGGAGGTCTGAATGGTTAGAGTTGAACACCTCTAGCTACAAGGTAAACATTAAGAGAAATGGGATTCAAATCCAACATCTCTTCAAAAGTAGGATCTCCTCTATCAAAGAAAGGAGGTTCAGATGACTCTTATTGAGAACTTGGAGAATACTAGTTTTGAGTTTCTTCTTTCTTAGAGTTATGGAATATTCAACTACGAAATTGATGTGTGGAATCTAAGAGATGTTGTCACATTTCTTTGTTATATTTCTCCTCTATTTCAGTTCATAATTGTTAATTATCAGTATGAAGAGTGGATATAATTGGTTGATGAAATGGGTTTTGTTGTTGTAATGGTGTAGAAAATGTGCTAGGTAATGGTGTTGATAATGAAATAGATAAAGGTGTAGGTAATGATGTAGACAAGGAAGTAGATAAAGGTGTAGTTAGTGGTGTAGATAACCAAATAGATAATAAGATCGGTGATTACAACGATGTAGGTAGTGGTGTGGACATGTTTTCGGAGACTTGATTACGGGCTTGTTGTCTGGTTTGAACCATTGTAAACAATCACGTAATCACCTAAAATAGAAAATAACTAAGTGGGTGAATTACAAACAACATACAAAGACATTGAAAATGATTTTTTTAATATTTTGTTGATTTAATTAGGAAAAAGTGAAATGTGTAAAATGGTTAACAAGGGTCCTAGGAAATGACAAGCTATGGCTGGTTTGAGGTATGTTTATGGGCGGATTCCTTGATATACCCAAGGATACATGATCCAAAAATTTGTACTGCAGTTGATATGGGCATGGTATTGGGACTTACCCCCTCCCTTCATAGTCCCATAGTGATAAGGGTGATAGGTGATTTTCCAATATGCTGACAAACAAATTATTATACTCGACTAGAATAGTAAGTCAAATTCTTCTCTTGGGGATCAAATCCAAGTAGGTATCCACCTAGGTAGGAATATTTAAATGTAGATTATGTTTGATTGTGATTTGGTTGTGTGTGGGGGAAAATAGAGTGAATGAAATTGATTAACTTTCTAATTAGAACTATGTGAAGAAAGAAGTATGTAGTTGTTCATTTTAAAATCCAAAATAAAATGTCGATTTCAATTAGGAAAATCAACCAAGAATGCATTACTGAAAGCAAAGAGATGGATTTAAGACTCACCATGATAAACGCTTCTGATATTTTTTTTAGGAAAATTTTCTTGTAAAGTAAGCAATCCAGTAATCCAATAAGCAAAAGTAACTACAACAATAACAAGCTTTAAAACCAGGTAATCAAGAACAACAGAAAACAACAGAAACAAGGATTAATAGGTAATCTATAAAGCAATGAAAAGTACTTAGAGAAATCATCGATGATTGAAAGAATCATTGGAAATTCACCCAATCGTTGGTGATTATTGTGTAGAGAACCAAAAAATGAAAAACAAATTCTATTTTCAAAAATTAAATGAGGGATTGGGTACCACCAGGCATGCCAAGATGTTGAGAATAAATCTAACCTCTTCAACTTAATTGAATGAGTAAGAAAGTAAAATTTAACTAACCTCAGAATAATGGGGTTTAATAATACCCGTGGATGTGACTAAAGGTAATTCATATTGCACTTCGTATATTAAATGGTGTAGGATCTCTTCCTGCAAGAACACCTACAAATCATAAACACTAACCAATAAATGATTAATAAAATATGATGAAGATTTCCTGGAAAAGGCCAATCCCCAGAAGTCAAAGGACTTCCTCACAAGGATGTCAACTCCCTTTTACACAATTAAGTGGATTTGAAAACAAAACATGATATATGATAATCAAATCGAAATAATATGATGCTAATTAATGAGTTTATTACAAACATATAACTGATAGATAACGAGTAATGAAAGGCATAAACAATGGCTCAAATTCATAATCTAAATCCGAATCCAAATTCTCAAAGAAATTTGAATCCTCTTCTTCAATGTATTCTATATTTTCTTCTTCAAAGAATTCATATTTATCTTCTTCAATATCGTATTGGTACTCAAATTTAGAATCTAAGTCTTCAGAGTCATTTTTTCTCTCGTATTCAGACTCAGATTCCAAATCCTCCACCTCAGCTTTGTATTGATATTAAAACCAAGCAAGATCAGCTCAGATGCGCATGACACCAAAATATGCTTCCTAGAATTCTTCTACATCATCACGAATCCACTGAGTGGACTCAAAGATAGTCTGCAAATGATCCAAAGTGACATAGTGAATAACAAATAGCTCAAGATCATGTAGGATGTCATACTACTCCCAGTACAATGGATGACTGATAATGGGAAATGAGTTGATGCTAGTAATCTCTTGACTTGGACCACCTATTTCCATATAAACAATACATGTTGGATAAAGTTTCAGGGATAAAAATATTTGTAATCGTAGATTAAGAAAATTAAATGAACACTGATGAAAATTATAGGACAAAAATATCAGGAATCACAGGTGATTGCAACAATCACTGGCGATCCTGGAGAATAATGACAGACTAATAAAATGTAATGTTTAGTTGGTTAATTTGAAATTGTGACCTTGTAGAGACTTAGATAATGATGTGAAATACATAAATGAACACATAAACATTACCTGAAGCTTGTTATAAAGATGTGAATAGTTGCTGACCTTAATGACTGATGATATATGAAGTTGATGAAGCCTAAAATTAGACTAGTAGGATGTTGATCTGAAAGAAATTTGGAACAACTTATAGATGTCTGATGAGTATTGGGATGTTATTGGATGATAGTATGAAATATTTTATGCACAATAATACTCAAGTAAAATCTCAAACTTGAAAAATGCAGGTGGATGATCCCCAAAAGAGACTGAAAAATTATCTTAAGTAATGGTTGTCAATTACCTTAATAGTTGAAGATTTTGGTATGTTTAGGTTTGTTTAGTAAATGGTTGGAACAAATTGCTAATTCAAGGTTCTTGTTTTGTATTTCGAGGTGGTAGTTTTTTAATTTGTTCGAAAATGTGTTGAGTTTGTTAGTGATGATAGAATGAGCTAAATTTGGCTAGATTATGTTATGATTTATCTAGGTTTATGGATAGGTTTATTAGGTGTATAGAGGATAATGATAAACATGTAAATGTTTATGATAGGTGTATTAGGGGGTAGATTTTAGGGAATATTCAGATAGCTAGGAAAAATTATTAGATTGGGGCTTATTTAGGATAAAGGAAGAATAATTATTTTCCATGTGGATATATATATTTTATTATTAGCAAATAGTTTTGAAGGGACTATACCTTATTACAAAAAGGCTCAATAGTCAAATAAATAGTAGGGAAAATAAAAAATGGATAAAGATCCATATATTACAATAAGCCTAGTTGTAGTAAAAAAATAACTACAAAAAGGAGACAAGATAGGGATATAACTGCAAAAAACCAACAAGCAACAACTCAGCAACATTAAAACAACATCAAGACAACTCCAAAGTAGATTATTTCTTAGAAGCCCTTTCAATTCTTTACTTAACAATATGCAATGAGGTAAAGAGAGCTAGGGTAGCGACATGTATAGGATCATTAGTATCTAGTTGAGAAAGGACACGATCCCTTTCAACATCTGTGCCCCCAAATTGCTTCAGAGATACCACTGAGCATGCCAATACTTCTGACCTGTTGTTCCATAACTTTACAAATAGCTTTAAAAATTACAATGTTATGGTCATGTCTATCTTTAGAATTCCCTAATCTATTATCAAGGGAATTTATATTCTTGTAGATTTCATTAATGTGTTCTTCGCTAATGCCAACATCATCATTCAATTTCCTTTTTCCCTTTTGTTTGGCTAGTTGATGTACTTCCTTTTTTAGAATTTCCATATCTTTTTCTGAAAGGAACGATAAGAATATTGTTCCAAGCCACGATCTTAGATGATAATAGCACACCACATTAGATTTGCAAAGCAGAAGAGCTAAAATACCATATATAGAAATCCATCATAATCCATAATGCTCAATACATTACAATAGAATAACTTGAATTATTCAATAAGAAAGATGTACATATAGGAGGAGGGAAGTGCAACTACTACCTAAATCAGTGGTGAAGAACTCCCACTAATTGATACTGGTAGTTAAGTTAACTCCATAAGACTAGTAAGCTAACTCCACATAACTGAGAAGCTAACTCAACACAACTAGTAAGCTAACTCCACACAACTAGTACACCTAAGCAAGCTAACCCAACAAGTGTAGGGCTAACACAAGTGTAAGAATTATCCTGATAAATAAATAAAAGGATAAATAATAACCTACACTAACACCCTCTCGTAAGCATAGCTTAGGTAGGCGAAAAAGAAGGTGGGTCCCGGAAACAAGCCCTGATGAGGTACCCACATACAACAACTGAGAAAAATGGACACTGCAAGGTACCCAAAACTAGTAATAACAAAGTAGAGAGAAAAATCTTGCTGTAAGATATCGTCAGAAGCTTGACTCCAAAAACTTGTACAATGGTGAAGAAGTGTGGTGCACACTATGGTCTGAATCCACTGCTCAATCATATAACTCAAAAACAATTGACACTGGGCTTCACCAGAATAGCTCCATGTAAGGAGATTGTCAATGGAGTGATGTCGAAAAGTGAAAAACAAACACCAAACATAATTTGATCAACTTCTACAAATAGGTGTGCCACGATCCAAAAAAAAACCAAGGCAATAAGGCAAGGTCACAAGATCTAAATAAATAGGAGTGCCACGATCCAAGAAAAAGCCAAGGTAACAAGGCAAGGGCACGAAACCCGAAGAAGCAGTATCAACACCACACCCTCCCATACTGTAGAATGGGTAGAGTGACACCACATATCTGTATGAGTTGTCAAAATCAACTACTCGAACACTGAAAAACTAACACTGGGCTCCACCATAATAGCTCCCCCACAAGAGAGACTGTCAACATGCCAAAAAAAGTGTCGAAAATATAGATCCAAAATATCTCAACAAATAAGAGAGATATAAATGTATACACCCATAGATACAAGAATACAATACCCAAAATTTTAGGATATCAGGCTCAACCGAAAATGCATCCACAAGTGATCACAACACCTTCCCAAATTTGGCACTTTATAATTGAGTGCATGTAAATATTACAATGAGTAACAGTACCTTTTATATTTAAATATGTGTATAAAAATATCACCAATGCGTAGATCTCGAAAAAATACACAATTTCAAAAAAAAGATCACCTTAATCCGAGCTACGGATCAAAAGTTATGAGCTCTACGAGGTTTTGCTATTAAAATAATATTTTAATGCTGATCTTTTTAAAAGGTATGCGTGACACCCAAATGTCCAAAGGGTAAAAGAGTGCATCCACACGATACATGCTTGCGACCAAAGGATAAAAGCATGTGCCCAAAACATAAAATTTCCAGAGCGTAAATCATTGCATTTAGAGGGTACACGCTTATATCCAATGGATAAAAGAATGCACCCAGAGGGTACAGATCTACATCTAGTGGATAAAAGACTGCAGCCAAAACCAAAATACCCAGAGGGTAAAAGAATACATCCGGAAGGTACACGCTTATATCCAATGGATAAAAGAATGCACCCATAGGGTACATATATGCGTCAAGTGGATAAAAGACTGCATCCAAAACTGAAATACCCAAAGGGTAAACAAATGCATCCAAAAGGTACACACTTATATCCAATGGATAAAAGAATGCACCCATAGGGTACAAATCTATGTCTAGTGGATAAAAGACTGCATCCAAAACTGAAATACCCAGAGGGTAAAAGAATGCATCCAGAAGGTACACACTTATATCCAATGGATAAAAGAATGCATCCAGAGCGTACAGATCTGCGTCTAGTGGATAAAAGACTGCATCCAAAACCAAAATACCCAGAGGGTAAAAGAATGTGTTCAAAAGGTACACGCTTATATCCAATGGATAAAGGAATGCACCCAGATTTGACTGTCTCAAAACATGGTTGAGTTTACAGTTGATTATAGGGTTTTGGAACCTTCCAAATCCAATTCCACACTCTGTTTTGCATAAAATTGCATGCTGCAGAAAATTGCTAACAAATTCCAAATACATGAAAAAATAAACCCTTGTTTGCAAAGAAAAACTTAGAAATGGATGTCTACATCATCTATAGCTCTGATGCCATGAAAGGAACGATAAAAATATTGTTCCAAGCCACGATCTTAGATGATAATAACACACCACATTAGATTTGCAAAGCAGAAGAGCTAAAATACCATATATGGAAATCCATCATAATCCATAATGCTCAATACATTACAATAGAATAACTTGAATTATTCAATAAGAAAGATGTACATATAGGAGGAGGGAAGTGCAACTACTACCTAAATCAATGGTGAAGAACTCCCACTAACTGATACTGTTAGTTAAGTTAACTCCATAAGACTAGTAGGCTAACTCCACATAACTGAGAAGCTAATGCAACACAACTAGTAAGCTAACTCCACACAACTAGTACACCTAAGCAAGCTAACCCAACAAGTGTAGGGCTAACACAAGTGTAAGAATTATCTTGATAAATAAATAAAAGGATAAATAATAACCTACACTAACATTTTCCATGTTTTCAATTATCTTTATAAGGTCCTCCTGAGTAGTATTGTTGTGTCCTATGGCACTGATGTGTAAGAAATTATGTGCAGTTTCCATGTCCTTGCTACTATGAAGGACTCTTCCAGAGGGAGAAGGTTGCATTTTATAAAAAGAGGGGTTTTTGGTTCTAATTTTCCTTTGCCCAAGGATAGAAGTGGGGATTACAAAATGAACAGGGTTGTGGGAGTCAGGAATGGAAAAAATGATAGGAGTAACAGGTGGTGATGGGAAACGTAATGCAAGTGAAGAAGGAAAATTAAGACCATGTGGATATATTAATATTTGATTAAATAACATGTTTAAATGGTGTGTGTTCATTTAAATAAAAATGGGGATATATGGCGCAAGAATGAGGGTATGAAGTGTACTTAACTAATTAATTAAATGAAGAGGGGGAATGACAAGAGGCATAAAATTAAGTTATTAAATGAATAAAGATAAGGGATGTATTTATGGGATGTTGATGTATTTAATCAATTGACTTAGGAAGGAGGGTGTAGATTTTCAGTGTCTACACCATCACATAGTCCTTATATTCTTTGACCTTTTGAAGCCTCACCTAAGTACTGTAGCCAGTAATCTTGGCCCACCATGAAACTAATTTATACTAGAATTACATAGCTTCTGACCAAGAACCCTACATCTCAGCTTCAAAAATTAGTTTCCAAATTTTCAAGTGACTGCATGGAACATAGATTCACTTCTCATTGATGTAAACCCAAAAGAGAATTTCCATATGAATGCCATAACATGTTGAACCATGTTTGGACCCTTATAAATCTACAAGATTAAGATCATTTCATGACACACCAAATGACATAGAAAAGACAATATAAAGACTCCACAGATCACAGGCCCAACCTTCATTTCTTAAACCTAGACATTGAGACCAAAAGTACACTTTTCATGAGTTCTAAGCCAATTAAACACCTCTTATGACTTAAAAATGTGACTCATGAACATATACATCCATCTCATATTAATTATACACCAAGATGACACAAACACAAACCATAATAACTTAGACAAGTACATACACTGACTTATATGCTTTGACTATTAGCGTAACAGCTGGTTAACACAATGAGATCCCTCTCCACTATTAGTTCAAGATTTTTGTGTGATGGCATCATCGACATTCAATACATTTAGATAGCTGATCAGATTACATATTTATTTACCAAGCCCTTCACTGAGATGAAGTTTCTTCACTTATGGTTTTTTCTTGGGGTGAGGTCTTCTACAACTGCTCATCTTCTTCGGTCTAAGTAGTCCTTCTTTTCTTCTTCTTCTTCTAGGCACCTTATCAGGCCTTTAGTTGACGGGCCCCATTGACACATCTTTCTTAGTTGTTTAGGAGTGTCTTCTCTTTCTGTCTGACTCATCATAGCTGCTACCCCAGCTTCGATGAAGGGGGGTGTTGGTGTGAGTTATCCTATGTGTCCTCCTCACATATTGGAGGGTCATCTCACATGGGCTAGGTTTAGGGTTTGCTATTGAGTCATGCACTAGGGTTACTTAGCACCCTATATGTACCCTTTTATTATTCATTTATGAGCATGCCAAGAAACTCCGCTGTCTTTTTCTTATGAGCAAGATTTATTCTGTTATGCAAGTTATTCAGTTGTTGATCTATTCTTCCGTGTGATTACATTAGAGCCATTGTGATTCAACTTGAGTGCAACTTCATTGTGGTGCATAGTTTCTAATATGATCCATTGACTCTTTCATGGTATCAGAGCTGAATGATTTGCCATCACACCAAAATTTTGAACTGATGGTGGAGAGGGATCTCATCGTGTTATTCAGCTGCTACGCCAACACAACTGGTTAACATGATGAGATCCCTCTCCACTATCAGTTTGAGATTTTGGTGTGATGGCAAATCGTTTGGTATCAGAGCCAGGAAGTTAAGCGCGTCATCCCTAGAGTAGTGTGGCAACGGGTGACCTCCCAGGAAATTCCTGGTGTCACTACCTCCTAATGTTTTTGGTCCTTATTGGGTGTATACCCAGCTCCATCATGCAAGAGGGTGTTGGCATAACAGCTGAATAACACGATGATATCCCTCTCCACCATTAGTTCAAGATTTTGGTGTGATGGCAGCTCTAATACCAAACGATTTTCTGTTACACCAAAAGCTAAAATTAATGGTAGAGATGGATCTCATCGTGTTAAACAGTTGTTACGCTAATACCCTCCCGCATAATGGAGCCAGGTATACACCCAATCAGTCCCAACAACATTAGGAGGTAGTGACACTGGGAATTTCCTGGGATGTCACCCATCCCAGCACTACTCTGGGGTTGGCGTGTTTAACTGCCTGGTATCAAAGTTGCATGAATTTTTGTCACACCAAAATCCAGTTAAGCGTGCCAGCCCCAGAGTAGTGCTGGGATGGGTGACCTCCCAAGAAATTCCTAGTGTCATTGCCTCCTAATTTTGTTGGGCTTGATTAGGTGTATACCCAGCTCCATCGTGTGGGAGGGTATTGGCGTAGCAACTGATTAACACGATGAGATCCCTCTCCACTATCAGTTTGAGCTTTTGGTGTGATGACAAGTCATGCATCTCTGATACCAGGCAGTTAAGCATCAGCCCCAGAGTAGTTCTGGGATGGGTGACCTCCTGGAAAATTCCCACTACCTCCTAATGTTGTTGGGCCTAATTGGGTGTATACCTGGCTCCATCGTATGGGAGGGTGTTGGCTTAGTAGTTGGTTAACACAATGAGATCCCTCTCCACTATTATTTTGAGATTTTGGTGTGATGGAAAGTCATGCAGCTCTGATTCCAAACAATTTACCATCACACCAAAATCTTGAACTAATGGTGGAGAGGGATCTCATCGTGTACTATGCCAACATTGACAAGCAACAAAATATGACACTTTTACATACACAACAAGACTAGATAATAAGAACAAAATGAACATGTTGAATGACTTATAGAGACATATCTCAACACCATGGAGAATAATCATACTGACTTAGACATCTCCCCCTCACTTCAAAGCTTCATTTGCACATATATACCTCTAAGAATCCTAGTAGAGGCATATGTCACCATGGAGGAGCTTGATGAGAGACCTAAGAAGGTATAAAACCATCTTCCTGCACCTTGAATAATTAATCCTTTTATGATTCTACTTTTTCATAGTAGATCCCTCCTTTTTATTAGTTATACCCTTGGAATATTCTAGAGCACTTTGACTAGCTGCTTCCTTCTTGAAATTCTGAACTTGTGGTTTGGGTCTTTGAATCTCTTTCTTCAACTAACCTTCATCACAAAACCTTGTAATGTTCCCTACCTTGTGTCATATAAAGCATTCAAATTTTCTTCCTTTTCACTCAAAAGACATATGTTTATATCCATTGCAAGCATAAAAATAACCATTGAACTTGCTTACATACCTCCTTGTGTTTGATGGCCCATTTTTGTAATACTTTGCTAGATGTCCTTTCTCATAACAGCGATAACATTCAACTCCATATCTTTGACCTAATTTTTACTCTTCCTTGTCTTAACATTCCTCTTCCTTCTTTCTTTTAGAGTTATGCTCTTGAGTCTTTTCTTTGCAATCTTCTTTCTTTTCAACCTTAGGACTACACATACTAGCCATATATCCATAAAAACCATATTTATAGAAAACACCATACATATATGCATTTGGATTCCTGATAGATGATCTTCCATGAGGTGGAAGCCTTGAACTATGTCCCTTGGTTGAATGAATTTTTTCTTTTGATCCTTGAATTGATTCTACTTCATTTTTCTCTCTATTGCATGAATCTTCTATGAAACCTAGGCCTATTTTATCACCATCTACCTTTTTTTTCTAATATCTTATTTAGATTTTTTGAGATTTCTTGAAAAGATAATACCTTTCTTGTCATGGTGTTTAAATCCTTCTTTATTTCCTCTTTCTTGGTTAGGGATTCCTTGAGTTGAGTCAGTATACACTTGATTACTTCCTCATGGGACACACACAATTTTTCTAGCTTCTCTTTACAGAACTCTACTTGCCACCTTATGTAATCAAGATCTCTCATCCTTGTCACCAAATATCTCCTTCTAGCTTGTTAAGGTTGATTCCAAGGGCCTTTTATGATACCAATTGTTAGAAATTACAAAAAACTGAGGGGGGGGTGAATCATTCCCTAATAAAACATTTATCTTTTCTATTTCAATCATCAAACATAAACCCTCATAAACCAAAAATATTAATGCTTGATCATCATTATATATAGTTCATCATGAAATGCATACATAATAGGAAAATAAGATATAGTAATAGCCTTTCTTGATTAATATTCAAAGCAGAGCATAATGAATTGATCTCCTCATCAAAAATATATAATATACAATCAAGAGTTCATAAATACTATACTAACATTAATATGATGTGCATTCAGCTACAAAACACCAAGACTGATCTCCTTTATCAACTTGTTATTATAGAGACTTAATCATATTTGTTTCACTACAACCAGCTACTGACCTAGAAAATAATTCTAGGGAGTTTGGTCTAGGCACAAGGGGTTTTGCTTTGCAGCAAAGTTTTCTTCAATATAAGATAAAAGGGTGTTTTTCATCAACATTATAGGTAAATTTTTTTCCCATTTTGTAGACTTTCATCACTCTACTTCAAGACCTTTCACTTCCTCATGTCTGTTCACTTACCATTCAACTTGACAATTCACCATTTTGTTCAACTAGCTCATATCACATTCCTTTGTATCAAAAGCACTTAAATTTTTTAATCCATCTATTTTTTCTCTTGGACCAAACCTTTTCAAATTCCACTCCAAAATCTGAGCTCCACTTGGTAGCACTAACTCTTTATTTATCACTTTGACGTTCAAAAGAAACTATGAGTTCACCCCTTGTTTGAAAAAGACAAACAACTATATTTTGGTCTTCTTATTCAAGCTAAGAGGGAGTTTAATGAGTTTGTAACTATTGATAATTCCTCACCTTCTCCAAAAGTAACACAATTTTGAGCTAGAGCAATTTCAACATCCCTCTCCTTCAGACAGTATGAAGACACCTTGCAAATTAACCAATTCATTGAATTTCAGGATTTGACAGTGATAGTTGTGCATTCTATTCATGAATGTTACGTTCCTTGAGTATTCTTCAAGAACATTGATCATGTTTCAATTGATCCTTGATGTTTAAAATATCAACGCTTTACTCTTAAGGGCTTTAAAAAACAAACTAGACTATCCTTCACCTATAATTTTGCTTTGGAGTGTTCCATTTGTTCATTGTTTCATGACTGTTGCATATACCTTGACTTTCAAAGCATTACAAAGACACATTTAGACCTGTTGAACATGCTTGTGCTTGATTTGATCTCACCCTTTGTTTGGTATATAAATTCAATTTTTTTATCTTACTAGTTTTCCCATGTAAAAAATGTATGCTTGAATGATATAATCATATTGAATGCAAATGAAAACCTTATGTTTAGGGCGTGAATCCTCTTTTTTAGTTGAGGAACGTAATAGTCATGTTCCCCCTAAAAATCCTTGTGAAAAATTGACCATGAATTGGGCTAATTTTGTATTTTTTAATAATAAGTTAATGAAGTGCAAAGTGCAAAAAGATCTCTGATGCTTGCCACTTTGTTGCCCTGTCCCCTTTTTTCTTTTTAATTTTCTTTTGTATTTTGTGAGACTCAATTTTTCCTAAGTATGGAACTAGATGTGGAAGGTATCCACATGTCCCTTTAGCACATTTTGGAGAAGGTACAAAGAATCAGGGGTCTTCAAGAAGTGAGAATTGACCACGTGGCTAAAGTGTGGCAAGGTAGCCCGAGTGGGTTAAAAATTCAAGATAAAGAAGAAGAGATTGTGGACCTCCACGTGTCACCCATGCACAGATTCAAAAAAGAGAAAGGAAAGGAAAATCCTTAAAGTTGTGAGAGGTATCCATGTGTCGTACAAAGAGTCTACCCGATGTTCAGTGGATTGAATGTAACCTTAGGTCCCAAGGCATGCAATTAATGACTTGGATAAAATTAGGGTTGAGGTTTTAAATGAATTCAAGGAGAAGATGAAGACAAAAGATGTGGGATGACAAAACCATGGACACCATTGATATGAGATTAGAGGAATTGTAGAGTTACAATCAAAGTCATGGGAATAAAAAAGGATGGACCAATGTGGGGATGCTTTGAACAGGAAAACCTTGATTTTTCAACACCATACAGGCCCAAATGATGGAAGATGAAGATGTAGATATGAAGAATGATAAGAAAAATGGGGATTCTATAGGGGTCCTTACCTAAGAAAGATACAAACATTCTAAAAAAACTACACCAAAAAAGAAAATAAGAAAAGAAAGACATTCAATCATCCTCAACTTTTACTTTGAAATTTTCTGTAAATGGGGGAATTCTATTCAACAACCTATTCTTCCTCGGTATAAAAACCTCTAAGCCATGAGCTGATTGTGAAAATACAACTGACCCATCCAAATTTTGAGACATCCCCATGTTCATCAATGACTCAACAGTCATCTTAGGGCCATCCATGATATTCCTTAGCTTTATCTTCTTCTGGTAAGAAGATACCCAGTCCTGAAGATCTAAACCACTTATAGGAAATTTCATCTTCCCTTTTTCATTATAAGAAGTAGGTTGATCAAGAATAGGTTGAGAAGGAGGATTTGGAGTGGTTGGGAGAGTGAGTATTACAACCTAGGGAACTGGTGGAGCAAGGGTTTTTGAACTAGAATCATCCTTGCATCTCCTTATGAAAGATGGATGCTCTCTTGGGTGAGGAACTAGAAAAGGTCTTGATATATTTTGATCCATCAAAAGAGTGTGTTGCACTAAGTGGATGGAAGTTTGGAGAGAAGACTTTTCCTTAACCTCTACTTCTTCCTCATCCAAAATGACAATTAGGGGATGAAATATTTTTTCCCCCTTATTTCCTCTTGCTGATGGAGTTGGTGTTACATATTTTTGAGGTGGTACAGGTCTCATTGGATCTATTTCCAAATAAGTGACCCATCACCGCAATTCTTCCACTTTGTGAGAAATGACAGACACTGTATCAATTGAAGTTTTTTCATAGAGTATGTAAGACTCACAGGGAACCTCTTTTAGTATAAACCCTTCACTGCATAGAAAGGGACAATTTTATCCAACCATCTTTGTCATAGTAGGCCTCCTATCAATCTAGAATTTCTTCAACTCTTCTGGAGATTTTTGGTGCTTCCAATAGAAGATGATAGTACATCGATTGGAAAGATGAGAAAATAGAGTTGATCTTAATCAATCTCAAGAGGAGGGAAATCTGAGCCTCTCAATATGTCAAAGGCCCTTTACTATCCCCCATGTATGTAATTTCAAACAAATCATTGAGAAATGCTTCATTTGGGCCGGTTAGATCAAAGATTTGATTTCAATATTTTGAGGATATTTCTTTCAAGATAGTTGCCACAACTACTCTTTCCATTACACCAAAAAAAATCCTCGCAATAGATTTTCAGTCTAAAAATGGAAGGAAGATGCATACCAATGAAGAAATGAAGTTGAATTTATAATGAGGATGGTGCAGACAAGCTGAGTCGAGTAGAATCATTTCCATCAAATGAAGAAATATCTTTCACTCAGCTCACACGAAAGAAATAAATTTAAGAGAGATTAGCATTGTGCAACAAAAGATATCTAGACTGATGTGACATAATTTATGTAAAAGTATTCATCCCAGAAAGACATGAACATGAGTATGTGTTGTTCAAGATTGATCCTCAAAAGGTGAAACGGATTTGTGTATCACATCAAGCCATATAGAGGTTCCTAAAAACTATCAAAAGGGGTTCTTTTCCCACCAAAAGGGAGAAATGATTAAACAAATGAAAAAAAGAATGACATAGTATCCCAATCATATGTAAAATATTTGAAAAATGAGAGTAACTCATAATTCCTCCACCTTGCAACATAATATATCATATTAAACTGTATGTTGAGAAGAAGAATATTATTTAGATATTCATGCTTTTGCGGGGAAAATGAAAGGTGAATGAATGATTGAAAATGTATAAATGTGATGAGAATATTCTCAGATAAAGGGGGGGTTAATTGTTCTCAGCTTTAGAAAAAAAGGGAGAGAACCTGTTTGTACTAACTGAAAACTGAACTAATATGAGATACCAAAACTTCTATTCATTTGTTCCCAAGCCTTATCACCAAGATTATTGTACTGTACAATCATTGGCAAATATTGAGGTCATAGTTGTTGTGTCCCCTTATTGAAGAATTGGCATTTCTTGAATAAATTCATGTGTAGTCTCATGAGCACTATTACTTTGTTCAAGATGAATTGTTTTGAATTGATTGTCTATATTTTTGTTGTAATCTTATGCTAATTAATATCTCTTAATTACATAAATACTTAGTTAAAATAGTTACAATTTAGTAACTACAATTGCATGATTGATGGAGCTTTCCTTCATAATGTGGTAAATGTTTTTAAAGTCAATTTGTATTTGTTTGATCTAAGATCTTTGTCACTTTCTGAGTGTATCTAGAACGTATTTGATTAGAGATTATTAGTATTTTTTTTATATTTTTTCATGACATTTTATGTTTGAATTCTCAAAGTTTGTGTGAAATCTTGTGTTCTTGGGCTTCATGAATACAAACCTTATGGTTAAGGAATGCTTTGTACTGTGTGATCCATATTTTACATCAATAAAAATTATCTGTAGTATTTGTAAGGTTCATTTTTGGTTTTTCATATAATCAGCTTTATCTTGCTTAACTTCCCAACAATATAGCAAATTTTTCATAAATAACCATCAGATCCACCTGAATTACCCCTGCTTGCACTGTCTATGCATAAATGCTAAGGATATTTGTTGAATTATCGCATCCTTTATCCCAAATATATAGAAACAAGTTGGAATTATGACTATCTTTAGTAACCTGAGCCTTCTTTAGAAGATATATACATTTTCTAGTGTGAAAAATCATAAGAGTTAGATAATGTTTGTATTGACCATGTCTTCTTGAGGCTATTTTTCACTTCCCTAAGAAAAGGAGCCCAAATATTGTTGTTCTATCCACCGCTTTTCACAAATACAGGTTACAAAATGGGTCCTCTCACCCTGGTTTTAGGCATAACTAAATTAATAGGGTAGGTCATAGCCTTATTGAGGTGTTATCCAACATTCCCCAATACCAAGTAAAAAGAGACTGCTAGATCCATCCCCAACTACAAAATGATTCAAATCTTGGTCTTTCTTTCTCTAAGCATCCTGCTTAGCCTATTGATACTGCTCCACTTACAATGAAATATTTATTTGGGTACAAACAAAACCATGAACAAGCTAATGGAACTATTGGATGAGTTTCGTTTTTGAAATTGCACAAGTGAATGCACTCAAATGCTCCAAACCAGACGCAACTGCTATTTTCATGAAGTTACACAAAAATTGTCACTAAATTCTCAAATGATACTTGATGAAAACAAAAAAATATTTTCACAAATGAATCATGTGGAAAAATAGAGATATCCTCTAAAAATTATATTTTCCAATCGCTTATTTTGAGAGATACAAAGATTTTTGTGTTGCTAACCCTAGAATCAGGGTTTCACTATTAGAGCACACCCAAGAGAACATAAAATTAGATTTCTTGATGAAAATTGAAATTTTCAAATTTTGACACTTGGTTGAAACCTCATTCATCTTCTTCAATTGATTTGACAACTTAAAGACGTTCTATATGCTCCCAGAAAACAAAAAATGCAGTGTACAAAGATGAGGAACCATGACAATATAATGGTTTTGAGTAATGACATGCTTTGAGGTCTTGGGATAAAAATCCAAATAACATGAAGAGATAAATGATGAAAACATAACCTTACCAAAGTTCTCAAAAATACTCTATATAATAAGAAACCATATTCATTGTTTGTCCATGCTTGCATGTTGGAGCTCAGTCTTCTTCTTGACTGTTTTTAAGCTCAAAGCCAATCTTCACTCAAACTTGTCATCATTTCCACCTGTGAAAGATAAAATTTCCATAAACATCATGAATGTTAAGGGATTTGAGGTCATACTTATATGAACATGAATATTTCAAGAAACCACATACATAACAATGTGTTATCTTTACAAAATTAGGCAAAAGCAAATTTCAGAGGTAATCCATACTTCACCATTTCACTTGAGGGATCCCAATTTTTTTTTTACTCTTGTAGAAGAAGATAACACTTCTTGAATCCTAAAAATGTAATTGCACATCATATTACTGAAGAGTTACAATTTTGGAGGCTTAAAAACGACCCAGACCTAGCTCTGCATAGCAAAAGTATGCCTATATAACATAGATCAACTTGCGAGAAATGAGGTTGACCATTATTTTGAATTATATGGGGTCTTTTATTCTTATGATATGTGTATCTATATTTCAGTAGTGACTTAGTGTTGGAAAATTAACATTAGGCCACTCAACTCAAGAAGAAGCTTTGGAGAGAGAACAAACACCAAAAAAAGAATGCTCATAACTTTCTTAAAACTTGTCCAATTCACTTGAAAAGTTTTTCAATATATCAATATTAGAATCATTTACAAAAATAACTTCTATGATTTATCTAAAGGATTATTCATATTTTTTCTTGGGTACTAAGAGGATAGACAACTCATTATGCACTTTTCAAAAATCTTGTTTTAGAAAAACTACCATAACTTTCACATACCATCTCAAAACTTGATGAAATTTAGCATGGAGCACCAAAAATATCCCATATAAATCATTCACAATATAATTTTCCATATATATTCCTGTAATATTATATCCTATCTCATTTGCATCAATTTACACTATTAGTTCTAAAATCCAATTTCTGTGAACTTTTGACTTTTGCCTCCATGAGATAAAATAAGACTAGTTATTAGTAACACATGCCCTAGAAAAAAATTATAGGATACTACCATGATTATTTGACCTTTCAATGACCTGTACCAACCTCTCGCACCTCATCAGGCTCTAGAAACAAGACTAAAAGAGCCAATTTGAATCAAGTCTTTCTCTAAATGACCTGATACACCTTGTGAGACATATTTCACATGCTTAAAACATCATATTTGACCTTTATCCCATCTGATCCAGCCATATAATCTATGTCCATGCTTACAATGGACTCCTGCCTCACAAACAAATCCCATAGAACACTAAGACTGTCCTGAAACCATCTTGAATGCTCACTAAACCACTGAGAAGGCACTACTAATCAACCTTCATGCCTTTGATTGAGCTTCACTTCACCTTTCACTCTTTTTCCATTAATTCCACTTGACACCAATGAAAACACCAATGACCAGGGTGCAACAAATTATTCCTACACTTTGTTTGTTTGGTCTTACCTCCATCTTCTCCGATGGTCCTTAGCCTTCTTACCTTGAATTCATTGTGATTTATTAAGTCATATGCACCTGGGTCCCATGATTTTTCATTTTTCCATCCATTTGATTCCACTTTGCATCTTTTCCTTTTGACCTTCATTCTCACTTTCCTCATCTTCATGCCTTTATTCACTATACTTTCTTTTCCTTGCATTTTTTCTTGCTCAATCACAACTTTCATCAAACCTGGCTGCTCTATGGTTGTACCTAATCCTTCTTGGTCCTCATTTTGATTAATATTTTCCAAAATAATTGTTTCTTTATTAGTCATTTCTTTATTCTTCTCTTCTTTGTCCATTTCATCAATCAAATCTTGTGATATCTCATCTAGTTTTCCTATGCAAAGCTAATTATCATGCCTCTTATCTTCACTATACTCATCCATCTACATTTTCTTGTATCATTCTTTTGAGATACATGAGTAGAGTCATTTGGTACAATTTCAAGGAATTCACCCACAAAATCTGCATTATCAAGCACCTCATCAGCAAAAGTACTCACCTTGTCTTAATTCCTTGCTTGTATACTTTTTGGAGAGTTCTTAAATCATGTACATTTGCTCTCTCAACATGAGAGTTTCTTATTCATCCATGTCTTCATCAAACTTGGGGCTGTCATGATAATCCTTCCTTGCAAAATCTTCAATTTTCCTTCATATTTCTTCTTAACTTGTGTGGGAGCATTCACCAATTTACCATATAGCTTCTCTATTTACCTCTTATAAAGATTTGGATTTTTGTTTTATTGATCCACTTAATGAGCTCAAGTCACTATGATCTATTACATTATCAAATCTTCCATAAACTAATTCCTCACCTTCAAATCTGTCTTGGTCTTCTTCACAAGTTTGTTTACTTTCCTGTAAAATTCTTGGCTGTCATACTTGGGTTGCTTCTTTCACACTAGATTGTCCTTTCAAACTAGTATTCACCTCATTTTTCATGCATTATTTTGGTATAATTACTTCATTCTTGATCTTGACCACCCACTTCTTTCTTTCCATATGCTTGGGTTGAGTCTAGTCCTCATATTAACTACTTGATTGTATTTGTAGTCTGGAAATGGTCTTATATCAGCCCCTTTTTTGGTTTTGGCTTGTAGACTTGGATTAGAACCTAGGTAAACCTGCTTCTTTCTTGTATCCTCTTTAGGCTCCACTAGTTTTACATTTCTCTTAAGCCATTTAAACACAATATATCCAAGATTTATGACCTCCTTTGAATGAGATAATTGGTGTTTTCTCTTAGTAAATTCCTTCTCCCTCTTGGCTTCATTAGGATTTATTTTCAAATCTCTTTCTTCTTCTCTTCCAACTTGCACAATCTGATTAGTCTTCCATGTTTCATGGTTAGTAGCTTCAATTTTCTCACTTGAACTTTTTTCTTCTTCCAAGTATCTTACCCATGCCTCATAGAATGAAATTTGATCTTCATAGTCATTTTTCTCTGATCTAAGATCTTCTATTTTATCTTCATTTCCTTTTACCAGTTTTACTTGTTCTATTTCAGCTTCATATTCTTCCAAAGGTACTTCATTTGACCTTATTTTCATCCATCTTGAGGTCCTTTATTTCACTTTCTTCACAGTTGTATTCATATCTGCAAGCACTCACTCAAACATAGAGTTTGATAATATAAATAGAGCCCATAAGGCACCTATGCGAGTCTTCTTCATAAGCATTCTCTTCTTTTCTTCTCTTTCCACTTCATCCTCTTTCTTGTTCTCCTTAAATAACATCTCATTTTCCTTCACTTTTTCATGAGTATCTTCTACGAGTATTCTTTCTAAACTCATCATCCTTTTCCTCTTATTCTTCTTTATAAGTAGCTTGATAAGCCACTTTATCTTATTTTTCAACTTCCATTCAACTCTTTGGTATTTCTCTTCCATCATGGTCTTAATCATTGTTTCCAAATTTTCAAACCTTTTCCCTTACTTCCTTTAGTTCTTTTTCAGAGAGTAACTCTTTCATCTTTGTGTTTTCCTTCATTTTACCATAGCTTTTTCCTTCTCCTAACATCTTGAACCTGTTGTCCATATCTCTTCTCATTATCTCCGTAAGGTCTTCACCCAAGTCTCTTTCACCTTAGTCTATTGATCTCCTTAAATCCTCACCTAGGTATTTTCCACCCTAGTATCTTAGTTTATCTAATTATTTAAATGTTATAAGTTTCTCTTTTATAGTCTTCTACCTCTCCTTAGATGCTTCACTAAGACTTTTATCACCTCAACCTATCTCTCTCAGACAACTTACTTTCTTAACTTATCAACATGTCAATCATTCATCACTTCACCACCTATTAGGTACATACATGCCTAAAATCCCATAAAAATGGATTAGTCAACAATGTTCTAAAAATATTCAAGCATCAAAGAACTCAAAATATTCAAACATCAAGGTTTAGTAATACTTATGTATGCAAAAAATTATGAAGGATTCACTCTTCAAAGCTTGGAATTTTTCACTTGGAGTTCAAGAAGGATTCAATCTTCAAGGCTTACTTCAAACAAATATTCCTCATCAAGGTTTGGTCATGTGCAATGATACCCCTAAGACAATTATCAATACAAAAATTTTTTTACATCCACCTTCAACAATTGCTTTTTCATTTCTTTCTTCCACAAACTTGATTCCTTTACTCTTGCAACTCAATCACTTTCATATTAACATCATATATGAATTTAAAATACATTACTCCTACTTTGATATCAAATTATGTAAATTTACTTACACACTCACTCCATTCAACAAGTTCAATATGATTCTAATGACAAACATTCACCATAACTTTGTATTGAGGATCCTTAATCAAGCTAATAAAGGCTAAAACTTGTAAGAACTGATCAAAATCACTTCAATGGTTCTCTCACTACCCTACTCTTCATCTCAACCCTACATTAAAGCTCACTCAATCATCAATATGATTCAACATCAAGGAAATAAGTCACGAACTCTATTTTACCCAATCTGTTTTTGGTCCTTGTTGAATAGCCTCTATTAGGATTTATAATAAATGTATAATTAAAAAAATTATAGATCCAAAAAATAAATGCCAAATATTATATATTATGATGAGTAGATTACCAAATGTAACAAAAATATCTGAAATCAAATAATAGAGAAGTAAAGAGATGGTAACACTAGATTTATAGTGGGGAAACCTAAAGGAAAACCCCCATCTATAATAAAGCAATGCTTGTATTAAGAATCTCGAATACAATTTTTACCTAGAACTTCCACTTCGCTCCTTTTACTCATAAAATGAATGCAGAGTTATTTCACTTTATCATTCAATACAATAATCATCTAATGATCTTCTAATATGATCTCAGTCTATACAAAATGTAAACATTGTTGATAGCCAATCCCAAAAGGGATCACCCAAATTAATATGGGTGGGTTAATTGGTTGAGCTACTTCACTCTTAAATGTGGAAAACCATCATAGTAAATTTTTATGGACAATATTTTTAAAAATAATATGGGGTGTACCATAGTGGTAGATGTCCCACTGGACATTATCACCCCAAAAGCATCAAGTCCAAGGCATGAAATTTATACCCTTCAAGCTTCTTTGTATCATCTCCACTCATATTACCTATTCACACACTCCCAATAATCTTAGATCCATCACAATAAATGACTCCAAATATCAAAATACATCAACTTTGACAAACCATGGTTAACTAGCTCTTAAATGCCCTTAAGACAAGCTTCTTTACACCATCTATAGTTGAAGTGGCCTAACAACACCTAGAGAAAATTGTAACCTTCATTAGTCCTTTTTCAAGATTCCTAATATGCATGCTAAAATTTAAGACCTATCCTCTTCATTAGCTTTCTCGTTCTTCATTTCAACTCTAGGCTCACCAGGCCAAAATTAGGTCTAGGACACCATGAATCCACTCATAACCTTCTTTAAATGGAGTATCAATACAAAAAATATACATTTCAAAGCACCAATTACGAATTTCTATATATGGAAGGAGTTTCAAGATGTAACTCAAGGTTTAAAGCATGGTTTCTTTGTTACATGACCCTTCAAACTAGGTCTATGACTGTGTGCAATATCTCTTCTCTCAGCTGTTAGCAAAAGGTGAAATTCTAACCCTTGGTTCACTAGATTTCTTCTTAAATATCCTTCTAGATGATGTGAGGATGATATCTTAAGAATTTCGAGGTAAATTTTTTTAGTTTGAGCCCTTAACTTGTAAACCCTAGCTACTTCCCTTGAGTAACCCTCCTAGAAACCCGAGAGGCCAAAAATGCTTATAAGTTTCTTTGTACTCGGTCTCAAGGCACCAAATTATATCTATAGATTATTAATTAACTTATCTTTAGGTTAAAATTACCAATATATCTTAGAGAGTATGTGGATCTTCCTTTTTGTTTTGTTCCTTACATGTCCTATTCTATAGGGGTCAAGGTAAATGTCTAAGTGCTCCTCCTTCTTAGGCATTTATTTCTCCTCAACTCAACTTCCTTGATTACAACACACATCACCCCCTTTCACACATCATGTAGCATTAATGCAACTTGAAGATGACTAATAACAAACTTTTTATAAAACTCAAATCTTGCATTCCATCCTATTTCCCAAGGGACTGTAATATTCAAGTATTTCTCATACATGCATAGACATTTCACAGCAAGACACTTCTCAGATTAATAAAATACCTTAATGCCACTCAGAGAAACTCTCACACACTCCTCTACAAGGGAATCATTCAATATTTGTCCCTGTATACGTGATCACAGTCATGTTTCTCATGCTCATCTAAAGGAATGTCCTCCCAAAGCACAATAGTCCATCTTTAAACTTGAAATAACATCTCAACCCCCCATCTCACCATTGTTATTAATAGGATCATGGATCAAATACCATGAAGTGTAAGAATAAATGTAGTCTAGTTCATGATAGAGCATTAATTTTGAAAGAGTAACCTCTTACTAATATATGTGTTCTCATGTATAGTTTTCCTTTATTAACATCATCAAGAACACAAACATAAGGATCAAAAATTCAAGGAATAAACTTGTACAACACAGAGATAATGTCTTCTTTCTCTATTGTATGCATTCCAAACTGTGATAATAGTAATGAGTCTTCTCTTTTACAAAAACAAAGTATCCCCTACATTTTTTCCTATGTCTATTACAAAAATTCCATCTCCTTCAGGTTTCTCATCTCTCCCACCTTGAGGAATCCTCACTTACTCCTACCTCATCCTTCCTATCTCCATGTATTTGAGATTGTAACTCTCCTCCCATTTCTAGCTAACTTTCAAATCCTATCATGACTTAGGCATGTAACTATCCTGAAATGTAATTGTTCTTCCAAGCCATGGTGACTCATCATATACTCCTCATGTTCATACTTTTCCAAAATTGGCATCTACATCACGTTCACACAATTTATGATTTATACATATCTTTTGAGGATTCACTTTCATATGACTAGACCCTTAGAATTGATAAACATTAAACTCCTAGTAACTTATCCTAACCTCACTCATACATTCTTGGGAAATTCAAACTTGTAAAATGGAGGGAAACTAGACTTTTTGAAATTTGAATGACTTTACCTTCTAACCTCTTCTCATATCCCTTAAACTCCCTAACCTTTCTTAACTTGTTCTCCATAGCTATCCATTAAGAAGAATTTTTATTTTAAACGCTTTGATGATGCTCCTGCATCATTATACCACCATCATAATGTGTGTGTGTGTACACTCAAAGTATCTATGTCTAAATTATACAAATTTGAAACATGTTCGAGTGAATCCACATCCACTTCCTTAAAACATTCATTTAAAATTATCTCTACCTCTTTGTGAACAATCATCGTAATGTGAAGTAATTGTCATTTCTTGAGTAGATGGTCCTTTATCGATACTTTTTCCCTAACCACGTGTGAAACTTTCTCTCTCTAGTTTTGTTGTTAGTAATATTAGTGCTCCATTAAAATATTATTGTGAGTCAGTTAAACTATCAATATACTTGTGTTATATATTTATGAGCGAGTCGTGATAACAATTCACATAGACAACGTAACATAGATATTAATATGTGGAAAAATAATATAATAGGTTGAGTGATTTGTGGGACTTTTTTATAAGGGGTGCTCAATAATCATAGGAGATATTCTACCTTTGTATGTGTAATTTATTAGGGATCAAATGAATAGATTTTATTGTGTGTTATTAATTTTGTTTCTGAACCAAAGTTCTCATTTGGCATTATAGAAGCTAATATAGTGTTGGTCTAGTGGTCAATGTATGTAATTCATTAATATAAGAAAGAATCCATTTTAGTTTTATGAGTATTTAGTATGTATTAAGTGCAGGTTAGGAGAATCACCATTGATGGTGTAAGATAAAGGTTGAAATTTGTAATCAAAACTCATGTTATTACATTAGAAGTTGGAATAAGTGTTATAAATTTGAAGATGATGCAAAAAATATTTCATATTTCTTTTTCTCATGTTGCTCATATTGATACATTAGAAGCATTCATTGTCACAAGATATATAGAAGATAAATTTATGAGAATCATTCAAATTCTGCACTTATGAATTCAAAACGTGCATTCCAATATTCACTCAAAGCGTGTAGATATACATTTACATTATTCCAATGCCCTAAACCATTCAAGAAATAAAATCCATATGCATAGTTAGACTTGCAGTCTACAAAATCCAGACGCTCCATCATTGTGCATAAATCTTCTAAGCATAAAATCTCTGCATTGTGCATCTATTCCCAATGTTTTATCTCTAGGTGTAAACGAGAAAGTGTCTTGATTTCAAAATGTGGAAAAATTTCATCTGGTTTTTTCTATGTCACAGAGTTTTTTATTTGTTTTACTATAAATTGTAAAACTCAATAGTCTCTAATGTTTATATTAGTTATAATGAGTTATGATTTATTATTTTTCTTGAGTAAATTTATGTAATTTTTTAGTGGTGATATATATTTAATCAAAGTCATCAATATTTTTATGTTTTGTCAAGTCCATTCATTTATTAACTCCAATATTTAATTGGAATTTTTAATTAGTTTTTATATGTCTCTAGATATCAAATTCATTATCAATTAATGTTTGTAAAAGACCAAATTATTGGGTGACCCCAATGTATTAATAAAGAGTGAGTTAAAATTGTGGGGGTTTGGGAGGGGGGAGGAGTCATTTCATATTGAAAAACAATATACAATTATGGCTCAAAGAAAAAAAATCTAAGAGGAAAACATGTTATTATAGGAGAGAGCCACAAGAAGTTGGAGGTCAACCAATGACATCTCACCAACCATTAGTGATGAGGCCACACTATGTTATAGCGGTAGTAGTTTCTGTTTGCATTTATTTTTTGAGTGTTATGTGAATAATATCATATTGTAAAAACATTTGTAAAATATTCATATTTTAAGAAGCTCACTCTTTAAGGGAAGGGTAATATTGAGGTAACCTCAACATGGATTGTTGTCCAGATAGTTTGAGAGTTTGGGAATCTTGAATATTTAAAATTTGGGAGCTCTGGAAAAGGGGTCCATTAACCCTAGGAATTTAGCTAGGGAGCTACACCTTACCGAAGGTTATGATATATCTTTAAGGAGTTGTACCTTGTCTAAGTAGTGTTTTCAGAGAGAAGATTCTATAGAATAGGATTCACTCCTTCCATGTTTGTACAAGGGGGTATGTTAAGAATATTAGTGCTCCATTAGAATATTATTGTGACTGATTTATCATTAATATATTTATGAGCTACTTGTGAGAATAAATCACGTAGATAATGTAAGGATAATATTAGGATATACAGAGATAATATGGTAGGTTGAGTGATTTGTGGAATTTTTTTGATTTATATATGTAAGTCATTAGATATTAAATGAATAGAGTTTATTGCATGTTATTATTTTAAATTTTAAACCCAAGTTATCATTTTCTTTGTTACTTGTGTGTTATGTTTTCATCCAACTTCAAATCACATTGATAGAATTCCTCAACATAATGTATTCTAATAATGTTGAAGTCATTTTGAATCACTAAATCCATTCATATAATATGAAATATTTTTTGCATCATCTTCAACATGAAAAACTCTAATCGTTAATTTTTAAAATTCTTTCGTGCAAGTACTTACTCTTAGATTTATTTGGCATAAATTTTGTAGTTTCTTAAAAAAATCTTGCATTGATCTTGTAAAATGAAATATACTTTAAATTTCATAACTATTCCAAGTCTTGGTTTTTTCTTTTCCTTTGCATAATTTTCATCTTGCACATGCTCCCATGATAAAGATGTATGACCCTTCAAGTTTACACCAAATATTTTGACTCTCCTTAAATGTTCCACATCTTCATACTCAAAATATTTTTCTAACTCAATTATGTTGTTAATGAAAACTTCAAGGTCCAATCCTCTAGGGTAACTAAGAATATCCAACTTTGGTTTACTTGTCTTTTTGCAACAACTTAAAAAAATTATCTTCATGTTCTTCATCATATTTTTTATTCATAAATTCAATTATTTTTTCTATGGCTTAAGTATTTTTGTATAATATATAACAATAAAACCTCATATTTTAGTATCTTCATAGATTCTAGACAAGCTTACATGAATCTCTTAAAACTTGCCACATCTATAAGTTTTGATACTCCTCAACCTTGGGCTCAGATAGCTCATGATTTTCTTGAAATATTATCCTTTGTTTTCCATTTCATCATATTATATTTCCTTTGTGTTGATTTTTTTACACCTTTTATCTAACTCAGTCACTAGAAGATGTCATCATTTATCTTCAGATACTAATAAATGATTATTTCCTTGACATTTTCTCTACCCTTTCTATAACATGTATTCACTTAATTTCCACCCACACTCACAAATTTGGAAAGTAAAAATACAAAATGATGTACTTATAGTGAGTCTAGCTCTAATACAAAATGATGTAGTCATGGTTATGCATCTCAATTTTCGAGATGCAGTTTACTATATATCCCTAAAAAAACTTAGTGGAATTATGAATAAATCCAACACACATAAAAGTGACATAACTATCAAAACTTTTATTGATTTAATAAAATGAAATACAACAAAACACACTGTTACAATCTCACAAACAAATATTATCTATAATAATAGTAGATCTATAAATATGACTTCCTAACTCACATTTTATACCAAATAATGCAATCATGGTTACTAGTCTCAATTAATATATACCTAACACAATGCCTTTAAATACTAAACAAAATTATGCATAAATACACACACAAAATAATGGAATGAAACTTAAAACTTTTATTAATTCATAGAAATTAAATACAAAAAACACTACAAAAATACCATAAAAAATATGTTCTATTACAATAATAGATACACATATCTCAATTTCCTAACTCATAGTCTTTACAAGTATGTTTATGAGCACACTAAATTGATAATTTTTTACAATAGATCTATTATCATGTGAAATTAATTCGTAGCATAAGTTTAGTGGCATGCTTATATAAACGTAAGTCCCAACTTAAAATATTTCTTTGAACTAACAGGTGACCCATTAGACCTTAGATGTGTTTCAATCTTCTATGTAAGAATATAAACCAATTGAGAATTGAATTAGACACATAATGAATCATATCAATAACTATAACTATGAGTTAGGTTAAATCATGTACTCTCCAATAAAAAATATAAACTTTTGAAATCCTAAAATTTACATGCCATACTTCACCCTTTTGTATAAGACTACACAATGGATTCTAAAATGAATTGTTGTGAGCTATTACAATTTAGCTCAAGTGACCCTATGAATTAGTAGTATATATGTGACATTGAGATTAATTAAATATGCTATTATGATACTTCAAAAGTGTTCCTTGTGATGCCACACACAAATATGGTGATTCCTTATGTACAAACTACTTTTGTTGTAAACATACTTTTATATTGTGTTATTTAACTACCTACCTGCGTTATCTCCTAAAATATTTCTAGACTCTATAAGAAACCACAAACGTTGTTTAGATTATTTAGACATAAATCAACATAGGAAACCTTAGAAATATTACATGATAGTTACACACATCTATAGAATTTCAAATAAAAATTATAGAGATAAAGGTATTACAAAGGTAGGAAAAAGTAACCAAAAAATATTTACATGCTAAAAAACAACAAAAAAAATTACAAATGAATCTTGCATTCTCATAGCTTGTGCACTCACTTACAAATATAGGTGCAAAAAGGTACTTATGAAAAATATAAAAACTAAATACTTGGTGTTATCAAAACAAGTGCAATTCTAGGCTTAACTTATTTCTAACATGTGTTTTTAGTGATGTAAGATTGTAAATGAGCTTAGACACTTTTTTATCACATAAAATCTATTATGCCATAAAATGCATGAAATTTTGATCATATACATGAGAAAGGAGTGTAGTGGAAAAACCACAAATACTTGAAGAATAGATGCCCCAAAGGAATGATGCAAGGTAAAATTTTATAGTCATTTGTAAATTATATATTGCATACATCATAAACGTAGGAGATTCATATAGAAGGAAGGTAGAACCTTAATATAGTACAGAAAGAGGAGATACATTTTCATAAGGACACGATATTTAATTTGAATAATATGATGCTAAATACTAATGCTGAGATACTAGAAAACCATATTCTAGTGCAAGAGTAACTATAAATATCTAAATATGGAATTAAGGAATTTAGATATTAATCCTTGGAATTTATTTTAGCCTATAACTCATTGTGAACAAAATTAAATAATTCACACACATCCTTTGCATAACTAGCACTATCATCTACTAAGTTACACTTATTATCTTTCAATGACTGGTCAAAATCCCACTCTTAGAATGTACACCGTATATTTATACATCTTTCAACCATCTCATTTGACTAACAATTTGAATTATGCACTACACCCAGATGAAGAAAACAATGGCAAAAAAAGTCACTTGGTCAAAAAATTCTTGAGTTGAGACTTCTTCCTTTAAAGTTATAATATTTATATTTTCAAATACACAAGTTATCCTTTTTTTGTATTGTTTTATTTGAGTGGAAAATATTGTTTCAATAGTAATTAAATCACATTAATTTAACTCAGTCTAATTTCCTCATCTCTTACAAATTTGAACTACCTTGGAGATCGCAAAAAGCACATAGTTTCTACATTAGTATATCAAGCATAATCAACTAACTCTTAGCCTACAAACTTCACACACACCTTCCCTAGGAAAATTTACAAAGCTACATCTCAAATAAAAAAGATGATTATGAGTTTTAGAGGTCCTAATTAGAGTATTTATTTTCAAACACATTTCAATGTTCATATTTCACACATACATCAATAGGGGAACTATGAGTGTTTGATTCATGTTCATATTGTTGCAACATAGGCATGGTGGGTGTTATTTAACCAAAGAGTTCCCATTTCTAAGTTCAAAAGAAATGAATAAGAAACCCTAATAAACTAAATTATGGTAATCATGGGGTTTCAACCATAGAAAATGGAGGTATAGACACATAGGAACACAATTCTTAAAGTGAGATCAAGATCAAAATTTTAGAGAAAAAGGTCCTCCATATAGGATAGATTCACTCGAGTGAGTTTGTATAAGATAAGTGATTTCATCATGCACATAGAACTAGACTCCCAATTTTTTGACATATCTTAACAACAATCTTCGGACCCTTCATGCACATTTTTTAGATCATTTCCATTATATCTCAGTATGAAATCACTGCAATACCCTATAACCCTAGTTTTTACAATATTTGTTAGCTCATTTATATTAGTGAAATTTAATATTATGATTTATATTTAACTTATGTTCTGAATGTTTACTTTTCACATGTTGTAATCTTATCTTATTTGATATTTACACAAATTTTAATGCTTTAAATAATATAAAGCTTACTATGTGCACTGCATTTTGGTGACCCTGCTTACTTTAATTATAGTCACTCTACATATTTTTACCTTAACCCCAACATTTCAAAATTTTCATATTGATTAGCTTTCATATTTATTATAGGGATTATTAAGGCCCTAACTCACTTTTGGATTCTTTTATACTACTATCTAAAATCTATGTGAATAAATTTTATCTAAGAAGCATTGATTCAATATTGAGTTAAAAAAGAATCATCCTCCTTGATCCTAATAATATTAGACCTAACTATACTCTATATTTGATCAAATATTATTCTTCTATGAACTTGACATTAGTATATTAGACTATATATGCACTTTGAACAAATATTGCATTTATCCCTATTACAACTCCAACCATACCTATTCAAAGCAATAATACAATTCCTTCTCTTTGGTTAACTATTGCCTCTCACAATCTATCAGATAAATCAAACCAAAACCACCCTTAATCATTAAGAATACTCATTTTCTGGAACTTGACACCATACCATGAGATATCATTATTGAATCCAATGGCATCCATATTGATTTGTCTATTATTGAGTAGATAGAGTATGACACTAAGGAGAGGGCACAAAAAAGATTTGCACGCAATAATAAGGCACATTTTAAGGCGCAGAAGGATAGGAAAGGAAACACACACCAAGACAAGATGCTTTGGGGACTTAGCCGTTTTCATGGTTACAGGATATTTTTGGAGATAACGTGCAGAGCACATATCGGGATGGAGACTTCCGCGACACGAAATTGCTAATTTGGGATGAGCATTTGATGAGAGTCATGTACAAGTTGAAGATTATAATAGGATTACTACTATCAATTAACTATAGGAGATCTATTACTAGCGCACTTGTATGTGTGCCTATTGTTGTAAAGGCACATGGTTATTTTTAGCATGCAGACTATTTTAGGAAGTTAAGGGAAAGTACCCACCCTTATAAATATGGATTGAACTATGTATTTTGATATACAGAGACATTGTGTATGATCTATTCTGGAGTTATGTTGCCAGATCTGATGCACACATAAACTTATGATACTACTTATTGTAAGAAGCTTATGTATTTACTGTGTTTAATATAATAGAGTTTATTGGGTGGATAAATGTGTTAGACATGATTGTAACTAGTTCTTGCATGGATGATTTCATTATGTTTATCATTTATTTCATGATTCTTTAAGATCTAGATCTGGAATATGCTATTTGGTATGGTTATGTTATTTATGGATCTGAATGCATTATATCTTCATCATGTTAACATCCTGCTCAAAAAACTATAAGGAGGGTCCTATTACCTTTGCACGCTTTGGGTGAGTACTTAGCTCAGGCTGGGTGATGTGCCAACATGCCTGGGTTGTTCGTGGTAAATTCTAGGTTGCATCATTAGTTCCATTACCGAGACCTCTTTTTCAGTTTTTTCAGGATGGTTCACGATGAAGACGTACCAGTTGACCCTAGCAAGTGTTAAGGAGTGGATAAAATATATATAAGAAGAGTACACACAGAGGTTCAACATTGGATCTGAGTTTTACGCATGCGCGTAGGTGGAGTAGAATCTATATGACTATTTGTACGAGGATTATTTTCTATTTTCTAGGTAGAAATGTACGAGTGGCTGGTTACTTATGCATCTAAATGAAATTGGAGGCATCACACACTTTTCTGGACATAAGAAGAATTTCAGGTCCTCTATGATGATGACCTAATTTGGACATGCATTGTGGATACTTGGTTTCATGGTTTTTTGAACAACTATATTCTAGATTACTACATTTCCACTTATTCTTTCCCAGAGGTAGCTGAGTTCCAATTTTTACGCTATCCCAAGGGAAATTACTTGCAAGGTATTCCACTGGTGATCAAGATATTAATGGTGACCTTGAACTTGGAAGAAAACTTGATGGCTAACTAAACCCCAACACGCACGGGGGAAGGAGTAGGTTTGGTGAAATATGACAGAGCTAGCGGAAGAAAGGAAGAGAGAAGAAAGGTGGATTAAGTATAATGAGGTGCATAAGAGAGATAGAGAAGAAGTGTGACATTATAGAGAAGATGGTGTTGAGGAGAGAGATGGCTTGTGAAGGATTTGGAGCTCACGCAGAAGGCATGGAGCCAGAGCATCAGGAACTCCCCCATTTGGGAAAGCATGATAGGGAACTCTCCTTGGCCTCACACAGGAGTGCATCAATAGAAATGACCTAGACCATAGGTGCACATCTAAATCTGCCTAACAACCTAGCCCTTGTGCTTGGTTTTCAAGTATCTAGTACATCCAATAGTTGGTAAGCTAATTTGGGAAATGGAGAAGCGGGGGTAAGTCTCATAGCAAGTACATCTATGCCAAGGTAGATGTCTTCGTTATTTTTTGGAGATACCTTTTCAAGAGCATCATCAACACATAATTCAAGTGCATAGAATTTTGGACTCACTTCTGGGAGTAGTACCACCACGCAGACTGTAGGAGTTCATTTTAGTACTACTATTGGGATATAGGGAAGTACATATTTTGGTCTACTTCTGGCTACAGGTGGAGGATCAAGAGATATAGGTGGCTCTAGTTCTGGTGGATTTGGTGGTTCTGGAGGTAGAGGTAACACAAGAGGTTCTGGATCAAGTGGGTAGGGTCTGCACCAACCCCAAAATATTTACATGGAGATGTCTCATTGTCGTCTAGAATATAGGGGCATAGAGGATGCTGCTGAACACGTACACATGTGTGAGATACTATGCCGCGTAAAATGGATCACAACTTCTGAGCGCAAGGTAAGTCAATTTGTAACTACATTACATGTATGTGCACACAGTTGATACAGGAAGTTTGACCAAGATCAAACTTGAATAGATTATGCAACATTAAAAGATGCATTCCTTAAAGAGTTCTATATCCTTGAATTTGAGTAGAAGAGTATAAGCGCGCTCAAGGATATTAAGCATGGAACTAATGAGAGTGTCTGGGAGTATGATGCCCATTTAAAACTACTATTATTTAATATTTCTTTTGATATTCATGCAAGCCAGCATGTAAAATGGTTTTTTGGAGGACTGATCACACCTTTTAAAAGGGAACTATCACATAAGAAATACATTGATCCACACGAAGCACTTGAGGTAGCTTTGCATGTTGAGGTAGTTGGAAGTATAGATACTAGAGTCATCCCATTCTTGGAAGCATAGATTGCAACTATGGAAAAATAGTTGGAGAAGTTATCGGTGAATTTAGCACATGAGACACGCACTGGGATTTGGAGTACAAACTGTGAAGTGGAAGGGCACACCAAGGATAGTTGTCCCTGTAGGTCAGTGTGTTTGTGATTGCTATACTATGAGATATGTCATCTTAAACATGACACCATCTGCTACCCATTATTAAAATGCGTGATAATGAAGAATGTATCCTGCTATTATAAAATTTTCTGGTCCATGACTCACGATACAAAAGATTGCAGGTTGATTGGTCAGATCCATGATGTTATAGATATTGGTGTGTAATAGACATGAGTATCAAATAACTCTAAAGATAAAGGTGAGCACCAAGATTAGAATCAAAATCAAGCACACTATGATTGGAACAAGGGGTGCTATGAAGGAGGATGTGGCAGGGGTCGAGGATACCATCGTGGATTCAGAGGTCGAGGTCGTGGTGGTGGACAAAGTGATTTCCATCATGGAACATGCTTTACATGCAGATTACCTGACCTCTACAGGCATGAATTTCCTCAAAATATTACATGTTCTTTCTGTGGGAAGAATCATAGCTATGAGGAATGCCTGGACTTATATGAGCATCTTAGCAAGTAGCATAAGTAGGAGAACAAAGGCACATGGATGGTTAGGATACAACACACTATGTAAAATTAGTGGATGCCAAAGTTGGCACTGAAACCTGAGGTATTACCTGTGAAGATTACTACACATGTTGAAGTTGCGCGTGCTAGAGAAGTGTTATAGTAGAAGCCTACCATCACTAAGGAGGATGTTTTACATGCAAGGTATCTAGATCCTTCACACCAGAAGGAGGTTTATCAGGAGACCATGGAGGTACTCAAAAACCTTCAAGGGGAAATACAATGTTTGAAGGAGCAATCACAGAAGATGGAACAAAAGAAGGCAACAGAGACGGTTCAGTCAGATATTGATGACTTGAAGGAGGTATGCAAAATGTTGCACCAAGAGAATATCATTCCATTACTAGGGAGTTGGATAAAGGGAAACACTCCACGCATGAATATTGAGAATGGATGTCAGATCCTACATGTAAATCTTCCCCCTCATAGCTTAGATTACGACAAGGATATCACTCTGAATGTTGTTATGGATGGATGGCTCTTGAGTAATATATTGATTGACACAGGTGCGAGGTAAATGTGCTTACTTTAGATGCATGGGTACAAATGGGGAGACCTCCATTGCAACCATCTTATAATGTATTGTTTATGGCTAATCAAATTAATGTCACTCCCATCGTAGTTTTAAAAGATGCATCTATTACTATACAAGGGGCTAAATTCACTAGGGATTTCAGGTTTTAGCACTTGTAGAATCAGACAGTTTCCCAGCTCTGCTTGGGCACCCTTGGTGTTACGCAAATAATGTTGATCTTCGGTTCAAAAAAGGATATATAAGTTTTGAGAACAAGGAGGAAAGAGTTATTATCCCTTTAACGGATGGGAAATCTGCACCCTATGTTGAGCCTTTGAGTGAAGAATATCTAAATAGGATTTATGTACGTGCCATTAGGACCCAGAAGTACTCAAGCCATCTAAGGAAGGAATCCTCTAGTGGGAAGATGCATAGTCTATTAGTGATACCACAAGTATTGCTTGTGATAATTGGGCTCATGACACTTATGAGATGGTTGGGTGTGAAGTAAGGAGCACATTTTTCCAGGAAATAGAAAACCTCGTTGCATTAGGAGGATAGGTAACAGCTTGGTACCTCAGTCTAGAGAGGGACACCCTATGATATTCCTATGTGCCATGGAGGAACAATGGATAAACCAATTTGAAAGAATAAATATGTTAGCATATACCCTGCGTGGGATAACAATGCACTGGTGGGTGGTTCACAGGGATAATCTTGTAGAATGGAATGAAGTTAGATTTGATCTAACAACTTAGTTTTCTAGGAGCAATGCACCTACTCAAATCTACACATATCATGGTAATCAACCTGTTCAACACCACATTCAGAAGTGTGAGAGGCTCTAGAAAGAGGGGTAGGAAGATTTACCACCTTCGCTATGGGTGCACAAACTTTATTCCACTTTACAAGGTTACACATGTGCTTGGTATGTATATGTGGAGCTACATAGAGAGACTAGAAATTGGCAGGATTTGATTGCAGGAATGGTCCAGAATTTTGACTACTTCTCTACTAAACCTCCAGTAGAAGAGGCATTAAGGGTTATAAAGTGTTTAACTATGGGATATAGTGCAAAGGAAGAACTCATTCAGGAGTTATTTGAGGAGAATGACTCAGAAGTGTGCTTTGATAAAGAAGAAGAAACAGATGTCGCGCTACTTAAGCGTGCTTTCTTTGAGAAAGAAAAAGGAAAGATGGTCTACATAGTGGATGATGAAGAAGTATAAAATCTGGATATAGATCATTTAGTAGGTACATGTGAGGTTTTAGACAGTGTGGATAACAACGTGCACACCTATCATGAACCTATGATGAAAAAGAGAGTGACTATTGGTATAGAAGTTGAACTTAAGGAGGCAATAATTAGAGATTATTGGTCTGATCTTGAAGTGGCAAAAATCATTGAGTTACTATGTGATTTTCAAACTTATTTCCTAGGGGCTACCATGAATTTAAAGGAGTGCATGAATTATTAGGGGAGATGAATATCAAGCTTAAAGAAGGTGTGTTCCTAGTTAGGAAGAGACCTTACAAAATGAACCCTAACCTACGTGTAAAGGTTAAGGAAGAAATTGACAAGATGTTGAAATATGGCATCATCAAGCCCCTAGAAGAATCAGAGTGGGTTAGCCCCATGGTCATCAGTATAAAGAAAGATGGTCGGATTAGGATTTGTGTTGATTACAGAGAACTGAATGTTGCATGTGTGATTGATCCCTTTCCTACACCTTTCACATAAGAGATATTAGAAGGCGTTGCAGGGCGTGAAATCTATTCTTTTATAGATGGATTCTCTAGGTATCATCAGGTCAGGATTGCATAGGAGGATCAAGAGAAAAAAATTTCACCACTGAATGGGGAATTTTTGCATATACTATGATGCCCTTTGGTCTGAAAAATGTGCCTGCTGTATTTTCATGCATAGTTGTTCAAGCATTCTAGGATTTTATTCACATTTTCTTACAGGTTTACTTGGATGATTGGATGGTGTATGGACTTGTTAAGGATCACTGTGACAATTTGCGCTTAATGTTTGAAATATGTAGAAAATTAAGCATCTCTTTAAACATCAAGAAGTGTGTGTTTGCTACACCTTTTGGCACTTTGTTAGGGCACATCATCTGCAAGGAAGGTTTGTTAGTGGATCCAGCTAAGGTTGTAGTTATTGTAGGCCTAGAAGAGCCTACCAGTCATAGTGAGGTGAACAGATTCTTGGGTCACACAAGGTATTATAGAAAATTTATCAAAGGATATGCTAAGATTTCCACATCGTTGGAAGATTTACTAAAGGGAAAAGGGACATTCTATTGGGGAGAACCGCAACAATGTGCATTTGAGGCATTGAAGGAAAGACTTACTACATTGCCTATTCTACATTTTCCCTCATGGAACCAACCATTTCATGTACATGTGGATGCCTCTGGCATGGCCATTGGTGCAATGTTAGCTCAACCTGGAGAAGGTATTATAGATCATCCTATCTATTTTTCTAGTAGAAAGTTGACTTCTGTAGAGCATAATTATAAAACTACTGAGCACGAAGCCTTGTCCATGATCTATGCACTGCATAAATTTAGACAATACCTTCTAGCAACACCATTTGTATTTTACACTGATCACATGGCATTGAAATACTTGGTAAACAAGCCCATTTTACAGGGGCACATATGTCGATGGGTGCTCTTGTTCCAAGAATTTGATTTCACATTTGTGGTAAAACCAGGTAAAAGTAATTCTAGCCTAGACCATTTATCAAGAATTCAGTCAGGGGAGGACATGCACAGACAATTGAAGATACAATGTTGGATGCACAGTTGTACAGGTTACAACGTGTGCCTTCAGGAATTGGAGGATATTGCTATCTTTTTACGTACAGGTATGGACATGCTAGAAGGAATGAAATCCTTAGAGAAGAAAAACCTTGCAATTCATGTTATACCTTTTATGTTGATTAGTGGTGACCTATACAAGTTAGGCCATGATGAAGTATTGTGCCGGTGCGTACTAGAGCATCAAGCACACATGGATATCATGGAAGAGGAATCATGGTGGTATTGTAGGTGGGAACTATGTAGGTGACACCACTATGCACAAGATTCTACTCACTAGATTATGGTGGGAGACCCTTTATAAAGATTGTAAAGCATATTGTAAGGTGTGTGATCACTGTTAACACCTTGGTAAGCCTATGGAAAAGAGATGAAATGCCTTTAAGACCTATTCCTAGTGTAGAGCTATTTGATAAAAATGGGATATAGACTTTTTGGGTCCTATTTCACCAGCCAATGCATAGAACTGGATCACGCTTACATCATCACTTGTACAAATTATCTTACAAGGTGGGAAGAAACAACACCTACCAAGGATTGTACATCATCTACAACAACCAGGTTCTTATGGGAAAATATTCTTACTAGGTATGGATGCCCACTGAGCTTGACAAGTGATAGGGGTACACACTTTCTAAATGAGATGATCAGGATACTATTGGATGAATTTATGATTGTGCACCATAAGACTACACCCTATCATCCTCAAGAAAATGGGATTGTTGAGGCCTTCAACAAGATTTTGAGCCAGACATTGACAAAAATTTGTGATGTTGGAAGGAAAGATTGGGATGATAAAGTTTCTATCATGCTTTGGGTGTATAAAACAACATATAAGAGGTTGAACAAGGCCACACCCTTTCAGTTGGTGTTTGGCACAGAAGTAGTTCTTCCTATGGAATTCATGTTACCTTCTTTGTGTATTGTGCGCACTGGAGGTCTAGCTGATGAGAAAGCTTTGGAAGAAAGAATTGATAAATTGATATAGTTGGATGAGAGGTGCACCATATCACGTTGGAGTCAGAAAGTAGGAAAAGGCCAGGAAGAAGGCATGGCATGACAGGAACATCAGGGAAAAAAAGCTTGAGATAAGAGAGATGGTGCTTCTTTATGATTCTAAGTTTATGCGCCATCCAGGAAAGATTAAAGTGCATTGGTTGGGACCGTATGTTATCACTCATATACTTGACTCAGGTGCTTTCCAGTTAGAGGCGCTTGATGGAATAAGGTTATCCGGTTACTTCAATGGGAGTAGGCTGAATCCCTACCATAAATAAGTCTTCTTGGTGTTTGTAATAAGGCAGTATTACCATTTAGTATAGATTTTCATTTTTGTATTTCCTTAATTTATTTCCTTCTTCATTGCTATACTTTGTCAATTTAGTTTGGTATTTTGTCTAATAAGTGCATTTGTGTGTTGGAAGCTAATTACCATTTGAAGTATTTTTATGTGCAGAGGACTACACATACCATTGGTGTGGGGTGGTTACTCACAACTGGGTACACATGAGAACAAAACTGTTACAGGTGCTAACTAAGTGTGGAAAGGAGCTGTTAGAAAGAAGATTGCTCTAAAAATATGACCATAGATGAAGATAAATGAGGGAACAATATAACGTGAGGTAAGAAGTGGCCATGGAGACTACCAAGGGAAGGCACAGTGGTGAGGTACTCAGGCGCATGGAAGCACGCTGAAGAGAATTCTATAGCCAGAAGGTAGGAAGGTGCTAGAAGGTTATAGCTGGGGCGTGAAGATGTACCACGTAGATAATGTGAAAATGGTCAATTAATGAGAGGATTTTGGTAGGTGGAGTAATAAATGCACTAAATTTTTGAAAATCTATATAAGGATGTGATGTGGGTTCATTTTTACCTTTGCAATCACAAGTATTTGAGCGAGCTAAGTGTGACCAAGCTGAGTGAATCATGTTGAGGTGTGAAGTGTTATGAAACAGATGTGGATAGCATACTATTACATGGAAGAGGCTTGTGTCCCCATTAGTGAAGGGTTTGAGTGAAGAAGAAGTGTTGAGAAGGAGCTAGGGCACATAGTTTCAAGCTAGGGCACACAGATTTGAGCTAGGGTTTGAGTTTTCTCATTATAGACAACAAAAAGGTGGTATTTTTATGATGGCACCAAAGAAAGCACCTGCAACAGGCATGAAAGGAAAGAAGAAGGTAGAAGATGAAGTTGAAATTTCTCTTGAGAGTAATTTTTCAAAGATGTGATACCCAGAAGGAGTAATAATCAGACAAGAGTGGGATTACCACATCCACAGGTGCAAGATAAGTGACTATAACCACTGTACCTCTGACAACAAGGGAGATTTGGATGTGTTGTTGAATAAGAAGACCAACAAGCACATGATGGAGGGTAAGCCAGTGTATGATGATGCTGGGGAGAAATTACTGAAGCAGATAAGAGTTTACCAGTTACATGAGCTCTCATATTTTGGAAAATATGAACCCTTATACCAATCGTTGATGAGAAGAGTCCATGAGGACTTATTTTATTTTGTTAGACGCAGCGTTAGGATAACAACAACCCTGGTTTCGACACTAACAGGACTGAAGGGCACATGGGTAGACCTTATTAGTGATCTGACTTATAAAGAAGTGATCATAGAAAAAAGGAAGGAGTTGGGGCATACCAAGGGTCCACGCAGAATGGACATTGATAAACTGAAGAAGTTTCCTATGGTGTAGCCAGCCATGCATCTACAAACCAAGTTGAATGACCAAGAGATATGCTCATAGGTAAACACCACGTGGCTTCATATTGTAAAGAAAATATCTCAGGGAGTATCATATAACCTAGCAAGATATATTGCATACACCATTGTTGAGGAAGCACGCACATGAGAAAATATAAGTTTTGGCACTATCCTCCTTTCTCTTGTGTTTTTAGAAATTGGAGTGCCCGATGGGCCAAAGAACAAGATCTGGGAGTACCCCTTGGAATAGAAGTCCCTCACGGAGAGGTTTGAAAATTATTTATGTGAAGGATCAATGAGTGGGCCGTTTAAGTAGAGGGTGGAGATGTGGTATGACTGAATTCATGTGGAATTTGAGGAGTGACACATTCCCAAGGAGCTACCTTCGGTGGTGGGAAAGGAAGTATAGTTCACGGTGTACTAACATTTCTGCATCGTGCGGGTTGCCATGAGGGATGGGACATGCAGCCCATGGGGCAAAATGCCCTATACCTTCACAGTGCGCTAATTATAGGCATCAGCCCATCGATTTAATGATGCATGTCATCTAAACTTTAACGCAGACAAGGTAGACTGTGACTACCACACTCTAAGGAAGACATATGTGTATCCAAGTCAGACTACCTACATTGAGAGGCTCATCTCAGATGTAATAAGTATGAATCCAGTAAGCTTGGATATTGGGGACAGTGGAGTTGTGCTCGTGTACCTTTAACCTAAGCCTAAGCTGGAGAATAAAAAATATGTGGAGAATGAGTTCATGCTCCCAAGGCCACCTAAGGGGAAACATACAGTGGAGAACATGTGCCAGCTCCAAATCCTACAATGACTATAGAGGTAGATGAGGAGGAAGAAGAAAATGAAGATAGTGGTGGCTTAGATCATAGAGGTTGGAGGTAGCCCACAAATAGAGTGGAGACAGAGCACATCGATACTCCACCTCAGGCGCAAGAAGGAGACAAGGACTTGGATGTGGAAGTAGTCCATGAAGAGCACCATTTTAAGAGGGTATTCCAAATAATAAAGACCCAAGGCACATGAAATCCACAGCCTATAAGGAGATCACCATGACTCTCCCCTCTGAAAGAGGCAATTGAGAAGAAGAGGAGGAAGCTAAAGCTGAATAAGGAGGTGAAGGAGTCTGCAGAGAGCACACCTGGAACCCTAGTGTAACCAGAAGATATGGAGGAGCCCAGAGATGAGGACATGAAGGATGAAGAGGAAGGTGCAAAGGAGGTAGAAGAATCAGAGCATGAGGAGCCTCACATGCATGAAACTACCCAGGATGTTGAAGGGCCAACTCAAAACCTTGGCACTCAAGTTCCTAAAGGGCCCAGAATTAGGAGAACGAGTGGAGAATATGTTGTGCCAAGTATGGGCTATGCTGAGGACACAAGTAAAATATTATGTGCCCATTTTCAAAGCATAATGGACTTGAAGGAGTTACATGGGTGGGAAATGATGGACCCAGACATGGCCACTATGTGCACAAGGAAACAATTGTCCTGGTCCATGTAGACTCACATGGATGAGCCATATTTTGATGTATGTGAGGAGTCTTGTGTGTTAAGAAGAGTGAAGAAGGAACCTTAGAGTAGGTACATGACTATAAATCCCACTCTCATGTTTGATGAGCAGGTGAGAAATTCCTTAGTTAAGGTATCTACAGAGGTTGCGCAGAGGAACATAGAAAAAGCTTCCACTATTAGAGCACTACTTGAAGATAATAAGGAAAAAAAATTCAAAAATAACATGTCTAAAAGGAAAGAAGGATCTAGAGAAGAAAAAGAATGAGGCCTTCATCAACATGGCAAAAGAAATTGGTGACTATGTCCTGAAAGAAAGATCGCATCTGGAGTCTAAGGTACCTGGAAATTTTACTTTGACTATGCATTACTTGTGCACATTATTTGAATTTGTGCTCGAGGATGGACCACTTTGAATGCGAGCATTGAATGATCTAGAACAAGAAGCAGAGAGAGCCAAGGCCTCCGTGGTTAGAAAGGTTTCATCTTATGAAGCATTACTCCAAACTTTACAAGATGAGCTGAAGAAATCATATCAAGCTATGAACATATGCACATCTCCAGAAGCATTGATGAGGATCATAACTATAGTAGAAGATAATGAAGTTATGAAGGTAATGAAGGATGAGATTTTAGGGCATGCAGAGAGGTTGGCATTAGGAAAGAAAAATCTCAAAGCCCTTGTAGCAACACAAAACTCGTTTAATGAGAGGTTGGATGAGATTGGAAAGCTCATAGCACAAAAGATGGATCTTCTGAAGGGAAGGATGTCTGCTATGGCTAATGTTGTCCTTGTATTATAGAATGAAAATGGAGAAATAAACCAGGATGAGTTGGAATCTATTGCCACAGATGTTCTAGAGAAAATGAGAAACATGTTGGATGACTGGAAAACATTGGAGGTTGAGATAAAAATAGAATATCCGGAGTTGATCCTCCCAGTTGAAGCAGAGGGTGTTGTAGAATAGAAGTCCATTATTTGTATAAAAATTCTTTACATTCTTTCCATTCTTATTCTTTATTGTTTGAGAACATCAGAAGGAAACCCCATTGCTAGGACAATAATGTAGTTTAGTGTGGGGTAATGTTGAGCAGACAGAGTATGACACTAAGGAGAGGGCACAAAAAATATTTGCACATAGGAATAAGGCACATTTGAAGGCACGAAAGGATAGGAAAGGAAATGCATGCCAGGACAAGTTGATTTGGGGACTTAGCCATTTTTCATGGTTATGGGCTATTTTTGGAGATAGCGTGTAGAGCACACATCGAGATGGAGACTTGCGCGACACACAACTGCTATTTTGGGATGAGCGTTTGATGAGCGCCATGCACAAGTTGAAGATAATAATAGGATTACTACTATCAGTTAACTGTAGGAGATCTATTATTAGTGCACTTGCATGTGTGCCTATTATTGTAAAGATTCATGGTTATTTTTAGCATGCAACCTATTTTAGGAAGTGCGTTAGCCATGAAGGGAAAGTCCCCACCCTTATAAATATGGATTGAACTCTGTAGTTTGATATACATAGACACTTTGTATGAGCTATTATGGAGTTATGCTGCCAGATCTGATGCGCACATAAACTTATGATACTAATTATAAGAAGCTTCTATATTTACGATGTTTAATATAATGGAGTGTATTAGGTGGATAAAGGTGTTAAACAGGACTGTAACTGGTTCTTGTATGGTTAGTTTCATTATGTTTATAATTTAATTCATGATCCTTTAAGATCTAGATCTAGTTATGCTTTGTAGTATGTTTATGCTATTTATGGATCTGAATGCATTATATCTTCATCACGTTAACATCCTGATCAAGCAACTCGAAGGAGGGGCCTAGTACCTTTGCACGCTTCAGGTGAGCACTCATCTCAAGCTGGGTGATGTGCCAACATGCCTTGGTTTTTCTTGGTAAATTCTAGGCTGCATCATCTATTGTGGACAATAACATACAAATACCCATTGGCATTACATATCCAATTTCTCACATTGTTGATCATTTTAATTAACACAAGCCTTATGTAGATGGAATCCCTTGGTTTCCTCATCCATGGTCTTATAGATCCTTATACTCATGCATATACCACAACATTTTATTTCCACACTTCCGTACTATAATGACACCATCCTTAATTGAAATAAAATAACAATATAGGTTATGTAAAATATAAAAAAACATGCTCTCAAAGTCTACAACATGTTAACACTCGTAACACACCCATACCTCCTCCTCAATCGTTTTAATACCTTCTAAAATTAGAAAGATTATTCATACTTTTACATTATTCATACACGAGTATATCATGAAAATATAAGTCCTCATATACCTTACAATGTTGACCATATAAGGGATTATATTACTAACATATAACCTTCATCTGTGATGTTATTTCTTCTTATATGTGATCCTATCTTACAGTAGGATTATAAATAAGATATAATACATAGTTATGTGTGACATGTTGTAGGTATACAATTTCCATGTGGGTGTGACCCTATAATTTCATTGATGCCCTCTCATTTACACTAATATCTTGTGGTCATTACAAGTACATATGACCCATAGTTTCATGACATAACTATTAATGATTATGGATATTATAGTACACATGATTATTTCTTTAATTTTTATGATGAAATACATTATTTTATCTCATGTGATATGGTCCTTACACCTATGCAAATTTATTCTCTTCATGATACACACATTTAGTAGTATGCATATATTTTTTATACACTTCGCATAATTGTGCACATGAGCATGTGCACACATAAACATATGCTATATTATTTCTATTAATGGTTTCAAAACTATCCTCTATTTCTTAACTAGGGATTTATTTAAAGATACAACACATTTCTCATTGGTATGATGTGATTATTAAGGGAACAACACTTACCTAGGAACCCCCTCAACATTTTCCCTATTTTGAGCCACTATCCTGGGGCCTTTATCATCACCTTTTCATTTCATGTAATTTATTTCAATACAAGAAAAAACAATACAATGTTACAAAAATATAAAATTAGTACCTACATGTGACATATAAAGTTATTTCCTATCTCTAATATTTTTGATCATCTGCATTACAAAATTTATACCCTAGCTTAGCACTCATACTTCGTAGAAAAGACTAATGACTTAATAAAAAAACCTATGGATATTATACACATTTTTACCCTAGGGGAATATCCACACCAAGAGGCATCTTACATATTGAGCTTACTTTTATCACATCTTTTGAACCTTATGGATTCTTAAAAAAATATATCCCAACGGATTCCTACCACATTGGGGGAATTCCTACACTAGGGGCATTTTTACCAAATTTATTACAATCACGTCTCTTGATATAACTCTATTATAAGAACTATACTACTTTATTACTTACACAACATTATTTATTGTGTTGTATTTGATGATCACACTACTTTCTTCTTGACACAAATCGGACTATGATTCATACTTATTTTCTTTACTAATTTTATTAATGCACTAATATTATCCTTGGGCTATTGCTTTGGCTACACTTCATTTATTACACACAACATTGTTGGCATACATTACACTTGTTATGTACATATGTTGTTAGTTTCTTACATGACGTCACTTGTTTAAGATCATCGTTTTCTCACACTATGCTAATTTCCTAAGATCAAGGTTTTCTAACAATACACTACTTTCTTACACAATTGATTGCTCAATTTACATTGATTACCTACATCGTTACTTTCTTTATGAAATTGTTTGACTTGACTGCTATATACACTTACATGTTATATACCTTGAATGCTTTAGGAAATTCAATGGTTTGAATTCTCTATATGGTTATGTGTCTCATGATTTGGTTGATCTATGACATTTATTGACTTGATTTTTATATACATTTACATGTTTTATTCCATTTACTATTGTATGACATTGGTTGACATTAAATGTTACATGCACTTGTGTGATTACTATTCAATACTATCCACATTTGTTTCCTTAAACGCTTGTTCAAGTGTTGATATTGTCTTTTATGATTGTTCCATGCAATTGTATGTTTTCTATTGTGTTTTCTTTTATTTGTATGTTATATACCATATATATTTTATATACTTGTGTGATATATGTTGTGTTTTCTTAAAACACTTGTATTCTCTATACTTTATTTTCTCATCTACATGGATTTATAATTATTGTTTTCTTTATGATCATCTACATAGGGGGTATACTACCCCTCCTACTTCCTATGATAAATAATTTTTTACATGTTTAAAATCGAACAAACATCCTACAACATGTTTCTTGCAAAATATTTCATAGGATCACATACAATATGACATATTGCCTACTTTCTTGAGTTATTTCCATTATACACACATTGTTGGAAATACTTGGCTTATAAAACATGCCTTTATTTTCTACACATTAAATATTATACACATGGATTGAAAATGGATTATAGACTTATTTTCTTGAGACACATTTATTGATTACATCTCTGGATATAGGCCTTATAGTTGATTTCACTACGCTTATTGATTTTTGACATCACTTTTTACATATTAGTTTTGAGTATCTTAATTGATTGATAATTTATTATTACATATTTCTCATCAAACTTTGGATGATTACATATTAAGTCTTAGTTCATTTCTCATTAGACATTTCTCCATGAATATTAAATTTTTATGACATTGCTTACTATACATTACTCCATGCACATCGATTTCTATATTATATAAATATCAGTGTTAGAGTAGGTATTTACCTTAGCTCATGTTCACCTAGGTACTTTATTTACCTTTATTGTATTTATCCTCACCCACTTATGTGTGTGGATATTTCTTTTATCTTATTTAGATATTAGGAGATATTATCTAGTTGTTAGGTATAGTTCTTTCCTTGATCTATGGTATTGACTAGATCCTTGATGTCTAGTTCTCTCCTAAATCTATGGTCTTGACTAGTTCTTAAATTTCTATTCCTTGCCTATTTAAGCAAGGCCCATTCTCAATGTATTGCATTGAGTTCCATAATAATATATGATATTGTTTCTCATTTGTTTGCAAAGGTTTTATGTAAAGTTATTCTGATGAATTGCTTTCATCTTATTGACCGTGGTGTTTGATTAACATCTATGTTCTTGGCTTGGTACGATTTGGTTATCATTCCTTTCATGGTATTAGAGCAAGAGATTGTTGTTGACATCCGTTTGTAAGTTTTATTTTGTAAATAAAATATTTGTATATTCATATATTTGGGATTTGGTTGTATTTTGTTTTTGAATGCATTTTTATGCAAATCAGAGGCTTCCATTGGATTTAGAAGGTAGAAAAACCCTTAGATCGACTATAAACTTGACCATTTCTGGAGGCAGTCGTTTTTCTGGGTTTTTGTATTATTATAGGGAAGCACTCCGGTTTGCCTCGAGATTCATGCCGAAAAGAAAAGAAAATGTGGAATTATTTGGCGGGTCTGTTGGATTTCTTGAAATCTGCACAGGTCAATTTTCTATTGCGGCATATCTGTTTTGGTTTGTGCGCATGACATTTTTTGGATCTTTCCTTTTTTGGTAGGGGTCCACGGATGTTGTGCACGTTTTTACTATTACGGAAAAATCCGCAAGTTTCTATTTTTGGCAAACGAAGGTCACTGTCTACACAGTTCAAAAATAGTAATTTTTACCAGAAGAGGCAGTTGGATATGACTTTCTCGAAAACACGCGACACACCCAAAAATAGTAAGTTGTGCAAACACCCATTAAAATCCTAGAGCAAAATATCAAAAAGCTTGTAACTTTTGATCGGTAACTCGGTTTTGAGTGCTATTTTTTACAAAAGTGCTTGTTTTTTTGTGCTCTTTCCATTGGAAATATTTATTTTGAGACTTTCACTATAATTATAAAGTGTCAAATATGGAGGAGTGTTGTAATCAATTATGGACGTAATTTCATATGAGCCTGACGTCCTAAACTTCTGGGAGTTACATTTTGTATCTATCATGGATTCTGAGAATGATATGCCTTTATCTGAAGTATGTGAAATTCAAGAGGATATTGTAAAATTTGTGGAAGAAAATAGATCACTCAAGAAGCGAAATTCTCTTCTACAATCACTCATTCACGATAAGGATACAATAATACACTTCCTACAGAAAAAACTTGCTAGCCTACAACATCAAAATCATATTGTGCAAAACCATATCCATGCTCCTAGTCAACTTACAACTATTGCTCTTGAACCCATTGACATTGATTTGTTAGTCTTTGAGTCTGTTCCTACTCTTGATGCTCATACACCTATGAAGATTGTTACTACATGCTCTTCCACATTTGTGCCTATTACAGTATCACATGTTGTGTATCCTACTTCTTCTCAGCTGCATGGCCTTTTTCAGAAGCATACCACTGCATTCAGATCTTGCATGCTCGATTCTATGGGTCTCACTAGCGAAGTCATTGACAAACACTCACAGGGTATTACTTCCACTCTTCCACATGTTAAGTGAAATTCTCACCATGACATTAGTTTTCATGTAGATACTTCATTGGGATCACACATTGATAGAGCTCTTTTGTTTGTTCGCTCGACTCTTTTTGAATCATGAACAACACATGAGTTCTATATCTTCACTCAGGCTTGAGAAACCTGAGATTTCAGCTTTCAGATATGATCAACCTGAGACACATTTTGATGTTCTTTTACATGCACCCATTGTCCATTTTACACCAAGTCATATGCAGGAATCTTCTTCATCCATCCATGTTGATTTGGGGTGGATATCATATCACTCGTGGAGGTGACAAAGGCATTCATTGAGAGGACTCTATAGGCATGGCTCCTCCACCATTCGGCCTCTTGCTCCACTTTCTATACCTTTTACATTGTGATGCTTCTTGTTTTGAGAATTTTTCTTTAGCAGGTGTAGTGTATCTCTCTTATTTGTTAAGAGATTTTGTATCTGTATTTTCGACACTTTTGACATGTTGACAGTATATTTTGTGGGAGATCTATTTTGGTGAATTCCAGTGTTATTTTTTCAGTGTTTGAGTAGTTGATTTTGGGTAACTCATACAGATTTGTAACATCACTCCACCCATTCAGCAGTATGAGAGGGTGTGGTGTTGATCCTACTTCGGGTTTCGTGTCCTTGCCTTGTTACCTTGTCTTTTCTTGGATCATGACACTCTGGAGTTTGTGTCCTTGCCTTATTTCTTTGGTTATTGTTCTTGGATCGTGGCACACCTATTTGCAGCAGTTGATCGAATTGTGTTTGGTGTTTTTTTTGCACTTTTGACATCACTCCGTTGACAGTCTCCTTGTATCGAGCTATTTTGGTGAAACCCAATGTTAGTTGTTTTTGAGTTTTGTGATCGAGCAATGGATTCAAACCACAGTGCACACAAAACTTCTTCAGCATTGTACGAATTTTTTGAGCCAAGCTTCTTGGGATGCCTTGGAGTGGGTTTTTACTCTCTTTACTTTGTTGTTATTGGTTTTGGGTACCTTGCGGTGTCCCTTTTTCCTAGTTATTGTACATGAGTACCTCATCAGGCCTAGTTGTCGGGACTCATACTATGGACATGCCACTTCTATTTTGGCCCCTAGCTTTACTTGAGGGGGGGTGTTAGAGTAGGTATTTACCTTAGCTCATGTTCACCTAGGTACTTTATTTACCTTTATTGTATTTATCCTCACCCACTTATGTGTGTGGATATTTCATTTATCTTATTTAGATATTAGGAGATATTATCTAGTTGTTAAGTATAGTTCTTTCCTTGATCTATGGTATTGACTAGATCCTTGATGTCTAGTTATCTCCTAAATCTATTGTCTTGACTAGTTCTTTGATGACTAGTTATTTCCTTGATTTATGGCTTGATCTACAACCTTGACTGGTTCTTAGATTGTTATTGCTTGCCTATTTAAGCAAAGATAATTCTCAATGTATTGCATTGAGTTCCATAATAATATATGACATTGTTTCTCATTTGTTTGCAAAGGTTTTATGTAAATTTATTCTGACAAATTGTTTCATCTTATTGATCATGGTGTTTGATTAGCATCTATGTTCTTGGCTTGGTACGATTTGGTTATCGTTCCTTTCAATGACAATATTTTATACACATTTCTTTGTGCATATTAGTTATTTCTTTCATTATTATTTTTAATTTATCATCACATAAATTGTGTATATCACTACTTGTTGCACATTTTTTCTTTCACATAAAAACTAACATCTAACAGTGTTTACATTGGTCAAGTCTGTGCATCTTATTAATCATGTTTATTTATGATGTTCATATCAAGTCATGTTGTGTCATAGGTCCCTATGGATCCATTAGGAGTTGATTCATGTGTTTTTATCATGCCACTCATCACGTAACTATGATTTTATCTTGTTGAATCATACGAGAACACTTTCATGATATGTTTTATTTTTTTGATGATGCATACACATTATTGAGCTTACTCTTCTATTATGTTATAAATTTTACATAATTTTTTTCTTTAATTGATAAATATATCACGAAACATGTTATGACATGTATAATCAAATGATCATACACATTTCTTTATCTCACAATTGATACACATTACTTGTTTTAAAAATTGATTCATCGTATGATATAAAACTATTTTACCATATTAATTAATACACTATTTTTTGTTTTTTTCATTAGTATTGTTGTTATTACTCTTTTAAATGTATAAAAAATGTATCTTAAGCTAAGTTATCCTTTTTAGCATCCCTTAACTCAAAAAGGGGGCATATTATGGGGTTTTATAACGCATTAATGTATTTAATTTATAATGCTTTGAATGATAAAGCATGCTGATATGCACTTAGTTGTTGCAACATGACATCTACATGAATATAACATCATGATATTTACAAATGGATTCAATCAACAAGCCCAATTATTGTGGATGATTACAAACAAATTCATTCATTAGTCATATTTTTTTACAAATGGTTTACATGGCTTCACTTAAAATCTCCAATTGTTGTGGATGGTTTATAGGATTCACATAATAGGCTCAATTATTGTGGATGGTTACACACATATTCATTCAATAGTCTTAAGTGTTGTAGATGGTTTACATGGCTTCACTTAAAAGGTCTGATTATTATATATGGTTTATAGGCTTCACATATCAAGCCCAATAGGTAATATTTTATTTATGTTTGAGTATTATTCCATCATATAGGGAATTGAGGGTTATTGGTGTATACCTTTCATGATTTTTCACTTTTTTAGTTCACTCTTCCCTCACATTTACCACAGTGGAAAAATAGGTGTACACACTTCATGATTTTAGTTTTTAGTTTATTGATTTTGTATTAGTACCTTGGTTGGAATTTAACACACATTTTTTGTATGTGGAAAAGAGGCTCACATGTTTTATTATACACACAAGCATAGGAGAACATAAAAATTTTAGTTTCATGCATGCATTATCATCATGGGAGGTTTTTATTTCTTTTTATATTTTAATCAATCAATGTTCGATTACTATATTATGATGGGGGGAAATGTAGATAATTAAATATATACTTGTTTCATTTGGTAATTAATCTTTGGCATTTAACTCACACAATAACTCATTGTGCACTAAATTGACTAATTCCTACACATCCCTTACTCAACTAGCACCATGGCCAATACTTCACAGTTTTATCCATCATTAACTAGTTGAAATTCCATTATCATAATGTACAACACATATCCATACATATAATGACCATCTCTAAATTACCATTTCAATTATGCATTGTACCTAGACAAATTCATCCATGCTAGAAAAAGTCACATGGATGAATACTTCCAAAGCCAAAGAATTTGTCCTCCAAAGTTATAATGATACCATTTTTAAATGCATAAGTTATCCTAGTTATTAATTTTAATTTGAGTGGGAAATATTTTCACAACATTCACCTATTAAAAAAAATTGACGTAACCCATTCCTAGGGCCTCATCTCTCACATATTTGGGCTACCTAGGAGATCACAAAAAGACACCCAATTTCGATATCAATCTCTTAAGCATATTGAACCAACGTTGAGACTAAATACATCACATGTGTTAGATTTGGGCTAAATTTCGAATCCAAATCTGACATACAAAACATCACTGTCTAGTGTCAGAGGTCCTAATCAGGGTCTTCATTTCCAAACACATTATTATATAAATCTTGTACACATACATATGGTGGGAACTATTATGGTTTGATGAATTTCCAAAGTATTTCTATGTATCCATGGTGGGTGCCACTTGACCCAAAATTGGTAACCCCTTTGAGGTCCGCAAGGAAATAAGAATAAGAATCCTTAGTAAAAAACACAATGAAGATCATATGGTTTCAACCACAAAAAATGAATCTATAGACATAAAGGAACATGTTACCTAAATTGAGATCTAGATCAAAGCCAAAGAGTAAAAATTCCTCCTATGTGACGTTATTTGAGACAAGTGAATTAATCAACCACGTAGAAATAGAATCATAGTTTTCAACATAATTTTACAACCGTCACAACCTTCTTGTAGATTTTTATATCATTGTCTTTGCATCTCAGTCTAAATTAATGAAGTCCTCTCTAACACTATTATTTAAATTCTTAGTTAGCTAATTTATGTTAGTGTAATTTACCATTATAATTTTTGCATGATATGGGAGCTGATTTTTTAGTTATCATATGTTTTAATATTATCTTATTTCATATTTCCAAAATTTTAAAATGCTTTAATTAGTATAAAACCTAATATTTTCATTATAAGAACCAATTGAAAAATAAAGTTCCAAGAGGGGAAGATACATTAGAAATTATAGTATGTGTGTATTCCTGTAACATTACAAGGAAGATAGTTCATAGAATTCATTGTACCAATGTTCTAAGGTGGAATGTAGTATAAGTTTAGGAAGAAAATTTTAATAAATAATATGACACCAAGATTCAAGAAAAAGAGTATTGAAGTATCAAAAAATATTAACACATAAGTAGAAGAGGGAGGTGTCATTTAATGAGTGATAAGAAGTGAATATTAGACATTCAAAGAAGCACTAAATGATAATGTTAGAGAAAATAAGCCTAGTGCTGAAATAATTATTTATTCAAAGAAGAGTTGAGAGATAAATGATGGATGAGAGAAGAGGAAAGAAAAGAGTCCAAATAAAATAGCACTGAGGAAAGAACTTCATACTCATTTCTAAGGACACAAGCCAAAGGTTGAGCATTTTTCTAATTAAGTTATGTCATTTGATATGAAGGGAACAAACCAAAACTAAGAAATGAGATGAGAGAAAAAATGTCAAATGAGTATTATAAAAGGAATAATGGAATTATACAAACTTGAGCCTACGAAAATTGTTGAGTATGTAATTTAATAGGATTATGTCTATGGAACAAGATATTTGGTTGGTCACCTTCTTATGGATAATGTATAAACATGGGAACACTAAGTGAGAAAGGAAAGGTTATGCTTGATATTTAGTAAAAAAATATTAGGTTAAAAAATAAGGAGTTTGATGAAATAAGATAAATTTTAGGATAAATATCTCCCCCTTTCCCATTTCTAAAAGGGAGCCATTATTTATGCCATATTTTGGTAAATTGTAATGGGAATGGTGCATATTGTGTTATATTGTGTGCTTGCTAAAATCCACTGAGTGGGTGCTCAATAAATCTTCAAGTGGGTGCTTCATAGGTTGAGTGGGTGCTCAACTAAAACCATTATAAGCTTTGGAATTGGTGTTCCTAATAAAGCCTTGGTTTCAAGTGGGTTTTTCTCCCGAAAGGGTTTACCACTATAAATTATGTGTTCAGTTTTTTATTGTCTGATATATGTTTGATGAAATGCACATGATATATTATGACACAAATTTAAGGAATTATGGATTTGTATAAATCTATAAATTAATTTTAATTTGCATTGATTCACCCCCCTCTTAGTTCTTGTGATCTCTAATAATTGGTATCAGAGTGAGTCCTTCTAGCAGAAGCTTAACATCTTTAAGGAGATATCCTCTTCACAAGGATGACAAAAAATCAAGCACAAGGCAGTTTATCAATGTCAAGATCACCTCTCTTTACTGGAACGAATTATGAATTTTGTAGAATACGAATGAAAACATATCTTATGTCACTAGATTTTGACATCTGGGAATGTGTTGAGAAAGGATACAATCCTCCATCCACACTAATCATTTCTTTAGCAAACAAGGAAGAATATGAGTGCAACTCAAGAACCATGGATGTTATTCTATGCATTCTGACTGAAACATAGTTTGTTAAAGTAATGCACTATACAAATGTAAAATAAATTTGGACCAAACTTCAGAGTATTTATGAAGGAGATGGAGAAATCAAGTTAGCAAAGTTGTAGACCTATAGAGCTCAGTTTGAGAATCTGAAGATGAAATATGATGAGAGTGTAGCATCCTACATGTAGAAAATAGATAAAGTTATCAATATGATCAGATGCCTAGGTGTAAAACTAGAAGAATTGGTTATTGTCCAAAAGATTATGAGATCTCTGACAAGAAAATTTGATGCAAAATTTTCAGCTATGGAGGAAGCCAAAGACATGAATACTCTCACAATGGATGAATTACAGAGCATTCTTTCAGCATACGAGATGAGGACTATTGGATCCAAGACTACCAAGAAAGAAGTAGCATTCAAGGTCAAGAAAGAAACCAAGTTCAAGAAAGAAGAAGAATAATCGGGTTCAAAAGATGAGTTAGATAATGAAAATATTAAAGAAATGTTTGTAAGAAGACTGAAAACTCCCTTTCAAGGAAAAATCCCTTTCAAATGCTTCGCATGTGGACAAGTAGGTAATTTTTCTATTAAATGTCCAAAAAAAAAAAAGAAGCTTAGTCTGAACATGAAAAGGATAATCATAAAAATAACAAGAGAGAAAATGGGTATAACAAGAAGAAGTTCTTTAAGAGCAAAAGTAACTTCTATTCAAAAGAAGAATTGAGTGAATCTGATTCAAGAAACCCAGACAACTCTTGAAATGAAAATGATGAATATTAGTCTGAATGTTTTTTCATGGCCATGGATGTTTCTGAAGAATGCATCTCCAAAGGAAAGAATATAGTTAAATTTGAAGAATCTAATGAAGAAGAAGCTAAAGTAAATTTTGAAGCTTAACTAGTATGTGCTCTTGAAGAATTGAGACTATGTAGAAGAAAGAATCAAAAGTTGAGATGCACATTAAAAGATTATTAAGAACAAATCTACATCTTTGAGGAAAGAAAAAAGATAAGAGAAGAATAAGAGGCTAAATGAGCTCAAAGAGCTTGAAAAGATTTCAAACTCTTACAAATTAAAGGAGAATGAGTGCACAAAATTGAACTTAAAATTGGAGTGATTGAAAGTTGAGATGGAATAAATGAGCAACAAGATGAGTGTGTATGGAAAGTTAGTGAAGATTTCAAAGGTTTTTACTAGTATACTAAGTGGCCAATGTGATACAAATGGTGAGTTTGGGATTGGTTTCAAAGAAGACACTAAGGAAAATGAGCTTGCAAAGAATGAATGAAACAAGACTGCATCAATTCCAAGAACCTCTTATGTTTAAATAAATAGTTCAACAAATCTGCCAAGAGAAGGACAACTGCACCCAAAATCACCTATGCTATGAGGTACACACATTCTCTCTATGGTTATTGTTATTCATGTAATCAGTTTGGACATAAGGTTGCTAAGTGTATAAAATTATCTAGAGGCTATAGAAGAAACTCTGGCCCATCTTACACCAGATTGAACTATAATGATGTCTACTACAATTATTACAAGAAAAAAAATGAAGCATCAGTAAGTAAACCAAAACCTCCTAAACAAAAGAAATGGGTGTATGTTATAAATAAATATGGAAACAAGAGAAAAGAGTCTTTCTCAATAGTGCAAACCATGTTTCATGTGTAAATTGAAGACAAAATCTGGTATCTAGATAGTGGATGCTCCAGTCGTATGACAGGTTACAAAAATAAATTCATTTATCTATCAAACAACACATCAGGAGCTGTTAGATTTGGTGATAATTAATCTGAAAAGATAATTGGAAAAGGAACTCTGAGTCTAGAAAATGGTAAAACAATCACAGAGAATGTCCTATATGTTGAAGGCCTCAAACATAATCTATTAAGTGTAATTCAAATGTGTAAGAAAGGTCCAACAATTGGTATCAAATAAGTTGAATGAAAAAGGAGAAGTAATAAGAAACAAGGCTAGACTTGTGTGCAAAGGAAATGCGCAAATGGAAGGAATTGAATTTGATGAAACATTTTCACTAGTGGCAAGGATGGAAGCAATAAGACCGTTCCTGGCTTATGCAGCTTCCAAGAAGATCAAAGTGTTCCAGATGGATGTGAAATCAGCCTTCCTAAATGGTTTTCTCAATGAAGAGGTATATATTGAAATACCTGATGGATTTTCACTAAATGAAGATAAATATTATGTGCACAGGTTTAAAAAGGCATTGTATGGATTGAAACAAGCTCCTAGAGCTTAGTACATTAGAGTGGGTTCATACCTCATTTAGTAAGGTTTCAGAAAAGGTGTTGTTGACGGTAATCTCTACATCAATGGAGAAGAAGATCTTCTGCTTATTGTTATTGTATATGCGGATGAAATTATTTTTAGAGGAGATCATGATAAAATGACATATGAATTTTTTGATATGATGAAAGAATAATTTGAAATGTCCATGCTAGGATATATTTCTTTCTTTCTGAGATTACAAATCAATCAATCATATCAAGGTATCTTACTTTCTCAAACTGAGTATATTAAAGAAATGCTGAAAACATTCAGAATGGAATATTGGAGACCTATAGAAACACCAATGAAAGTTGGATGCAAGCTGAGAAAAGAGGACAACTCACCAAAAGTAGACAAAATTTTGTATAGATCTATGATAGGTAATCTACTCTACTCCACGGCATCAAGTCCTGATATCATGTAGGTGGTAGGTATAGTTAGAATATTTCAAGAAGATCCAAGGGAAACACACTTTTAGTAAAGAGAATTCTGAGATACATCATGGGAACACTTGATTATGGGTTGTGGCACCCCAAAAGCAACGACTTCAACATAAAATCATACACATATGCAGATTGGGAAGGAAGTGTTGATAAAAAAAGACTACAAGTGGCAAAGCATACTTTATTGGAAAATATTTAGTCTCTTGGTTGAGAAAGAAGCAATCATCAGTGACACTCTCAACATGTGAAGAAGAATATATAGCTTCCACAATGTGTTGCGCTAAGGTTTTATGGATGAAGCAAACATTGGAAGATTACAAAATAAAATATGATAGTCCAATTCCCTTTTTTTGTGATAGCACAAGTGCAATAATTGTCTCTAAGAACCCCGTGTTATACTCAAAGACCAAACATATTCCAATTAGATATCATTTCTTGAGGGAACAAGTAAATGATAAGAAAATCAATTTAGAATATGTGAGCACAAAATAAGAAACGGAAGACATTATGACCAAGCCACTGTCAGAAGATACTTTTGAGCACTTAAGGAATGAATTGGGGATCATTCTTGATGCCACCAACAACTAGAAGGTGTGCAGACAAGGTGAGGGAGAATTCTCAAGTAAAATCAGCTCCTAATTAGTGTAAAAAATTATTTATGCAAGGGGGAGTTGTACGATGGAAAAGTGACATGCGAGCATGGGAATCTACAAGTACCTCTTCCTCGTACCCGACATCCTGAGGTCATGTCGAGACAACCAGTGAATGTTGAATATGAATGGATACAGACAAGCTAATCGGGTAATCTTATATCCTCAATACACAATAATGGAATCTGCAAATCTAAGGCAAAGAAGGCCCTCCTAACCTAAATTGGTGTAATGGTTTGTTTGGATATAATGGCTGTTTGGATTCTCCAATCAATGTTGAGCTCTGCCGAGATCCTGTTTCTTGGCTGTTGGATACGTGGGAAGTGAACTGTGGGAGCTTCGTATATATCTCCAAACAAGGTCATGAAAATGGTGATGGGTGATTTAGTGGATTTATAGTTAACTATGGGTGATTTTCTGGTCTAGCCCAGAAATTATTAGATTGATTGGCTTCTATGTTTAATACGGAGAACTGTACTATAATATATGGCAGGAGTGGTAAGAATCTAAATACCAACATTCGTAAGTCAGTATCAATACTTAACTGATTTGTAGGCGCGTTGGGTTGTGGGACTTGGGGATCACAACCGTGAGTTCGTGGTTGTTGTGGACCTGTTATGGTCATGTGAAAAATCAATCCCTTCTCCCAACTATTTAGTAATCATATGCCTTTTCAGCCTCTATGTTTAGAACTAGTAGTTATATAATTTTCTCATAGTACCTAACAGGTGTTCTGGAAACTTTAATGCATAAATTAGTATCTATGTCAATGAGGAGGTCTCTTGCATTAGGCTATGGAACTAAATGATCACAACCAAATGCATGTTCTCTTTCGAATCCTTGTACAATCATTCAGGTATTTTATCAAGGCAGTCTATAGTTAGGATGATTTGACCAAAATGTGTAAGCTTTGTCATCTTTGATGTTTAATCCTCTTAGTTGTTCACTAATTGCTTGGAAGATTGTTGTTGTTCAAAAGACTTGTATCCTAAGGTCCTGATCTATATCAGTTAATGTCGTGGGTAGATTTGGCTGAGGCACTATGGGTTCAAATATATACTCTCTAGGCTCTCTAGGTCCTGTGATTTTCATACAAAATGATTCAAATTTTAACTAAAATTGATAAACTGATTACTAAAGAAGTATTTACACTATGCAAGCATTCTTCTATTTTTGTATTTTCAATGACGCATTTCAATAAAATTGAAGAGCAGCTACTCTAGTATATTTATAAAATGGACAACAAATCTAGTAATAGAATAAAAACAAGCAAAATAGCTTGGTATGGCTATTTTATTGTGCACTTGTGATTTTATCCTAAGTATCTAAGTAGCTATATATTTTAAATTAAAAAGAATCTCAATCCTACCTTAGAAGTGAGGAATGAATCACAGTTTCTCAGAAACTATCAATCCCCACAACTTGAGAAAACTTTTGACTGAAATAAAATAATTCACTACTCTATTTGATATGTCGTAACTAGAACTTTTATAGCTCAAACCTAGTGTTTACAGAACAGTGGTAAATCTAGTTGTGTGTGATTTCATCCCCTCAGTGTGATCTCCTCGTTCCTTCGTGTCCTCACGAATCCGGAAAGTGTGTATATGATAGTATCAACAGAAGATGGTATTTGAACAATGGGAGCTTTGGATATAGACCGAAGATAATGCGAGTAGGAGAGGGATAGTGAAAGTGAACAAAGCTTGACTATGTAATTCCCAGCGAGATTTATTGTGGGAATACAATACAAGTGCACCAAGAGTTTTAGAATCTATCCTTGTGACAAAACAAAACCTGTAACTTTAATGGATTCTAGTCTAGAAATGAATCTATTCTATGCTAAATTGATTTTATGGAGCAGCAATGGAACAATACACAAACAAGAAGATTGAATGACTTCTAAACAACAAACGAAAACTAACAGCTGATGTAAAACATGAAGCTAGTAGAATTCTAAGTAAGAAATTGAAAGATTGAATAAGAGAATTGAGAAGATGAGGGGCCATTTTATTGAAAACAAGATGGCTATTTATAACCAATGCATTTACCAGAGGGTAACACCCATTTGACCGCTTTTACAATAAACAAAGGAAAAACACTATTACCAGGGGACCAAAAACATTAATGCAAGCCAAAGTGGTTGAAGAAAGTGTGTAAAATCAAAGATTTATGTTTGACGTGATCATCGGAAGGATCTGGAAAATGCGTACAAGACCGCCACCCTATCTTGGGTGGTGGTTACTAGACCACCACCCTATCCTGGGTAGCGGTCACAGGACCACCTCCTTGTCCTGGGCGGTGGTCATGGGACCACCGCCTAGGCAGGCGGTGGTTTTGTCACTGAAGCCTAAAATGCAAGAAGAAGGGGGGCATGAGGAAAAATAAAGAATGTGGAGGCCGAGCGGGGCATGTGGGATACAAATGTATACTTGGAAAGCCTTTCTGGATTCTGAACACCTTGCAAGGAGACCTATATCATCATTGGGGCATGTGTAACATCATTCCGGTGGTGTAGTACCCTACAATTTTAGGTACGTACATATTGCCCCCTCGGAGAAGCGTCTTAGTCATGAAGAGGCATAAAATGGTGGATCTGAGTATGGTGGTCCTGAAATGGGGATTTAGAAGTTATACCTAACACGCTCGTGTGCTGGAATGTCACCATCCAGGATCCCACTACCTGTAAAATGAAAAAAAGGGACTCAAGTGTAAATAGATAAAATAAGTTGAGAAATAACGCTGAATTGATATGAAAAGAGCACTTAGCATTTACGTGGGGATTAGAACTTACCTCTGTCGATGCTCTGACCCTACGAAAGACATTCAAAATCAATTTTATAAAGCTATATATATAAAACAAAGTCATTTCACTATTCATTTGCACGGATTGATTTGATAGTTTTTGAGTTATGGGACCCACGATGATGGTTTTCGACGAGAGTTTAGTCAAAACGTTTGTGGTGAGATAGTGATCATGCCTCCGAGAGCGGAACATCGACCCACAAAGTCTTAGGTTAGTTCTTCTCGATTTATTGTTTTTAATCCTAAAATGTGGAAATGATGAAATCTTTGTCTCGGGGGGGTCATTTTTGAAAATATTAGTTTTAAACATGTCTCTAGGGGGGGCACCCATAAGGTAGGTTTAGTTTTTTGTTTGGGAATTTTTAGGGTATACGATGCATTTGTATTTGTGGGAAAGGACCGCCACCCTGCACAGGGCGGTGGTTATGGGACTACCGCCTTAGAAGGCGGTGGTTACGGAACCGCTACTCTGCACAGGGCGGCGGTCTGTGACAGAAAGTGAAAACAATGCCTTACCTTATTTATTTTTGTATTTTTTGCACTTTCACATGTTTTTAATAGTTTTTCCAACTGGATTTTAGTACTAACTTTCTCCTTTTTTGTGTTTTTGGGTGTATGTAGAAGGAGGAGTATATTAGATGGAGCCAGGAGAGGGAGTGTGATTGGATCCCAACAGTATTAGAGGCACTCTCTCAGGTGGAGTGAGATACCCTTCAGAGGGCTGGCATTTAAAAGATTGCATAGGTCCCTCACGTTACACCTGCCAGTCACATACTATGTGACTTATTTTCAAACTGGGATGCGGATCAGAACACCTTCCGATTTCTAGGAGTTAGGGGTGAGTGGTCCATCACCCTGGAGGATGTTTACCGTATACTGGGGGTTCCGATCCTTAAGCGGCGGATATCTCTTAAGATAGTAGTATTGAGATCACAGGTGGTTCAGTGGGCTACCTACATGGGAGATGTAGTTGTATCGATGAGATCGAAAAAGGGAGTGAGGATCCACTCCATCATTGAGTTAGACATTCCTGTGCTCTATAAGGCCATCATGGGCATCCTTACTTCGAGATTGATTGGGGACAAGGGATTAGACACTCTCTTATATTGCTGGGCCCCCATTATTGCACATATTGAGGGCCATGGACGTGTCTATGCTTAGGGAGCAGATATCCTCGAGACCACCTACCATGATTTGTACAGGGTGATCTGATTATAGGGACAGTCATTGAGCCACCCAAATCTTGTCATGAGTTGGGTATATGAGCATATCACTCCATATGGGAGAGGTGTAGAGGTAGAGGATCATGGGGCCATCAGGGCAGCAAGGTGGACAGGGATGATAGTTCTTAGAGCACCTCACCAGCCAGTAGCCTCCTTGACCACTGCAGCCATGGCAGGGGTATGGGGAGAGGAGACTGTTACATTGATTGCTTGTCAGACTACTAGCCAGTTGGTAGATAGGGCGGGGAAGTTGGAGATCCACCCCTTTGATAGAGTACCACAACAGTTCGGCCTCCCCTATAGTGACATGCTTCCTCTAGTGGGACCAGTGTATAGATCTATTCATGAGGCTCGGGGAGGTCCTAGAGGCCAGGGTTGGACTATTGTTACTCCTGGTGTTCTTGTTGTGGCCAGGAGGGTGGTATGTGCATGAGGGAGAGCCAGTGCTCCTCAAGCACCCTTACTTTGGATTGCCACTGGTCCTGCCCATAGCAGTGATGAGCCCATTGACGCGGACTTCGAGTCTGAGGATTTCACTGGGGGAGAGACATAGGAGATGGAGATCAGTGAGATGGGTGGGGGAGATGATAGTGATCCTGAGTGGCATGACACTCAGGAGATCCTACAGGCCAAGAGGGCAGAGTGGAGCACAGAGAGGCTGACTCCTGTCTCCGAGGAGTTTCTCTCTCAGGACTTAGGTGGAGATGGTGAGTCCATTGTAGGCCGTCACATTTCCCCCAATGTTTGAGAGGGACACCAGTCAATGTTGGCATCAGCAGCAGGTGCGGATCCTAGAGATCCGAGTGAGTTGTCACTCTTCTCTTCACATTTATTTTAGTTAGAATTGTCTTAGTTGTTATTTCTTTTTGTTTTGTCTACTCTTGGTTTTATCTTTTGATCATTTTCTAACTCGTTTTCTCCTTTGTTTGCAGTGACTGCTGATGAGTGGCAAGACTTGATTCACCGAGTATGCATCGATACCCTATTGCTCGCCTCGGAGAAAAATCGTGCTGAGCTATCTGTAGATGTGGGGGATCCTTTAGCAGCCGGTAGGCATATTGATGTTTTTGCCTCTGTCTGGCATGTGGTGAAGATCATGACTTCTCTCCGTGCTAAGCTAGTTGGATATAGGGCAGCTGAGCGTTTGATGAGGAGGAGTCATTCTCATAGTGAGACGGTAGCTACTGGCTATGACCATGAGCCCTCAGTACATTTGTAGCACCGCAGTCCTAGACGTGGTCATGTGCCTTCTAAGGGATCCCATAGGGATTGAGAGGAAACTTTTGTAGTATTTTGTCAGATATCTGTATGAGTGCTTTTGTACTTTTTAGGTTCATTGAGAATTTTGACCATGCCTAGTGCATGATGGCATTGTATATGAAACTTGATATATATATATATATATATATATATTTGGATCTAGACTCTTGGCACCTAGAATTTCATGACTTGTTTCCACTAGATGTTTGTAGAGTATTTGTTTTCATGCTTTCATAATGTATGCGATGGATAACAAATGGTAGTAAACAGAATGTTTTACTTTGTATATTTTGTAATGCTGATATGAGATGATACTAACATATGGTAGTACTGAACTTTTGAACTCTTTGGGAAATGCTTGTAATTTCTTCTTATATTGGAAAAACGTGATGGATGTATAGTGATAAAGAGATGAACTTGTTCCAATCCCAAATCCACGCAACTAGTAAGATGCGAGGGCTCAACACCAAGAGTTAGGAAGGGCACAAGTTGTATGAGTTTGACTGAATGGAATGATGAGAGACAGACAAACTAGTAAAAGAAACCAAGTTTAGACCTACACACCTACCCTACTTAAAACTACCACCAGGCCTAGAAGGCCACTTACTTTTCAGTTTATCTAGACTTAGATTCATAAATGGCAACCTGGTTGACAAAATCTGGTTTTGAGGATTTGATCTCTTTGGAATTTGGATATTTGGATATTTGTTTTTTCTTAATAGAATTTGATTTGTGTTTTTAGCATACCAAGATTTTTTAATTTGTGTGACTGGACCCCCCACACCCTACCTCATGCCACTAGTAAGAAGCATGGGTTTTTCACCAAAGGCAAGATATAGGTGAGTAAGCACACTTCTTTCCTTTCCCAACCTCACACCACTAGTTAGAGATGTGGGCTTATCACCGAAGGTTGATGGGGCAAAGAAGTGTGTAAAATAAAATATTTTGTTTGCTTGGTGCTTTTGATTTCATTTGATTTTGACATTTATGATCTATGGCTTTGGGATATCCTTTCATTCAAAGAGATTTAAGAGGGATAGATGTGACACAAAGAAGCTTCTAGAACAGACCATAGGCAAGAAACTTCACCTAGGAGAAAGAAAGAGCAAAGCAAAGCATGCAGGCCTTGGTATGGTTTTTGTCAATACTTGTCTGTCGAACTTGATGAGAAGATTTGAAAATAGTTGATGATGTTTGGAGAGATGTGATTTAAATGATTTTGCCAATACTTTCAAAAATTTGTAACAAATTGCTTTAAGAGTAAGTTCTTGGACTACAAATTTTAACGAAATGAGTGGACATAATGAAACAACTAAATGACTAATGCAATGTAGGTAGCTATAATGTACAATTGGTGATTTTGATGTTTTATGCATAAAACCGTTTAAGATACAATGAATTGACAGTTTCATTGAATTCCTCACCTTCTAGTGTGCTCAAAAGATACGCACCATTTCCGTAGTCCTTCATGACTCGGTATGGGCCCAACCACCTGGGCCGGAACTTCCTTTGTTGGTTTTCTTATCAATCTGGTTATTTAGTCTTAGAACTAGATCTCCCTCATATATTTCTCACTCATAGACCTTTTTATTATACTGCTGGCACATCCGGTCAGCATAGGCTCTGTGCCGTTGTTCGGCATTTAACTTGATCTTGTCAATGCCTTCTAGTTGAGAGAGGCATGCCTCCCTATAAGCTTCTTCATCCAGAATCCCTTGTAATGAGATGCAGAGACTGGGTATTTCAACCTCAAGCGGGAGAACTGCTTCTGCCTCGAACACCAGCAAGAAAGGGGTTGCTCTTGTTGGTTTTATTATTGAGGTTCGATGGGCCCACAAGGCCAGATATAGTTTTAAATGCCAATTTAACTTGTTCTCCTTGACCATTTTGAGGAGAATAGATTTGAACCTTTTGTTTGTCATTTCGGCCTGCCCATTGGCTTGAGGGTAGTAAAGAGAGGCTGTGTGATGGTTTATCTTGAATTTTCTACATAACTCATGGACCTCGTCATTTTTAAAGGACGTGTCATTATCTGAGGTAATGACTTGTGGGACACCATACCTGCAGATAATTTTGTTTAGAATGAATTTAGCAATCACTGAACCTGGTACGGTGGTGAGAGGCATGGCCTCCACCCATTTGGTAAAATATTTCGTGGCTGTAATTATAAAGTTATGGCCATTGGTTTTTGAGGTAGAGAATTTCCCTATCAATTCTAAACCCCACGTGAAGAAGGGCCATGGGGTCGCTATTGGTTGCAGGGATTATGCTGGTATGTGAATCTCATGAGAGAATTCTTGGCATTTGTGGCACTTACGTATAAATTCTATTGCGTCATGCTTGAGAGTGGGCCAAAAATAGCCGATCCGATGTATTTTGCGAGTGGTGTCGTGACCACCAAAGTGTCCTCCACATATCCCACTGCGGGATTCACGAAGAATCTTTTTGGATTCTTCTATGTCGACGCACCTTAGAAACATGTCGTCGAAGGCTTTACGATAGAGGACTTGTTCTAAAACAACATATTTAGCGGTAATAATTTGTAACCACCTTCTTTGTTGTGATGTGGCACCTTCCAGGTATGTATGGTCCATGATAAATTTGATGATATCAGTGTACCAAGGACATGTATAGATGGGGGGCCTGGTTTCGACGAAGTATACACACTCATCAGGAAAGTCCATATTTACTAGATTGCCTCCATCTAGTGGATTATTAGCTAACCAATCTGCAATGATTTTTCCCTTAACGGATTATCAGTTTACGAATGTCAACTCAAATTCACCCATTAAGGTTAAGAAACTTCCATACTTTTTAGATAAATATCCTTGCATGAGGAATGTTCATAAATGATCTATCTTTACAATGACCCTTGTTTCTTGGTTTAACATATAATGTCTTAAACATTTTGTTGCAAAGACTATGGCAAGGCATTCTCTCTTTGCCTGTGTGTAACGTGTTTTATAATCGAGCAATGTTTAGCTAATGAAATAGACCGCACATTCTCGTTTATCATTGTCTTCTTGAGCTAGCATGCAGGCTAGTGAGACATGAGTGGCTTGTGAGTATAAGATCAAAGGTCGGTCTTGTTTGGGAGGAATTAGCATGGGTGGAGACAACAAGAAGCGTTTAACTACTTTAAAGGCTTCGTTGCATTCTTCGGTCCAATCAATGTTATAATATTTCTTTAATAGATTGTTGATTAGATGAATGGAAAAACTTAAATCTGGGATGAACCTTCGGATTGCACCGAGTTTCCCAAGAAATGACTTGATTCCAAACTCATCTGATGGTGGGATCATTTCAAGAACAACCCGTATTTTGAATGGATCAACATCAATCCCTTGTGAAGATATAATGTAGCCCAGAAGTTTTCCTCCTGTCACACCAAATACGCACTTCTCTGGGTTTAATGTGACGCCATATTCGATTAGTCGTGAGAGGATGATACGGAGCACTTCCGAATGATCACAATGTCTCTTGGCCTTGGCCAACAAGTCATCCACATAGGATTTCGGCATTCTTAAGACCAAATGGCATGACAGCGTAGCAATAAGTTCCCCAGGGAGTTATGAATGTAGTTTTGGCTTGATCCTGTTTAGATATTTTAATCTGATTATACCCTGAGAACCCATCCATGAGGGATAACAGTTTGAATCTAGTTGTTGCATCAATGATAACGTCAATAGATGGTAATGGGAAGTATTCCTTGGGACAAGCTTTGTTAATATCCTGAAAATCTATGCAAATGTGTATCTTCCCATTCTTTTTGAGAAAAGGGATGATATTAGACACCCATTATGAATAGTCAATGGGCTTGATCAATCCCACGTTGAGAAGTTTTATTACTTCCTATTTTATCATGAGAGCCACTTTTGGCTTCATTGGTCTTGACTTCTGTTTAGTTGGTTTTGCATTTGGTTTAGTGACAAGATTATGTACCGTGACTTGTGGTGTAATGCCCATCATTTATTTATAATTAAATGCGAAAGACTTTTGATGTTCTTTTAGGATTCGGGTATGTATTTCTATCTCCTCCAGAGTTAACGAGGATCCCAACTTCGAAATTTTTGGTTCTTCCTCCATTCCAATGTTTATGTCAATGGTTTCTTCTATTAAAGAAGCATTACCTTCTTCAAATTTAGGTGGGGCTGGAGGTAGTTCCAAGACTTTCTTTGTTTTCTATCTTGTAGATATCGAGATCCTTTTGTGGAGGAGACTCTACCATGGGATTTCCAAAATAGGAAGAGGAATGTAGTATTAGGGAAATATCCACTATGTGGTGAGCAAGGTGTAGCTCTGCATAGGCGTTTAGATATTCGAGAGTGACTATATCATCATCAAAGTGATCTACGATAGAAAAATCATCATCAGCTTATCCACGAGTTAGGAGTGAGTTTGTTGATATTTTATGCACTAATGGTTTGGTACGAAATGATACTGTGAAATTTGTATCTTCCAACTCACTGTTTGGAGTGAAATGGGAAGCTGAGGTTGTCTATCGAGTCTGTGAAAAGGTTCTTCTCTCGTGGGATTGCTTCAATTTATATGAAGTTAAATCCCTTGCTTAGATCTAATACTATTGTTTTATAGAGTTATAAATGTTCATTCCCTAGTTTCATATACCTCAGAGACTTGGTTTGCAACCAGTTGTGAATCTCCTATCACTCTGAATGTTATCGAAACGCACATTCTTTTGGCTAGGATGAGGCCAAGGAGGAGAGCTTCGTACTCAGCCCCGTTGTTTGTACATTCAAAGTTTAATTTAAAGGCAAAAGGTAGGATCTTTCCCTCAGGTGAAGTAAATATTACTCCCACCCCAGCTCCAAAGCAACATCTAGCTCCATCTAAGTGGAGCAGTCCAATACTTGCTTGGAAAAATAGACATTGGGGTATATGTCGTATCTATTTCCTTTGCTTCGGTTACTTCTACCATAAAAATTTCATCTGATGGGAAGAGAAGAAATTCCCAGGGTGTGTCCCATACCCATAGAATCAAATGGTAGGAGAATAGGTAAGTCTTTCTCTAGCAACACAACAATTTTTGCGGTACTCCCTAGTGACACTGTGTTTATAACATTGGTCTCATTTTTGAGTGCTGGAATGTCTTCGGCTGGATTTGTAATTTATAATTCTATGGTGGGTACCAACTCTTCTTTTGGTTTTGAATTAATTGGTTTGATGAGTTTATTTTTTGGGAGTTCAAACTCAGAGTGAATGCCCGGTCTCTTCTCCAAATCAGCTAGGTGTATATCGAAGGGTTTTGGGTCACCGTGCGCCACAAATACTTCTCCCTAAGTGTAGAAATCTTATTTCTTGGAATAACATGGAAGGGATTGCCTTCATGCGGTGTATCCATGGCCAACCAAGGATCATATTATAGTTGGTTTCCTGATCTATAATATAAAACTCGGTGATGACCGTCTTGGGTCCTAAAGTGACTGGTAAAACTATGGTTCCAATCGAAGTGGCCTTGAGGCTATCATAACCTCTTAGCGTGTTTCATGTCGTGGAATAGTTTGTCTCTCCATATCCTAAATTTCGAAGAAAAGAGAAGGGGAATATGTTAACTACTAACCCCATCATCAACCATTGCACGTTTAACATAATTATTGTAAACCCATACTTGCAAATGTAAAGTTTGGTTGCCTCTTCGTGCAATCTCAGCATTTATTAGCATTTTGCTTGTATCAAATATAAATTCCAGTATCCCTATCTAGCTGCTGCAGAGGAATAAACGTAAAAATATACATGGTTTACTTGCATTTCCAAAGGAAGAAGTGATTTTGATTAAATGACCAAGGCCTAATGCTTCTAAGAGAGCAGCCCTGTGGGTGGGAGAGTTCTTTAAAAAATCTAAAATGGATATGTGAGAGAAGGTTTTAGCTAAATCATTAATTAAATCGTAGGTGCCTATGGGTTTTACCAACGCTTGTTGACTGTTGCCTGGTTCCAATGGATAACTTGAAGTAGGTTGATAAGAATAATCCCATGTTCTTGTTATGGTTTCCATGGGTAGCTCGGTGTCTAACTCTACCAAACCAACTATCTTGGTTTGGGGTCAAGTTCCTAGTTGGGGTGCGACTGGTGGATTTAATGAAGTTGAATCTTTGTGATCATTGTTTCCTGTTATGACACCTTTGTTTTTTCCGTTAGGATCTATCCTGTTATTGTTAGAACGGTTTGGGAGTGGATCAGTAAAGATCTTGAGGGATGCATTTTGATGGGAAATTTTCCCTGCATAAGTGTTTGGTGTGGGTACTACAGAATTTGCTAAAAACATATCTATAAAAAGTTGTTTTTGATCTTCTGGAAAATGCTTCATGAATTTATTGTATTCATGACAAGTCCTAGTATCATGGCCTTGAATCCTTTGGAAGCCATAATATAAATTGGGATTATAATTTCGAGGCTGTTGATTTATAACTTGTTGTGGCCCGAAATTCTGATAAGGTTGCTGGTTGTTAGAGTTAAAATTTTGACGTTGTTGCCTTTGGTTTTGACTCTCATATCCAGCTGGGTTTCAATTTGGACTTTGTGTTTGGATTTGTCATTGTTGTTGTTTTTGTTGCCATGGTGGACGATTAAAATCCATTGCGGTGATTGTTGGAGTAAAATTGTTATTTCACTAATTATTAACAGGTGGTGAAATGTTTACAATGTTTTCCCTTTTAACTTGGTCAGTTACTCCATTTGTTGTAACTCCACGGTTCTTGTTAAGGATCTTAGGTCCTTGATTAGCATTCCATGTATTAGAATAGGCCACAGTGTTTTGATTAGGAGTGGTTAATTTCCCATTTGTCCCATATGTCTTATGACCACTATCTATCACTGCTTGGTTGATTCGGAGAGCACTCTTGAGTACTTCATTGTAAGTTCTTAGTGGGAACTTCTAGACTTGTTCCTTTATCTCTCTATTGAGAGAATTAAGGAATAAATCACATAGTTCCATTTGATCCATGTTTCGAGCACTCGTTGATGAGTAGAGAACTGTACGCCATCTTTGGATAAAATGAGTAGCGGATTCATTATGTTCTTGTTTAATATGAAGGAATTCCCTGATTCCTGTTCTTAATAATTTGTTCATGTCAAAAGCTTTGATGAACTCTGACACGAGTTGTTTAAATGAGTGTATCAAAGCTTCAGGTATTCTTTAATACCAATCAAGAGAAATACCTTCCAAGGTCTTAGGAAATATTTCAGCGATAACCCCGTCCCAAGGGAGTAACTCCCATATGGCTGTGGCATAGGCCTTAATGTGTGCATTTGGGTACCCTTCACCTTTGTATTTGGGTAAATAAGGGAGAGGTCTTGGAAGAATAACACTTCGTATGGTGAATTCTAGGGGCTCTTTTAAATATTCTGAATAAATCCCTACTGCATAGGCCTCGACCATCAATGGCGTTTTTTGAGGGGGTAGAGGTGGAAAGGGTTATTGATATGGTGTAGCATATGCATTTGTAGGGACATAAGGGAATCCATGTCGTTGAAAGAAAATCCCGGGAGAAGATAACATGTCTCCTTATGGTGACTTTGAATAAATGTTTAGGTAAGGAGGAGCATTGTTCTGGTATGGGTTGTTTGGTGCTAAGCCGGGAGATGTCATGTTTTCTACTGGAGCGGCGTTTGAAAATGTGGTCCTAGTGGGTGTTTGGTATGGGTAACTATAGGGATTTTGAGGAGGCATGCCTAATGTGCCTATTCCTGTAAGGAGGTCGACCTGACTGGGATGATGCGGAGGGTTGGGGATTCCTGCTTGCCTAAAATATGAATTTTGGTTTTCTTGAGCAAGTTCCAGCCCTCTAACCTTTTCAGCTAAGGCTGAAATGACCTCCATTGGTGAAGACACAGTGCTTTTCCTTAAGGGCATTTTTTGTATAGCTTGAGTTTGTAAAGGGGTATGATACCTCGCTATGAATTGATCGTTTCCTTGCCAAGCTTCACCGAGGGTATTTCCCATAGGTGGAGGAATGGGGGTGTTTTCCTGGAATAGGGTATCAGACTATATTTGTAAACTCTCTATAGGTGGATACATATTTTGGAAGTGTTGTTCACTTTTAGCGAAGTGTGCTAAGTACTCCTCATCCAAAAAGGGGAGTGGGTCTGATTGTCTAATGATATGTGGTCTGAACAAGACCCGAGGAGATGAAGCAGATTCCCCAGTAAACATCATATTATTAGATCCTGATGGCTCTAGCTATTGTGTTTGTGCAAGCTAATCAAAATCCTCAATTCAGAATGAAGAACTTGAGCTAGTTCTTTGAGGGGGAGTTTGTGACGACAAGTAATTACGTGAATAGTTATCAGCCCATGCAGAATGTGAGGGCAATGGTTGCCTATTTGTTTGTCTATAACTTGCACTTCAAGACCTGAGAGAGGTCTACCATATGCATCGTATCTAGACATATTCGAAGGGGTATATGAATACCCGCATAATAATGGAAAAGAGCGAAGGTGGATGGAAGAAAGGAATACAAAAAGAGAAATATTAGTTTGTTCACATTGGCTTCACCAATTTTGTACGATGGAAAAGTGACATGCGAGCATGGGAATCTACAAGTACCTCTTCCTCATACCCGACCTCCTGAGGGCATGTCGAGACAACCAGTGAATGTTGAATATGAATGGATACAGAAAAGCTAATCGGGTAATCTTATATCCTCAATACGCAATAATGGAATCTGTAAATCTAAGGTGAAGAAGGCCCTCCTAACCTAAATTGGTGTAATGGTTCGTTTAGATATAATGGTTGTTCGGAGGCTCTAATTAATGTCGAGCTCTACCGAGATCCTATTTCTTGGCTGTTGGATACGTGGGAAGTGACCTGTGGGAGCATTGTATATATCTCCAGACAAGGTCATGAAAATGGTGATGGGCGATTTAGTGGATTTGTGGTTAACTATGGGTGATTTTCTGGTCTAGCCCAGAAAGTATTAGATTGATTGGCTTCTATGTTTAATACGGAGAACTATAGTATAATATCTGGCGAGAGTGCTGAGGATCTAAATACCAACGTTCATAAGCCAGTATCAATACTTAACTAATTTATAGGCCCATTGGGTTGTGGGACTTGGGGATCACAACCGTGAATTCGTGGTTGTTGTGGACCTGTTATGGTCATGTGAAGAATCAATCCCTTCTCCCAACTATCCAGTAATCGTATGCCTTTTCAGCCTCTATGTTTAGAACTAGAAGTTGTATAATTTTCTCAGAGTACCTAATAGGTGGTTTGGTAACTTGAATGCCTAAGCTAGTATCTATGTTAATGAGGAGGTCTCCTACGTCAGACTATGGAACTAAAGGATCGTAGCCAAATGCTTGTTCTATTTTGAATCCTTGTACGGTCATTTGGGTACTTTATCAAGGCAGTCTATAGTTAGGATGATTTGACCAAAATGTGTAAGCTTTGTCATCTTCGATGTTTAATCCTCTTAGTTGCTCACTAATTGCTTGCAATTTTGATGTTGCTCGAAAGAATTGTATCCTAAGGTCTTGATCTATATCAGCTAATGTCGTGGGTAGATTTGGTTGAGGCACTATGGGTTCAAATATATACTCTCTAGGCTCTCTAGGTCCTGTGATTGTCATACAAAATGATTCAAATTTTAACTAAAATAATTAACTGATTACTAAAGAAGTATTTACACTATGCAAGCATTCTTCTATTTTTGTATTTTCAATTTACACTATGCTGGAGGAAATGAGGGAAATAGCAAAGGATACAAGCCATAAGAAGAAAATGAAGCAGAAGGAATACTTTGATCAAAAGATCCAGTGGTCTCCATTTCATGTGAATAACTTGGTCCTAGTATATGATTCCAGCTACAAAAAAAGAAGACAGAGAAAATTTCTTCCAAAATGGATGGGGCCCTACAAAATAGTAGCTGTGCATGAAAATGGTACGTACCGACTGGAGGAATTGGATGGCACTCCCATTACAAAATGGGTCAACCACGACAAGTTGAAGATTTTCCAAGCACCAGAATAGTCTACTCCGAGGACGGAGTAGAAGCTAGGAAGGGGGAAGATGTCGACACTAAAATTATCCTCCATAATTTCTATTTCATTAATGTATGTATTAGGAATAGGATGTTGTTAAGTGTAATTAGTAGTAGCGTCCGATAGAAGATAACGGTGCGTCAGTATGGTGCCGCCAATAATGTGGAGTACGGTAACAGTCAAAGTACAATAGGAATGTTGTAAAAAGTAAATATTTTTTCGTAAGTGGTCCGGTAATGTTAAAATGTCAAAGTTTGGGGTAATTAGAGAAGTAGGGTCTACATGATTAGGAATTAGAAATATTATATTGGTAATAAAGACAAGGAGTGAGGTCATAAATATTTTGTGTATTTTATTTGTAAAAAGTCTAAAAATGTGGAACCCATGTAAAATGATAAGGTTTATCTTATCTTAACAGATAAGCCTACATGTACAGATAAGAGTTAAGGTATGGAATATGATTCGTCAGAGTGAATTTCTTATCCTATCTTAGAGATAAGATGGATAAGCCTAGAAGTTCTATAAATAGAGAGGCTACCCCCCTCATTTAGCATAGAAAGAAGTAGTGAGAAATATTGTAGGAAGTGTGCAAAGGAAGCCATCAGTTAAAGGTGTGTTGAAGAAGCCATCAGAGAGGTGTAATTGTAAAGTTTCTCCCATAGTCTTGTTGAAGTACCTTATGGGTGAGATTGTAACAATTTCATGTTAATATTATAATTTACTTTGATATTTCAGATTTGTCATCATTCTGTCTTATCATAGTCAATGGTATTCTTGTGTTCGGTTGTTGTTTTGTTTCCATATTACATCCACCAAACTAAAGGCTGTGCATTAGTAAATAATCATAGCACGAGGAGTTCTCGGTGAAGAATTATCATAGTGTCGGATTGGTGATGACATTTTGGTTCCGTTGCCGGGACCATTCCTCGTTGGTGGATTTTCTGGAGAGATATTCCCACTAAGTCAAAAATCAATTGGAGGGTAACCTTGTTTTTACTGTGCATAGTAGTTACCGTGGTAAAGTCATTTTTACCGTGAATAGTAGTTACCATGACAAAGTCATTTTTGTTGTGAATAGTATTTATCACAGTAAAGTCACTTTTTATCGTGAATAGTATTTACCGCAGTAACTTCACTTTTTACTGTGAATAGTGTTTACCACAGTAAAATCAGTTTTTACCGCAGTAAGTCAAGTTTTACCATAGTTTACCGTGGTCATTTCTATAGTAATTCCAATTATTTGTGCACATAAGTCTTGTTGATTGTACTTGTGGGTTGGTATTTCACTGGTGGTTACTTTTGAAAATGGGAAAGATTCCTATTTTTTCAGCTCAATCTAATGAAGATGCTTCTTCTTTCATTCAAGAGTTTAAGCGATCTTGTATTTGTAATGGCCTTATAAGAAGGGAACAATGGACTGAATTTTTTCCTACCTTTTTGGATGGTTCAGCACTTAGGTGGTTTGAAACACTAGGTGATAATGTGAAAAATTCATGGGATTTATTAACTGAAAGTTTTCTTGAAGAATTTGGTGAACAACAGAGATATGCAGATCTCATGATTGAGATCACAAAGCTATCCCAAGGAGAGAAGGAGAAGATAAGGGATTATCATGCTCGTGTTCTAGAGCTAAGGAGGAAGCTCGATGCCCAGATCCGGAAGGAAGGATTAGCGGATGGGTTGATGAATGGCATGGATAATCTCCTCTGTAAGCACTTCATTCTTGGGATGAAGCCAGAGATCAGACAACGAGTGAAGTATGACTGCACCAGCTACCATTGAACAAGCAAAGGAGATTGCAAGAAGGCAAGAAGAAAGCACGGAAGAGGAGCCCAAAGAAATTGTTGTTAAAGTAGAGCCTACACCAGCACCTTTGGTCCAGAATCCACAACCACTCCCGGTGAGCACAAATATTTCTCCTAGTACATCTACTGAGTATGAAGATCTGCTTAGGAAGATGGGCCAGTTAACTATTAATCTTCTTCAAGGAAAGGAATTTAGTTCTCAGGGAGGAGATAGAGGTCTAAAAAGAAATATTTCTGAAGTTGTTTGTTATGGTTGTTATAAAAAGGGTCATTATAAGTATAATTGTCCAGATAGAGCTTCTACATCTGGTACAAGAGATAATGATAAAGGAAAAGCACCTGTGAATTCTCTTGATGTAGTAGATAAGAGTAGAAATAATGAAGTAGATGTGTTTGTAACAAAAAGAAAGAAAGAAAAAGATAATCAAGATGGAACTGATCCTAAGAAGATGAAAGGAGAAACTAGTAAGAAACATAGGAGAAGAAAGTTGGGTGTGCAGGATTTTCTGATTTCACAGGGGCAAGGACCATACTCCATCTTGGAAGATCTGTCCAAAAGGCCTACAAATATTACATATGGTCAACTCTTGGCTATGTCTTCTGAGAAGAGGCGGGAGTTGCGAGGTGGACTCAATGCTCGAAGAAGGAAGGAGGTTGAGGTCCCTGTTTTGGAAGCAGAGGCAGATCCCTATGCTCCACAAGCTGAGGTATTATGTAATGGTATTTCAATTCATGATGTCTTAGTTGATGGAGGTGCTGCAGTTAATGCAATGACCGAGTCTGTAATGAATATGTTGGGTTTAAAAATTGATCGCCCTTCAACACTTATGTTAAGGTCATTAAATAAGGGAAAAACTAAACCAGAAGGTGTAGTTTCAAATGTGGCAATATCTGTTATGGGTGTTGTATGTGTGGTAGACTTTCAGGTGATGAAAAATGGTACTGTTGCGTACCCAATGCTACTGGGAAGACCATGGCTAAGGAGAGTTCATGCAAGAAACTACTGGAATGAAGGTTTCATGACACTTGGACGTGGTAGAGAGAGGGTGAAGATAAATGTGATCCCTCGACATCATAAGGCAGAACCTATGGATTCAAGTGATGAAACTGATGATTGGACATCCTCTGATTACTCTAGTACCAGTGAAGTGGACACTGAAGATGAAGAAAGCGAGGTGGATGTTTCAGTCATGGATATCCTTCCAGTCACACCAACTCATGACCCCATAAAATTATCTGAAGAAGAAGTTGATGATCGTCTCCAACAAATAAAGATTGGTGATGCTGTGATGGAGAGTGAGAAGGAATCCTACCTCCAACTCTTTCGAAGGTACATACACCTATTCACTTTTGATTACAAGGAACTCCGCTAAGTAAGTTGGGTAGAACATTCTATTGAGCTGGTAGATGGTGCTAAGCCCATAAAGCAAATGCCATATAGAATGAATCCTAATTTTTCCAAGACTGTAAAAGAAGAAATAGATAAGTTGCTTGATGTAGGATTCATATTTGCTGTGGAGAATTCAGAATGGGTTTCTCCCATTGTGATCTCAATAAAAAAGAATGGGAAGCTACGCATTTGTGTTGATTACAGGAAGCTCAATAAGGCAACAAAGAAGGATCATTACCCTCTTCCATTTTCAGATCAGATCTTGGATGAAGTAGCTGGCCAGGAGTGTTATAGTTTTGCTGATGGATATAGCGGCTACAACCAAGTTCGTATAGCAGAGAAAGATCAGATGAAGACCACGTTCACCACTCCTTGGGGAACGTTTGCTTATAGAGTTATGCCTTTTGGGTTGTGTAATGCTCCAGCAACATTCCAGCGTTTGATGAATAGGGTGTTCGAACCCTACATTGGGACCTTCATCAGAGTATTTCTGGATGATTTTTACATCTATGGGAGTAAGTTGGACCACCTGCACCAAATGGAGACAACATTTTAAAGGTTAGATGAAGCGCAAGCCTCACTAAACCCTACAAAGTGTGTCTTTGGATGTTCTAAAGGCGTTTTGTTAGGGCATGTTGTATCCAAAGATGGTATTGGTACTGATCCTGATAAAGTTTCAAAAATCAAAGATTTACCATTTCCTATGAATAGAAGTAAGTTGAGATCATTTTTAGGCCATGTGGGTTACTATAGAAGGTTCATCAAGAATTTCTCAAAGATTGCACAACCACTAACCCAGTTCTTGAAGAAGGATGTTACTTATGAACCAGGAAACAAGGCACATGAAGCTTTTGGACAACTGAAGGAAGCCCTGGTGTCTTCACCTGTTTTGAAGAATCCAGATTGGAGCAAGCCATTCATTGTGTACACTGATGCCTCAGATGCAGCACTAGGTAAGTACTTTGAGCCAAAAGGATGAAAATGGGAATGAACATCCAATTTACTTTGGGAGCAGACAAATGAGCAGTGCTGAGGTAAACTATACTGTAACTGAAAAAGAGGCTCTGGCTATCATTTTTGCTGTAAAGAAGTTTAGAAATTACTTGCTAGGGCAGAAATTTATAGTTGTAACAGATCATCAGGCTCTGAAATATATTGTCAATAAGCCTAACCCATCAGGGAGGATAGCAAGATGGATAATTTTGCTACAAGAATTTGAATTTGATATTATAGATAGGCCAGGAAAGAAGCATGTCAATGCAGATGCACTCTCTCGAGCCTATGATGGTTTAGGATCATCTTGTGATGATGATGATTTTCCCGATGCAGCATTGTTCTCCCTTGACACAATCCCTAGTGAATACATAGATATTTGGAATTATCTGAATGAATTCAAGTTTCCTGATGATGCCAATGCAAAGACTAAGAGAAAGATTACTCAAGCCAGTCATCCATATTCTATTCTGCATGGAGCATTATTTCGAATAGGACTTGATGGACAATACAAGAGGGCAGTTGGACGTGATCAAGGAAAGGAGCTGCTAGAAGAATTCCACAATGGTACATGTGGAGGGCACTTCTCTGGAAAACTTACAGCAAGAAGGATCTTGGATGCAGGTTATCACTGACCCACTCTTTTTAAAGATTGTTATAATTATTGTAAGACATGTGATATTTGTCAAACACATGGTAACCGTAAGACTTCATCAGCTCCATTATGTCCTATTCTTCCCCTTGGTCCCTTTGAAAAGTGGGGAATAGACATTGTAGGTCCACTTCTAACTACATCACGCCAAAATAAGTATATTGTAGTTGTCACAGATTATTTAACCAAGTGGGTTGAAGCTAGGCCATTGAAAACAACTTCCATGGATGAAGTGGCAAGGTTCATATATGAACGCATTGTCACCAGATTTGGTTGTCCATTAGAAATTGTAACAGATCAAGGAAGCCACTTCATTAATGAGGTGGTAGAAGCCCTAGTCAATAAGTTTTCTATTAAGCACAGGAAGGCAACAACATATAAGCCAATCACAAATGGACAGGTGGAACGAAAAAATTTTGTGTTGTGTCAAATTCTAGCAAAAGATGCAGCCTTGCAGGTACATAAATGGGATAAAAGGATTCATGCAGCATTGTGGGCATATAGGGCAACATCAAAGTCAGCAACAGGATACTCCCCATTTCAGTTGGCCTATGGCATTGATCCAGTTCTTCCTATTGAGTTTGATATTCCCACTGTGAGAGTTATGAAAAATGAAAGGATGGATGAAAGTGATTCAGTAAAAGAAAGGTTGGTACATCTTCATTTGCTGGAGGAAATGAGGGAAATAGCAAAGGATACAAGCCATAAGAAGAAAATGAAGCAGAAGGAATACTTTGATCAAAAGATCCAGTGGTCTCCATTTCATGTGAATGACTTGGTCCTAGTATATGATTCCAGATACAAAAAAAGAAGACAGAGAAAATTTCTTCCAAAATGGATGGGGCCCTACAAAATAGTAGCTGTGCATGAAAATGGTACGTACCGACTGGAGGAATTGGATGGCACTCCCATTACAAAATGGGTCAACCACGACAAGTTGAAGATTTTCCAAGCACCAGAATAGTCTACTCCGAGGACGGAGTAGAAGCTAGGAAGGGGGAAGATGTCGACACTAAAATTTTCCTCCATAATTTCTATTTCATTAATGTATGTATTAGGAATATGATGTTGTTAAGTGTAATTAGTAGTAGCGTCCGATAGAAGATAACGGCGCCGTCAGTATGGTGCCGCCAATAATGTGGAGTACGGTAACAGTCAAAGTACAATAGGAATGTTGTAAAAAGTAAATATTTGTCGTAAGTGGTCCGGTAATGTTAAAATGTCAAAGTTTGGGTAATTAGGGAAGTAGGGTCTACATGATTAGGAATTAGAAATATTATATTGGTAATAAAGACAAGGAGTGAGGTCATAAATATTTTGTGTATTTTATTTGTAAAAAGTCTAAAAATGTGGAACCCATGTAAAATGGTAAGGTTTATCTTATCTTAACAGATAAGCCTACATGTACAGATAAGAGTTAAGGTATGGAATATGATTCGTCAGAGTGGATTTCTTATCCTATCTTAGAGATAAGATGGATAAGCCTGGAAGTTCTATAAATAGAGAGGCTACCCCCCTCATTTAACATAGAAAGAAGTAGTGAGAAATATTGTAGGAAGTGTGCAAAGGAAGCCATCAGTTAAAGGTGTGTTGAAGAATCCATCGAGAGGTGTAATTGTAAAGTTTCTCCCATAGTCTTGTTGAAGTACCTTATAGGTGAGATTGTAACAATTTCATGTTAATATTATAATTTACTTTGATATTTCAGATTTGTCATCATTCTGTCTTATCATAGTCAATGGTATTCTTGTGTTCGGTTGTTGTTTTGTTTCCAGATTACATCCACCAAACTAAAGGCTGTGCATTAGTAAATAATCATAGCACGAGGAGTTCCCGGTGAAGAATTATCATAGTGCCGGATTGGTGATGACAGGAGCAGCAATGGAACAATACTGAAACAAGAAGATTGAATGACTTCTAAACAATAAAGGAAAACTAACAACTGATGTAAAACATGAAGCTAGTAGAATTCTAAGCGACAAATTGAAAGACTGAATAAGAGAATTGAGAAGATGAGGGGCCATTTTCTTGAAAACAAGATGGCTATTTATAACCAATGCATTTACCAGAGGGTAACTCCCATTTGAACTCTTTTACTATAAACAAAGGAAAAACACTATTACCAGGGGACCAAAAACATTAATGCAAGACAAAGTGGTTGAAGAACGCATGTAAAATTGAAGATTTAAATTTGACGTGATCGTCAGAAGGATCTAGAAAATGCGTATAGGACCACCGCCCTGTCATGGGTGGCACTTTCATCACTGAAGCCTAAAATGTAATAAGAAGGGGGGCAGGAGGCAAAATAAAGCATGCGGACGCTGAGCGGGGCATGCGGGATACAAATATATACTTGGCGAGCCTTTCTGGATTCCGAACACCTTACAAGGAGACTTGTATCATCATTGGGGCATGTGTAACATTGTTCCGATGGTGCAGTTCCCTACAATTTTGGGTACGTACATGAGCTAGTCTACTAGTTCAATTTTATCAAAGTATGCAATAGTTTAGGGGAAGCCCTGCCGTGATTATATTAGGTATCAAACTTACCATTATTTTCAGTTTTATGTGGCATAGATGGGCCTTTTTCATTGTTTTCAAAGGGGGATAAATGTTGAAATCAAAAAGTATGTCGCATAGGAAAAGGCGAGAGACTTTGAAACTAGTGAAGAAATATCAACAGAGAAGTGAAGCTGAAAACATAAACCAAGTATGCAAGTATTTTTCCATCAATTTTTTTAGATGAAGTGTTGCCATCAATGAAAAATGGGGATATTGATGGAAATTTTTCATTTTCATATGTGCTGTCATTGATGTCAAGCTACAGTGATGGAAAAAGTACTTAATGTCAAGTGGCATTGATGGAAAAAAGCTTAATTGGTAAAGTGAGAAAGTGATGAAGATGAAGGTTGATTGGTAGTGTCAGCTCATTGAGGCTTTAGGATGATCAAGGATAAGTTCTAAGGGAATTAATCAGCTTTTGTACAAGCTGCACACATAAGGATTTAGCCATCAAAGTATTGAAGTAGCCGCCAAAGTTTGTAGGAAGCCGTGGAACTCTATAAGAAGCTGCAGAGGCTTAGTGAAGGCTTTGGGTAAAGGAATGAAGCCACAAAGAAAAAGGAATATAGAGGATGATCTACGAGTGAGAAAGATGAAGCCACACATGTGAAGGTAAAGCCACAAGAGTAAGGAAATTCTTGAGGAAGCCGTGCATAAAGGGAAAAGCCGTGAAGAACCAGAAAATCCGTTAACGATGAAAGATAACCATAGAGAAATATAAAAGCTGGTGATAATAGAAAAGAACTAAGGACATGGAATAAAGCCATGGAATACTAAAGAAGGTAGTAGACAAAGAAGGAAAGCCACAGAATACTGCAAAAATCCATGAAAAGTAAAGAAAATCCGTGGATGACTAAAAATCCACCAAGAGAGTAGAAATGTTGTCGATCAAAGAAAAGTGTCGCGATATAAAAAAAGGTCAAAGAAGCTAAGGAAAGCTGTGGATTGAATAAGTATGAACTGGACAAGGCTTGAGGATAATCAAAATGATTTAAACATGGACAAGTGAGATTTTTTTCTCCAAAATAGATGGTGATTCCATTTTTTGGTGATTATGACTGAGTATATGACTTGAGCTCCACGAAGAATGAAGAAATCTACAGTTCCAACTATCAACATTTAATGCTCATTAAATTTTGAAAATACAGTTGTAATTCTCTATGTGATTCCTAATTTTGAGGTATATTATAAATCAGAGAAGAAATCGGCTCGCTCATCTTAGTCACATTGGAAATCCTAAAAAGAGGAGAAAATCTATTTTTAGGTATCGACTCATAAATAATCTCTTGTAAATGCATAGAAAAAGATGAATTCAAGCTGAATATAGCAAGTGAAAAATCTAGAGTTAGTTGTATTCATTTAATGGACCAAATTTTCAAGAGACAATAGGAAATATTGCATGGCACGCCAAAGGATGCATGGGGATGGGTCTATTGTCTATATAGAGGAAATTCGATACCAATACAGGTGTTGCTCAAGTGAGAAGATGATGCATTCAAGCTAAAGGAATTCTAGAAAGAAAAGAGAGAGAGGAAGGATTAGAGCAGACAAATGAAGTGAAGAAGATATATCAGATGAGAAGAACATCAATGCAAAAAATTGATTGAGCAAGAAGAGTTTGAATCAGATGACCAGAAGAGAGTGAAAGAGAGAACACCAACATATACAAAAAAGTGATCATAATCCATTGTGTAATTAATCTTAAAACTAGATGATCAAAACTTGTATGTAAATTAAGTCTAAGTAATAGCTTAGCATATTTAGGGGGTTTCAGCCTCCTTGTGGGTAGGTTCAAGTAAAAGATCAGTTGTAGCTGATTAAATTAGGAGTAGGTGCTCCTTGCTAAAATTCGTTGAGTGGGTGCTCAGCTAATCTTCGAGTGGGTGCTTGAAGTTGTGAAGTAGGTGCTTCATAGGTTGAGTGGGTGCTCAACCAAAACTATTGCAAGCTTTGGAATTTTTGTTCCTAATAAATCCTTGGTTTCAAGTGGTTTTTTCTCCCGAAAGGGTTTCCCACTATAAATTCTAAGTTTAGTGTTTTATTGTCTGATATATGTTTGACAAAATGCACATGATATAGTACTACAAAAATTTAAAGAATTTTGGATTGGTATAGCTCTGTAAATTAATTTTAATTCACACTGATTCACCCTTCCCCCCCTCTCAGTGCTTGTGATCTCTAACAATTGTGTTGTCCTCAATACTAGAGTAGGCTTTCCTTTAACATGATGTATTGTGTCACTTTATTTTGGTTGGGAAATAGTTATGCAAGTTATGTTGATCTCTCTTATGCTTTTAGTGAAACTTTATTTTCTAACTTTAGCACTTGAATCACATGTTTTTAACTTATAAAAAAATTTCGGGTCCTAACGTAAAAATTTATGTGACGAAAAATATTGTCAAAAAATTTGACACTAAATGACACTTCTTCATAGAGGATTTTATTGGATTATTTTTAGTATTGATCTTAGACATTTGTACATAAATTTATTTTATGTTAAAAAATTATGTTAAAAATATAAATTATGAATTTCTTTTCTTTTTTTAAATTTTGTTGTCAATTTTTGCACCACAAATCTTGATGTTATTTGTGTCTTAGTTTTATAAAATTAAAAACTACAAATTTGAATTGAAAATTACAAATTTTGAAATATTTTACTAATGTATGGTTTATACTGATTAGATATTTGAAGTGACATATAAATTAAGTTTTTATTTCTAACATTCTACAACTATAATTGAATCATAAACAAAAAATCCATCAATAACTAACATATTATATTAGATCAAAATATTATTCACAGTCTTTTAAAAATTTAAAAATTCATAATTGTAATTATTATAATAATAATAATGAAATTTAACAAAAAAATAATTAAAAACATTAATGTTAAACAAGGCTTATATGGAATATGTCCCTCTTTTAATAAATTTATAATATACAAATAATATTGATCTTCCTCATAATATTCATTATTGTCTTCATTCTTGTCCTCATCCTCATCATGTAAAAGTATTGTTTCCTACAAAAAAAACTTTACTGTAAAAAATTGGATGTCTTAAATTTGGGAAAAACTAGTAATGAAAATAACATACATGATGAGGTCTATGAGAGGTTCTTGATGTTCCCTACATAAGAAAAAATATGCAATTGCTAAAGTTATCATGTTAAAAATAGTACCTTATATTTAATATTTTAAATTTTTTTAAATATCACTATAACATAGTCTTGAAAGTCTAACTTAATGCTTAATAAATTTCAAAACTAATCTTAACTAATAGCTACCTAAACACCTTATGTGACATCTATGTGTCTGAGTAGTGTTTCTTAACCTTCCTCCATTAATGAATGTGATCATCAAGTAATGGGAAATGAATAATTAGTTTCCTAAAATAAATAAGTATAATTTTTATAACAAATTAGACCAAAAATGGATAACATTCAAGAAAAAATAAATGGCAAGACTTAATTAAGTTATGTATGTCATGATGGCATATTAGTAAAAAATGTTTTGTTTAAGGAATTGAACATATACCTCATTTGTTCAATGTTCAAATACCCTATGCTGGGAAAACAAAAAAATAATTGAAAGCTAAAAAACAATAATTATTTCATATTAAATTCAAACTAAAGAGAAACGATAACGATTAAACTTACAAAATTATCCACCATTCCTTTGATGGCTTGTTGGCCTATGCGATGAGTAACATGATTATTTTCAACCCTATTTTTGGTTGTTTTTAAATATCCACATTTATTTTCTTTTCTTACATCCTTCTTTTCATTTCCATCCAATTTTGTCAATTAACAATTTCCAACCATATTTTGTAAAATGGTGGGTGTGTTATGATTTCCATCAAGAATTGGACACATTTAAAATTTTCCTATAGCCCCATCTCTTTCCATTCTTAAGAAATCCATCATATAAATAAAAAAATTCAAAAAAAATTGGCCCATATTCTCTATTAAAGAGCTTTAATGCATGTTTCTTGTGATCTTATTGAATTTTGTACAGTGGAGATGGATTAGGGATTAGGGATTATATGTTGGCCAAGTATCTAATCACCTGATAAATATGGCTCAATTGTTTCCCCATTGTAATCATTCCAAATACCCCCCCTCTCAGTGAACCAAGTAGGGATACCAATAGTTCCATAAGAGAACAAATGGAATTTAGAGGTCATTCCTATTGATCAACTAGGGGTGGATAAGGGAGAAGAAGAGGTGGGAATGGGTAAATCATAGTCTGTATTCACATTTTCCATGTATTCTTTTACTCTCTCCATACTTTCTAAACCACGTGGTTTGTAAAGTGTGCCTACTTTTTCTTTATTTTTTCCTTTTATTGAAGGATTTATATCTAATTTGGAGAAGGTTTGGAGATTTTTCTTGAGAAATCTTAATACTTTTGTTTTAGACTATTTTTTTAAATAATCAAAATCTAAAATATAAAAAATAATAAAAATTAATTTATTAAAATCTATGTATAAATATAATTAATTTACTATATTTTCATCATCTTCCTCTCCACCTATGGTTTCAACCTCTAGCGGAATCTCTTATATCATATCAATCTCTTCATCATTTTTTCGCTTATCCTTCACTTATCCCTTCTCACAATTTGGTTTCTCTATTCTTTCTATTTTGTGAATAGATCAGGATTTTGTGGAGAAAAATTTAAATGGAGGATCAAAATCAAGTGGCAAGTGACATTAAAAGTCACAAGTGATAATTAAACTCAATCCCCCTTTTTTATAAAAAGGGTGCATTCATTTTGTAATTTTTTAAATACCATTTATTATTGCTAATCCTAACACTATGTGTTAGAATCAATAAATAGTGCCACACACAAACTTTTTAATGAATTTGCTTATTTTTTAAATTTTTTTAATCTTTAATTATTAATTTATTTTTAAATATTGATTTCTATTTAACCCTTAAAGTGATATTTTATTCCATTCTTTAAGATCAACACAATGTCTTGTAACCAAACATTAAGAAATAAAAAAAAGTATAAGGTTCGATGTATTTCAAGTAGATATTAAATAATTAAAATAATTTTTAAATGATTAATTAATTAATATTATAATTATAATATTTGCATGAAGTTTTATTCATATTTATAAAATAAATAATGAAATAGTAAAAATAATTGATATTGATAAAAGAAAAAATATTACAAAATCTAAATTCAAACAACCACCTAGTCACTGTAAGCACTACTACATTCTAAAATATAAATTCAAACACTAAAATATCTAATATTAATCCTAATAGTCATAAATGTATCATCCTCCCAAGAGTAGTGTTCCTCGTACTCATATTTGTCCATCTATGGGGACTCATAGGATGAGTTATAGTCAATCAACATTAAAGGGCGATTTTCCTCCATCTCCGCTTCTTCAAAGTCATCCTCATCTATCTATTTTTATTTGTTTTATTTTTCATTTTTTGTTAATATCCTATTCCTCCTATTATTTAAAATTATCCTTTTCTCCTTCATAATAAATATTACTATGAGCTTCTAATCATCCTTCATGATGATAGAGCTCAACGAAACAAGGTCTTTTGATCTCTTATTTTGTTGGGTCGTCCATTTTTTATTGTTTCTTTAATTTTTCATTATGGGGGGGGCATGAATGAAGTTAAAAAGAGAATTTAAATATGTAAAAAATTAATAAAAATGGAAATTGAAGATGTGAGTGGACATTTTTCTAATATTATAAGGTTTTAAATATATAAGGGTTAAATCATTGACACTTACAAAAGGGACATTAATTAAACCTGTAAAAAAAAAAATTTACATACCATTATTGAGAAGTGTACCTAAGTGACCTTACTAACAATGATCTTGATAAATTGATGAAATTTACTACACTTTGAATGGTGCTTGTAAGTTTTATTAAAAGCACAATCTTCGGTGATTCCTACATGTAAAATCTAATTGCAATGGTTAATATATATTAGCGCACCTGTAATGTACTACATTTTTATATCTTATAATACAATCCTAATTGAAAATCATGCATTTGTGACCTTCTTGAAAATGATCTCAATCAATTGATGGAAGTAACCATACTTTGATCAGTACATATAAGATGTATTGAAATCATTGTTTTATAGTGATTCCTTCTTATAAATATTTTTTTTAGGTGGTTTTTGTAATGGTTGAGGCCACTGAATTTTAGATTGATTAGTTAAGTATCATACTAATTTGAGGCAATTTGTAAATGAGGAAACAATAGTGTATATAAAAAATGTGTGAATGTCATAAATTTCATCATACAAAGAGATAAGAGAGTATAAATATATATTTTCAAAAGAAAGATCCCCTTTCCCTATTGGCCCCACTAAATATGGCACCTCCACTAGAGATGGAACCTAAATGTGGTACATTATAAATAACATCAACTTAGCCTAGAGATGTGCATAGGGTCCACTATATATAGTTAAGGTAGCCTATGTCAAATTTTTATTAGTACATATAGAATAGTACACCAACAGCACCACTTAAGTGCAATATAGGGAAAATTATATGTAACAAGAAGCCTATATGTATCATATGAAAATGGGACTTGAAAACTATACCCAATGAGGTACATGTGTATAATAAATTTGATCCCTCTTAAATTAGATAAAAAAGAGAAAACTTGTAGGAAAAACTCCTAAATTGAGAGATAAAATGAAGGATACTAGAAAAAATGAGTAAACACAAGGTTTCTCAAAAAACTAGAAGATCATAAAAGTTATAAAGGTGTTGAGATATGCTACAAGGTGTCCCAAGAAACATTACAACACACTAGTAAAACAATGTTGAAGAATCTTCACTAAATGGAATGAAAGTCATCACACAAAATACAGTAACTAGACTAAAATCCATGAAAAATGCACTAGATGGGATTAAATTCATCACTAAATATGCAATGGATAAAACAAAGTCCACCACTAAATAAATTGTAAGAAGTAATACAAAATTAGTTGAAAGAAAGGAAAATAACTCAAAATTGTATGATAAAAGTGAATCCACTACTTCAACACTAATTAACAAGACATTGTATACAATAGGATAGATCCATACAAGGAGACTGTCACCTTGATAAAGACGTGTTAAAAATAAAAGTCCACTAAATATATTCCTAAAGTAGACACAAGGGACAATCAACACAAAATAAATGATGACTTGTAGTAGATGCAAGGGAAACTCAACATCCACCAAATGAAAGCATTATCTCACCACATACCCCCCACAATGTTGAATAGTTGGAGAGAATGTAAAAAAAATTATGATTGGAGTGAATACACTACTAAAACATGGACAAACTAATCTTATATGCAACAAAACATCTCTTGATAAAAATAATAATTCATCATATTGAAGGATATGTCAAAGATATAGAAAAAAATATACCTCTCAAGAAGAACGAAAGAGATTTTCTCTACAACTGGTAAATAAAATAGCTCAAAGAACAAAGGATCATTACAATATAGAAGTAATTTTGATAAAATTAAGAAGATGAATGGTGGAGGTTCCATTCCTATAGTTCCCTTTCAATGAGCGCCTATGTTACAACCACAAGTGATCAATGATGCATCCCAGATAAACATGGATGGATGAGGAGGATGCCTCTATATGATTCAATGTAAAATGAACTATTAATACATGTGAGGAAACATCTAAATGTGTTATGGGTTGATCATGTATGAAAAATAAAATCTCAGGGTTCTTAGGATTGAGTGAAGGTGTAGTAGAACTCACGTGTTGCTCAAGATACTATAAAAGAGTGGAGAAAACAAAAAAGGGATCTATAAATTGATCCCAAGGAAGTACTTGCATAAAAACTAATGTCATGTAAATAATTCCACTTAACATGTTAGATAGGGGAAGCAACACCCTATGAATTTTTTACAATATCTCTACCAAGAAATTCCATAGAATGGAGCATATGAAAACCAAATCCAATAGTATGTCTCCCAAAATAGCTAGGAACGTAACTAAATGAATCAGAAATGGGAAAATAAATGTGCAGGAGCATGAGAATTATATTTATATGAGGAAATAACACAATCATCATGCTAAAAAGTGTAGAAATAAACACATAATATGTAGAAGATCTAGATGGAACATCACAATTAGATACATGCTCAAATATTGAAAACTCAAAGTCAGTAGGTACATATATCATCTCTAAATGTAGACTAGGTACAAGTGAATATTAGTCCAATAAATCAAGTTGATTTTTCATATCTACATTTTTTCGTTCTAATGAGTGTATGAGAGTTTCTTTTTTAGGTGTACAAAAGAGAATTTTGCTTTTAATTTGTCTATTATCTTCAACTAAAGCAGACATATTCTCCTGAATTTGACATACTTTATATAAAATCATATCATTTTATGACTCGATAATGTGGATATGTAGGCATGAATCCATTAAAAATTAAATACAAAGGCATGAAACACACCCAACAAGATTAGAAACACCCCATATTGTTACTTAGAATTTTGTAGGTTTATATTGATTTTTCCAAAAACATTATGTTGGTATACAATCTAAGAAGTAATGATCCCAACCAAATTTTTATTACACTTAAGAAATAACCCCCCCAATATTAAAGTAGGTGGTACTTTATAAATTGTGTGATACAATGGTTTTTTAAATGTGACTTTTGACTAAAATGTAAAATAGTACATTTTTCTAGAAAATATCTTATCTAAGATCATAGAAGCATGTATCATGTAGAAATATAAAACTTCAAAAAAATGGGACTTGAATATGAAGAACATATTAAAATATATATTTGTTTGAATTTTGTAAAAAATAGAACCATACATTGAATTATGCCAAAATTACAATTTATGGGAAATGTAGTTGTAGATGGAAAAAAATATAGCTATACTGTGATGAAGAAAATCATTATATATAAAGTTTGAAAAAATAATCACCTATGTAGCCTTCACAGATCAAATGTTATAGCCTCCCAAAGTTGACTTCTCAAAAAAAGAAGCCCATTGGTGAGGTGTAGAGACCTTGGGAGATAAAACACACGGATATGTGGTCATGTGGGCATAATGGAGCTAATCTAAATGAGAATAAGTCTCTATAATCATCTTGAGTTTTCTAATATGAAAAAATGTAAAACAAATGGGGATAAGGAAGAATTCCATACCAAACAAGTGACCCAAAATAGACCTTCAACTTCATACTAACACCATGGATTCCTTGGTGATCTGATCTGAGAAAAATAATAATTTTCAAAAATCTATCAATGACCCAAATATGATAGTATAATTTTTGTAGGAAAATTTTCAAAAAATATGATTGTTCTCTACTGATACTCTCTTATCCTCAAAATTTGTAACCTTCTATTTTTTCACAACAAGATATTGGGTGCTCTGATCTAGAACAAAAAATACTTTCTAAATAGTTTCCAAAGAGATCGATATACTGGCATATAAATTTTTAGGCATTTTTGGAAAAAAAAAATGCAAATTTTTTTACTGATCTCCACAAAGCCACGTTGTTTATCCATATTTGGATCTTCTAGAAATCATCAAAAATGACCACGAGTTCAAAAAGTTTCCATTTTTTAAATTCATATCTTTCCAAAAAATATTCAATAAAAATAATTTCATATCTTGAAAATTCCATATTTCATTTAAAAATGGAAACAATTTCAGAACAAGGCCTATGGCACAAATAAAAAACACATATGGGTTTTTATGTAAACCTTGTTTTTGGTTTGGCTAAAAAAATGATTAAAGGGTTGGGTAGTAGTTTAGGAGTTCATTTTTAATAAATATTTGAAATCTAAAACTCAAAAATAATAAATCTCTTTATTAGTACCATGTTGTAATGGTTGAGGTGAAAAGATTAATGATTTCCTAATTAGGGCTCACACCATTTTGAGACAATTCACAAAAGAGGAAACAACAATGTATGTCAAAAATGTGTGTGCATCATAAATTATACCATACAAAGAGATAAGAGGGTATACATAGCTTTTATAAGAGAAAGATCACCCCACTAAAGGTAGAACCTCCACTAAAGGTGACACATTATAGATTCCATTAACATATCCTAGAGATGTGCACAAAGCACATTAAATATAGTTAAGCTAGACTGAGTCAACTTAAGATAAGTGCAAACACAATAATGCACCAATAAATCCCGCTTATAAAAACTAATTAGGAAAATGAATATCTATTAGTGTGTACTTGGAAAGTAAAATATTTTCCATATTTTTATATACAATTCTAATTTAAAATCATGCATCAAAGACCTTATTGAGAGTGATCTCAATCAATTTACGGAAGTAATTATACTTTGACTAGTACATATAATTTGTATTGAAATCATCAATCCATAGTGATCCCTATTTCAAAAATGACTGTGATGGAAAAGATATTTTGGTGCACCTACAGAGTACAATATTTTCCATTTATTCCCATGTAATTCTAGTTAAAATCTTACATCGATGACCTTGATAAAAATGATCTTAATCAATTGACGGAATGGTGACATCAAGGTTTGGTTTGGTATATAATTATGTTTTTGTTTCCGCAAAGGACCTAATTAACCCCTAGTAGGGTTATATTAGATCCCTTTCTACCAAACGATCCCCATAACACATCTAATTATCTCACTAGGTGTATAATTAGGGTTTGGTTGCACAAATGGCCTAATTTACTAAAGAATAATATATAATTTTTGCACTAGGTGTATAGGTAAGGTTTAATTAGGTGTATTTACACCATATGAATACTCAATACACATCTACTTATCACACTAGGTGTTTGATTAAGGTTAGGTTCTCCTCCTTTACACAAAATGATCCAAAATACATGTCAAATGACGTGCATAATTAGGGTGTGGTTGGTGCGAATGACCTAATTAACCCCTAATTCACATCTAAGTATCACACTACATGTGAAATAAAGGTTTTATTTAGCCCTTTGTACCAAATGATCCCTAATACATGTGTAATTTTGCAATATGTGTATAATTAATGTTTGGTTGGCATAAGTAACCTAATTGAATCCAAATACATTTATAATAGGCATTTTAGGTGTATAGTTATGGTTTGGTTAGCCCCCTTTATACTAAATGACCCCTAATAAACATATAATTATTACACTAAGTGTATAATCAAGGTTTGGTTGGCCCTCTTTGTGTTAAAAAACCACCAATACATGTTTAATTATCACATTGGGTATATAATTAAGGTTTCCTTAGCACCATTTATGCCAAATCATCCCCAATACATATCTAATTTTCACTCTATGGGTGTAAAGAGGATTTTTTTTTTGCCTAAATGATGCTTATTACACATCAAATGATCACACTATGTGTATAGTTAGGGTTTGGTTAACCCCCTTTATGCTAAAAGAATCCCAACACACATCTAATTTTCACATTAGTTGTATAATCAAGGTTTGGTTGGCCACCTTTGATCTAAATTATTCCTAATACATATATACTTGTCACTATATGTGTAAAATTAAGGTTTGGTTGGTGTAACTATATTAATTACACGCCTAATTTCTATATTAAGTGTATAACTAGGATTTGGTTGGCTCCCTTCGCACTAAATGTCACCCAATACATGGTATAAAATCAATGTTTTGGGTTCCCCTATGCAACATGATCCCCAATACACATCTTATTGATGTCATAGGTGTATAATTATAGTTTTGTTGGAGTAAACAACCTAATTTACCCCAATACACGTCTAATTATTTCATTATATGTATAACCAATGTTTGTTTCCCCCCTTAACACCAAATGATCCCAAATACATGTCTTATTATTGTATAAGGTGTATAATGAGGGCTTTAATGGCCCCTTTTACCCTCAATGACCCCCAATGCAAGTGTAATTGTATGACTAAGTGTATAATAAAGATTTTTTTGGCCCCTTTATGGCATATGATCCACAACACATATCTAATTGTCATATAAGGTGTATAATTAGGGTTTGGTTAGTGAAAATCATATAAACCTCATTTTGTATGGTTATTATCCTTTTATCTTATGCATGTATTTCTAATGCATTATCCTCCTGAGTGGGTGCCTTAATGAGCCTTCTAGAATTGGGGTGTGAGTAGACTTGATCACATGGGCTAAACTGCAACATTTGAGAGATATTGCTATATTTCCATTTTTACCATAGTTATTGTTGGAAACATAATGGAATGAAGGGGGAGTGAATCGGTACTTCAAAAATTTATTCCATTTACCATTTATCATTTATATAACCATTCAATCAACCATGAACCATATGTGTGTTTACTTAAGCATAGAAAAAACCACAAACAATAGCAAGAGCCATATAGTACACAAAAACACCAAATATAAGAGGGAAACACTCAAGGGGAAGAAAACCTACTAAAAAAATATTATATTGTCATGTTTCAAATTTAGTGAGGCACCAACCCCACAAGGATTACTAACCCCTAGTTTAGTAGAGCACCAACCCTACAAGGAGCACAAACCCCTAATTTAGTGAAACAACCACTCCACAAGGAGGCTACAACCCTAAGATAACTAAGCACAAAATCATACACCTGAAGATGATGATTTCTTAATTTGTTTCTACAAAACTGATGGAGATCACAATTTCAGTTCACATATTCACCTTCAAACCCTCATTCATTTAACTTGATTTTTCCTTATTCTTCTTGGACTTGCATTGGATCTAAACCCTTGTTCTCATGTTCTTAATAAGTATAGAAAATTTAACACACTTTATTATATCTCAAAATGGTCTCTCATACATGTTATACTCTTCCTCTTGGGTCGCACTTTCCCCCCATGCACAACTAGTTCAAATTTCAACTACAAATTCACATTTATACCCTTCTCTTCATTAAAACACACTATAGGTAGGTTTCCCTCCTTTTTTATGACCAATAAAACTTATGAAAATCCCAATACATTCATTAAAATATTCACAATTGACCCATATAGGTCATCCATGCCCAAATGCACCATACCAGCACAAAAACCACTCAAAACCCCATCACCAGGATGAGTAATAACCACTAACACTAAAACCCTTATTATTAAATCTCTAAAATTCATCTCACATGTGTAATATAGCATAAAAAAATCTCCCATGGTCATTAATTATCTTGGACCAATCAAATAAATCACAACACAAACCAAAAGGCTCATATTCTTCACCAAACAACTGCTTCCAGCACCTTGTCTTCACCTTTGGGCCTCAATACCACCCAATATCAACTAAACTATGGCAGTACCCACCCAATGGAATCCTTAGTACCTTTATATCACATCTATTCATGTTATAACTCATGACACATTTATATGTGCAAACCAAACCTACTTTCCTCTTCACCAAATCATGCTGCCTAGAAACTAGTTATGAAAGCTTAACTAATTTTCACCCTTAATGCCACTTAAAATACCTTAAAATTAATTAAATAGGAAAAAAAATAATCCATATTCACTCTCCAACTGATATCAATCATTAAATAATCCATTTCATGCCTCATTCACTTCATTCTTTCAGCATGAGAAATCTTGTCCTGAAAAACAAACAATCCTTCTTCTTCAGAAGTTGACCTAAATGGCCCCCCAAATATCATTATCAAGAGAAAATACTTATACCATTGGAAATAAATCTGAATTTTCTTTCTATAACATATTTTATTTCCTTCCAACTCCAAGTTTAAGGTCTTCAACCAAGACCATCTTTGAAAACTTCCTGAAATAGCCTTAAAACTGCCTTTTGACTAGTCTTCACAAATAGGGCACACTTTACCATTTAGAATCATCACCATGATCTAAAACCATCATGCAAATAAATAAAGAATCCTATTATAGAAAATATTTTCATTTTATTTTACAACTCCTTATGAAAACCTTTTCCCAAACTGAACTTTTTAATAAACTTACTTATTTGAGTGGGGTCCATTCATCACCACATGCTCTAACATACCTTTATGGAAACCTAGAGGAGTCCTCTATAACACAAAATCATCATACTAGCACAAAAAATAAATTTTGAGCTCTTATAAATAAAATATCTCCTACCTCTTCCAAGCTAGGGTTTCAATCACACAAAAAGTAGTTTACCTTCTTAACAATCGTTCATAAAAATATGATGATGAAATGACCTCATTATTTTTTTGAAAATATCTTAGTTCCACGGAAAACAATCCCTATAATTATTTTTATCCCATGCAAATAACACAATTCATAGTGAGCATCAGAAATCCCACTTTTGTCTCAAAAACACATTATAATTTAGCCAATTTTTCCAAAACTGAAGTATCTTGCAAATCCTTATTCAAAATCACCTAAAACTTGTCATGAAGCATAATGAAAAACACTCTAAATTTCAATACTTTCCATATAGCTCTAATATTCATGTAACTCTCTATCCATTAATACTTACATGTTCTTGTCTATTCTCACCTTCTTACTTCCCAAGGACCTCATATATGCATCACAGCTCTGAGCTAAAAATATCCATACATGCCCTGTATACCATCACCATTCTATTACCATGCCTAAACAAGACTGATCATATCCAAATATCATACCTCCATCTCATTTTGCATGTTTTATGGCTATAAATAGGCCTTGAATGACCTAACTCAACCATGACACCTCATGGAATTACCTTTCTGACCTCATGTAGACTTATGTACACCTTCAACACACCTCATGGACCATGAATAACTTGATAAAAACATTCAACCCACTCATGAGATCTCATACCATGACTTAGCTCACTAGACCATGCACCAGGACATCATTGAACTTCACCAAACTTAGTCACCCAAATCAACCGTCATGTTTGACAAGGATTTACACCTCATGGAGACTCATATGACCTCATGACACGCTTTTCCATTAATGGACTTTAAATCAATGAAAAAAAACATACAATGTCTAAAAATCTCCCCCTTTTCCATTGATGGCAACCACATTAAGAAACATTGATGGAAACCAACAAGACCAACACACCTATTAGACCTCATTTCTATGTTTTTGATGCTTCTTTCCTCCTTTGACATCGATGAAAAAGGATACTATGATAAAACTACATGAAAATTACAACACAAGAATAAAAACAGTGACAAAAATGTACAAAAATACTTGACTCAAATAGCTCCCCCTAGGACTAAAATCTCTCTCTCTCTCTCTCTCTCTCTCTCTCTCTCTCCTGACTTAAAAAATAACATAAATATGATTCATGAACCTGATAAGATCACCCAAAAATATCCCCCTGAGCTGATATCCTCCTATTTTTTCTTCATTCACGTTTCTAAATATCTCCTTGGTTTATACGATGCTTTAAAGTCAATAATTCTACCTATACTTCCTTCATAACTTCACTTAGGACTATAAGCCCTAAAACTCATCTTTAGTACCTTTTTGACCAACTTCATCAAGCTTTAAAAGCCAACATGCCTCATGAAACTCCTTCTCATTACTCCCCCTAGGCTCATACCTTATATATCACTAAAAATTCAAAACTTTAATTGCACACCTTGTTTACATTCCTAGAAGATGGGTCAAACACATCTTCACTTCTTTGAAGCATATCTCAAGTAGATTCAACCTTCTTTGCACACGTTAACATGTTTAATTCACCAACTTGTCTATCATTGAAGAGTAACTGTAAACCAATATTTTATTCACCCTTATAACCTCTTAGGCACCTTCTAGGCATTTTAGGAACCTAATAAAGAATAAATTTAAGCTCCCCTGTCTCTGAGCACTCATACAGACCTGTAGGCACTGATTTTTCACTATCTGACAGTACACACATATAGTTTTGTAGCACTAATTTTCCATTTGGAACTACTTGATGCTTCAAACATTCGTTGACAAGCTTGATAATTCTCCATACAACTTCATACACCCTAAAACATCTTTGACACACCATAAGCACATGAATTAGACTCAGATATATAACTTCCAGACTGAGCCAAACCTGTAGCTTACCTTTGAAACCCTTAGACACTTTTATTTATTTTTAGGTCATTACTAGTTCCTAAAAGTACTTAGATCATTGCAACATTCTTCACATGCCTATTACATACCTTGTAGTGAACCATCAAGCATTCCTTTTGATGAGTCGGATTAGCCCTATGTCTCAGAAGACCAACTCAGACCAGTAAGGTAACATTTTGACTCAAATCTTACTTAACATCCAATCAATTATCCATACAGATATTGTAACACCCCTAGATTCTCTTTAAAATTTTGTATTAGTGAAAATAACATGAATTTCTTACCAAGATGAAGCTTTCCATCCTTGTTACAGGCCTTAGAGACTTTCTTTAGGGTATACTGATCTTATTGAACTCGTTCATCTACCTCTTTACAAGCTTGTTCAACACTCCATCTTGGGCTTCGATGTTCTTACCTCGTAAACTCATTATTTTCACTTGCAAACTTTCTTATCACTTTCATTCCAATCATCTTGATCCTGTAGAGACTATTGTTCATTATCCTTCAAATATATTTCCAAACATGGATTTCATACCTGTAACATGTCAATTTTGACACATAACAACTATCTACAAAGCTTTGCAACATGTCATTCTACTCAATCACTGCTACGGTTACTTCATGAATGCATCTTGTGAATACTTTTTAAGTCACCTATAACATGACACACAACCAGTGACATTGAGTTTTTTCCTCTTTTTACTTGTAGAATTCAATTTCATGACCATTGGGTTTCAAACCCAAATTTAAGCCCTACAACTTGAGATGACAACCCAACTATTTAGCTCATTAGTAGTCCTTCAACAAGTCTAATCCTTCATATTATGATTTTCAGACCCTCTTGATCATGTGAACCTTTGCTTGAGACCTTGCCACAGTTTTCAAGGAGAGATAAATCTCATTACAAACTACTGTGCTAATTATGCCTCTATTATGAACTCATGAGAAATCTTCAAGGTGTATCTTGGACATGAATATCATAGTTATCCAACATTTCTACTTAGGGAACATCATTTTTATCTTCTCAACACCTCTTGACCCTTTCAATATTTATTTGAGAGGGAGGAACATATCTCAAACAACTGTACGAGAAATTTCACAATGCCTAATCACCTTAGAAACTCAATTTGGCTTTGAATACCAAGATAGACATTCATGTTACTTCATACAAACATCAAAATGCAAATATGGATTAGATACCTTCTCAAACTACTTTTCATACATGTAGACATCCATTTTAGTCCTCTTGTGGCCAAGTCTTCATAGTCAGACTGAAAAAACTCAAATACCCCTATCTTGTGTCATTTTCACACACTTTTAAATATGGATCTTTACTCTGCACACCCTTTACCTCCTTGAATAGTCTTCCTTGTATTCTAGTACACTGTAACATGTATAAAAATTACCTTCTGAATTCAATCTCAAGGCTTACAGTTTGTATGTATTCTTCATATTAGGACTCTCTCCCTTCATGAAACTCAAAATCATAGGATTTTGCTCACATAAACTCCTAGATATATTCACTTACCACAAAACACCTATTTCCAAACATTAAGGCCATTCCTACTTCATGAACTCCATTATCTTTTTCAACCAATCTTCAACTCTTCTTCTTAACAATGGTCAACTTTGACCCTTCTTTATATGGAAAATACTTTTGATGAAATCAGGATACTTGATACACCTATTTACTTCATGGGATGATTTAAACCAACATTCTAACATTATCCTTACTTGAGTTGACTGAGATACTGACACAATATACCTCTTGATGGTTCTACCACACCTTGACCAAACCATTCTTAGAGAACTTTTGACAGAGACATGAATAATCTCAACACTTACTAGACCTTGACATGGTCACATACATATTTTTTTATTTGTTTACATAGCTAATGACCACAACTAAGAGTACACAACTTAGACTCACTCATGACATAATTGTGTTTCTTAAACTTAATGAACATGACCACACACCTAAAAGGACTTCACACATGAATACAATTACAAACTCAAACACCAATGAATGGAAAGACTACATGGATAAGTCTGATAAAAAAATTCATGCTTAGACACATATTATCATGATTTCATAATGGATACCATCACCTCTTATATTCCTACTTTGACTTACCCATACAGACTACCATACTCAGAATGCTCTTCATAGATCTTATAAACTTGATACCTTGAGAAAAGACATGATATCAAACTAAAAACTCAACAATCTCAAACCTTTGACTAAAATTAAATTCCTTGAGACACTACTTGACAATAACCTAGACCATGATAATGCATATTTTCACAAATCAAACACCTACTAATGACAAGGACTAAAAAAATATGTATATGTCGCTTATAGCTATTGAAGTATCTCATAATCCCATACTCCTAGAATTTTCAACTTCTCATGAACTGAAACATTGAGACACATGTGATCTTCAACAAACATTCTCCCTTGACCTGGCTTGGGATTTTTTTATCTTGATTGCATTACAATCCTCACTTTTTTCTAGATTTAACTATTCAACTTTCACATTATGATAAATAGGTCTCTTGGCCTCATATATGGGACTGATATTTCCTTTGACAACTCTTCCATTTTCCCCATTGATATCCTGAAACCTACTGGTAAACCTTGGATTTCATCATGATGACAAAATATAGCAATGTTTCCCTAGTTGTGACATTTGAAACATACAATACCATTCTTCTTTCCTCTTGGCTCAAACACACTTAGGTTCTAACCACAGTCCTTATCTCTATGACCATACTCATAACATGAATGAAATTCACCTTTGAAGAATCCTGCACCATTCGTAGGAGACTTTCTTTTGTAATCTATAACTCTGTGACCAAAATCCTGACAAATATAGCAATAACCATTAAATGAAGATCCATACCTCATAGCATTAGGTTGTCTAATAGGGTTACAACTTTTCAAATCAGCCTTCTTGGTCACCTTCTCATCAGATTTAGAACTTGGAGTAGATTCACCATCATTATTCACATGATCTCCCTTAAAACCTAGGGTTGTCTTATCATTTGCATCTCTTTGTCTCTCTAAAATCTCTTCAAGAGCTTCATAACTCTTTCTAACCTCTTATAATTCTTCAACTTGCTAGATGTATCTACTAAATCTAATTCTAGGGCCTTTAACTTCTCTTCATACCTGGAACAAACTTCTTTGTTATCCTTTAGGGATTCAGTCACAATTTCCACTTGAAATTACAAACCCTTGATAACTTGACCATGATTTATTTCCATATACTTGATATGATCTTGCAAGCTATGAATCATTGAATGAGAAAAATCATACTTCATTCTTAATGCAACCTCAATATCTGAAGAGCTTGCCCATTGCCTGTGCTTCAAAAGGATCTCCTTTAGGTCGCTAAGATTTCTTCACATGGACCTTCTTTGATACCAATTGATGGAAGCACAATTGAATGATAGGGGGTGAGGGTGAAACATTCCAATAAAAATTTATTCCATTTACTATTCACCATTCATTATCATTTATACAACCATTCAATCAACCATGAACCATATGTGTGTTTACTTAATCATAGAAACAAACATACATAATAGAAAGAGCAAGAGAAAGAGAGTACACAAGAACACCAAATATAAGTGGGAAACCCTCAAGGGGAAGAAAACCCACTGAAACAAAAACATTATATTTCCATCTTTCAAATTTAGTGAGACACCAACCCCTAGTTTAGTAGAGCACAAACCTTACAAGGAACACCAACCCCTGATTTAGTGAAGCACCCAAACTACAAGGAGGCTATAACCCCTTAAGATTACTAAACACAAACTCAACAATGTGAAGATGGTGATCTCTAAATTTTTTTCTGCCACAACTGATGGAGATCACAATTTCAGCTCACACATTCACCCTCAAACCCTCATTCCTTCAACTCATTGTTTTCTTATTCTTCTTGGACTTGCCTTGGATCTAAACCATTATAATCATGTTATAAATAAATATTCAACCTATAACACACTTTCTCAACTCTCAAAATTTTCTCTCATATCTGTTATACTCTTCCTCTTGGGTCGCACTTTTCCCCCTTGCACAACTAGTTCAAATTTGAACTACAAATTCACTTTTATACCCTTCTCTTCATTTAAACACACTCTAGATTAGTTTACCTCCTTTGGTTCGATGAATTCATATTAAAAAATACCAATACAATTATTAAAACATTCACATTTGACCCATTTAGGTCATCCATTCCCAAATGCACGATACCAACACAAAAACCACTCAATGGATGAGTAAAAACTAGTAACAACATAACCATGATTATTCAAGCTTGAAAATCATCAAAAATATATAGTATATGATATAAAAAAAATTATATGGTATTTAATTAGATTTTACCAATAAAATAAATCATAACACAATCCAAAAGGCTCATATCCTTCATCAAACATTTACTTCCGGCACCCTATCTTCACCTTTGGGCCTCAAGACTACACAAGATCAAATCAACTATGAAATATAACCCCTTAATGGCATATTCAAGACCTTTATATCACATACATGCATGTTATAACTCATGAAACATCCATATGTGCAAACCACACCTAATTTCTTGTTCACCAAATCATGCTGCCTAGAAACCATTTTTGCAAACAAAACTAGTTTGCACCCTTACTACAACTTCCAATACCTAAAAATTCCTTCAATAGGAAAAAAACATATTAAATATCCAACTGATAGAAAGCATTAACTAATCCATCTCATGCCTTATTCATTTCATTCTTTTATCCTGAGCAATCTTGTCCTGAAAACAAGCAATCCTTCTTCTTCAAAAAATCATTTAAATGATCCCTCAAATATCATTATCAAGAGACAAAAATTGTAAAACTGGAAATCCCTCTTAATTTATTTCTAGAACATATTGTATTTCCTTCCAACTCTAATTATAATCCCTTCAACCAATTCCATCTCTGAAAACTTCCTAAAACTAACTCAAAACTACCTTTTGACTAGTCTTCACAAATAGGGCACACTTTTCCATTTAGAGGAATCACCATGATCCAAAACCATAATGTAAATCAAGAAAAAATACCATGATAAACACAATGTTAATTTATTTTTGTAACTCCTTTGGACAACCTTGTCTCAAACTAAAATTCTTCGAAAAAATTCCTATTTGAGTGGGGTCCACTCATCACCACATGATATATTGTTCATGGTGGAGTTATGTACAACATAAATTCATCATAATATAAAAAAAATTCAATTCTGGGAACTTATGAAGAAAATATCTCGTACCACTTTCAAGCTAGGGTTTGAAGCAATTAAAAATTAGTTTACCTTCTTAACAATCATTCATTAAAATAGAATGATTAAATGACCTCATTATATTTTAAAACCTTATTAGTTACATGGAAAAATATAAGTGAAATTATCTGGATCCTATGCAAAGAACACAATTCAAATTGATCATCTGAAGGTCCTCTTTTATCTCAAAAACACACTGTAATTTACCCGGTTTTGCCAAAACTGATGTAGTCACAAAATCAAGCACTGTAGACATTATTTATCCTATTGTCATTCTACTATTTAGAAGTTTCTTGAGTGAATAAATTGCTAATCAACCCCCATATTTTTTCCATCTTATTTTATTTTATTTTTTCATTACCGACCCTTTTTATCTACATGCCCAGTCTATTTTGATCATTTCCCATCATTTTAACCTCAAATTGGGTGCTCCCAGGCTAGTACTGGGGGTACCTGTGGGTGCCCTTATCCCACTAAGGGTGCACCCCCGGTATTGTTTTGCACTTTCCTACCAATTTTTGGACTCTTTCTATCCATTTGGCATCTTTATATTTCTTATGGTTGGCCTTTTCAGGAGTTAATTACGAAATTATATCAAGAGAACCCTATAAATATAAAGCTATGAGACCATAATGAGGGACCTAAAATCACTTACTAATATCATTCCATCTATATTCTGCATCCATCTATTGCACTAGAGATACCATTTTGCATCCACATAGCTCCATCATCAAGGCACAAGGCTAGGACATCTTCATCACACTTCATAGGGGGATGGGATTCTATTATATTCCATGCACACATTCTATTACATTTTCTACACATAGTTATTGCTCGCTACTTCACAAAGTGATGACTAGCACAAGAGAAACCTAGGGGTGTGTTCACACACACTTGCACATAGAATTACATCGGGTATGAGATGTAGTTTCAACGCTCAGTTAGTAAGTCCACCATTGCGGTTACTAAGGATAGTCCAACCCCCTTCACATGCATTATTTTTGTTTAGGGTTTGATGCTTGTTTTTGGGGGTCTTACAAGTTTTTTCATTCATCTTGGAGTATTGGTGACATCTCATCGCAAGACAGATGAAGTTTATGCTGACACACAACGAGGGTTTTTGGACTACCTTCTGACCCTATGAAAAATAGTTTTAGAGATTTTACACAGACCAAGGCACCCAGGATTATAGATCAGAGTGCTCACGTAGGTGCCACTAGTTCTTCTCCAGGAACTCAATTCCAAAGAAATAGATCCTATATATCCATCTCTTTTTGGGACTTGTACACAATTCATTCTTGCTACTGATTTTTCCAGTCACCTTTGCGACACTCTTTGACATACATTTTTTATTCAGCTAAGTTCTTTCCTCACTCTCTTTATGCACATTAGGGTTAGAATTTCCTTTTGCATAGTTATTTACCTCATTTGCATTCTTATTTAATGTATATATCTTACTCTATTACGAGTTGTTCATATCTTAGATCAAGTAACCCTGGCACATTACTTATTTTTTCCATTTTGAGTTAATCATTTTAGTGAACTCGACTCGATCATCCACACTTCTAGGTTCTTCCTTCTTACCTTACCAATCTAGGGTTTATTTTCCTTGGCCACGGTTCATTCTCATGAGGAATTTAATGAATATCACGTGAAGGCCATCAATGATCACCTTGTTGAGCATCCCCAAGATTTTAGATTTAATTTTTCATGTTTCTCACGAAGGAAGTTGCTAACTTAGCGGAACTCACTTCTTCTTGCCATTGTACCCACTTCCGTTACCACCCCACTGCCTACTTATACTCTTCCTACTCATTTCTACTATTATTGTTTTTTTTTCCTAATCCTACCAATCATTTTATGTTGCCCTTAGTTTCTCATGTAGGGCAAGTCTCATCTGTTGGAAATCAAGACTTAACTTCCCTTTATCATGATCATTCAAGCTCAAATCCGTAAGTGGCAATAGGCCACTTTACATGCATCACCATCTTTAGATTATACTTTTTTATTGCATACTCCATTTGCACCTACCATCTGTACTTATCTACTTCCTACTTAGTTTTTTTACCCCTAAGCTTCCCATTTTCAATGGACATGGTGACCCACAATATCACCTTAGATAATTTCATTTCACTTGTCTTGACTTCGCTGATGATCATATATTTTTAGCTAAAATATTCCCTTGTAGTCTCCATGATTATGTGATGTATTAGTTCTATGACTTACATGTTCACTTCAGTAACCTCATTTCACACATCTAGCTGAATGCATTTCATACTCATTTCTCCATCAACATAGGCTCTAATATTTCCTACACCCAGCTAGCATAACTTAAACAAGGCTTCAAATGAACACCTAGCCAACTACGTTTTAAGGTATAAGAATAATCTAGCTAAGATGACCAACATGTGTTGGCCGAATCTAAGATTCAGGACTTATTTATTCAAATTCTATCACCACCTCTATAGGAGAGAGTGTTCTCTTTGAGAATTCTCCTTCATTTGATCAACTTTTTTATACTCCTCAAACTTTGTGAGGCTAAACTCCTATCTCATGAGAAAAGCTTAAGTATCAAGAAAAAACTTCATCTTCCAATCGTTTTCCTAACAAGACATCCATTTAATCCTTCCACAACTAAACAAACCGACTGCTAAAATCAGCTAGTCAACACCATCACTCTTACTAGGGAGGTTCAATTATAGCACCCTCGACGCACATTTATCACCTTTCCCATGGCTCCGCATCTTATATTAAAACAAATTCTTAAGAGCAATATTATTACCCTTCCCCCACTACTTGAATTATAAACCATCGTGACCAAAAGGTAGGAACTATAATGAAAACTTCCATTTTGATTATCATACGTTGTGTGGGACATTCTACAAATAGATACTTAAAACTTCTAAACAATCATCCAAGATCTAATTGATAACAATAATCTAGAAGTTACCTGACATCTACTAGCTCTGCCACAACAAATGATAAAGGGTAAATTCAATCTCTTTAACACTGAACTCTCAACAACGTGACACAAATACCGTGGAACTCTTCTGCTAATCATGCTGTATCATGTAGTCTCACCTCCAGGATCAGGAGCTTTGGATTGTTTTAGTCGCATAACACTGAAGATTCACCACCAATTCATTTCTTTTTCCAACACCGATTATCACACTAATGTTTACATAGCTAATCATTTACATATCCATACATCTATTGGATCAAATTACATCAACAACACTAATGTTTGATCCATCCATGGACTATTTATTGCATGTTCTATGTCCCTCCTTAAGGCCATCTAGTTATCCTGACATCACAAATTGAAGTATCCCTTTCATAAAACCCTTTGGTGTTGTTCAGCTGTATGTCATAGTTGGCCCTCTTACTATGCTTGACCCTTTCCTCATTGGCAATACATAGTTGAGGGATGTGATATGATTCTTGGTCTTAGTTGGATTTTTCACTCTCAATATATCATTTCTATGAATCATTTACAACTCAAGTTCATTGACAATACACACGCCATTTCTATCAATGGTGTTCCTCCATCTCCTCCATTGTCATCATCTCCTCGTACAATTGCTTGCATGTCATCTACCTCTTCTAGCACGTCTCATTATATGTTTCTCAAAGAAAAATCTACTCCTAGTTCACCTACTCCAAGTACCGTCTACATGACCACATCATTCTGCATTAGTCATACACATTGGACATAGGCCCTATTCCCTAGGAAAGTCAATGAATCTCGATGTCAATTGCCACCTCACTTTATTCCACATAGTTTACTCATCACCTTTGTGTTCAGCATCACGTAGATATCCATTAGTGATTCAAATTTTGCTATGCAACATGACCTTAATCCTATATTCATTCATCACATGCGTATAGACTTCATTCACCAGACACAAACATTTTTCTACCATAACATCACTATTAGATCATGGTCCTATGCTTTCAGCCTCGCAGACATCGGGTGGAGGATTTTCATCCTTCACTATCATTGGTTAGTTTATTCATTACTATATACTTGGGGGGCATAACACCTAATACAGCCCATCCCTCCTCATTTTTTCATAACATATATCACCTTTGACATTTGTCATATAGGAATGTTTGCATGCATACGTTTTAACATCGTCACTACCTGATGACGCACTCTTGTGCTTCGGTTCACACTTGACTGTTGAGGGATTACTACTACATTGAACCCCACACACTACACTATAGGCATTACACATCATGTTTCATCACACATTACACATCATACACCTTACATTCTACATTTTATCTACATTATTTTGACATTTACACATTTACAAATCATATATCATCCCAGTCTTCATCATATATGAGTTTAGAATTACATAATTCTACTTACTACACTAATTTTCTATCTATATATGGTATATGCCACTTTATACATTACATCTTGCATTGCATTCTACACATAACGTATTCACACATTATACTCATCATATGGTCATCTATCATCATGTATATTGCATTGTCTTCTATGTGCTACACTCACCACCCTATGACGCACTATAGTTCCTAAGTCCATACTTGACTGCCGAGGGTTTACAAATAAAATGGACCTTACACTCATCACACATGCAACAATCCTAGACTAGTGATATATGCTTTAGGATAAATTGTCACTTGTTCTGCAATTTCATAGTTGTATACACCTTAGGTTACACTCCTTTCATCTTGTAGTGGCATATGCTTTAGGATAAATTGTCACCTATTCTATCATTTTGTAGTGATATACGCTTAGGGATGAATCATCACTCTTCCTTTCATCTAGTAGTGATACGCTTAGGGCTAAATCAACACTCCTACATTTATCTTATAGTGATATCAGCTTAGGCTAAATCATAACTTATACATTCATATAGTTGTGATACACACTTCGGCTATAGGTTTCATGCACACATCCTTTCTAGGTCGCATCTCATCACTACACTTAGACATGTTCATCATAACACATTAGACATAACTCGATACACTTCGGCCATTTCCCGATGACGCACTCTCATTTATAGTTCATTATTGAATGTTGAGGGGAAAACAAAATGAACCTCATTGCATATACTTTCATTCACTTAAGGGGGGGGGGGGGGGGGGCACATGGTTCTTATCATTCCATTTTGTATTCCATTCCATCCATCCACTACATATATTGCAATGTCTTGGGGACATTTACTCTTGTTTACTAGTGTTTTTCATGATCACTTTACTACACATGTTAGATTTATTTTTTATATGTCATTAGCTATACCATACACACATACACGTTCATGCCTTTGTCTAGTTGTGATCACAGATACAAATATTTTACACGCAACATGGATGCTCGCCTTCTACCCTTCCTACACTAGTTGATGGGGGCATCCACATTCAATTCTCATAGGTGTCATTATTTTATTTTAAACTTAGCACTTTACATTACTTGGTTATTCATGATTTCACATATTGGCTATCTGTCTTTAACATGCCTAATGGGGTGTTCCATGTGCAATACTTCTTTTGTAGGATTACATGTTTCCATGACTATTTCTCTTGCTTGTACTTGTCTTCCATTGTTTGTTTCTTGTATGCGGGCCTTGCCCTATGTTAGGTGTACAAATTTGTTTTTAGTTTTCAGCCATGATGGCCTTGTTTGTCTTGCGATATCCTGAGTGATATACCATGTTTGTAACCCACTTTTTGCATGGCTTACTTGTCCTATTATGTGTTTACACTACTTTTGCTTGGTAGTTTTTACATTGTTCTGTATAGATTTACACATTGTCTTACTTACATGCATGTGTTTTTTTACTAACACGTATCTTTGGCTAGACATCCTTGTTTATGCATGCCTTGGTTTCTACTGAGCACATTACCTTCCCCTTGTAGGGAAGAGTTATATAGTACATGTGCTTAATCCTCTTTTAGGGCTGCATTCTCCTATCAGTGATGTTGCATGCGCCCCTAAAGAGGGGGGACATCATTTGGGGTTTTTCTACATACTAACACAAAGATTCTACACCAGTTAGGTTCAGTCATATACAATGATTGGGTCCCATACACAATGGATTTTATAGGACATGGTGTCCATAGCATTGTGGGAAACAGTTACAAGCTTGGAGGTTACAGTGGGTGTTCCTCTCTACACTACTTCATCTAGTTGCGTCAGATCACCCAAAAAACCAAGACGATATAGAGATATCTTCACACACATTCAGGGAAGAAGTTAGAGCTTAGAGGACATAGAGCATTTCCTCCCTACACTTCTTCATCCAGGGTGGCATGAGATCACCCAAAATAAACTCACAGTACATGATATCGTTCTACACTCTCTTTCTCGACATGGATCAGGTGCACATGTTCCATTTACATTTTCTATTTACGTTAGCATATTTTACACTTGCATGCGTCTCTTACATAATGTTTTTACATATACATGCATAAATATTTGACAACATGATCATTTTCTCTTTACAGGTATGATTGTATGAGAAACAAGCAGTCAAATTGGGGACAATAAACACAACAACATCAACAACAACAATTCGTGACAACACACACCTTACTAACCATGCAGGTACATTATATGCTACAACAACTACACACGCATTCCACCCTAGGTTCATTCTCATCACTTTTTCTTTGTGCATTTTTCATCTTTAGTTTCCACGCTCCTCCATCTCTTTTGTCATTCCATGATTTTTTCTAGTCCTTCGGTGCATTTCTACTACACTCTTCATGGACATCAGGTATGCATATCTATTTACTTTATGTTATCGAGATTTTTTTTCACCAACATAAAGTGTGGGAAAAATGTAGTCACAATATCATGCACTTTAGACATTATTTATCACAGTCTCATACTACTATTTAGAAGGTTCTTAAGTGAAGAAAGTACTAATTAACCCCCATCTTTTGGCCATCTTGTTTTATTTTATTTCATCATTACCGACCCTTTTAATCCACATACCTAGTCTATTTAGGTCATTTCCCATCATTTTAGCCTCGACTGGGGCACCTAGGCTAGTACTGGGGCACCTGTGGGTGCGTTGGTCCCATCAGGGGGCACCCCGGTCCTTTCTGCACTTTCCTACCACATTTTAGGCTCTTTCTAGTTGTTTGGTATCTTTATCTTTTTTTTGGTCGGCCTTTTCAGGGTTAATTATGAAATTAGATCAAGAAAACCCTATAAATATAAAGTTATGAGACCATAATGAGGGACCTAACATCACTCCATCTAGAGTTGCATCCATCTATTACATTGGAGATCACTTGCATCCACATATTTCCATCATCAAGGCATAAGGCGAGGACATCTGCATCACACTTCATAGGGTGAGGGTTTCTATTCTATCCCATGCAAACATTCTACTAAATTTTCTACACATAGTTATTTCTTGCTACTTCACAAAGTGTGACTGGCACAAGAGCAACCTAGGGCATGTTCACATGCACTTGCACATAGAACTACATCAAGTCTGAGATGTAGTGGCGCACTCAGTTAGTAAGTCCACCATTGTGGTAGCTGAGATTAGTCCAACCCCTTCATATGCATTATTTTTTTTATGGTTTTATGATTGTTTTTGGGTCTTACGGGTCTTTCTTTTATCTTATATTATTGATGACATCTAGCACAGGATAACGAAGTTGATGCTACACACAATGAAGGTTCCAGGCCATCTTCCATCTTTGTGAAAACCAATTTAAGATATTTTTCATAGAACAGGGAACCTAGATTGTAGACCAAAGCACCTGTATACACTCCAGTCCTCCTCTAGGCATCCCACTCTAGCTAGATCCTCCATATCCATCCTTTTTAAGACTTCTGCACAGTCATTCCTGCTTCTAATTTTTTCCAGACACCTATGCGACACTCTCCAACAGGCATCTATTATCAGCTGAATCATTTCCTCACTCTCTTTTTCACATTAGGGTTATAATTTCCTTTTGTATAGTTGTTTAGCTCATCTACATTCTTATTTATTGTATTTATCTAATTTATTATAGTTGTTCATAGCTTAGATTAACTATCCCCATGCTACATACTTAGTCCATTTTTAGTAAATCAACTGAATTATCTTGCAAATCCTTCTTCAGAATGACCTGCACCCTTTCATGAAGCATCATGACAACATCCTATAACTTTCCATACTCACCATGTAGCTCAAATATTCCTAGAACTCTTTATCCATTAATACTTACATGTGCTTACTTGCATGTTCTCACCTTCTTACTTCCCAAGGACCTCATACATGCATAATACCTCTGAATTTTAACATGAAACTCACCACACATGCCTTGTATACCATCACCATGCTTCTATCATGCTTCAAAAATACTGATTAGATCCAAATCTCATACCTCCATTTAACTCTACATGCTCAAAGGCTAGAAATAGGCCTGGAATGACCTAACTCAACCATGACATATCATGAACTAACCTTGTTGACCTCATGGACACTCATGTACACCTCTAACACACCTCATATACCATTAATGACCTCATAAAAACATTTAACACAATCAAGATATCTCATACCATGAATTAGTTCACTAGACCATGCACCAAGACATCATATAACTTTACTAGAATCAATCACTACTAATCAGCCTTCATGTTTGACACTGATTTAAACCTCATAGAGACTCATATGACCTCATGAAACCATTTTCCATCAATGGACTTAAAATCAATGAAAATATACACAAACAATTCCCAACAGTTACCCTATCCTTTATTTGTTTCCTCTCTTGTTTCTATGTTATACCCATTATAACCACTTGCCTCATTATGTTCACTTACATTCATTTATAATCTTTTCACCACTTCCAACCATCATATAAATTTTTCATTACCTCGTTATTTCTTTTTCATTACCTCATTAACTTGTGAAGAAATTCAAAAATACTTCCCCCAAACAAAAATAGCCAATGAATTTACATGTTCTCATGCATTATAGGCTCTAGAATGTCATAGATGATGGAGTCACTGTACGATGGAAAAGTGACATGCGAGAATGGGAATCTAAAATTACCTCTTCCTCATACCTGGCCTCTCGAGGTTGTGTCGAGATAGCCGGTGAATGTTGAATATGAATGGATACAAAAAAGCTAATCGGGTAATCTTATATCCTCAATACGCAATAATGGAATCTACAAATCTAAGGCAAAGAAGGCCCTCCTAACCTGAATTGGTGTAATGGTTCGTTCAAATATAATGGCTGTTCGGAGGCTCCAATCAATGTCAAGCTTTGCCAAGATCCTGTTTCTTGGCTGTTGGATACGTGGGAAGTGACTTGTGGGAGCTTCGTATATATCTCCAGACAAGGTCATGAAAATGGTGATAGGCGGTTTAGTGGATTTTGTAATGAACTATGGGTGGTTTTTTGGTCTAGCCAAGGAAATATTATATGAATTAGCTTCTATGTTTAATATGGAGGATTGTACTATAATATCTAACGGGAGTGCTGAGGATCTAAATACCAATGTTCATAAGCCGGTGTCAATACTTAACTGATTTGTAGGCCCGTTGGGTTGTGGGACTTCGGGGTCACAACTATGAGTTCATGGTTGTTGTGGACCTATTATGTTCATGTGAAGAATCAATCCCTTCTTCTGATTATCCAATAATCATACGCCTTTTCAGCCTCTATGTTTAGAACTAGAACTTGTATAATTTTCTCAGAGTACCTAACAAGTGTTCTGGCAACTTGAATGCGTAAGCTAGTATCTATGTCAACGAGGAGGTCTCCTGCATTAGGTTGTGGAACCAAAGGATCACAACGAAATGTTTTCTCTCTTTTGAATCCTTGCACAGTCATTAAGATGTTTTATCAAGGCAGTCTATAGTTTGGATGGTTTGACCAAAATGTGTAAGCTTTGTCGTCTTCGATATTTAATCCTCTCAGTTGTTCACTAATTGCTTGTAAGTTTGTTGTTGCTCGAAAGACCTGTATCCTAAGGTCTTGATCTATATCAACTAATGTTGTGGGTAGATTTGGTTGGGGCACTATGGGTTCAAATATATATTCTAAAGGCTCTCTAGGTCTTGTGATTGTCATACAAAATGATTCAGCTTTTAACTAACATTATTGAACTAATTACAAAAGAAGTATTTACACTGTGCAAGCATTCTTCTATTTTTGTATTTTCAATGACGTATTTCAATGAAATTAAAGAGCAGCTATTCTAGTATATTTAGAAAAATGAACAACTAATCTAGCAACAGAATTTAAAACAAACAAAGTAGCCTGGTGTGGCTATTTGCCTGTGTAGTTGTGATTTTATCCTAAATATCTAAGCAACTAATTATATTAAATTGAAAGGCTCTTGACCCTACCTCAAAATTGAGGAGTGAATCACAGTTTCTCAGAAACTATCAATCCCCACAGCTTCCCCGGTGATATCAAGAGTGAACTTTGAACTGAAATAAAGTAATTCACTACTCTATTTGATATGTTGTAACTAGAACTTTGATAGCTCAAACCTGGCGTTTACAGAACAGTGGTAAATCTAGTTGTGCATGATTTCATCCCCTCGGTGTGATATCCTCATTCCTTCGTGTCCTCATGAATCCAGAAAAGCATGTATATGATAGTATCAGCAGAAGATGGTATTCAAACAATGGCAGGTTTGGATATAGACTGAATACAATGTGAGTAGGAGAGGGATAGCGCAAGTGAACAGAGCTTGACTATGTAGTTCCTAGCGGGATTTATTGCGAGAATACAACACAAGTGTACCGAGAGTTTTAGAATATATCCTTGTGACAAAACAAAACCTGTAACTTTAATGGATTCTAGTCTAGAAATGAAGCTATTCTATGCTAAACTGATTGTATGGAGCAGCAATGGAACAAGACTGAAACAAGAAGATTGACTGACTTCTAAACAACAAAGGAAAACTAATAACTGATGCAAAACATGAAGCTAGCAGAATTCTAAGCAAGAAATTCAGAGACTGAATGAGAGAATTGAGAAGATGAGGGGCCATTTGATTGAAAACAAGCTGGCTATTTATAACCAATGCATTTACTAGAGGGTAACTCCCATTTGAACTCTTTTACTATAAACAAAGGAAAAACACTATTACCAAGGGACCAAAAACATTAATGCAAGCCAAAGTGGTTGAAGAAAGCGTGTAAAATTGAAGATTTATGTTTCACGCGATCGTCAAAAGGATCTGGAAAATGCATATAGGACCGCCACCCTGTTCTGGGCGGCAGTTACGGGACTGTCACCTTGTCCTGGGTAGCGGTCATGGGACCACCACCCAGGCAAGGCGGTGGTTTCGTCATTGAAGCCTAAAATGCAAGAAGAAGGGGGGAAGGAGGCAAAATAAAGCATGCGGAGGCTGAGCGGGGCATGCAGGATAAAAATTATACTTGGCAAGCCTTTCTGGATTCTGAACACCTTGCAAGGAGACCTGTATCATCATTGGGGCATGTGTAACATCGTTCCAGCGGTGTAGTACCCTATAATTTTGGGTACGTACATATTGCCCCCTCAGAGAAGCATCTTAGCCATGAAGAGGCATAAAACGGTGGATCCGAGTATGGCGGTCCCGAAATGGGGACTTAGGAGTTATACCTAACACGCCTGTGTGCTGGAAATTCAGCATCCAAGATCCCGCTACCTGCAAAACGAAAAAAAGGGGCTCAAGTGCAAATAGATAAAATAAGTTGAGAAATAAGGCTGAATTGATATGAAAAGAGGACTTACCATTTACGCGGGGTTTAAAACTTACCTTCGTCGATGCTCCGACCCTACGAAAGACATTCACAATCAATTTTAGAAAGCTATATATATATAACAAATTCATTTCACTATTCATTTGTGCGGATTGATTTGATAGTTTTTGAGCTCTGGGACCCACGGTGACGGTTTTCGACTAGAGTATAGTCAAAACGTTCGTGGTGAGATAGTGATCATGCCTCTGAGAGCTGGAACATTGACCCGCATGAAGTCTCAGGTTAGTTCTTCTCGATTTATTGTTTTTAAACCTAAAATGTGGAAATGATGAAATCTTTGTCTCGGGGGGGTCATTTTTGAAAATATTAGTTTTAAACATGTCTCTAGGGGGGAGTCCATAAGGTAGGTTTCTTTTTTTGTTAAAATGGTGTATTTTTTTGTTTTTGGGCATTTTTCAGGGTATACGACCCGTTTGTATTTGCGGGACAAGACTGCTACCCTGTGCAGGGTGGCGGTTATGGGATCGTTGCCTTAGAAGGTGATGGTTACGGAACTGCCACTCTGCACAGGGCGGCAGTCCGTGACAGAAAGTTAAAAAAATACCTTACCTTATTTATTTTTGCATTTTTTACACTTTCACATGTTTTTAAATTATTTTTCCAACTGGATTTTAGTACTAACTTGCTCCTTTTTTGTGTTTTTAGGTGTATGTAGAAGGAGAAGGAGTATATTAGATGGATCCGGGAGAGGGATTTTGATTGGCTCCCAGCAGTATTAGAGGCACTCTCTCAGGCGAAGTGAGATACCCTTTAGAGGGCTGGAATTTGGAGGATTGTGCAGGTCCCTCATGTTGCACCTGTCAGTCACATACTGTGTGACTTATTTTCATATTGGGATGCAGATCGGAACACCTTCCGATTGCCAGGAGTTAGGGGTGAGTGGTCCATCACCCTAGAGGATGTTTACCGTATACTGGGGGTTCCTTGGGTGGCGACTGTCTCTTAAGACAACAATATTGAGATCACAGGTGGTTCAGTAGGCTACCTACATGGGAGATGCAGTTGTATCGATGGGATTGAAGAAGGGAGTGAGGATCCGCTCCATCATTGAGTCTGACATTCCTATGCTCCGCAAGGCCATCCTGGGTATCCTTGCTTTGAGATTGATTAGGGACAAGGGAGGAGACACTCTCTTATATTTTTGGGCCCCCATTATTACACAGATTGAGGGCCATGGACGTGTCTATGCTTGGGGAGAAGATATCCTCGAGACCACCTACCATGATTTGTACAGGGTGGTCTGATTACAGGGACAGTCACTGAGCCACCTGACTCTTGTCATGAGTTGGGTATATGAGCATATCACTCTATATGGGAGAGGTGTAGAGGTAGAGGATCCCGGGGCCATCAGGGATGTGAGGTGGACAGGGATGACAGTTCTTAGAGCACCTCACCATCCAGTAGCCTCCTTGACCACCGCAGACATGGAGGCCAATCCTTATCAGGCCATGGTAGGGGTATGGGGAGAGGAGACTGTTACATTGATTGCTTGTTAAACTACCAGCCAGTTGGTAGACAGGGCGGGGAAGTTGGAGATCCACCGCTTTGATAGAGTACCATAGAATTTCAGCCTCCCTTATAGTGACATGCTTCCTCCGGTGGGACCAGTGTATAGATCTATTCGTGAGGCTCGGGGAGGTCCTAGAGGTCGGGGTTTGACTATTATTACTCTTGGTGTTCCTATTGTGGCCAGGAGGGTGGTACGTGCTCGAGGGAGAGCCGGTGCTCCTCAGGCACCTTTAATTCAAATTGTTGTCAGTCCCACCCATAGTAGTGATGAGCCCATTGATGTGGACTCTGAATCTTAGGAGTTCACTGGGGGAGAGACAGAGGAGGAGATATAGGAGATGGAGATCAGTGAGATGGGTGGGGGAGATGATAGTGATCCTGAGTGGCATGAAACTCAGGAGATCCTACAAGATGAGAGGGCAAAGCAGAGCATAGAGAGGGTGACTCTGGTCTCTGAGGAGTTGCTCTCTCAGGAATTAGGTGGAGATGGCGAGTCCATTGTAGGCCATCACATTTCCACATACATGGGAGAGGGACACTAGTTAGTGGCGGCATCAACGGCAGGTGCGGATATTATAGATCCTTCTTGGAGGCCTGGAGATCCAAGTGAGTTGTCACTCTTCTCTTGACATTTGTTTTAGTTAGAATTGTCTTAGTTGTTATTTCTTTTGTTTTGTCTACTCTTGTTTTTATCTTTGATAGTTTTCTAATTTGTTTCTCTCCTTTACTTGCAGCGACTGCTGATGAGTGGTGAGACTTGATTCACTGAGTATGCACCGATACCTTTCTTCTCCCCTTAGAGAAGACTCGTGTTAAGCTTTCCATGGATGTGGGGGAACCTTCTGCAGCCGGTAGGCATACTGATGTTTTTTCCTCTATCTAGCATGTGGTGAAGATCATGAATTCTCTCCACGCTGAGGTAGCTGGATATAGGATGGCCGAGCGCTTGATGAGGAGTCATTCTCATAGTGAGATGATAGCTACTGGTCGTGACCGTGAGCCCTCAGTGCATTTGGAGTGTCGGCATAGCCAGAGTCCTAGGCATGGTCGTGCACCCTCTGAGGGATCCCATAGGGATTGAGAGACCATTTTTGTAGAATTTTGTCAAATATCTATATGAGTGTTTATTTGTACTTTTCAGGCTCATTGAGCGTTTTGACCATGCCTAGTGTATGATGGCTTTGTATATGAAACTTGATTTATATATATACATCTCTTTTTGGATCCAAACTCTTGGTGCCTGGAATTTTGTGACTTGTTTCCACATGTGGACTTAGATGTTTTTAGAGTACTTGTTTTCATGTTTTCAGAATGTATGCGATGGATAACAAATGATAGTAAATAGAATGTTTTACTTTGTACATTTTTGTAATGCTAATATGAGATGATACTAACATATGGTAGTATTGAACTTTTGAACTCTTTGGGCAACACTTGTAATTTCTTCTTATATTGGAAAAATGTGATGGATGTATAGTGATAAAGAGATGAACTTGCCCCAATCCCAAATCCACGCAACTAGTAAGATGCGAGGGCTCAACACCAAGAGTTAGGAAGGGCACAAGTTGTATGAGTTTGACTAAATGGAATGAAGAGAGACAGAAAAACTAGTAACAGAAACCAAGTTTAGACCTACACACCTACCCTACTCAGAACTACCACCAGGCCTAGAAGGCCACTTACTTTCTAGTTTATCTAGACTTAGATTCATAAATGGTAACCTGGTTGAAAAAATCTGGTTTTGAGGATTTGATCTCTTTGGAATTTGGATATTTGGATATTTGGATATTTGGATATTTGTTTTTTCTTAATAGAATTTGATTTGTGTTTTTAGCATACCAATATTTGTTAATTTGTGTGACTTGACCCCCCACACCCTACCTCATACCACTAGTAAGAAGCACGGGTTTTTCACCAAAGGCAAGATATAGGCGAGTAAGGGAACTTCTTTCCTTTCCCAACCTCACACCACCACTAAGAGATGCGGGCTTATCACCGAAGGTTGATGGGGCAAAGAAGTGTGTAAAATAAAATATTTTGTTTGCTTGGTGCTTTTGATTTCATTTGATTTTGACATTTCTGATCTATGACTTTGGGATATCCTTTCGTTCAAAGAGATTTAAGAGGGATAGATGTGACACCAAGAAGCTTCTAGAACAGACTGTAGGCAAGGACAACTTCACCTAGTAGAAAGAAAGAGCAAAGCCAAACATGCAGGTCTTGGTATGGTTTTTGTCAATACTTGTCTATCGAACATGATGAGAAGATTTGAAAATAGTTGATGATGTTTGGAGAGATGTGATTTAAATGCTTTTGCCAATACTTTCAAAAATTTGTAATAGATTGCTTTAAGAGTAAGTTCGTAGACTACAAATTTTTACGAAATGAGTGGACAAAATGAAACAACTAAATGACTAATGCAATGTAGGTAGCTATAATGTACAAGTGGTGATTTTGATGTTTTATGCGTAAAACTGTTTAAGATGCAAGGAATTGACAGTTTCACTGAATTCCTCACCTTCTAGTGTGCACAAAAGATACACACCATTTCTGTAGTCCTTCATGACTCGGTATGGGCCCAACCACCTGGGCTGGAACTTCCTTCCTTCGCCGGTTTTCTTATCGATCTAGTTGTCTAGTCTTAGAACTAGATCTCCCTCATATATTTCTCGCTCATAGACCTTTTTGTTATATTGCCAGCACATCCGGTCAACATAGGCTTTGTGCCATTGTTCGGCATTTAACCTGGCCTCGTCAAGGCTTTCTAGTTGAGAGAGGCGTGCCTCCCTATAAGCTTCTTCATCCAGAAACCCTTGTAATGAGATGCAGAGACTGGGTATTTCAACCTCAAGTAGGAGGACTGCTTCTACCCTGAACACTAGCGAGAAAGGGGTTGTTCCTGTTGGTGTTCTTATTGAGGTTCGATGGGACCACAAGGCTGGATATAATTTTATATGCCAATCTCGTTTGTTATCCTTGACTGTTTTGAGGAGAATAGCCTTTAACGTTTTATTTTTCGCTTCAGCCTGCCCATTGGCTTGAGGGTAGTAAAGAGAGGTCGTGTGATGGTTTATCTTGAATTTTCTACATAACTCATGGACCTCGTCATTTTTAAAGGATGTGCCATTAGCTGAGATAATGACTTCTGGGACACCATACCTACAGATAATTTGGTTCAGAATGAATTTAGCAATTACCAAACCTAGTACGGTGGTGAGAGCCATGGCCTCCACCCATTTGGTAAAATTTTCCGAGGCTGTAATTATAAAGTTATGGCCATCGGTTGATGAGGGAGAGAATTTCCCTATCAAGTCCAGACCCCACGTGGAGAAGGGCCATGGGGTCGCTATTGGTTACAGGGATTGTGCTGGCATGTGAATCTCATGAGAGAATTCTTGGCATTTTTGGCACTTACGTACAAATTCTACTACGTCATGCTCGAGAGTGGGCCAAAAATAGCCCATCCGATGTATTTTGTGAGCAGTGGCATGACCACCGAAGTGGCCTCCACATATCCCACTATGGGATTCATGAAGAATCTTTTTGGATTCTTCTATGTCGACGCATCTTAGAAGCATGCCGTCGAAGGCTTTATGATAGAGGACTTGTTCTAAAACAACATATTTAGCGGTAATAATTCATAACCACCTTCTTTGTTGTGATGTGGCACCTTCTGGGTATGTATGGTCCATGATAAAATTGATGATATCAGTGTACCAGGGACATGTATAGATGGGGGGCCTGGTTTCGACGAAGTATACACACTCATCAGGAAAGTCCAGATTTACCAGATTGCCTCCATCTAGTGGATTGTCAGCTAACCAATCTACAATGATTTGTCCCTTAACAGATTTTTGGTTTACGAATGTCAACTCAAATTCTCCCATTAAGGTTATGAAATGCCCAACCTTTTTAGATAAAGATCCTTGCGTGAGAAACGTTCGTAAATGATCTATCTTTACAATGACCCTTGTTTCTTGGTTTAACATGTAATGTCTTAAATATTTTATTACAAAGACTATGGCAAGGAATTCTCTCTCTGCCTATGTGTAACGTGTTTCATAATTGAGCAATGTTCGGCTAATGAAATAGACCATGTGTTCTCGTTTATCATTGTCTTTTTGAGCCAGCATGTAGGCTAGCGATACATGAGGGGCTCGTGAGTATAGGATCATAGGGCGGTCTGGTTTGGGAGGCATTAGTGTGGGTGGAGAAAACAAGAAGTGTTTAACTACTTCAAAGGCCTCATTGCATTCTTCAGTCCAATCAATGTTATAATCTTTCTTTAATAGATTGTTGATTGGATGAATGGCAAAACTTAAATCTAGGATGAACCTTCAGATTGCACCGAGTTTCCCAAGAAATGACCTGATTCTAGACTCGTCCAATGGTGGGATCATTTCAAGAACAGCCCGTATTTTGGCTGGATCAACATCAATCCCTCATGAAGATATAATGTAGCCCAGAAGTTTGCCTCCTGTCACACCAAATACACACTTCTCTGGGTTTAATGTGATGCCATATTCGATTAGTCGTGAGAGGATGATACGGAGCACTTCTGGATGATCACAGCGTCTCTTGGCCTTGGCCAACAAGTCATCCACATAGGATTCCACAATTTTATGGATAAGATCATGGAATATATATGTCATTTCCCGTTGATACGTAGTGCCGATGTTCTTAAGACCAAATGGCATGACAGCGTAGCAATAAGTTCCCTAGGGAGTTATGAATGTAGTTTTGGCTTGATCTTGTTTAGATATTTTAATCTGATTATACCCTGAGAACCCATCCATGAGGGACAACAGTTCAAATCTAGTTGTTGCATCAACGATAACATCAATAGATGGTAATGGGAAGTCATCCTTGGGACAGGCTTTATTAATATCCCAAAAATATCTGCAAATGTGTATCTTCCCATTCTTTTTTAGAACATGGACGATATTAGACACCCATTGTGAATAGTCAATGGGCTTGATGAATCCCACTTGGAGAAGTTTTATTACTTCCTCTTTTACCATGAGAGCCACTTTTGGCTTCATTGGTCTTGACTTCTGTTTAATTGGTTTTGCATCTAGTTTAGTGACAAGATTATGTACCATGACTTGTGGTGCAATGCCCGTCATTTCTTTATAATTAAATGTGAAAGCCTTTTGATGTTCTTTGAGGATTTGGGTATGTATTTCTATCTCCTCCGGAGTTAACGAGGATCCCAACTTCAAAATTTTTGGTTCTTCCTCCATTCCAATGTTTATGTCAATGGTTTCTTCTATTAAAGAAGTGTTACCTTCTTCAAATTCAGGTGGGGCTGGAGGTAGTTTCAAACTTTCTCCGTCTTCTATCTCATAGATATTGAGATCCTTCTGTGGAGGAGACTCTACCATGGGATTTCCAAAATAGGAAGAGGAATGTGGTATTAAGGAAAGATCAACTATATGGTGAGCAAGGTGTAGCTCCGCATAGGTGTTTAGATATTTGAGAGTGACTCTATCATTGTCAAAGTGATCCATGATAGAAAAATCATGCTCAGCTTCTCCATGAGTCAGGAGTGAGTTTGTTGATATTTTACGCACTAATGGTTCGGTACGAAGTGATACCATGAAATTTGTATCCTCCAACTCGTTGTTTGGGGTGAAATGGGAAGCTGAGGTTGCTATTGAGTCCACGAGAAGGTTATGCTCTCGTGGGATTGCTTCAATTGATATGAAGTTAAATCCCATGCTTAGATCTAATATTGTTGTTTTATAGAGTTGTAAATGTTCAGCCCTAGTTTCATATACCTCAGAGACTTGGTTTGCAACCAGTTGCGAGTCTCCTAGCACTCTAATGTTGTCAACACCCATTCTTTTAGCTAGGATGAGGCCAAGGAGGAGAGCTTCGTACTCAGCCCCGTTGTTTGTACATTCAAAGTTTAATTTAAAGGAAAAAGGTAGGATCTTTCCCTCGGGTGAAGTAAAGATCACTCCTGCCCTAGCTCCAAAGTGACATCTAGCTCCATCGAAGTGGAGAGTCTAATACTTGCTTGGAAAAATGGATGTTGGGATATCTGTCATATCTATTTCTTTTGCTTCGGTTACTTCTACCATAAAAATTTCATCTGATGGAAGAGAAGCAATTCCCAGGGTGTGTCCCATACCCATAGAATCAAATGGTAGGAGAATAGGTAAGTCCTTCTCTAGCAACTTGACAATTTTTGTGGTAGTCCCTAGTGACACTATTTTTATAACATTGGTCTCACTTTTGAGTACTGGAATGTCCTCGGCTGGATTTGTAATTTCCAACTCCATGGTGGGTATCAACTCTTCTTTTGGTTTCAAATTGATTGGTTTGATGATTTGATTTGTTGGGAGTTCAAACTCGGAGTGAACGCCTGGTCTTTTCTTCAAATCAGCTAGGTGTATATCGAAGGGTTTTGGGTCACCTTGTGCCACAAATATTTTCCCTAAGTGTAGAAAGCTTATTTCTTGGAATAGCATGGAAGGGATTGCCTTCATGCGGTGTATCCATGGCCGACCAAGGATCATATTATAATTGGTTTCCTGATCTATAATATAAAACTCAGTGAGGACCATCTTGGGTCCTAAAGTGACTGGTAAAACTATGGTTCCAATCGAAGTGGCTTTGAGGCTATCATAACCTCTTAGTGTATTTCACGTTGTGGAACAGTTTGTCTCTCCATATCCTAACTTTTGAAGAAAAGTGAAGGGGACTATGTTAACTGCTGCCCCATCGTCAACCATTGCACGTTTAACATAATTATTGTAAATCCATACTTGCAAATGTAAAGCTGGGTCACCTCTTTGTGCAATCTCAGCATCTGTTGGCATTTTGCTTATATCGAATATAAACTCTATATCCCTATCCGGCTGCCCAGGCGGATAAATGTCAAAGTCTACAAGGTTTAATTACATTTCTTGAGGAGCAGTGATGTTGATTAAATGACCAAGGTCTAACGCTTCTAAGAGGGCATCTCTATGGGTGGGAGAGTTCTTTAACAAATCCAAAAAGGAGATGTGAGAGAAGGTTTTAGTTAAATCATTAATTAAATCATAGGCACCTATGGGTTTTACCAATGTTTGTTGACTGTTGTCTGGTTCCAATGGATAACTTGGAGTAGGTTGAGAAGAATAATCCCATGTTCTTGTTATGGTTTCCATGGGTAGCTCGGTGTCTAACTCTACCAAACCAACTATCTTGGTTTGGGGTCGAGTTCCTAGTTGGGGTGCGACTGGTGGATTTAATGAAGTTGAAGCTTCATGATCATTGTTTCCTGTTATGACACCTTTGTTTGTTCCATTAGGATCTAGCCTGTTATTGTTAGAATGGTTTGGGAGAGGATCATTAAAGATCTTGAGGGGTGCATTTTGAGGGGAAACTACCCCTGCATAAGTGTTTGGCATGGGTACTACAAAATTTGCTAAAAAAACATATCTATAAAGAGTTGTTTTTGATCTTCTGGAAAATGCTGCATGAATTTATTGTATTCACAACAAGTCCTAGTATCATGGCCTTGAATCTTGTGGAAGCCATAATATAAATTGGGATTATAATTTCGAGGTTGTTGATTTATAACCTGTTGTGGCCCGAAATTCTGATAAGGTTGCTAGTTGTTAGAGTTAAAATTTTGAGGATGTTGCCTTTGGCTTTGACTCTAATATCCAGCTGGGTTTCGATTTGGACTTTGTGTTATAATTTTTTTTTGTTATTGTTGTTGTTTCCGTGGTGGATGATTAAAATCCACTACGCATTGATTGTTGGAGTAAAATTATTATTTCACTGATTATTAACAGGTGGCAAAATGTTTACTACGTTTTCCCTTTTAACTTGGTCAATTACTCCATCTATTGTAACCCCACGGTTCTTGTTAAGGATCTTAGGTCCTTGATTAGTGTTCCCTGTATTAGAATAGGCCACGGTGTTTTGATTGGGAGTGGTTAATTTCCCATTTGTCCCATATGTCTTACAACCACTATCTATCACTGCTTGGTTGATTCAGAGAGCACTCTCGAGTACTTCATCGTAAGTTCTTAGTGGGAACTTCTGGACTTCTTCCTTTATCTCTCTATTGAGAGAATTAAGGAATAAATCACATAGTTCCATTTGATCCATGTTTGGAGCACTCGTTGATGAGTAGAGAACCGTACGCCATCTTTGAATAAAATGAGCAGCGGATTCATTATGTTCTTGTTTAATATGCAAGAATTCCCTGATTCCTGTTCTTAATAATTTGTTCATATCAAAATCTTTGATGAACTCTGACACGATTTGTTTAAATGAGTGTATCGAAGCTTCAAGTATTCTTTAATACCAATCAAGGGCAATACCTTCCAAGGTCTTAGGGAATATTTTAGTGATAACCCTGTCGCAAGGGAGTAACTCTCATATGGCTATGGCATAGGCTTTAATGTGTGTGTTTGGGTCCCCTTCCCCTTTGTATTTGGGTAAAATGGGGAGAGGTCTTGGAAGCATAACACTTTGTATGGTGAATTCTAGGGGCTCTTTTAAATATTCTGAATAAGTCCCTACCGCATAGGCCTCGACCATCGATGGCATTTGTTGAGGGGGTGGAGGTGGAAAGTGTTGTTGATATGGCGTATCATATGCATTTGTATGGACATAAGGGAATCCCTATGGTTGAACAAACATCCTAGGAGAAGAGAACATGTCTTTGTGTGGTGACCTTGAATAAATGTTTAGGTAAGGAGGAGCATTATTCTGGTATGGGTTGTTTGGTGCCAAGCTGGGAGATGTCATGTTTTCTACTGGAGTGGTGTTTAAAAATGTGGTCCTAGTGGGTGTTTGTTGTGGGTAACTATAGGGGTTTTGAGGAGGCATGCCTAACTTTCCTATTCCTGTTAGGTGGTCGACCTGACTGGGATGATGCAGAGGGTTGGGGATTCCTGCTTGCCTAAAATATGAATTTTGGTTTGCTTGAGCAATTTCCAGCCCTCTATCCTTTTCAGCAAAGGCTGAAATGACCTCCATTGGTGAAGACATAGTGCTTTTCCTTAAGGGCGTTTGTTTTATAGCTTCAGGTTGTAAAGGGGTATGATACCCCACTATGAATTGATCATTTCCCTGCTAAGCTTCACCGAGGGTATTTCCCATAGGTGGAGGAATGGGGGTGTTTTCCTGGAATATGGTATCAGATTGTATTTGTAAACTCCCTATAGGTGGATACATATTTTGGAAGCATTGTTCTCTTTTAGTGAAGCGTGCTAAGTACTCCTCATCCAAAAAGGGGAGTGGGTTTGATTGTCTACTGATCTGTGGTCTGAACAAGACTCGAGGAGATGAAGCGGATTCCCCAGTAAACTTCATATTATTAGAGCCTGATGGCTTTGGCTGTTGTGTTTGTGCAAGTTGATCAAACTCCTCAATTCAGAAGAAAGACCTTGAGCTAGTTCTTTGAGGGGGAGTTTGAGACGACAAGTAATTACTTGAATAGTTATCAGCCCATGCAGAAAGTGAGGGCGATGGTTGTCTATTTGTTTGACTATAGTTTACTTCGAGACCTGAGAGAGGTCTGCCATATGCATCGTATCCTGACATATTCGAGGGGTATATGAATACCCACAGAATAATGGGAAAGAGCGAAGGTGGATGAGAGAAATGAAAAATAATAAAAGGAAGAACTAGTTTGTTCACGTCGGGTTTACCAATTTTGTACGATGGAAAAGTGACATGCGAGCATGGGAATCTACAAGTACCTCTTCCTCGTACCTGACCTCCCGAGGTCATGTCGAGACAGCCGGTGAATGTTGAATATGAATGGATATAGACAAGCTAATCGGGTAATCTTATATCCTCAATACGCAATAATGGAATCTACGAATCTAAGGTGAAGAAGGCCCTCCTAACCTGAATTGGTGTAATGGTTCGTTCAGATATAATGGCTGTTCGGAGGCTCCAATCAATGTTGAGCTCTACTGAGATCCTGTTTCTTGGTTGTTGGATACGTGGGAAGTGACCTGTGGGAGCTTCGTATATATCTCCAGACAAGGTCATGAAAATGGTGATAGGCGGTTTAGTGGATTTGTAGTGAACTATGGGTGGTTTTTTGGTCTAGCCCAGAAAATATTAGATTGATTGGCTTCTATGTTTAATATGGAGAACTGTACTATAATATCTGGTGGGAGTGGTGAGGATCTAAATACCAGCATTCGCAAGCCGGTGTCAATACTTAACTTATTTGTAGGCCCGTTGGGTTGTGGGACTTGGGGATCACAACCGTGAGTTCGTGGTTGTTGTGGACCTGTTATGGTCATGTGAAGAATCAATCCCTTCTTCCAACTATCCAATAATCATACGCCTTTTCAGCCTCTATGTTTAGAACTAGAAGTTGTATAATTTTCTCAGAGTACCTAACAGGTGTTCTGGCAACTTGAATGCATAAGCTAGTATCTATGTCAACGAGGAGGTCTCCTGCATCAGGTTGTGGAACCAAAGGATCGTAACCAAATGTTTGCTCTCTTTCGAATCCTTGCACAGTCATTCAGATGTTTTATCAAGGCAGTCTATAGTTTGGATGGTTTGACCAAAATGTGTAAGCTTTGTCGTCTTTGATATTTAATCCTCTTAGTTGTTCACTAATTGCTTGTAAGTTTGTTGTTTCTTGAAAGACATGTATCCTAAGGTCTTGATCTATATCAGCTAATGTTGTGGGTAGATTTGGCTAGGGCACTATGGGTTCAAATATATATTCTCGAGGCTCTCTAGGTCTTGTGATTGTCATACAAAATGATTCATCTTTTAACTAACATTAATGACCTAATTACAAAAGAAGTATTTACACTATGCAAGCATTCTTCTATTTTTGTATTTTCAATTATGTATTTCAACAAATTAAAGAGCAACTATTCTAGTATATTTAGAAAAATGAACAACAATCTAGTGAATTTAAAACAAACAAAGTAGCCTGGTGTGGCTATTTGCCTGTGCAGTTGTGATTTTATCCTAAATATCTAAGCAACTAATTATATTAAATTGAAAGGCTCTCGATCCTACCTCAGAAGTGAGGAGTGAATCATAGTTTCTTAGAAACTATCAATCCCCACAGCTTCCCTGGTGATATCAAGAGTGAACTTTGAACTGAAATAAAGTAATTCACTACTCTATTTGATATGTTGTAACTAGAAATTTGATAGCTCAAACCTGGCATTTACAGAACAGTGGTAAATCTAGTTGTGTGTGATTTCATCCCCTCAGTGTGATCTCCTCATTCCTTCCTGTCCTCATGAATCTAGAAAAGTGTGTATATGATAGTATCAATAGAAGATGGTATTCAAACAATGGCAGCTTTGGATATAGACTGAATACAATGTGAGTAGGAGAGGGATAGCGCAAGTGAACAGAGCTTGACTATGCAGTTCCTAGCGGGATTTATTGCAAGAATACAACACAAGTGTACTGAGAGTTTTAGAATCTATCCTTGTGAAAAAACAAAACCTGAAAGTTGAATGGATTCTAGTCTAGAATTGAAGCTATTCTATGCTAAACTGATTGTATGGAGCAGCAATGGAACAAGACTAAATGACCTCTAAAAGACCAATAATGATGCAAAACATGAAATTGATAGAATTCTAAGCAAGAAATTTAGAGATTGAATAAGAGAATTGAGAAGATGAGGGGCCAATTTGCTTGAAAACAAGCTGGCTATTTATAACCAATGCATTTAATAGAGGGTAACTCCCATTTGAACTCTTTTACTATAAACAAAGGAAAAATACTATTACCAGGGGACCAAAAACAATAATGTAAGCTAAAGTGGTTGAAGAAATAATGTAAAACCGAAGATTTACATTTGACGCAATCATAGGAAGGATCTAGAAAATGCGTACAGGACCGCCACCCTGTCCTAGGGCGGCAGTTACGAGACCACCGCCCTATCCTGGGCAATAGTCATGGACCGCCACCCAGGCAGGGCGGTGGTTTCATCACCGAATCCTAAATGTAAGAAAACAGGGGGGCAAAGGGAAAAAAAAAGCATACAGAGGCCGAGTGGGGCATGCGGGATATAAACGTATACTTGGCGAGCCTTTCTGGATTCTGAACACCTTTCAAGGAGACCTATATCATCATTGGGGCATGTGTAACATCGTTCTGGTGGTGTAGTACCCTACAATTTTGGGTACGTATAGTCACCAATACTCTTCTTTTCTAATAGGAATATCCATAGCAATGATCATTTTACTCCTAATCCATAAAGAGGTTCTCATTGTTATTATTCCTCCCATAATGATTGTTACCAACCTCTGACTAAGAAGGATTTGAGACAATGTCTACACCAACCATTCAACATGGTTATTGATCTTTTTTTACCTCTTCTTTAATGGCATGATGAAACAATGTTTTTTGGTGGCATGAAAATTGGGGTCATTCTTATGTAAAACATTGGGACCTTATCTCATTTGCTTATACCGTTCTCCTTGGTGATAACTTTGATAATGAATCCATCACTAATGAGAGATTAGATGAAGCTTTAAAGGAACATGAAAAACAACAAAAATCCAAAATGGGGTAGTTCATATGGATAATAAACACATTAAAGTATATATTGACCCTCTCTTTGATCACTCTAACTTTAACCAATCTACTCTGCATCCTACTTAGAACAATAATGTATCCACCAAAGTGGTTAAAACTTCACATAATTCTAAGTAGTACATCTGTGAAAACCATAGTTAATATGCAAGGTGTTATATGTATCATTCTTTGCATTGACCCTACATAATCTTATGTTCATCACATAACTTACAGAACCATCTACTCATGATCTCAAAACCAAACATTTAATGAACAAAAATCCAATTATTATTCTATAGTCCAAATAATATGAACCTATATGAATTCTTCTACATTGTTGATATTTTATATAATTTCTCCATCATCTTTATATATCATCGACCCTTATGAATCTATATTGTTGGTATTGTGTTATCTCATCTATTTTATTTATCACACCATCATCACCTATGGAGATCTTTCTTCCATGCTCGATCTCATACATATAGAAAAATAAATAAAAGAATGGAGTAAACAACAAGCCCCACACCTTCATAACCACTTTAGCATGATCTCCCATTGGTTTATAATGTTACATAGTTTAACCATGAATATTAGGACCCCATTAGAGAACTCTTTAGACTCCCAATCAAATCCCATTTCTAGAATGTATTTGCACATCACCTAAACATTGTGAGTGCTTCATGTCAACCTTATTTACCATGAATATTATCTTCCACCCACTTTGCAGCAAGAGCCTACCCAACATGTTTTTGAGGAGAGTATATTATGCCAATGTGAATATCTATCCATTCAAATCATCCTTTCTATTCACAATTATTTTTGAATTTACTTCCCACTCAATGTTATGATTCTAATTGAGCTTCTCTTTCATGTTAAAAATTCTCCCCTTTATTAAAATTAAAACTGGCCAAAATATGGTTAAGATAGTCCTCATAGATAAAATTTTTGGTACTCGTGTTACCTCCCTTGATTTCATCAAAACACTTGGTTATTATATCAATAATATTAAGTATAATAAGATCATACAACAAGGTTATGATTGCTTATAAACTCCCCCTATGTGTTGCATTAAGTTACTAACTAACTAAAATTAACTAAGATGGGAGATAATTATAGTTAATCTAATCTAGAATAACATGTAAATATAGTAGATAGATGTAGTTAATAAATATGGAAATGACCCAAGAAACTAAGCTAATGGAAATAGAAACTCTAATATGCAAGAAGAGCAAGGAAGTGACTCAGGTGATTAGAGAAGTTTGATGGACTATGTTGTAGAGGTGACATGGGAAACTGGAAGTGTGAATGGCTATGTAGAGGCCCTAAAAAGGATGGATCTAAGCTATCTAGCTAGACTGGAGTGCCCTGTAGAATGGGTGCCCTGGTTTGTGCAAAATCTCCATAACTGAGTTTCTCAGGTTTGAAAGATGGTCAAAAACCCTCATTTTGTGTTGCATCACATTTGTTGCATTGTGCCAAGTTTCCCTGATAATCCAAGATGAAAGAAATCCTTACAAAACCCTAAACAATCATCAATCCCTAAAAAAATTGATATGATAGGTTCAAACTAACCTCAGCTACCACAATGGTGGTCTTACTAACTGAGTGTTGCACAACATTCTAGACCTAAATGTAGTTGTGTGTGTGTGTGTGTATTTGTGTGAAACATGCCCTAGGTGCTCTTGTGCTAGTCACACTTTGTGATGTAGAGAGCTAACTATGTCTATAAAAAAATGTAATAGAATGGTGGATGAAATACAATAGAATCTTCCCCCTATGTTTATGTGATGCAAATATCCCATCCTTGTCCCTTTTTGATGGAGCTATGTGGATGCAAATGACCTCAAAATGTTATAGATGGATGAAACTCTAGGTGGATGGTGGTAGTGACTAGTTCTTGGTCCCACATTATGGTATCATAAATTTATATTTATAGGGTTCTCTTTGAACAAATTTCATAATTAACACTGAAATGGTCGACCACTACAAATATAAAGACCTCAAACTACTAGAAAGAGCCCAAAAGTGACAAGAAAGTTCAAAAAGGACTGGGGCACCCCTAGTGGGACCAAGGCACTCATGGGCACCCCAGTACTAGCATGGGCTCCGTAGTCAAGTCTAAAATGACGAAAGATGATGAAAACTGATTGGGCATGTGTGTGGTGGAGGTCGGGAATGACGATAGTAATCAAATAAAAATGACCAAGAGAAAGGGGGATAATTAGTACTTTCTTCACTGAAAAACCCTCTAAATAGTAGTATGAGACTGAGACTAAATATTACCAAAAGTGCATGATTTAGTGTCTACATTTTCCCCCACTTTTTGTTGGTGACCGAAAAGCGCAGTAATATATATTAGATAGAGATGCGTACCTGATAACCATGTAGATCGATAAAGTAAAGCATTTTGAAGCACTAGAAAAAGCATGGAATGATAAAAATATGATGGATCATGGAAACCAAAGATGAAAATGTGTAAAAATAGTGATGAGAGTGAACCTAGAGGGAAAATTCATGTGCTGATGTCGATGTTTGTAGTGTACCTTCATGAGTATGTGAAGTGTGCTTCTGGAAAGTGTCATTGTTGACATCGTTATTGGTGTTATTATTTTTGTTGCCCCCATTTGACTTCTTGTTTCTCATACGATCGGACCTACAAGGAGAAAATGATCAAGTAGTTAAATATGTATGTAGTATGTGTAAAAACAAAATGTAAAAGATACATATATGTAAAAATCATGTGAATGTAAAATACACAAATGAAAAATGTAAATGGAACATGTGCACCTAATCCATGTTTAGAGAAAGAGTGTAGAAGGATATCCTATATTGCAATTTTTTTAGGTGATCTCACACCACCTTAGCTGAAGATGTGTAGAGAGAAAGATGCATTATTCTCCTTCTTGTAACTACTTCCCTGAAGATATGAAGAGATCTTTGTATTATCTAGTTTTTTGGGTGATCCGACACCGGTGGTAGAAAAATTATTGGGAGGAATTCCATTGTATCCTTCAATCTTTAACTTCTCCCCCGAATGCTAAGGAAAACCATGTCCTATAAAACCCATTGTTTATGGGGTTTGTAGACTGGTTTGAACCCACTCGTTATATATAATTGAACTGAACCAGTGTAAAATCTATTTGTAGAGTGTAGAAAACCCCAAATGATATCCCCCCTCTTTGGAGGTGCATGTGGTGTCGTTGATAGGAGAATACGACCCCAAAAGAGGACCAACCGCATGAACTCTTTAACTCTTCCCTGCATGGGGAAGGGAATGCGCTTGGTAGAAACCAAGGCACAAAAAAACAAGAAGGCTATCCAAAAAAATTACTAGTACGAAAGCATGAATGTATAAATCAATGTGTAATCTATGCAAACCGTGTATAAGCTATCAAATAAAGTCGTAAACACGCAAGAACAAAAATATAAGCCACACAAAGTAGGTTGCAAACATGGGACATCACTCATGATGTCGCAAGACACGTAAGGCCATCATGGCCACATACAAAAAAAAAAGTGTGTGCACCAAACATAGGGACAATCCCGCTGACAAGAGCAAACAATAACATAAAATGTAACAAACAAGTATGGAAGAAAATATCCTTGCATAACAAATTTTACACATGAAGCACCCATTAGCATGTTAGAAAGATAACTAGTATGTAAAAAGTATATATAAGCAAGTAATGTAAAGTGTTAAGTACAAAATGAAACCATAACACCTGTGAGAGATGAATGTGTATGCCTCATGTGATTGGTGTAGGAAGGGTAGAAGGCGAGCATCCATGTTGCATGTAAGAGACCTGTATCTGTGATCAAAGATAGAAAAATACGTGAATGCGAATGTGTGGATAATATGGATAAATGAAATACAAGTAAGATAACTAGTATGTGTAATAAAGCGGCCATGAACAAGCAAAAGTAAGAAAGAGTAAAAGCAACCATAGTATGTAGTATGCTCAAGATGGATGGAATGGAATGCAAGATGAAGTGATAGGATCCATGTGCCCCCCAAATGAATGGAAATGTATGTAATGAGGTTCATTATGTTTTCCCCCTCAGTAGTCAAGAATGAATAGTAAATGAGAGTACGTAATCAGGGAATGGTTGAAGTGTGTGTTGTGTCTAATCGCGGTGATGATTATGTATGTGTAGTGACGACATGCGACCTAGAAATGATGTACATGAGTGAACCCTATAGCCGAAGTGTATATCACGAAAAAATGAGTGGAGTGATGATTTATCCTAAATCGCATATCACTACAAGATGAATAGTAGGGACTTGTGATGTAGCATAAAGCGTATACCACTACATGATGATAGAGTAAGTGAAGAGTTAGCCTATAATGTGTGTCACTTTCCTAGAAATGTCACATGATGAGAGGTCAAATGATAAATGTGTGATGATTGTAGGGTCCATTTGATTTGTAAACCCTTGGCAGTCAAGTTTGGACTGAGGAACTAAAGTGCATCATAGGATAGTGAGTACATCCCGTTGAATACAATGTAGTATGTGTGATAATAGATGACCATGTGATGAGTAGAATGTGTAAATACGTGATATGTAGAATGTGATGCAACATGTGTAGAATGAGTAAAGTGTAATGTATGGTATGTAATGTAGAATGTGTAGATAGACTAGTAACGTAGTATGTAGGATGCAATGCTAGATGAGTATGATGAAGACTAGGATGATGTTTGATGTATAAATGTGCAAATGGAAAAATGTTGTAGACTAAATGTATAATGTAGGATCTATGTTGTGTGATGTGTGAATAGGTGTAGTGTGTAAGACCTATTGTGCAGTGTGTAGAGCTCATGTGTAATACACCCTCAAAAATCAAGTGTGAACCAAAGCACAAGATTGTGTGATCGGGTAATGGTCGAATTGTGTTACTCTAAGCGTAGTAATTTTTAAGATGCATTATATTGAGTGGATTTTTAGTAGTTTTCCTAAAAGGGTGGTGAGGCGATAGAATCCACCACCAAGCTTATCAGTGATAATGTATGGACCAAGCCAATTGGGTTTAAATTTTCCTTGAAGTGGTACCTCTGCATTTGTATTCTTTTAATATTTTTTCAAAACAAGGTCACTGATGTTGAAATATTGAGAGAGAGGTTTGCGGTTGTAGGCATGGGTGATTTGAGATTGATATACGTGAATATGCTCGAGTGCTTGGACATGACGAGAGTCCAACATTTCTAGTTCATGTAATCTATTTTCACAATATTCATTATCTTTAAGTATTCCTTTAAGAGAGATCTGCAAGGATGGTATCTCGAGCTCAAGCAGGATGAAGGCCTCAACACCATAGACCAAATAAAAAGGGGTGGCGTTAGTAGGTGTATGAAAACTAATACGATAAGCCCATATGGTGTAGAGTAGTTGGTTGTGCAAATCAGTACCACTAGAGTCAACAATTTTGTGTAATATTCTTATAATGCTTGTGTTGGTGGCCTCAATTTGACCATTTCCCTGCAGATAATAAGGTGTGGAGAATGATTTCTTGATTTTGAATTTAGCACAAAACTTTTTGACATCCATTTTTGAATGAAGATTTTTTATCAACGATTATATCGGAAGGCGCACCAAAACATGTGATAACATGTGTGGTGAGAAAGTTACAAATATCCGTACTAGTGACTCTTCATAGGGGAGCCGCTTCGACCCACTTAGTAAAGTATTCGATATCTGTAATGATGAATTTATGTCATTCGGCATACTCGAAATTGTTCATACCAATGAGGTCAAATCCCCAAAGGGAGAAAAGCCAAGTAAGCACAATGGGGTGGAGGTCATACGTGGGTGCATGATGGAGATTACAATGTTTTTGGAATTTTTCACAACCAGTAGCATATTAGAGGAAATATTATTCCATTGTAGGCTAATAATATCCTTAGCATAAAAGCTTATGTGATATAGCTTTTCCCGAGAAATGACCACCACAGATGTTGTCATGAATTTGTGAGATGGAAGTGGGAATATTTGTGAGTGCAAGGCAACGTAGAAGCTGACCATCAATAGCACACTTAAACAATTATGTCCCAATGATAACATAACGAGTAGCCTCACGATGCAACCGGTGAGCTTCATGAGGTTGGATAGTGTCAGGGATAATTTTCTTATATAAGTAATTATAAATTGGCATGAACCATTCTAAGTTTTCATGATTGCGCATTATGGCACAAGATGCAAGAGGTAATGCAGAGATAGAAGGATGTCATAAGTGCATAATGATGAATGTGGCTTGGTCATCTGTGATGTCTTGTGGGATGAGTGATGTAGCACTAGCCATGGCATCTGCATGACGATTATCCTTGCGAGGAATGGTAGTGATGGATTAGGACTCGAATATAGCTAGGAGATATTTGACAAGTGTATTATAAGGAATTATATGCTCCTCCTTTGTATTATATGTATCATTGACTTGATTGATGACTAATTGAGATTCACTATGTATACATAAGCTACTAATGAGGATTTTTTGAGCAGTAAGTAGATCTAGAATGATAACTTCATAATCTACGATGTTATTTGTACAAGAAAACCCTAATTGATATGCAAAGGGGAGTGGGTCACCATGTGGGGTAATGAAGATTATCCCAGATCTAGCACCAGATCTACAATGAGAGCCATCAAAGTACATTTTCCATGTATATGGCTCAATAGTATAGGTAATGAAATCATCATGAAAGAAATCAGAAATGGGTGATGCATCCAAGAGTGGTGCCACAACTAATTGATCAATGATAACTTTTCCTTTGATAAATTTTATGGTATGAACTTAGAATCGAATTCGGTGAGGAGCATGACCCAATGAGCCAAATGTCCTGACAGGTGTGTGCAGGATAGGAGGTAATGTAATGGATTGAACTTTTTTATAATAAGTACCTCATTGTTGAGGAGATAGTGTCGCAATTTGTCTGCAACAAAGACAATGCCAAGGCACAATTTTTAAATGTAGCTATAATTACATTCGTAAGAGAGTGCATTATGATTGATGTAGTATATGGCTTGTTTGCATTGGGAATCATCATGTTGTGCAAATAAAGCACCCAATGCATGAAACATAGCAGAGATATACTACAAGAAAGGTCGATCAACTAAAGGAGGAACTAGCACAGGTGGATTTAAAAAATAAGATTTGATATCATCAAATGCTTGTTGAAATTGATCATATTAAACAAACTTGGTATATTTCTTCATGATTCGTGTGAACGGTTGGGTCTTATCAGCAAGTTGTGTAATGAATCATCGAATAACTTGAATGTTACCCTGTAATGATCATAATTGATGTAAGTTTTTGGGTGGAGGCATATTGATAATCAATTTTATTTTGTTAGGATAAATTTCAATGCCACATTGAGAGATAATATATCCAATAAGTTTACTTGTTATGACCCAAAAAATACATTTTTTTGGATTCAAACACACATGAAATTTTTGTAATCATTCAAATAGTATTTATAGATCCTTCACATGAGAATATTGTTACCTAAATTTTTCCAAGATGTCATTACATAATCCTAGATGATCTTGTGAATGTAGTCATGGAATATATGTGTCATTTCCCCTTGGTAAGTAGCCCTAGAATTTTTAAGGCTGAAGGGCATGACTGTATAGCAAAATGTATCCCATTGCGTGGTGAAGGATGTCTTTTCTTAGTCAGCTGGGTTGATCTTGATTTGATTTTAGCCTACAAAGCCATCCATGAAAAAAATAATATCATATCCAGCTGTAGAGTCAACAATAACGTCGATGTGTGGCAAGGGAAAACTATCCTTAGGGAAATCTTTATTTAAATCACATAAATCACTGTAACAACAAATGAAACCATCTGGTTTCATGATCAAGATGATATTAGATAACCATTCAGGATAGTCAATGACATGAAAAAAACCTACATTGAGAAGCTTCTAAATTTCTTCTTTAAATAAGAGGGATAATTTGGGGGGCATCTTACGAATTTTCTATTAGACAGGCTTGGCACATAGATTAAGGACAATATTATGCATTTCCACACATGGTTCAATACCCATCATATCACTATAATCCCATGCAAAAATATAAGAGAAATGATGAAGGAATTACTTGATATATTTTTGTTCGTTGGGGGTAAGGGAAATGGAGAGCAAAACTATGCTTGCATTTTCAAATGTTCCCAAGTTGTATTGTATTGTTTCTTCATTGAGAAGGGTTGAATGATCTTTCAATATATGGATCATTAGGAATAGTTTCAGATAGATCGGCATTGTCAGTGGCAACATCATATTCTTTGAGATAAGACATATTAGTGAGAGATAAAGGATGATGCCTCTTATGATGAAAAGAGGGAAGATGATCATAATCACCCATGAAATCAAGTAGCACATTATCCATAGAAAAAGTATTGAGGGTATCCCAAATAGTAGATGCATCATCACTAATGAATTATGGATGCACTAAGGGAAGTGAAGTAAAATGAAAAGTTGTATAAGTATTCATAGGAGGCGTAGAAGGATGTTGATACCATAGCTTGAACTTGTGTGACCATGTAAGGAGATCCCAAATCTTAGTGACTTTATGTTCCTTTTGATCTACCTTTGTATTAGAGAAGCCAAAGTGGAAAAAATATTCATTCCCTAACCCATACCTATAAAATTCTTGAGTAATATCAGATGAAGTGGGAATATCAGTAGCTTGTTGAAGAGAGTTACAATACTCAAAAGGTGATGGATCATCTAGTACATCATATACAGTGCCTTGATGATAGAATTTAAGTAGTGCATGTAGTGTAGAGGGGACCACATTTATATCATGGATCTAAGGTCACCCTAGAAGGATATTATAATTAAGGTTATTAGGCATGACATGGCAAAAAATATTAATTGTACACGGACCTATAGTGATGCATAATTAGACAGTTCCGAATACATACTTTGGAATGTTATCAAATCCACAGATAGAGATGGATGAAGGAGCCAAATATGCTTATGACATATGTAAACGATGAAGGAAAATGATGTTATAAATATTGAGGTTAGATCCATTCTCAACTAAGGCATATTTGACTCCGAATTTGTTAACGAAAACTTGAATATACAAGGGAGGATCATGTTGTAGTATTTCTTGAGGAGGTAAATCATCTATTATGAAAGTTCTTTGATCCTCATTAAGGGATCAAGAAAAAGTGAACTTATGGTATACATATTCAGGAAAAGTATGAGGAGGGATGTAATTAGCAGCCAAGTACTTCATAATCTTATCGATATAATTAGGGTGATTTTGTAAATAAGTTTGAATAGAGATATTCATGGTGAGAGGAATCTAGGATGAAATATACCCTAAAACTATAAGCAATGATTAAATATCCTATAAGCATGGAGATCAGGTTCACCAAAATGATTAATTAAAATGGGAGATAATGATAGTTAATCTAATCTAGAACATCATGTAAATACAATAAATAGATGCGGTGAATAAATATGGAAATGACCCAAACAAATAAGCTAATGGAAATAGAAACCCTAATATGCAAGAAGAGTAAGGAAGTGACTCAGCTGATTAGAGGTGACTGGAGAAACTAGAAGCAAGAATGACTATGTAGAGGCTCCGAAAAGGATGGATCTGAGCTATCTAGATGGACTGGAGCTCCTGGAGAGGGAGTGGGGCACCTACGGGTGCTCTGATCTGTAGAATGGGTGCCTTGGTCTGTGAAAAAGCTCCAAAATTGAGTTTCACAAGTTTGATGGATGGTCCAAAACCCTCATTTTGTTTTACATCAAATTCACTGCATTGTGCCAAGTGTCGATGATAATCCAAGATGAAAGAAATACTTGCAAAACCCTAAACAATCATTAATCCCTAAAAAATAAAAATGTATATGATAGGTTTAGACTGACCTCATTTACCACAATGGTGGTTTTACTAACTAATAATTGTACTACATTCAAGACCCAAATGTAGTTTTGTGTGTGTGCGTGTGTGTGAAACATGCCCTAGGTGCTCTTGTTCCAATCACACTTTGTGATGTAGCGAGCTAACTATGTGTAGAAAAAAATGTACTAGAATGGTGGATTGAATAGAATAGAATCCTCCCCATATGCTTGTGTGATGCAGATATCCCATCCTTATCCCTTTGTGATGGAGCTATGTGGATGAAAATAACATCCAAATGCTATAGATGGATGCAACTCTTGGTAGATGATAGTAGTGACTAGTGTTTAGTCCCACATTATGGTCTCACAACTTTATATTTATAGGGTTCTCTTGATCTATTTTTGTAATTAACCTGTAGACACCAGTTTTTGGTGTGACCCCTCTCATTCTCCTTCATGCAAATTCCCCTCTCTCCTTTATCTTTCCTAAGTTTGAGTAAATTCCATCTATTTACTCACCTTATTTAATTAATTATCAAATGGGCTCCATGTGGACCCATTTGATAATTAAAATTTTGGCATTATCTCCCATATCAATTTTATTCAATTCATGGGTAATAATACACCCATCTGACACCCCTTTCTTAATTTTAAAAGATGGAATCTATTATCTCACCTACCATGTCAATCATGCTCCCCACTCCATCTAATAAGTCGAACCATGGGCCTCACATGATCACATCATGTCTCTTAACCCAGGTTAATTTATCAAACCCCAGTTATTTTTTAACCCCAATCTAACCTCACCTCCAAGTTATAAATATGGGTTTTCACCCATCTTTCAAAGGGACATGGAAGGAAGGACTGAGACCTAGACCTAGACCTGGACCGAAACCAAGGAGGAGTATGAAATATCTGCGTATTGAAGTTTTTAGAGAGGAAAATAAAGTGCTTAATTAAGTTTTGCAAGTTTGAGGTCAAGGAAATTTTATTCCATTGTTAGAAGTTAGAGGTGAGGAGTGTGGGATAAATCTTTGCCATTTTTCGTCATCTTTCCATCCCGATGCCCAGTTCATCTCCATATTAGAGCACAAGCTAAGTCACCTTGTCATTTTAGTTACTTTTTATTTTGTATTTCACTTTTTTTTGCATGCTATCTACTGTTTATCATCTATTGCTATCTTTCTGGACACGGGGGTTGAAATCCTCCAAGGGAGTTCATAGCCTCTTGGAACCGGTATTATCTAGGTAACCCTCGCCTATTGTTATAGAATCACATATGTTTTAGTTTTTCAAATATTATCACATATCTATCTTCTTTTGTCACCAATCTATCTTCTTTGCACATGTAGATTCATATCAACATCTGAGGTCCTAAGCCCTACATCATTCAATTTTTCTAGTGGCTTCTAGTATCGGCTTTCACCCGCATGAGAATTAGGTTTTCTAATCAACATAACCCCGAAATGTCCAACCACTAAAAATATAAAGACCTAAAACGGATACAAAGATCCAAAATGTGGTGAGAAAGTTCAAAAAGGACTAGGGAACCCATGGGCGCCCCATTACTAGCTTGGGTTCCCCAGTCAAGGCTAAAATGACAAAAGATGAAAAAAATTGACTGTGCATGTGTGTGGTGGAGGTCAGGAATGATGATAGAAATCAAATAAAAATGACCAAGAGATGGGGGTTAATTAGTACTTTCTTCACTCAAAAACCCTATAAATAGTAGTATGAGACGGTGACTAAATATTACCCAAAGTGTGTAAAATTTAGATTCTACAACTATCTATCACCATGCCTCCTAGTATCATCTATGTAAAAATCATGATCTTAAACTTCCCTTTATTTTATAATATCCTCCTAGGTCATCCACAGACCCATTGCATACATATCATCCACCTTATAATATGTTGAGTTCATATATCAAGGATCTATTTGTAAAGTATAAGGTGACATTAATCCTTAGAACTTATACCTCTTTCAAGAACAGGGTGAATTAAATATTCCCACTTTAGAGGAGATCATTCCTCCTATTCCATTTCATGAATAAAAATTCTCTATCATGTTGATTCCCTTCATGGCTATAGTGGTCATCTTGAGGTCATCGACCATAGTCCACCCAATCTTCTTGACTCAAATGATGAAAAAACTAATGAAATCATTCTTACGATCAAAATTTCTTATCTCCATGATCTCATTATCTGATAGTTACCTCTTTCATATGACCTCTTCCATGTAACTAGAAGGATGCTAGATAATCTCCCATTACTATTACTCACACTAAGTGTCCTCTCGTAGAACATCTCATTCTAACTAATACTATCCTCAAATCATGTTCTAATGTCATTACTACACCCAAATATGATGATGGTTATACCCTAGATAAATTTTTCTTAGTAGGCTAGGTCCAGGATAATAGTGTGGCTATTTTTTCTATTAGGAATCATTGTAGTTTCAATTTACTTATAGAATTAACACTATTCATGTCTCATCAAGAGACAAAACTATTGACTTTGACCTTGAACAATACAATTTTATGGATGATGAGGGGTTTTTATCTTATTATAAGGATGATCTAACACATTTCACTTCTTTAATTAGCAATTTGATGCCTAATCCATAAATGTCTGCCTTAGTTAGCTTCACTACTCTCTTTACACCTCGTGCAACATTTCCTCATTCTTTTACTCATCCTTATTTTTTAAATGTTCCTACAGACATACCTTCCCTGAGGTCACCTACAACTCTTCTTGCCATTATGTCTTCAACCTCGCCCAAGGATGAACCATACTACACATGGCATGAGGCTCTAGGGCATGATTTTGTATATTGTAGAGCCTATCAATGACATATGAATACACCATAAGCTAGAGGTTAGTCAAGATCAAAAAAATAAATCCACATGAACCTCTTCTTCTACACCCCTATATATATCATCATGTATTTTGTTCTCATACTGATGACTCTTTCCAAGTTATCCACTACAAGTATCAAATTCAAGAACATTCTCCTTATGTTCTTAAGAAAAGGGATCATTATTCACCATTACCATAACCTTCTTTTATGCCATCATCTAGTTTTATGCCTATTCATTCTTCCCCCCATCCATCCCTTGATGATATCCACCATGATTTTCTCACACAAAATTTTGAAAGAATCAATGATTCTACATTTACCACATGATCATATTTCCATCACACAATCAACACCATTCAATAAAATATAGAAGACCTCATGTTTCATATTTGACATCAAATATTGCATCAAATAAACAAAATTATGATGTAGGAAAGGAAATAACATTCATATACATACATCAATAATCAAGAAATCTTAGCAAATGTAACTTTACTTAGCTCTGCCCCTTTGAGGATCATTTCATCCTTCATGATGGTTTTTTCTTGTTTATGGAGTCAATATTTTTCTTAAGGAGCTTTAGAAATCATTCTATTTAGTCTCATACTCTTGTCCTTGATTTTAATTCATCCATCCAATAATCATTCTTCTCTCAAGTTAATTGGCACTTACATTATAGACTCCTCTCTTTTTGAATTTTTCCTCTAGGCCTCTTATCTCAAGCATGCCTTCTTTATGTCTTATCTCTCTTCAGAATCTATCAGATAAGTTCCCTACTCAAAAACTTTAAGGAATGGTTATTGGAATACCCAAAATGAATCAAAACAACACAATTTGCAATGATTCTCTTCTTTACACAAATTATCCTTCCACTCTTTAAACAATGCAGTTTTTGTGCATGTATCGGTTTTGGTTTATAGTGGTGTTTGAGAGACCTCATAATATATTTTAGGATTATTTTTCTACTCCAGAGGTGTCCTCAAAGTTTTAGGATCCAACTCCTTGTATAACTATTTATTCTTCCCTTTTTGTGTTTTGATTTGTAACCCTTGACTAGGGCTGGTACAAGGAACTGTCATGCATTAAACTCATTTTGAATAATCCATTTGAATAATCATATAAGTTTTAGGGCTTCCTTCAAGGTTTAGAGATAGGATCCTTTGTAAAAATTGCACTCTAGACTAGGTCTAGATTGTAGATCTCACTATATTCCCACACTGTCAGCAATAGATCCAAATTTTACCAATAAAACATTAAAATTCCTCTTGAATCACCTCATAAATTCCCTTATTGTTTTTATTTCCAATTTTAAGAGGAAAAAATGTGGTTTTAAGGCTCAATTATCAATCCCTAGCTCTCCTTCACTGTAATTCTCAGTCAAGTTCAAGAGTGATAAAAGACTTAAAACTTTCTTCTTCAGTGGATTTAAGACTTCAACTTTGTTCCTAGGGTCTGTGATATCCTCTTACCTCTTTTTATTTTTTTAGAGATTCATGAAAAATATCACATTCCATCCAACTAACCCAAAGTTAATCCCTTACTCACGTTGGAGGTAGAGTTATATCACAGTTAACAGGATTTGGGAATTATAATGAAATAACTCTTATTTGTTTACTCAAACCACTCTCTCATATGATCAAAACCTTAATGCAAAACCTTTCTTGTAGAATGTAGTGACAAATAATTCTTTACTATATGAAAATATAAAACACATTTTTCAGTTAGGGTAATGCAATGAAACCCTAACATGCAAGAATATCAAAGGTATAGAGATCTATTACCATACATTTTCTTACCATCATTCAAGATTACTTACTTGGATACTTATAAGCCCATGTGCATTCCCATAGATCAAAGGCCAAATAGAGGAATTCCTACATCTCTCTACTCCTATGCAGTCACAATCCACAATGAGTATCGCCATGCAATGCAACAAAATACACTTCCCTGTCCTTGATCATCATAATCTCTTACTTATTCAAAGATCTATCATAAATAGTTTTTTCCCTAACATGACATGTATAATTAGCTTCTTTACAGAGATACCATTCACTTTTATAAAGTCTCAAAGTACCATATAGTCCTAGTTTATACATGTAATAGATCATGAAATAGAGTGCACCCACATTCAAACGTTCTCTCAGTAATTACAAGCATTATTTCATGTATAAAATGAGAAAATATAAGGGATTCCTCTCATGCATAGTAATAATCACTAGAACATGCAATAACCATCAAAATTAACTCACACATAATTCTTACAAAATCCCTCACTATCCTTGCTCGAGTGAATTCACCTTTCAATCCCATAGTGTAAATTTTCACCACATACAAGCATATAATCTAAAAATATTTGCAATCATGATCCATTTAAAAATGCAAAGCACACGGTTATTACAAACATGCAACACATAGTCTGAGATTACAAAAAAACATTCACAAACTCAACTTCTTCCTCTAATACTTGTTGAAAACTTTACACATTGAGACTCTATCAGGATAGAATGAGGGAAAATAGTTATACTTGAGAAATATAGAGTCATTTCTCAACTTCTAACCGAATGAGATCTTAATTCTCTTGGTCACATGAGTGACCTCTAAGCTTAATCACTAGGTTTCTTAGCTTAAAGACTCAAAAACCTTAATTTTTAACCCATATTATGACATTCTAACCCCTTAAAAGACCTAAAACAATCCTTTTCACCTCTATTTCATCATTTTACAAGTTTACAAACTCAAGAGTTCATGGAAATAACAAAGACAAGCAAAAAATGGCCTCCAATTTCAAGTTTTACATTTTGGAGGGAAAGTGAATTTTCAAATTCTAAATGTCCTAGACTCCCATTAACACACCTAACTAATATCTAATGACCTCAAATACCTATAACTATACATGGAAAACAAAAATTTTATGCCATCATGGATTATTCATGTACATGGAGTGATGCTCCTACATCATACTCCAGGGGTAGGAAAAGATTAGGTCTCATAACCTTGTCTTCTTCTTCTTCTTCTAATTTCTTTGCTTCTTCATCTTCACTCTAATATTCTCTTTTCTTTCAACCTGCTTACTCTTCATTTTCTCAATCCTATGAATTTTCTTGGTATCTATTGGTACTTGGTATTCATACAGGAATTATGTCTCTTAATAGGATTTTTCTTCTCCATTCTATTCCTCAATATTCATATCTTCCTCTTTAGCTTGTAATATCTCCTCAAGTTCTTCTTATTCTCTCTTATAGCATTCATCATTATCAAACAAGTATGAAATATCTTATCCTTGTATGATTTTTTTCCACAAAAATTCCTCATCAATTGTCAACTCTTCTTCATCATCATTCTTTTCTTCATTTCTAAGGTTCTTTAATCTCTTCGCTAGCAACTTTTTTCATTTCTAGACTTTCATCTCTATCACCTGCATGCACAAACTCAAAAAAAACATTACAAAAAAAACAAGGAGGCATTTTAGCCTCATAAGATTCTTCATTCATGATCTCTTTCTCATTTCCACTATGTTGCTCTATTTCATCATCATCTCCTTCTTCTTTTCCAAGGCAAGCTAAGAAGCTTGCAATTATTTCATCCTCATTTATGCTCTAAATTTCTTCATATACAATCTCTTTGTCGACTTATCTCTCTTGTCTTCTCTTCCTATTTTCTTCATCTCAACTTCCTCTCTTCTTCTCTTATATTTCTTCTTAGCTACTCTCTCTTTTTATTCCTCACAAGTAGCTCTAATCACCACTTGACCTTCTTCTTTACCACTATTCCAACTAGTTAATCTACTTCTCTCTAGATTTCTATTATTTCCAACAACTGTGCCACATGCCTCTTCAACTCTTGTATCTCATATTGAATTTATCTCTTGTTATCTACTTCTTTTTTTCCTATTTACTTTTCCTCTCTCTCTCTCTCTTATTGTTCTCTTTTTCTCTGACTTGTCAATTTCCAAAACTCTTTTATCATTTCCTCTCTATCCATCTATGGTGCTGATTCTTGTTCCTCTTCATCATCTATTAAATCCAATTCATGAGACTTAATAATCTTTAATTCTCTTTCTCTGCATGTTTTTCTTTGTTCCATCATCCTGGATATTCTTCTTTGTTGTTCTTGTTCTCTTATATTTTCATTAACTTGCTTTTTCTTGACCTCTTCTCTTGCTGTTATTGATTCCTTCATTCAACTTGGCATCCTGTAACCATGGTCCATGACTCTTTTCATATTCCTCTCTTCACTCATTTCCTTTTCAATATTCAATTCACACTCACAAAAATTTGTTAGCAAAAAAATATTTCCTCAATCTCAAATCCTTGCGCTGATACCAAATGATACATAAAAGGAAAATACACTCATATTCATACATCCATAAATCATAGCAAACAACTTTAAATAACTCTGCCCCTTTGAGAATCACTTCATGCTTCATGATGGTTTGTTCTTGTTTATGGAGTCAGGATTTTTCTTAAGGATCTTTATAACTCATTTTATTTAGTCTCATACTCTTGTCCCTGATTTTAATTCATCCATTCAATACTCATTCTTCTCTCAAGTTATTTGGCACTTACATTATACACTCCTCTCTTTTTGAATTTTTCCTCTAGGCCTCTTATCTCAGGCATGCCTTCTTTGTGTCCTATCTTTCTTCACACTCTATTAGATAGGTTCCCTTCTCAAAATCTTCAAGGAATGGTTAGTGACATACCTAAAATGACTCAAAACAACAAAATAATCAATGTTTCTCTTTTTTGCACAAACTATCCTTCCACTCTTGAGACAATGCAATTTTGGTGCATGTATGAGTTTTAGTTTCTAGTGGTGTCTAAAATACCTCATAAAATATTTTAGTATTATTGTGATACTTCATAGGTTTCCCCAAAGTTTGAGGATCCAACTCCTTGTATAACTCATTATTCTTCCCTTGTAGTGTTTTGATTTGCAACCCTTGACTAGGGTTGATATAAGGAAATGTCATGAATTAAACTTAATTTAGGATCTTTCAAGATGAAATGAAGGAAAATTTAGACACCCAATAATCCATTTGACCAATCCTAGAAGTTTCAGGGCTTCCTTCAAGGTTTAGAGCTAGGCTCTTTTGTAAAAATTACTCTCTAGACTAGGTCTAGACTGTAGATCTCATTATATTCCCACACTGTCAGTAATAGCTCTAAATTATACTAGTAAAATATCAAAATTAATCTAGAATCACATTATACATTCCCTTATTATTGTTATTTCCAATTTTCAGAGGAAAATAATGTGGTTTGAAGGTTCAATTATCAGGCCCTAGCTCTCCTTCACTGTAATTCTCAGTCAAGCTCGAAAGTGATAAAAGACTTACAACTTTATTCTTTTGTAGATTTAAGATCTCAAATTTGTTCTTAAGGTTTTTTATATCCTATTACCTCATTCTATTTTTTCATATATCCATGATAAATATCACATTCCATTCAACTAATCCAAATTTACTCCCTTACTCATGTTGGAGGCAAAGTTATATCATAGTTAACAGGTTTTGGGAATAACAATGAAAGAACTCTTACTTGTTTACTCAAACCACTCTCTCATATTCTCATCACCTTAATGCCAAACCTTTCTTGTATAATGTAGTGAAAAATAATTCTTTACTTGATGCAACTATCAAACATAGTTTTCGGTTAGGTTAATGCAATGAAACCTTAGCATGCAAGAATATCACAGGTATAGAGATATATTACCATACATTTTCTAACCATCATTAAAAATCACTTACTTGTCTACTTAGAATCCCATGTACATTCCCACAAATCAAATCCAAACACAAGAATTTCTACATCTCTCTACTCCCCTACAGTCACAGTCCACACTAAGTATCATCATGCAATGCACCAAAATACACTTCCATGTCCTTGATCATCATACTCACTTACTTATTCAAAGATAAATCATAAATAGTCTTTTCCCTGAAATGAAAGGTATAGTTAGATTCCTTACAGAGATACCATTCATTGTTATAAAGTCTAACAAGACCATATAGTCCTAGTTTATACATGTAATAGATCCTGAAACAGAGTGCACCCACATTCAAATGTTCTCTCAATAACTACAAGCATTATTTCATGTATAAAATGAGAAAATATCAGGGATTCCTCTCATGCATGGTAATAATCACTAAAACATGTAATAACCATCAAAATGTAATCACAAAGAATTCTTACAAAAGCCCTCACTGTCCTTCCTCAAGTGCATTCAACCTTTCAATCCCACAGTGTAACTTTTCAGCACATACAAGCATATAATCTAAAATTCTTCTCAATCAAGATCCATTTGCAAATGCAAAGTACAAGTTTATTACAAAAATGCAAGACACTATCCAAAATTGTAAACAAACATTCAAAAACTCAGCTTCTTCCTCCAACACTTCTTGAAAACTTTACACATTTAGACTATATTTGGATAGAATGAGGGAAAAAAATTATACTTGAGCAGTATAAGCCATTTCTCAACTTCCAACGAAATGAGATCTTAATTCTCATGGTCACATGAGTGACTTCTAGGCTCAATCACTAGGTTTCTTAGCTTAAAGACTCAAAAACCTTAATTTTTGACTCATATTATGACATTCTAACCCCTAAGAAGACCTAAGACACTCCTTTTGACCTCTATTTCATCATTTTACAAGTTTACAAGCTCAAGAGTTCATAGAAACAACAAAGACAAGCCAAAAATGGCATCCACTTTCAATTTTTACATTTTGGAGGGAAAGTGAATTTTCAAATTTTGAATGTCCTAGACTCCCATTAGCACACCTACTTAACATATAATAACATCAAAGACCTATAACCATACCTGGAAAACAAAAATTTTATGCCTTCATGGCTTAGTCATGTACATGGAGTGATGCTCGTTTATCTCTCCCACTTAGGTTTATGTCTCATGTTTGGGCTTATCCTTCCCAATTGAGCTTATCTCTCTCACTTGGGTTTATCCTCCTCATTTGGGTTTTTCCACTGCTTACACTTTTACCCCCAATTTAGTTCTTCCCCCTTGCTTGGGTTTCTATGACCATCATCTCCTAACTTGGACACTTTGGTCATCTATTTATTACCTCTCCTTTAGGTTTCTATGACCATCATCTCCGAACTTGGATACTTTAGTCGTCTATCTATCACCTCCCACTTGGGTTCATCTATTAACACTTGGGTTGGTCCTATAATTTCTTCCCATCCCATTCATCACATAATATGTATTATATTATCATCATCTTGTGCCTTTTATTATTTCATTTTCCTTATCCATATGTGTTCTTAATTTTTTCACAAATAAAAAAATAAGTCATAAAAGTAATCATACATCAATATAACATAAATAAATACACATGTTTTCATCACAATAATGGTATCTCATATATATCTCAAAATAATACATCATCATAATATAATCTCTCTCTCTAAAATACATCATAACACATATCCATCACTCAAACATCTCCTCTCTTAATTAGAGGTCATCTGATGTTTAGATACAATATTACTTGGATTATATCATATAGGTAACTTGTTAAAGATGTGGCTCTAGGCCAAAGCCCCAATGACCTATACCTTCACTCTCATTGTGTGAACATCTTAGTCTGAAATATGTGTTGCATATTTCTCTTAGTGCTTAGCCATAATCTATGCATATGAAAATATAGCTACCTACTATCAACCCATGGCCTCATGTTCCTAGAGGAGGCCCTATGCCAATGAATTCATTTATCCTACATCTACATTATTATACATACTTTGATATCTATGAATCTCATGAGCTTTCTCTCCCACAAACCTGAAGGAACTCACTATGTCCCTAACCATCTCTATACGTAAATGTTTAGTTCAATATAAACACAATAATACTCAAATGATAGCATGATAATAATATTTGAGACAATTGATCCATTATTCATGAGATAAGGTACACATGTACTGTATTGAAATCTTACAAAGTATGAGCTTAAACTTATAGACTCACACACAATAATAGCATGAACAACTACACTTTAACTATAGAATGTAACTCACACATCATTACTTTAATAAAATATTGAAACACATAATATAAGTTGTTATTACACCACATATACATGTGAACGCTAACAAGATATATCTAACATTATCCCCCTTATTGTGAACATGGGAAGTAATCACACCATAGGAACTAAAAACAAAAACATGTTTCATATGGATGCAAGTTGTACATCTATAGTTATTTTACTCCAAATATCTGTTGCACATGATCACCTACATATGAGAACTCAACAATTCTCACTTTCACTTTTAGTGAATGCTCATATTTTTCTTTGGTTGACCACTCTTCCACTAACCATTGTATAAGGATAGAAGATAGAAGATAATTGTAATTATTTGATATCATATTCATCTATTTATAGTAGGGTTTTATTTTTCACAACACACAACACATAAAAAACATTGAAAATAGACATGATACTGTATTAAATATGTGGCCCCATCATTAGTAGCCGATGATATAATATTGATTCTCCACTAACCTTAATTTCCTCCACCCCTATTATTCTTGGATAGTTACTTATAATAATTATTTTGAAGATCATATGTATGAACCCCCCCTCAAAATTGAATTTTGACTTTCAAGATGTTGGGTATCACCAAAAATACGTATGTGAGGATTTTTTTAATTTTCAAAAAATGCTTCAAAGAGGACAATTTTGAATTTAACATGAAAATATGTATAAAATAACAATTAAAGTTGCAACCTATATCCCTAGAAATATATTAAAAGACACTTTGGACTTTTATAAACATACTATTGATGACATGTCATACATATGACAAATAACTTGAACCAAAAATACATATTTGTGACTATAGACTATAAACAAGGTCTCATACAAAATCTATTTTTAAACTTAACTCCAATTTTGTTGTTCTCTTCTTAAGAATTGAGACACATTACTTTCAAATGAAATCATCAATTCACCAAACTAAATATTTAATGACCCAACTAACTCTTGAAAATCACTTGACACAAATCAAATCTCCCTTGAACACTAAGTAATTATACATACTAATTACTTGAAATTAACATAATCTCCCTTAAATTGATATGCACAAATGGAAAGAAATTCAACATATACATTATGTTTATCAATCTTCGTGCTTCTCATAAATGTACATGTGGTATTGTTGAAGAGGTGTATGTGGGTCTTCATAAATTAGTCAAGGTTATAAATATTTAAAAAAAAGACGCGTCATTTTATGAATATCTATAAGAATTTTGATGTCGAGAATGCATAGCAGAATCAAACTAATATGTAAGTGGGCACATGTGTATTAATGACATGATTCATATATAGAAATATGGATTTGTGAGATCAAAACATAATTGCAAGTTCATAAAACTATCCCCAAATATATCCAAAAATGGAAAAGTAAAGACATAAAATGGAAACCTCAACACATTCTCATTAATTTTCACAAAGGAAAGATGGAAAACTAACCACATGGGATCTTAGCAAATCTGATATACAATTATTTATACATGGATAAGAATGTCATTATATATTAGCACATCTTGTTGCAACTGAAATGTCATTATATATTGTGCATGGATAAGAATGTGTATACACACGAAGGTCTGTGTATCTAAATAGAGTAGAATGACTTTCATTTTCTCATTTTAACACCTTCTAGATACTTGGAGACAATGACAACTTCCAATTTACACATAGATTGACAATTGGTAGTCAAATAGCCTTTCCTTCACACGAAGGAGAAAATAACAGATGGTAGAACTTTGAATAATGATAGCATTATCAATACAGAAATGTAATATGGAATAATTCTCACTGGAGAAGGATGAAATGACAACGCCATAAAAATGGGTGAGAATAGTGACATAATTATTCAATTGTCCAAGCTTAAAGTATTGTGTATAAAGGGATTACTCATTATAATCTCACAAAAAATAGCTTATGTTAAGGAAAAATAAGAAACTATATACTCTCATTTGGAAGCTCTTTTCTATTATAACAAATGAAATGTTTAGTTTAGTATCAACACAAGAATACTAAAATGATAAAAAATTAGTAATATTTGAGATGATCGATCTATTATTCATAAAGAGAGAAGGTACATAAATCATGTAATGATCTCATACAAAGTAGCTGTCAAAACTTATCATCTCATACCTAACAATAAAATGTGAAGTTACATTCTAACTGTTGGTGCTCGAATTAATCTCGCCCCTATCTATTTACGCTTTTCCTGCAATGTCTGTTGTATTTTTTGCTTTCTCGTAGGGGGTGTAAGTTGATATTTTGGTTCTCCTGTATGTGGTTTTGTCTTTCCTCTTTTTTGGTCGAGGATCATGTTTGGCTATGTATTGTTTTTGAAAATTCTCAAGGGAGACCAATTGTGATTTAAGTTTGAAATCTGAGGGATCAATTGTATAAATTATTCCTTGGTCATGTTTCTATTTTTCATTTTTGTCCCTTCACCTGTTGGTACGTGGCGGTTCCCAATTGAATGCGGTATGGTGGGTGTAACTTAAAAACTTATAACTTTCTATTGCATTCACAAAATGCAAAGTTGGTCCCATAACCCGACGAATATTCGCAATCATAAAGTTGCGCAAACAAATTTTTGATTCGCCTCTAAAGGTGTACACTTGTTGCAAACTGAGTGGATGTGGGGAAGTGGTGCATGATTGTATTTTTACATACTAAGGAGAAAAAGTATAAAAGTGTAAAAAGGTTCCTGAGACCCACAAAGGACACGTGGCTCTTTTTTATGCAAGGATCAAGGAAGTAGGTCGTCGGAGCACTTTGACACTTTTGGTTTTTTAATTGGAAAGGGAATAAAATTATAGAAAGGGCTCGTAGTTCCGCTATCACTTAAATGTGACCATGTGTCAAGCCCGTGTTGAAATTCAAAAGTGCAAATGGGTGGGTCAAATGGCTAAAAGTGTATGAGTTTTAAAGCATGGAAAAAATACAAAAAGTATCCCTGAGCCCGACATTAACAAAATAATTTTCCACATGGACAGACTCATTTTTAAAATTAAAAAAGAAGAATGAATGGCCACAATGCATTATATTTATTTCGGCTTCCATCAATGCATTTTGCATAAATAAAGGACATATTTTAAAAATATTTCAAGTGTTTCGATCCTTTATTATTAAATTTGTTGAGATGAAATTTGCATTGTTGATATTTGCATTGTGCGAAAGTGTGAAATTTGATCGTGGAGCTTGTTTTGAGAATCAGAGATCAAAAGACAGTCGGATTAAAGTTGAATGGTTCAAGGATTCACACAAAATTGGTAAGAGTTGAAAACTCTTGTACTTTTAATATTATTGGCAAGAAAGTTTGAGGTAAAGTGAGGGTTTTTAAGGATGAATACTGTGCCATCTGCGTTCTCAGTTTTGTCTAGGATTACAAGTGATTTAGACATAATTACAGTCATAGACCTGATGAATGTTGACTTAGAGGAATTTCTTCAGCAATTAAATGACCCCAATCAATGTGATTCTTTAAAAGAAATTAAGGATTTCCGCATAGCTTTAGTTGGTTCTATCCCACCATCGGTTCAGTGACCAAAATCGGTATGGCATTGTGCTATGAATTATGACCCGAAGAAAAGGGAAGTATTAGACGGAAGTGGTGATGTAATGTTGACATTGACACCTGTGGCCATTAGAATAATGTTTAAATTTCCTGTAATCACAAATCCAATCACTATTGGTATCAAGTTAGCTTTATGGGATTATGAAAAGAAAAAAAAGGACTATGCTAAAATCATAAATACAAAATGGCTCCTCACGGAGAAAAAGACAACAACTAGAATCCCTAAAAGGCTAGTTAGGGCACAATTTGTTGAAGAGGATGAAGATATTATTGTGTTATTAAGTCAAATGGTGGGGTTGGAAACTATAAATGAATTCAAGGAATGGATGTGTACCTACATATGGATCATTTTGGAAAGAAAATGGAACATGTTCTTGGCTACTTTTATTCCAGAAGCACTCCATAGTCACATGGTTACTTTAGCATAAAAAATTGAGATGGGTGACACTTCAGAGCTGGAATTCTACATGATGACCTACCTAATTTACAATATTGCAGGGCATAGACATTTCCCGAGTTTTCTACCACGTGCTAATTTTAAGCAGTGCCAAATACATGATATTTTTCCTCAACTTCAGCTTGTCAATTAGAGTGGGAATGTGAGGTTGGTCAATGATGCTTTCTTTTCCCCAATCATTTGTCTTTTCAAACCAGAGTGGGGGCAGTATAGAATTTATGAGCAGGCCAGGAAAGTAATTTTGGAGTATGGGTGTTACTTCATTCAATACAAGAAATTCACATACATAAGGGCTAGTGGTTTTGAAGGTAAACCCTGTAAATTACCCAGATATTTAGATGATAAATTAGCTTTATGTGAATTGGTAAGGCAGCTAGCACCTATTTTACAAACTGGATTTCCGGAAGACATAAGAAAAATATTAAGCTCCCCATTAGAATTATAAGGTATTCATGCCCTTCAATCATGAAATCCAGACTGATTGAGGATGAAATGAAGAAGTTTGATATGGAAAAGTTTGAGGCAAGATCCAATTATGATATTAGATGGGTATTCACTAACATTGAAAATAATTTTGAGCATGAGCCTCATTTTGAAGATTATTGGATGAATTGTAGGGATGAAGAAGAGGTCACGCTAAGAGATTTCTCCAAAATGACCCTTGCACAAGTCATAGATTTCAAAATTGTAGTTATCCTAGAGGGAATTATGGATGATCCACATACAGTAAGTAAATATTACCTTGATCAGAAGGTGGAAGGACATCTTATAGCCCCTCTGAATTAGAATGACATAGAATTTGATTATTCTTACATATGGATACTTGATGTGATGAGGAGGAATATAAATTGGTTAGCCCAAAAGAATATTGATCTATCAATCCAGAGTACAAGAGTTCTAAATAATTTCAGAGACTTGGGTTTCTTAGCTGATGATCTTCCACCCTTGAGAGAAGGTGCAAACATAATTGATCCATTGGGAGGAAAGGCTCCTCAGCTACCATCAAAGAGACCCACTTCTGAACTAGTAGATGAATGGAAATCAATTACTAGTGGGACCGACACCTCTATATCTTCTTTGAAGAAAAAGACTGGGGAAATGCTCCTCAAATCCATGAAAAATGACCCCATTACTTTTGCAATGCCAATTAAAGAAAAGGGGAAAGGTTTTATATCTCATGGGGTTCGCTCGAGTGTTTTTCCAAAACCACACAATGATGAGAAATTAATGAGAGGAGCTATAGAAAGTGGTCATTCTTAGTCTAAGATACATAAAGAAGAGAGAAAGGAAACACCTGACTTGAAGAATTTTGAAAGAGCACACAAGAAACACAAGGTGGTATATGAGCTAGTTTTGGTGAGGGTGGGTTCCCACATGCCCAAAAAACATAAACATGGAGATATGGTAATTAATCCTCTTGAGTTTGAAAGAAATGATGTTTTTTAGGCACAACGTATTGCATCATTGCCACAATTGAAACAATCAGATCCTCTATTCCCACCTTTGTTTTTGGAGGAAATAACAATTATAAGCACTCAAGATCAAGTAACCCAAGAAAATGTTGCAGCTAATCCAGTAGGCAACCAATTTTTAAGTCCAGGTATGAAAACATCCGAGACCCTGCCTACCAAGGATGAAAATATGCCCTCAGTTGAAACATTGCACAAATTTGTAAAGACTCAAACTGATGTGATCGATGTTGATACTCAGTGAAGAATTTTGTATGTTAGATGCACTTGATTTATCTATGAGTGAACCAATAATGACACCAGTAGATGGCCTTCAAACAAATAAGGAATTAGAAGGAACTACTCATGTACTAACCAGTGAAGAGAAAATCCAAACAACAGAAGCTTCTCCTACACAACAGGTGGTTTTAGAATCAGAAAAACTAGAGTTTCTCAGTGGAGAGAACATTAATGCAAAGATATCAATGGAAGAGATTGTTTCCCATTCTGTTAAAGTTACTAAAGTTGATGAGCTTTTTCAAGTAGAAAAATCTATCTTTGAAGAGAAAAAAGAAATGGCACAAGATTCAACTGCTAGAGAGAAAATCATTTCTGATACTGATATACAACATCTAGATGGGAATGTGAAGTTGACATCAAAAGAACAACCCACCATGACATTACCTGATGTATCATCAAAACATGAGGATAGTAGGATGTCAACTCAGCAGATTTTGGGGAAGGAAGAGCCTACAAGCCAATCATTGGTACAAGAAAATGTTGGGGGAGGAATTGAGTTTAATTTGGCATCAATAGGAGAAATAAGTAAGGAATATCCCTTGATTATTGATATATATCAAGAAAAGAATGATCAATCTTAGGTTCTAGACCACAAATAAGGACAATTGAAAGAATTGTCAGTATAGGGTGAGAGTAGCAAAGTGGTTATTGAAATAAATGAGGAAGAGTAGGAAAAATCACTGGCTCAGGATGAACAAGGGGTGTTCAAACAATTGGTAGTTGTCCCCAAGAAACCCCAACAAGAATCACAAGAAGCAAAGGATGGAACAAGTTTGGCAAAAGGATGGATTGGTGAATTAATTTCGAATGAGGAAAAGGAGGTCCTCCCTATTCAAGCCATTGACCTTACTACTTTGTCTTTTCCAAAGGTGGTAAGAGCCTCAAAAAGGGATAGGATTATCACCAAAACTCACATAAATTCATTAGGAGCCAAAAATATGGAAATAACAATCCTTTTTTAGGGAAAAAGTAGAGAAGATGTGATAGCTAATGATTATAATGTTCAAATCATTCCTTTAGGGAGGCCCTCAAGAGACCAACTAAAACAAGGAGTATCTAAGGTAGTGAATGACCTTTTGCAAAAGGTGGACAAAGATAGGGTGACAAAAAATTAGTTGAAATAATAGGTTAAAGCCATGAGATCTAGTTTGTAGCAGTTGATTGGGCAACATAGTCACACTCAGGCAAGTGCTTCTATAGATACCCCTGAGGGAATAGAAAAGATTAACAAAGCTATCAAGAAGGTCTAGGTGGTGGATACATGGATTGAAAAATTAATCAAAAAGGGAAAAGAAGCAATTAATGAAGCTAGATCAAAGTATGAATATCTCAAGAATAGACTCAATGAAATCGATGAGATAATTGAACAATGTGACAACAAGATCTTCTACTTTGAGGGAATTTTTCCCAAACTAGACCGCATAACTCAGCTCAGTGATGAATTGGTTGAGCAAGAAAAAATTTTGCCAGTGGAATTCAAAGGAATATCAGCATGCCATAGAAGAGTTATCAAAAATCAGAGTGGAAACCTTGAATGGGATCAAGGAAAAGCTTAAAGTCAAAATAAGTTCGGTTGATGACACTCTTGATGCCATTGATTTAAAGTTAGAAGATATGGTATCTGATAAATTCAAAAAGAGTTATGGGGATCTAAAGATTGAATTTTTTCTTAACTCTTTTGAAAATAATATTCAAAAGGATGATTTCTCCTATGAAATCATTAAAACAATGAGAAAGGTTGAGAACAAAATTATATAATTAAAGGCCAGGCCATTGGAGTACAAAACGAAGATGAGCCATTGCATAGATGCAATATCTAGGAAAACACTAATCTTCTAACCTCACATTGGACCAGATGAGGATGAGATAAATGAGTTGTTCCAAAGGTATGATGCATACGTGGCAAGGTTTCCAAAGGAACAAGATGCAGAAATGGAAGTTGAGGAAGAAAAGAATGTAGATATAAAAGATGATGAACAAGCTTAGGCATGTTCTTACTTAAGCTGTATTTTCTTTTCATACTTTTCTCTAAATTGATGCTTTAAACTCATAATTCTGTAACATTGGATGTAATTTTTATTCTAAACTTTATTGTTTCCTTATGTCAATTGTAAAGTGGAAGAATGAAATAGTTTCATATTTACTTAGGTAAAATTTTACATGTATTTGGATAAGCATGTAAACTATTGATATTTTTGTGCTTCTTGAATTTTAAATAAGGAACAAAATGGGTTTCTATAGGGGCCCCTTCCCATGATAAATAAAGATATATACATGCCAAAATTAGGGACGATAAAAGGAAATCAATATTCAGACATTTTTCATTCCTGCTTCAAAATTTCCTCCTAGTAGGGGAAGCTTGTTCAAAATCTTATTCTTTCTCAGCAAAAATTTCTTGAACCTTGTGTTGTCTGAACAAATATGACTGACCTTGCTAAGTCCTGGGACATTCCTATGTCCATCAATGATTCTATAGTCATTCTAGGATGACTCATGATTTTTTTTAGCTCAATTTTCTTCTGTTGTGACGATACCCAATCCAGAAGATCCATACCGCCTGTGAAGAATGTTTTTTTCCCTTTCCCCTTGTGAAGGGTTGACTTACTAGAAGTTGTTTGGGAGGGGAAATCCAGGGTGATTGGAAGGGAAAGCATTGCACGTTGTTGACAGGGAAGATTGTGAGGTTTTGAGCTTGACCCAGTCTCCCACTTCCTTGTGAGGGGTGGATTGTCTCTCAGAGAATGAATTGTTTGAGGTCCCAAAAACTCATGCTCATACAAAGGAGCATGACATGAATTAAATGGGTGGATGGCCAAATTGAAAATATTCCCATGTTTTCCCAAGAAGAGGATATTGTTTCTCTTTAACAATGAGTAGATAATGATTGATCTTCATATCCATCCGAGATAATGATTGGAAGTTGAGGATGTGATTCACTCTTGCTCTTACCCAAAGATGATGTTGGCACTTAACCTAGTTGCAAGAACACAATATATACTTGTTTTTTCTCCAGAGAGTTGATTCTAACTCATCCACTTTGTGAGAAATGACAGGCATGGTGTCAATAGAGGATTTTTCATATAGCACATATGATTCCTTGGGAATCTCCTTCGATACAAATCCTTCATCACATAAAAATGGGCATTGAAAATTGGTTTTCCCAGATACTTGGGGTCTTCTCTTGACTAAATATCTCTTTAAATCTTCAGGAGTTTTCAAATGTTCCCATCTGAAGAGATGAAAGTACATAACTTGAAAGGTATGAAAACACATGATTAATCCTAATCAGCCTTGTAAGAATTGATAATCAGACCTACCAATATGTCAAAGGTCCTCTGATATCACCTACACACTCTATATCAAACACATCCCTAACAAAGGCTTCATCAAGACCACTCAAGTCAAATATTTGATTTAAATCTTCTGAGGAAATTTCTTTCAGACTATGTGCTACAATTACCTTCACCATTTTTCTGATAAAATTCTTTATATTCAGAATAAGAAGGGAAATACATGGTGGTAATGAAGTAGAAACCAAGTTTTATAGTGAAATGGGTGCATATGGTTCTAATTAAGAGAAGTATTTCCCATGAGATGAGAGATATTTTACTCAGTTCACACGAGAAGGATTTAAGAGTTGGAAGGGATTAGGAATAATTAGAACTGGTGAATCAATATGATTTAACAGCAACCTTGTGTGGCAATTAAACCAGTGCGATATGAAATAGAGTGTGTACCACCCAAGATGGATTATTGAAAGGTAGATGAGGATATATGTCATATCAAAGCCATCTGGAAGTGCCCAGAGGTCATTTGAAATGATTATCTAATCAATATGAGGGAAAAGTGATTAAAATAATTTTCTAGAAATGATGACCTGATATCCCAGTTGAGCACAAGTGGAACCAATTGAAAAGACTCACATTTTGTACACCTGGTAGCTTAAAGTAAAAATGGCATGTTCTAGAACAAGTATTGTAAAAGGGAATATTATTGGGAATGTTTTTGCTTTTGGGGGGAATTTTTTTGAAGGATAGCAAGTGAATGGAGTGATATAAAAATGAAAAGAATAATCGTGAAAAGGGGGGTCAATTTTCTCAGAGTTGTTTAAAGAAAAGAAGAGGAGAGAAAGTTGAGAGAAGCCATTTTTCCTAAAGAACCTATATGAGAAACCTGATATTTCTTGTGTGTCTTTATATTTTATCATGTCAAGATGGTTGCAAGTTTCCAACCATTGGAAAGATTTGAGACTATAAATATAACTTTCCCTTGTTGATCAATTTGAAGAACCTTTAATAATTCATGTTAATCATGAGCATAGTTTTGTCTTCTTTCATTTTGAGATATCTTCAAGTATTTATCCATGTTCTTATTGCAATCTTATGTTAGGAGTTCCTCTGGAGTCATACAAGATCTCTTCCTTGTTATAGTATTGTGGCATTTGAAATTACATCGTGAAGAGATTTTTCATTTCATGATGCAATAAACAATTTAAATTCACTCTACTTTCATTTTACTAATACAGATTATTTGTTAGTCTATGATTGTATCTTAGGCATGATGAATAAGAGATTTATAATGTTTAATTGAGCCTTTAACATGTTCTTTTGTGTTGAATTCTCAAAGAATGTGTGAAACCATGTATCTTTGGGCTTCCATGGGTACACATCTTCTATGTTGAAGGATCATTTTGACCATTTGAAGCATTTTTTCTCATTTTTCTTGGTAGATGTCCCAATATTTGTTAAAATTTCCCAAGAATTTGGTATAATAAACTTTATCTTTCTTAACTTCCTAACAAAAAATTATACATTAAATGATAAATCTTACAAGAAATGCCCCTACTTGCACTGTGTATCCATAAATGCTAAGGAAATTTGTTGAGTTTTCCATCCTTTGACCCAAAATATGCAGGAGAAATCAAGGTTTTAGCATTGTATTTAATAACTTAGACCTTGTCTAGAAAACATCTTCATTATCTAGGGTTACAACTTGTGAGAGTTAGATTATGTTGCATTGACCATGTTTTCCCAAGGTTTCCTTTGAATGTTATAAAAGGAGAGTCAAATATTGTTGACCCGTTGATATCCTTCACTAACACATGTTACAAAATGTATCCTCTCACCCTGGTTGAAGGCACAACCTAAATTAGTAGGGGTAGGTCAAACCCTTAGTATGATGTTATGAAATTATTCCTAGCTTGAGTGACAAGGAGTCAGTTAAATCCTTCCCCAGCTATAAAACAACTCATTTTCTGATCTATATGTCTCCAAGCATCCTGCTCAACTTAGTTTTTGTCCGTTGTACAATCACACAATCACATAACTCATAAGAAATCTATATATCAACACTACTATTTTATATCACTAACATCAACATAAGTGCATAAACCACTTTTAGTCTCACCTAAATTATCAAGTCACTCCACCAAAACAGCTCTATCTCCCCATCCTCCCAAAACTTCTTTGTCATCCTCATACTTTGATAGGAGATATCCTACCAATTATGCCTAATTATCTCTAGGAACTAAAATCATATGTGGCCTCCTCTCATCATCCAATCTCTACCTTGGATGTTGTATCATCTGGATTCAAATCTAGGAACATATCACTATCAAATATCCTCCACTTGATCTCTACAATCCCCACTCATGGTTCCATCGACTCGATCTCTATGATATTATCACCTCTAGAATATCCTCCTACTCGATATCTTGTCTATCAGGTTATACCTACCCCTACAATATTAATCCCCTCTACTCCTCTCCTGTGTTTTTTCTTCTTAAATTCTAACTACGAGGATTTCCTAACTAAATGTGGTCTTAAGGGTAGAACGGATGGATATTTTCCCTGCTCTCTATCCTCTCTTTAGATAGATACCCAAAATAAAATAGAACTCTATCAATTACATGTTTCTCCAACCACCCCATATTATGTGTAGTGATCTAAAATGTATCCTCTATCATCAATATCATTGGCTAACTATGCCACTAGTCTATTGTACCGTATATGGTTCCTACACAACATGATCCTAAAATACATGAATCAACAATCTATACCCCAAATGTTCCCTCAATGTTGGGAATATATCCCACTAAAGTAAACTTGAGACATCCCCTACTAACTATAATGGTGTCCATGTAAGAAAATACATCAATAATCTCTTAAATAACCTATTTTTTTAAAAAAAATAACTAGCCCTAGTTCCCTTTACTATCTCACTTGAATCATATACACATTTTGAATCATTTGCACCCATGCGGAAGTCCCCTAACTAAACTAAATACCCAACTATAAAAATGAATGCATGTCGCCATAAAAAATAAGGGAAATGCTCCATCTTCCATGTGTCACAATATTCGTGCCACAATCATCCCTATAATCACCTTCTGGATATCTAGAATCTATGTAGCAAAATTGACACTAAAATATATCATCAATTTTCTTGGATGGTAGTCATAATTTTTGGTGTCCCACTGTGTTGATGTCCTCTTCTCTATTGTACTATATGGCACATCATAAAACATCTACACACCCTAAATGGGAAGCTCAAGATTCATATACACATCATGTAGAATGACGACAATGTCTATCATTTTTCATATGGCTCTCCACATGAAGGTGTTATAATTGAACTCCCACTTTCCAAATAACATATGAATCATATATGAATCCAATATAATCCAAACCATATCCATAACCCCTCCAAAACTAATGCCATATAGTTGTTCAATAGCTTGCAATGGAAATCCCCTCAATAACTTTAGCATCCAAGACACATTTACAAATCTCCATAGTAAAATCCTTTGTGGCACCTATAAAATATCAAACAACATGCATCCACCAAATATCAATCAAAATCATAAATTACATCACCAACATTATGAGAAACTGAAAATTATACTACATTATTGGCTATGTAAGCATATGTATTACATAATATTCTGATCTATATAATTTCCTTAGTTCCCTATGAAATCAGCCATACTGGCCCTTGTAGAAAACCAACATCCTATAATGGACATTCTTTAGCTAGGTACACATGTCATCAACCATACTATAAATTTACAATACCGTTATCCACTTTGCAATTTTCCTCTCTACCATGGATGATCACATATGTTTCATGGATACATGACCCTTCCTAACATCTAAAAAATAAAAAAGCTCCTAAACGCACATAGACAACAAACTGATCTTCATTTTAAATATCTTTGGGGAAATTTTTTCCAACTTAGTTTTACCTGGAATACAAATTTCTACTTTTTTCCTAGATACCATTTCTTAATTCAATGTAAAGCCTTCCATGTGATTTACACCTCTTCATGCCCCATCTCATTCACCTCAACCAAATCCTTAGACCCTCTCTATATTTAGTCAAAGCAAACAATCTCATAACTCATAATATCTTAATATCATTTAGCGAAGAGACAAATGAATTACTATCTTTCCTATTTATAGTCATTTCTATACCTGATTTCAATGTATTTCCTCCAATTTTTAAACATTCATATTTTTAAATTAAAAACCCTAAAATATAACGTAAGCTATGCCACAATCTTGGAAGTGAGCCAATAATTTTGAAATATTAAATTCAATTCTATTAAAAAATTATAAGCATCCCCATTTATCAAACCTTTCATCATTTTTTCACTCAATTACATCATCTCATCCTAGCTAAGTGATTTATATTTTATTATACTAATTATATTCTAGTGTTTCTTGTTAGTCCTCTTTAGGGTTTTTGGTAGTAATTTCACCCACCACAAGAAATTTGAGTGACATCGTAAGGTACATATGAGGTATTATATTTCATTTAATGGATTTTAGTATTCCTTTCATGAACTTATAATATTCCTTCATTTAGAAGATTTAATTTTAGTTTCAGGTGTCACATTCATCTTTTTTTTAAAAACCATCTCGTATATTACTATTGATGACATGCATTGATCTTCATTTAGAGCATAAGTATACACCTCATTTTTGTTTGCTAAAATTTTCCCTTATATAGGGGTTATAGATTTATTATAATCCTTAGATGGTGCCTTAAGGGGCCTGTCGGGGTTATGGTGTGATCCGAAATTGACTCATGGGCTAGACCATAGAATTTGAGAGATATCTATATTTTTTCGTTTATACCATAGTTATCATATTCTCTCTTTGTTTTCTATGTCTTTTATATTTTATACCAATTATGTAAATTTGTCTCATTATGTTCAATTTCTTACACTCATTTCTACTTTTTAAACCACTTTAGGTCATCTTAGACCTTTTTCATTGCTTCACTATTTATTTTTCCTCCTTTTCTAATTTCCACCCTTTGACATTAAGTTTCCCCCAAGGTTGACGTAATCACCCATGGGTGATTTTTTTAGGTTTAGTTTTTCTATGGCTAACATTTTATATGGGCGATCATGTTGGGTATATATGTTTCACCAACCATATCACTATATCATCACTTATTCATCATTCTAATCACTTTACTTTAATTTTAAACATTTTATATTTTTACATGTATTCATATCTAGTTTTTATACTTGAGGTTTTGGAGCTTATCTCTTTCCATTAGGGTCACCGTAGTGAGCTATGATTAAAGGATATTTTCTTGACCTTCCCTTCTTGACCCATAGTGATTCTCTCTTAGTGATGTTATCTTTGGGGAGTATCATGCATCAATAGTTACACTACATGTAAGTATCTCTAACCCTTATTTGTCCTTTATTTCATGTTTTTTTTATGGTTGATCATTATTTTTTTATAGATTAAGGTACATGCATGTTTCCTTTAGTTTATTTATTTATCTTATTATGTTATGTCCCTTGCCTTTATTTATCTCTTAGCTTATGTTTATTTTGAATCCTAATAGGATACCTCTCTTTATCTTATGTATAAGAATTGGAAACCTATAGCTATCTTAGGATTAGGGATATTATCCTCTAGAATTGCAATATGTGTGCTCCTTGAGAACCTTTAGTATATACATCTTATGTGTAGGCCTAAATTTGGTCCCCAATATTTGATAGTACACGTGGGGATCCATCTTATCCCATAGAAAATTTACGTAATTGATTTCCAATATATGTTTAATTATCGTATTAGGTGTATAACTAGGTTTTGGTTGGCCCTATTTATACTAAATGACCCTTAATTCATGTCTAATTATTTCACAAGGTGTATAATCAAGGTTTTTTGGTCCCCATTTCACTTAATGATCCCCAATACATGTGTAATAATCACACTATGTATATAATTAGGGTTTTTTGAGTGTAAACAACCTAATTTATTCCCAATACATGTCTAATTATCACATTAGGCATATAATTAATGTTTGGTTAGCCTTGTTTGATCTAAATGACCCCTATTATACTTGTAATTTTTCCCCTAGGTGTATAATCAAGGTTTAGTTGTCTTGATCTATACTAAATAACCCTCAACATACGTCTAGTTATTGCACTATGTATATAATCAAGGTTTGGTTCACCATCTTTACATAAAATGATCACCAATGCATTTCTAATTATGACACTAGGTGTTTAATTTGGTTTTAGTTGGCCAGAAAGACCTAGTTGACCCCCAACATATGTCTAATTGTCATACTAGATGTATAATCAAGATTTGGTTGGCCTTATTTGTATCAAATGATCCCCAAAACATATATAACTATTACAAAAGGTGTATAATCAAGGTTTGGATGGACATATTTACACCAAATGATCCCCAATACATGTTTGATTGTGGGACTAGGTGTATAATTAGATTTTAGTTTGTTTAAATGGCATAGATAACCCCCAATACATGTCTAATTGTCACACTACATGTATAATCAAGGTTGGATCCTTTATCCTAAATGATCCCAAATACAACATGTCTAATTATCACACAAGGTGTATAATTAGGGTTTAGAAGGCATAAACAACCTAATTGACCCCAATCCATGTATAATTTTCACATTACGTGTATGTTGGCTTGGAAATTTGTCTTAGGGGAAAAATTGGTGGTTTCCAAAACGACACTATGGGAATCTAAGTCCCTCTACTTATAACGGTGCAACTGTCCTATTATGCATGAAAAACAAGTGGATTCAATGGTGGTTTTTGAACCAGAGATCCATAGGGGCACTCCACTGACCCTATGGCAAAGCCTGCAATTTCTTGCAAGGACAGAAAGTGGTCTAAGAGTGGGAAAGGGGAGTGGGAATGAAGGCAAGGAGATCAATGATGGAGGTAGAACATCAGAGGCCTACAAACATTGATCATGAAAGTTTATAACATGCATTTAAATGGAAGAAGAATACAAATTCACAAACCAGAGCTACAAGACTGAAAAAAACGCATTGGTCACAAAGTACCAATCGAATCCTCTGTCAAAGGGGCATAAAATCCTTCTTTTCTTATTGCAGCTGAAGTAGAAACTTGTACAAGGAAAGGAAATGGAAGAAAAATACAGAAAGAAGAAGCTTAGAAGAATGGACGACTATTGTTTTTGTCCTTTGTTCGTGAAAATCATTTACAGTCTTCAAAAATCAAATGCCAACCCGTGCAATGACTTCCAAAAGCCATGAAATATCTCACACGAGGTAGTTACAACTTCTGATAATGGCCAAGAAGCAGTTACAAAAAGATCTCATCATTTCGCACCATTTCGGATTCTTCTTTTGCAGAAAAACGACCATGGTGGGAAATGCAAGAGAATTAATAATTAAAACAGTTACAAACTTACCAGATTGAATGTGGGATGTTAGATTTATCTTTTTCACCTTTAAATATGAGCCATCCATGTGGCAGAAAGTGATTGGAACAGCCATGGTGAGCTCCCTTTGTTTCACGACTTTTTTAGAATTTGGCAATTTGGAACAATTTCCTCCGCCGGCCCGGTTTGACTTTTCAACATGCATACGTGGTGACAATTTGGATTGGATATGGGGTCATGGCTCCATTTAGAACATTTTGAACCTTTTTTAGAAAAAGGTTCAAAGTCAAAACATCCTTTGCTGGCCCGCACTCCTGTGTACATGTGGCACATGTTGATTTCCTGCAAGGGTTCAAACTTCATTATTTTCTCCACCCAGCTTGGACTCACAGATCTAGCATCACCATTTACACCTTTTTGTCAAAAATTCAAAGTGACAAAGAAACTTCTGTTGGTCCGCCTTGGGCAAAAAATACAACTCAAGTCCGTCGAGCCATATCTTGCACAAAACAAGGAGTTAGAACAACTTCTTTACCTTTTTGGAAAGGGGAAGAAATTTCCCATCTGATGAAGTAGGTTCCAAACATTCTTGATCCCTTGCGAAAGTTCCAGATTTCAAAAAACTCTTATTAGACCATTTTTCAAAGGGTAACAACTCAAAAATTTCTAAGTCCAGACTTGGAAAAAGAAGGAAAATTTTGAGGGGACAACAGTGGCTCTAGCTTGGGGACATGGCATGGATTGAACAGGGAGAAAACATGGCATGAGGATCTAGAATCTCAAGTTTTAAAACATATAACGTTGACCAGTGCCTTATCCATTGGGCCTTGCAGAGTCATGTACAACCTCTGAGGAAAGCAAGAAGGAAGAAGATGACACACAAACAAAAAACACACCAAAATAGAAAAGGGAAAAAAAAGCACACGACAGAAAAGGGGAAAAAACAAAACTATGCTACAAGGTGAGGGACAACTCGCTTTCACTGATGATATAGCTTCAAATATTTCCCACTTCTAGGCAATCCTAATGGAGTCCCATCCAAGTATGATAGGAGAAAAACATTCTCACCACAAGTTCCAAGAATTCGAAAAGGTCCCAGCCACAAAGAATCAAATTTTCCATGACTACCCTTTGGTTCTCTTCTCTTGTCCCAAAGTAGGAAAAAATCTCCAACTCTGAACTCTCTTGCCTTGGTCCTTTTTTCAAAGAGATTTTTCACTTTCAGCTAATGTTCTTTGATTTTATCAACCACCTGAGATCTGTTTTCTTCCAGCCTCTCAAGAAAAAGGATCCTTTTGTCAATGGAGTCTTTGTATTGGCCATCATCCACTGATTGAAGCAATTTGAGAGCTGGCATTTCAATTGTGATAGGGATCTCTACTTCGACTCCATACAACAGTTGAAAAGGTGATGTACCTATGGCCTTCTTGGGAGTGATCCTATCAGCCCACAATGCATCATACAATCTCTTGTGCCAATTCCTTTGGTTCTCATCAACAAGCTTTCGGACAATGGTCACAATGTTCTTGTTACTTGACTCAACTTGACCATTTCCTTATGGATAGTAGTCAGAAAAATGTGCTAGAGAGATTCCAAAACCATAACAGAACTCTGTCAATTATCTTGAAGAAAAATAATTGGCATTTTCCACAACAATCTTTTGAGGCACTCCAAAATGAACAATGATGTATTCTTTAATGAAACTGCAGACTACTTTAGAGTTAGCTTGTTTGGTTGGAATGGCCTCCACCCATTTAGTGAAGTAGTCAGTGGCAGTGAGCACATAATTATTACCAACACTTGAATGAGGATTCAACATGCCAATGAAGTCCAGCCCCATTGTTGAAATGGTTCTTCAATAATCACAGGCCTGAGAGGCAATGCAGCTAATTGTGGTTTTCCAACAAATTGCTGGCATGCTTTGCATTTAGAAACCCAGCTTTGAGTATCAGCAAAAAGAGAAGGCCAATAATATCTACCTTTGAGAATCTTGTGGGTAGTCACCATTGCTGAGAAGTGTCCACCACATGCTTGGTCGTGATAGGATTTAAGAAACTTTCCTTGTTGCTCTTTATCAACACATCAAAGGAAGCAACCATCCATTCCTTTCTTATAAAGCGCATGATTCTAGATCATGTACTTGGTTGCTTTCAGTTTGAGAGTCCTTCTTTTCTTGTAATCTAGATGAGAGGGACATTCTCCATAAGTAAGTAGAAAATTGATGTCTACATACCACTCATCAGTAGTGGTTACAAAGAGAACTTGCGGGTAGTTTTCTGGGCAAGTTAAACAAGTGTCATCTTTCTCTCCGTGCTGAACTTTGAGAGTTTCATCTTCATTGATTAACTTGCACAAACCGTTTCCTCTTACCAGATGGGAAGGCCAAATCTCTAGGTTGTACTCTTGAGTTTTTGCGATCCAATTCCCTCTTTTGACTCTGGGATCTTGCTATGTCAAAATGGATTTGATTGCACTTCTAGGGACCATTACCACAGTATGAGAATTGAGAATGTAGAAGTGAAATTTTTTTACAGCTTTGACCACTACGAATGCATGATTTTCCAATTGACTATAATTAAGATCGTGTTTCTTCAAAGGACAACTCATGAAAGTAATGGGTGCTTCCAAATCTTCGTCGTTCTTCTGGAAAAGGACAACAGATAGAGTGTGTTCTGAGGCATAACAGTACATGATGAACTCTTTGTTAAAATCTGGAGATACAAGAGTAGGAGCTTTGGCAATAGCTCTTTTTATCTCTTCAAATGCATTTTTCCCTTCATGGCTCCATTTGAAACTTGATTGAGGCCTCATCATAGAAGTGATGTGCTTTGTCAGTTCAGCGAACTCAGGAACAAAGCAGGAAAGAAATTTTACCTTCCCGAAGAATGAATGAACTCCTTTCTTGCTTGGTGGGAAGAGATAGTGCTTGAATAGTTCTTAATCTTTTGGGGTCAATGTGTGGTACATGTTTGTTCATGATGTGTCCCAGCAACTTGCCTTATGTGACTCCAAGGATGCGTTTCTTTGGATTCAAATGATATAGCGTGTTTTCTACACCTTGGAAGAAATTGCTCCAAATGACAGATGTGCTCTTCTCTTTTCTTCGAAAATATCGTGAGATCATCCAGATATATAACAATGCAATGTTTCAGATCTCTGAAGGCCAAGTCCATTTCTCTTTGGAACGTTTCTCCGGCATTGATTAGGCCGAAAGGCATTCTTCTATAAGCAAAAGTGCCTCAAGGAGTTGTGAATGTTATTTTGATGTAGTCTTCCTCTACCACTTTGATTTGGTTGTACCCTGAAAACCCATCAAGTAGAGAGAGCATCTCAGATCTAGCGACTGCTTGTAAAATTTGATCCATGATGGGTAGAGGATAGTTGTCTTTGAGTGAGGCTTGATTCAAATTTATGAAATCAACACATATCCTTATTTCACCATTCTTCTTTCTTACTGACACAATGTTAGCCACCCACGTTGAGTGGTGGATGGGAAAAATGATTCTGGCATTCAACATCTTGGTCACTTCTTCCTTGATGATATCAAAAACCTTGGGATTATAGTGCCTATGATTTTTCCTGAAAGGCTTAGCACCTTGCTTCAAAGGAATGGAATGGTGCATTTCTTTTGGCTGGAATGACTTGAGTTCTTCATAGGAGTAAGCTAAAACATCAGAATATTTCTTGAGCAGAGTAAAAAACATTCTCTTCTCTTCAGGTGAGCAACATTTATCAATGTTTACCATTCTTGGATCTTCTAAAGTACTAATATTTTCTTTGTCAAAGTCAGATGGACACCGAGAAGATAACTTCTCCTTCTCTTGAATGAATCTATCTTTTTTGTCAAACATGTATTCTAAAGATACTAAGCCTTTGGTAATTTTGTTTTCTTTTAGTCTTATCATTCCCTCATCATCAACTTCATCAATTTCATCATTTTCTTCCTCAGCAAAAAATTCTCTATGAGGATTGACGCTTCCTTCAAAGAAGAGATTATTGAAATTATCTCTTTTCTCTAAGAAGCTCAAAATTTGATTGTCATCATTGAATACTTGCCAATGATTAGCATTATTAGGTACACTCGGTCTGAAAACCATCTCAATGGTTATATTATATTTGCTAAAGGATGGATGAGGTGTCAATAAGGAGGCTAACACAACAAGAGAATCAACCCTTTCATTTTGTGCCCTTGGAATGGCTTCAATAGAGAGAGCATCAAATGATTCAATACAATCCCAAACCCAATTTCTATAGTGTCTGAGCCTTGGGTTCTTCACTTGATATTGCTGGCAGGTTTTTTTCACTATTACCTTTGCATCACCAAGGCATCTCAGCTTCTTGATTCCCATATCCTCTACAACACTCATGCCTAGAATAAGGGCTTCATATTCTTTTATATTGTTTGTGGTGTCAAACTGCAGTTTCTAAGTAAAAGTATGCATTTCCTTTGAAGGTGAATATAGAACAACACCAGCTCTAGAACCTACCCTTGAATGAGTGCCATCAAATTCCATTATCCAGATCTGATCTTATTCTTCCTCCATGAGAATTGGTAGGTTTTCATCTTTTTGTGATGTGAGGAAGTAATTTCCTAACTCAGAATCTTGAAGAAGGATGTTAGCTCATGGATCATTGGAATTCTTTACTATGAATTTCATCTTTCTAACAAGAATAAAACTCTTCATTTCACCTTTGACAGGGATAGTAGTGCATGACCAATCCATTTTAATTTCTCCACCTAGATCTCTATAAAAACTTCTGCTTAGAAGCATGCCAAAGAATGTTGGGATGTCTGCCACTAAGATAGTTAGGAGTAGTTTCTTTTCGAGGAAGTAAACCAGAGATACTTGTGCCTCCTTTATTCTTCCAATCAACAACACTTGTTTAGATTCCATGGAATAACAAGCTCCATTTACTTTAGTCAAAGTTAGGCCAAGGGCATTTGCAACTTTGAGTGGCATCACATTATCAAAAGCATCGGAATCAGTAATACAGTTGTTCAACTCAAAACCATTTATGAGGAGAGACAAAAAAAAAGGCTCAACTCTAGATGTTTTGGTAGCACTGAGAGCTAACATGTTTTGAGATGTAGGTGTGGATGGCATTAGAAGGAGTCCTTTAGAGTTGGAACTTGAAGATATAGAGCTACTACCTTAGACTACATTAATAAATCTGTCAAATTGGGTCCGGGTGTGTTTGTAAGTACTCTAACTCTGAGAGTTAGACTTTGGTCTTGCTTGCATGCTCTACAAAATCAAATGGGGCAATACTAGATGAGGAGGAAGCTCTTAGGATGAAATAGGATTTACCAGGAAAGGGATTTGAAGGAACCTTGGATATTTTGGATGAAGGATTTTCTCCTAAAGGTGAAATAGCCAGTTTATTAGAAGGAAAAGGTACAACCTTTGGCTAAACTATTGGTGCTTTGGAAGAGACTCCAATGGAAGGGGAAGTACTCTTAACAATAGCAGAACTAGAAGAAGGAGACAAAGAATTACTTGGTATGACCACATGATCTTTGAAAGCGACCAAGTCTGGTTTTTCTTTAGCAGAATCCATGGAGGGCGGGTAATGGAGAACGTTTGTTGATAATCCTCTTCTGTACAACCTCAGAAATGGAAACTTATTTAGTTTCTTATCCTTTGTAACCATCGAGGATGGATTTTTCTTCTTGGACCGTGTTCTGGTGAAAACAACACTTGAAAAACTTGGTGTTTCCTCCTCTTCTTCTTCATCATCATCAATGAATTTTAATAAGCCATTGTGCATATCGACCTCCTCAACTTCTAGGTAGCTCTCATAGTTTTCAGCTTCATCATCTCCTTCGAGCTTATCAACTTCATCTTCCTCTCTTACATCATCTCCTTCGAATCCGCATTGACTGATGGTGCTTCAAGAGCAAGATGGTGAGGAGGTGGTGTAATCATTTTCCTCTCATGGAAATTTGGTATTCTTAGAGCGTTCCTCATAGTAATTTGTGACAATTGCTTCTTTAAGGCGACCCGATCATTTTCCATTTTTTGGAACATAGGATCTGTTGTGATTGAATTTTAACTCTGACCCTTTAGTTTTCCATTTGGGCCCTTCACCTTTCCAGAAAGGATTAAATCATCATCAGTCTCAATTACAAGGTCTTGAGCTTCCCTCAATGCTCTTGGTTGATCTCTTCTGAGGAAGAAACCAACTTTCTAATGGCAAGGCACTGATGAAAGAACCTCTTCAAGTTGTTTTTAGGAGGAACTACATATTTGGGGATTCTTCTTATCAATCTATCAAATCTTGCTACGAAATATCTCATGGACTTAGAGAACTTCTTTCTTCATTTACAACAATTGAACCAGCAAGTCTTGGGAATCTTTTGTGCTCTTGAATCTACATTCAAATGCACTCCTTATGTCATCCCAACTAGTGGTAGATCTTAGGAGAAGCATGTAAAACCACTCAGAAACTTTCTCTTGGAGTGACTCCACAAAAATTATAACCGAACACATCTTCATCTTCAACACCCAACACAGCACAAGCAGTGATGAAAGCTGTTACATGTTCCTCAGCGAATTGGTAGCCATCTCCTTTAAATTTAGGAAAGTTCTTTCTTGAGCCTCTTTGCAGATCATGGAGTATTCTTGGGAGGGAAAGTGGACCAGTATTTCTTTCCCATGGTACATTAGGTCTACGTGCTTCACGTTCATTATCAGCCATTCTATTTTTGTTTCTAACTTCTTCAGTAGTTAGGGATTCTTCTCTTTCCTCTACCTCTCTTTCGAGTCTTTCAATCTCTTCAAGTTGAGCCCTAATCACTTATTCCCTTTCAAGTTGAAATCTATCTACTTCCTCTCTTTCTAGATCTTTTTCTTCTTCCTTAAGCTCTGTCAAGAGTAGGATTGACGGGTCCTCCTGATCTCAACTGTCGGGTATACCTTTTGTCAGCCATCTTGAAGACTTATTGTCTTCTCTGGGGTGCCAAGATTTGTCTTCGTTCCTCCAAATCAGTAGAAAGTTCTTCTTCTTGATCCAAAATTCTTGAAGCAATAGAGTAATGGTCTACACTCTACCTTTTACGCCAAATAGCCTCCCTTAGGTCAAAAATGATATCTTCTTGAATGTGAAAGAGCAAGGTAGGTCTCTCAACAGGAGTTTGTGTGAGAATCACCATGATTGGTATCCATGTGGATCATAAGAAACTTAAAATTTTCAATGAACTCCAATGGTATTTAATGACCCTGTGGTCATTTCTAGGGTGTAGATGCTGCAAAATCTGCCCCATGGTGGGCGCCAAAATTGTTGGCTTAGAAATTTGTCTTGGGGAAAAAATTGGTGGTTTCTAAAACAACACTATGGGAATCTAAGTCCCTCTACTTATAACGGTGCAGCTATTGTATTATGCATGAAAATAAAGTAGATTCAAAGGTGTTTTTTGAACCAGAGATCCATAGGGGCACTCCACTGACCCTATGGACAAATCCTACAATTTCTTGCAAGGACAGAAAGTGGTTTGAGAGTGGGAAAGGGGAGTGGGAATGAAGGCAATGAGATAAATAATGGAGGTAGAACATCAGAGGCCTACAAACATTGATCAGAAAGCTGTATAAAATGCATTTAAATGGAAGAAGAATACAAATTCACAAACCAGATCTACAAGAATGAATAAAAATGCATTGGTCACAAAGTACCAATCAAATCCTCTATCAAAGGGGCATAAAATTATTCTTTTATTATTGCAACTGAAGTAGAAACTTGTTCAAGGAAAGGAAATGGAACAAAAATATAGAAGAGAAGAAGCTTAGAAGAATGACGACTATTGTTTTTGTCCTCTATTTGTGAAAATCATTTAGAATTTTCAAAAATCAAATTCCAACCCATGCTTTGACTTCCAAAATTCCATGAAATAGCTCACACGAGGCAGTTACAACTTCCCATAATGAACAAGAAGCAGATTACATATGAGATGTCAATCATTTAGCACCATTTCACATCCTTCTTTTGCTAGAAAAAATGTCTGTGGCAGGAAATGCTAGAGAATTTAATAATTAAAACAGTTACAAACTTGCCAAATTGAATGTGGGCCATTAGATTTATCTTTTGTCACCTTTAAATATGAGCCATCCACATGGTAGAAATTGATTGGAATGGCCATTGCAAGTGAGCTCCCTTCGTTTCATGACTTTTTTAGAATTCGGTAATTTGGAACAATTTCCTCCGCCGGCCCAGTTTGACTTTTCAACATGCATATGTGGCACAATTTGGATTGGATACAGGGTCGTAACTCCATTTAGAAAATTTTGAACCTTTGTTAGAAAAAGGTTCAAATTCACAACATCCTCTGCCTTCCCGCACTCCAATGTACACATGGCACAATTTGATTGCCTACGGGGTTCAAACTTCATTATTTTCTCTACCCATCTCCAGCTTGTAGATCCACCATCACCATTTACACCATTTCTTCTAAAAATTCAAAGTGAAAAAGAAATCTCCGTAGTTCTGTTGGTCTGCCTTGGGTAAAAAATATAACTTAAGTTCTGTCGTGCCATATCTTGCACAAAACAAGGAGTTAGGACAACTTATTTACCTTTTTGGAAAGGGGAAGAAATTTCCCATCTGATTGATGTAGTTTCTAAAAATATTTGATCCCTTAGGAAAGTGCCAAATTTCAAAATACTCTTATTAGACCATTTTCAAAGGGTAACAACTCAAAAATTTCTAAGTCCAGACTTGGAAAAGGAAGGAAAAATTTGAGGGGACAACAATGTATAATTAGGGTTTGGTTGGCTCCCTTATGTTAAATAACCCATGATACTAATTTAAAAAATATTAAATTTGTGAAATTCTAATCGTAGAGTCATATATGCTAAATAAAGCAATAAAATACATATATGACCTAAGCAATAATATAGTTGAAAATGAAAGCCTAGGTGCAAGAGGGAGAATAAAAGACTTAGCTGATTTTGCAATTGATCCTAAATTATGCTGGAATGGAATAATAATGAACAGGAGGATGAAATTTTTGTAACCGCACACATAAAATTGTAAAATTGTTAAATATTCTAGGACTAGGGTGCCTGGACTGGGTCAAGGGCGCCTAGGTGCAAAATTCTGCTCTTGGGTGCCTATGACTTCGAAAATACTCAGAAACTAATTTTTTTTTGTGTTGTACAAGTGGCACTAACCTTTGTTTTTGATTTCCTGTGTGTCGCACTATGCCCACAAAATTCTCCTGTAACATGAAAAACAAATGATCTCCCGCAAAACCCCAAAACACATCAAATCCTAAAAAAGAAAAAGATTTAAATGGGGAGTCATACTAACATCAGAAGTCACTCAACATAGTGACCTTAAAAATGTGCATTGCATGACATATCAAGATCCATGTAGTTCTCTCTGTGTGTGTAGAATTGTGCCCTAGGATGCTCTCGTGCAAGATGTACTTGATAGTGAGAAATAACTAGATGTAGCAATGTAAGTAGATGTGTGTATGGAAAAATGAACTTCCCCTCCTATGAAGTGTATCCAAAAAATAAAGTCCCTTGTCCCTTGAATGATAGCTAGATGGATGCTTTGATGCTCTTAGAATGCCTTTGGATGCAACCTTAGGTGATGATAGTAAATGCTTAGAGCTTGGTCCTTTATTATGATCACATAGATTTATATTTATATGATTCCCTTATTTGATTTTTGAAATTGACAGATAAAAGGCAAACCCATAAGAAAATAAGATGCCCAAAAGATAAAAGAGGTCCAAAAGGTGTGATCAAGATACAAAGAGGTTAGGGGCACCTAAAAGGATGAGGGCACCTAGGAACTATCTTCCTAGATGGGCACTAGTGTACAGATTTAAGAAAGATAAATCATTAAAGCATAAAATAGGAAATAAGGTGTAGAACACTAGAAATAATACATAAAGCAAAGAAAATTTTCCAAAGATAGGTGTCAATCACTATTTTTCTCGCTTAGGAATCATATGAATAGTAGTACGTGATTAGGACCTAGAAATGTACCCAAGTGGGTCATTTAGTGTCTACATTTTCTCCCACTTTATGTTGTTGAGAGAATTCTTGATAACATAAAGTAGATAAGAGATGTGTACCTAATAACCATGTAGATCAATGGAAAAAGTGTTCTAAGGATACAAGTGAAAGCGTGGAGTGAATAAAATGAAGCGTGGAAGCTAAACAAGAGGAAGTGACTCTAGGGTTAAAGTGTATGATGATATATTGTGTTGTTCATGTTGTCATTGTCGCTTGTGTTTGATGTGTTTGCTGATGTGACTGCTAATTCTCATAAGGATGGACCTACAAAAAGAAAAGAAAAAGAGTAGTCAAATATGTGTATATGAAAATTCGATCCAAATATGTAAAAACATGAAAAAGTAGTAAAAGGAACATGTGCACCTAATTTGTGACGAGTGAAAAAGATAGAAAGTGTCCTGAAATACTGTAGAAGGGAGAGTTTTGGGGGTGATATCATGCCAAGGAAGAAGAAATGTAGGGGAGAAAGGTCTAGTGTTATTCTCCATCCCTGAGTACTTCCCAAAATTTATACACTACTGCAGATGGTGTGATCCTTATTTGTTCTAGTTCAATCTAGTTTGATCCAATGAAATAGAAGAAAAATGGAGATAGAATGCATTTTGATTTTTGGAAGAATGTTTATGTATTGTGTAAACTAATTTATGTAATGGTGAAAACTGTGTTGATCCGAGAAAGTAAATATAGTTTCCCCCTGGTCATAGACACCTAGGAAAGGTCAGGAGCACCAAGGAACTCATATTTGTATTTTGGCATTGGCATTTGTGTTGTGATGAGGACCTAGGTCAGATTCTATTACAATATTGTGACTGTGTCTCTACTTTGTTCTTGTGCTTTGCAAGCGTGAACTGTGACTTTGTACTACTAAATGGGGTGACCGATTCACCCAATGTATGCCCCCCTTGTTTGGGTTTCATGTGACATCACTAGGATGATACGACCCAAAGGAGAGTACCAAACGTTGATATGAAATTGATACCCTACAGGGGGAGAGGATGTGTTGTGTAGAAACCAAGGAACATGAAAACAAAGTGACTAGAAACATGTGTTAGTGTAAACAAAACAAATACATATATAGAAGATATTGTGTAACCTAGTAAGAAAGAAAACAATGCAGAGTACGAAAATCAGGTTGCAAACATAGGATATCACACACAATGTTGCAAGATAATCAAGGCCAAAGTCACTGTACGCCGGAAAAGTGACAAGCGAGCGTGGGAATCTACAAGCGACTCTTCCGCGTACCCGACCTCCCGAGGTCGTGCCGAGACAGCCGGTGGGGATGGAATACGGGTAGTATACGGATAGACTAGTTAGGCAATCTAATATCTTCGACACGCACTAATGGAATCTGCGAATCTAAGGCAAAGAAGGCCCTTCTAACCTGGACCGGTGTGATAGATCGATCAGCCAGGATGACTACTCGAAGGCTCCAATCAATATCGATCTCTGGCGTGATTCGATCTATGGGTTGTGGGATGCGTGGAAAATGACCCGGGATGGTTTCGTGTATTTCTCCTTATAGGGTCATATGGTGAATATAGTCAAGTCTATGGACGATTCTCTGGCCTAGTCCAAAATTCTCTAGCTTCGTTAGCTGTTGTGTCTAGTAGGGATAACTGTTGAATGATGATAGGTGGAATCTGAGTAGACTGAAATACTAATGTGCGTAGGCCAGTGTCTATGTCTAATTCTCTTATGGATTCGTTAGGCTGTGGGATTTGTGGATCACAACCGTAGACTCTTGGTTGTTGCGGTCCTGTTATGGTCATACACGAGATCAAGTCCTAATCCCTAGTATCCAGTAATCGTATGCTTTCTCATCCTCTACGTTTAGAATCAACAGTTGTGTGATTTTCTCAGAATACCTCACAGGTGTTCTAGCAACTTGAATTCTTAAGCTAGTATCTATATCTACGAGGGTGTCTCCAGCGTCTGGCTGTGGAACTAAAGGATCACACCTGAATATTTGTTCTCTTTCAAATCCTTCTACAGTCATGCAGATGTTTTCTAGGATAACCTGTAGTTTGGCTGATTTGACCAAAATGTGTGTGCTTGGTCGTCTTCTATGTTTAACCCTCTCAACTGTGACCTGACCTGTTGGAAGTCTGTTGTTGTTTGGAAGACTTGTATCCTAAGGTTTTGGTTAATGTCAGTTATTGCCACTACGATATTGGGCTGGGGCACAATTGGCTCGAAAATGTATTCCCTGGGCTCCCTAGGTCCCGTAATTGTCATGCAAAAGTAGTAATGAAACAAACTATAATAAAGTAAAATCTAAGTACACTTCTAGCATATATAATTTCTTTTTGTATTTTTTGGCAATTTATAAGAAAACAGCTATTTAAAATATTTAGAATTGACAACTAAACTAATAATGTAAAACAAACAAAATAGCCGAGTGTAGCTATTTGTCTGTGCAATTTTGTATATCTATTCTAAACAACGAAATAACTAATCTATTTGCAAGATTCTCGATCCTACCTCAGAAGTGAGGAATGAATCATAGTTTCTCAGAAACTATCAATCCCCACAACTTCCCTGGCAATATCGAGAATGGAAATAACTGAAATAAAGCGATTAACTACTTTATTTGATAAGTTCTAACTAAACTTTGAAAGATGGAACCTGGATTTCGCAGAACAGTGGCGAATCTGACGGTGTGTGTGTTCTTGTCCCCTCAGTATGATCTCTTCGTTCTTTGTGCTCACGTGAATCCAGAAAAGCGTGTAATGCTTGCATCAACAGGAATAGATATTTGGATCAATGGACAGCCTTCAGAATGCAGACAGAATAGAATGCGGATAGGAGAGGGATAGCGCAAGAGTACAGAGCTTGGCCTATGCAATTCCTAGCGAGGTCTACTGCGAATCATGCAACAAAAGGCGTCCAGAACCCGAAACTAGTCTGTATGAAGAGCAAAACCTGCAACTTTAATGGCTGCCTAAACTATTCTACTCCAAAAACAATAATACTGTTTGCACAAGTTGGATCTGTGGCTTACCAACAGCTGAGTAATGCAACCAAGCATGTAAAGGATTTAAACTATCAAACTTAAGCAAACTAGAAGACTGAGCTACTGAAAATGGTGAGTTTTAAACAAGAATGAGGGGCCATTTGCATGTGCACAAACCATGCATTTATAGGAATTCAAACACCCAAAGATCAAAACCAAACTGAACTCCTAAACAATAAACAAAGGAAAAACACTATTCCAGGGGACCAAAAACATAAATGCATGCTCAAGTCGGCAAGAAAAGCTGGTGAAGCGTTGAACTTTGCGTGCGTTCCGTCAAAAGAATGTTCTGGAAAACGCGTAAAGGACCGCCGCCCTACTCAGGGCGGCGGTTACAGGACCGCCGCCCTGTTCAGGGCGGCGGTCATGAGACCGCCACCCTTAAGGGCGGCGGTTTCGTCACTGAAGACCAAAAAGCCAAGAAAAGAGGGAAAAAAGGGGAAAACAAAGCACGCGGGGGCTAAGCAGGGCATGCGGGATGTTAATGCATATCCGTAAAGCTTCTCTGGATCCCGAACACCTTGCGAAGAGACCTGTATCATCATTGGGGCATTTGTAACATCTTTCCGGTGGTGCAGTACATACAATTTTGGGTACGTACATATTGCCCCCTTGGAGAAGCGTTTTAGCCATGAAGAGGCATAAAACGTTGGGTCCGAGTATGGCGGTCCCAAAATGGGGAGTTAGAGGCTATACCTGACATGCCCGTGTGTCGAAATGCCGCCAAATTTCACATGCTTTTCAGAATGTATGCAATGGATGACAAGTGATAACAAATGTTAAACAGAATGTTTTTACTTTATTTACTTTTGCAATGCTGATATGTGATGACGAACATGTTGTAGTTTTGAACTTTTGGCCTCTTTAGACAATGTTTGTGATTTCTTCTTATGTTGGCAAAACGTGAAGAATGTGTAGCGATAAAGAGATGAACTTGCCCCAATCCCAAATCCATGTAACTAGTAAGATGCGAGGGCTCAACACCAAGAATTGGGAAGGGCACAAGTTGTATGAGCTTGATTTGAGTGGAATGATAAGAGACATACAAAACAAGAACAAGAACCAAATTTGGACCTACACACCCACCCTACTCAGAACTACTACCAAGCTTAGAAGGCCACTTACTTTTCAGTTTATCTAGACTTAGATTCATAAATGGCAACCTGGTTGACAAAATCTGGTTTTGAGGATTTGATCTCTTTGGAATTTAGATGTTTGGATATTTGCCTTCTTTTAACAGAATTTGACTTGTGTTTTTAGCATACCAAGATTTGTTAGTTTGTGTGACTGGACCCCCCACACCTTGCCTCACGCCACTAGTAAGAAGCATGGGTTTGTCACCAAAGGAAAGATACAGGCGAGTAAGGGCACTTCTTTCCTTTCCCAACCTCACATCACCAGTAAGAGATGTGGGCTTATCACCGAAGGTTGATGGGGCAAAGAAGTGTGTAAAATAAAATATTTTGTTTGCTTGGCACTTTTGATTTCATTTGATTTTGACATTTCTGATCTATGACTTTGGGATATCCTTTTGTTCCAAGAGATTTTAAGAGGGATAGATGTGACACCAAGAAGCTTCTAGAACAGACCGTAGGCAAGGACAACTTTACCTAGTAGAAAGAAAGAGCAAAGCCAAGTATGCAGGTCTTGGTATGGTTTCCGTCAATGTTTGTCTGTCAAACCTGATGAGAAGATTTGAAAGTACTTGATGATGTTTGAAGAGATGTGATTCGAATAATTTTGCCAATATCTTTAGAAATTTGTAATAGATTACTTAAGAGTAAGTTCCTGGACTACAATATTTATGAAACGAGTGAAAAAAATGAACCAACTAAATTACTAATGTAATGCAACTGTAACCATGTACATATGAAAATGCAGGTGGAACTATATGTCATGATGTCTAAGGTGAAGAAAGTTGACAAATATCAAATTCTTCACCCCTAGAAGTACACAGCGGAGAACCATTATCCTCAAATTTTTCATTTTCTTGATGAGGGCCTACCGTTCTGGGTTTGAACTTACAACCCTTGCCCAGAGGTGTATATGTCCCATTATTAAAAACATTTTTCTGAAGGAGGTGTTCGCATGCCTCTTTGTCATGTTTTTGAGAGATGACATGTGGGTGAGCATGACTATGCTGCTCGACCTTCTCTCTCATAGTGAGCATTGTGTTAATGATGAGGTCTTGCCCCATGGATAGGGAAAACTTAGCTTTAGACACGCATGGGTCGAAACTAGGCTTTAGAATAGGGCAGTGCCTAGAGATGGTTTTGATAGGCATCGTTTCAGTTTTAAATTGCCTTTCTTCACTTGTTAATTCTATCATGTTTATATCTGGATTTAGGTCATCTGAGGGAAGAGATGCTATGCCGAGAAGACTACCCATTCCTTGAGTTTCGAATGGGAGAAAGATCGGTTCGTCATTCTCCAAGAGTTTCATAATTCCTACTGTGGCTTTAGTGGAGACTATTTCCATAGAAATTGACTTATCTTTATTTGTCTTTGCCACCTCGTATATTAAATCATAGGATCTTAGCGGTTTAGCATTTGTAGGAACTTCATCTCGTGTGGAGAAAATATCGGGTAGGGGTTGTGAAACATACTCCTTTGTCCGAGTTGTTGCATTAATTTCACGCTCAACCTCTAGCTCAACTAATCCCAAGATTTTTGTATTACCATTTGAACTTAGGTTAGGAGCAATCTGAGAGTTGTTAGGAGTTGAGGCGTCTTGATTGTTATTTCTTATTATGATACCTTTGTTTTTCCCATTTGGATCTAACCTATTATTGTTATAATGATTTGGGAAAGGATCATTGAAGATCTTGAGAGGTGCATTTTGAGGGGAAACTACCCCTGTAAAAGTATTTGGTGCTGGTGACGCAGGATCTACCAAGAACATATCTATGAAAAGTTGTTTTTGTTCTTCTGGCAAGCGTTGCATGAATTTATCGTAGTCATGGCAAGTCCTAGTGTCATGACCCCTGATTTTGTGGAAACCACAATATAGATTGGGATTATAGTTCCGTGGTCGTCGGTTTGAATCATGTTGTGGCCCAAAGTTCTGATTGGGCTGCTGGTTGTTATAGTTGAAATTTCGAGGTTGTGGCCTTTGGCTTTGGTTTTGATATCCATCTGGGCCCCGAGCAAGGCCTTGTGGCTAGATTTGCTGTTGTGGAGGATGATTAGAATCCTCTGTATTGATCGCTGGGGTGAAATTATTATTGCGTTGATTGTTAGTAGGTGCCGGGGTGTTCACAACATTTGGTTCTTTGACTTGATCAGTGAATCCATATGTTGTAACCCCATGGTTTTCATTAAGGATATTGGGTCCTTGATCGGCATTCGTTGTAGTAGGATAAGTTGTAGTGTTTTGGCTGTTTGTGATTAACCTCCCGTTTGCTCCATATGTTTTGCGGCCACTATCTATCACTGCTTGATCAATTCACAGAGCGCTCTCAAGTACTTCATCGTAAGTTCTTAGTGGGAACTTTTGGACTTCTTCCTTCACCTCCTTGCTGAGAGAATGAAGGAATAAATCACATAGTTCCATCTGATCCATGTTTGGAGCACTTGCTGAAGAATAAAGAACTATACGCCACCTCTGAATGAAATGGGCGACAGATTCGTTGTGTTCTTGTTTGATGTGCAAGAATTCCCTGATTCTTGTTCTTAATAGCTTGTTCATGTCAAAGGCTTTGATGAACTCAGACACGAGTTGTTTGAATGAATGTATGGAAGCCTCGGGTATTCTGTAATACCAATCGAGGGAAATGCCTTCCAGTGTTTTGGGGAATATTTTAGAAACAACCCCATCCCATGGGAGTAATTCTCGAATGGCTGTAGCGTAAGCTTTGATATGCGCATTCGGATCTCCTTCTCCTTTGTATTTGGGCAAATCGGGAAGAGGCCTTGGAAGCATAACGCTTCGTATGGCAAAATCTAAGGGCTCCTTTAAATATTCTGAATAAGTCCCTATCGCATACGTCTCAACCATTGATGGTGCCTGTTGAGGAGGCGGTGGCGGAACAGGTTGTTGATATGGTGTAACGTACGCGTTGGCAGGGGCATAAGGCAATCCCTGCATTTGAGTAAACATGTCAGGGGATGAGTACATATCCCCTTGTGGCGATTTGGAGTACATGTTTAAGTACGAAGGGGTACTATCCAGGAATGGATTGCTCTGCACTGGACCAGGAGGAACAGTGCTAGCGATAGTGGGTCTAGTTGGCACTTGTTGTGAATACTGAGGAGTCATACCTAACGTGCCTACTCCTGTGAGGAGATCTACTTGGCTAGGATGGTGCGGAGGATTGGAACTCCCTGTTTGTATGAATCTCAAATTTTGACTTGCTTGGGCAAGTTCTAATCCTCTAACCTTTTCTATTAGAGTTGAAATGACTTCGTTTGGTGAAGTCACGATATCATGCCTTGGTGGCGTTTGTTGTATAACATGGCTTTGCGGAGGTATGTGATATCCTGCTATGAACTGATCACTATCCTGCCAAGCATCCCTGAGAGTATTTTCTATACGTGATGGCATAGAGGTATTTTCTTAAGGAGAGAACTCGGGCTGTATTTGCAAAATTCCTACAGGTGGGTACATGCCTTGAGAGCGTTGTTCACTCCTAGGATAAAGTATTGAGTACTCGTCATCTAGAACTGAGTATGGATCTGATTGTCTGCTAATATGTGGTCTAAGTAACACCTGAGGAGATGAAGCAGATTCTCCAGTCAATGTCATATTGTTTGAGCCTGAAGGCTCTGTTTGTGTTTGAGCGAGTTGCTCCAACCCCTCTGCTTGGAAGGACGAATTATATCTAGTCCTTGGCGTTTGCGTTGACAACTGATTAGTTGAATAGTTGTCGCCCCACATTGAGAGTGAGGGTGATGACTGCCTATTCTGTTGGGCATAGTATGCCTCGAGACCCAGGAGGGGTCTTCCATATGCATCGAATCCCGACATATTCGGGGGGTATATGAATACCCGTAGAATAATGGGAAGGAGCGAAGGTGATTTGGATAAGATGAAACTTCTCAGAGAGAAGGTGAAGCAATTGTAAGGTTCACGTTAGGTTCACCAATTTTGTACGCCGGAAAAGCGACAAGCGAGCGTGGGAATCTACAAGCAACTCTTCCGCGTACCCGACCTCCCGAGGTCGTGCCGAGATAGCCGGTGGGGATGGAATACGGGTAGTATACGGATAGACTAGTTAGGCAATCTAATATCTTCGACACGCACTAATGGAATCTGCGAATCTAAGGCAAAGAAGGCCCTTCTAACTTGGACCGGTGTGATAGATCGATCAGCCAGGATGACTACTCGAAGGCTCCAATCAATATTGAGCTCTGGCATGATTCGATCTATGGGTTGTGGGATGCGTGGAAAATGACCCGGGATGGTTTCGTGTATTTCTCCTGATAGGGTCATATGGTGAATATAGTCAAGTTTATGGACGATTCTCTGGCCTAGTCCAAAATTCTCTAGCTTCGTTAGCTATTGTGTCTAGTAGGGATAACTGTTGAATGATGATAGGTGGAATCGGAGTAGACTGAAATACTAATGTGCGTAGGCCAGTGTCTATGTCTAATTCTCTTATGGATTCGTTAGGCTGTGGGATTTGTGGATCACAACCGTAGAATCTTGGTTATTGCGGTCCTGCTATGGTCATACCGCGAGATCAAGTCCTAATCCCTAGTATGCAGTAATCGTATGCTTTCTCAGCCTCTACGTTTAGAATCAGCAGTTGTGCGATTTTCTCAGAATACCTCACAGGTGTTCTAGCAACTTGAATTCTTAAGCTGGTATCTATATCTACGAGGGTGTCTCCAGCGTCTGGCTGTGAAACTAAAGGATCACACCTGAATATTTGTTCTCTTTCAAATCCTTCTACAGTCATGTGGATGTTTTCTAGGATAACCTGTAGTTTGGCTGATCTGACCAAAATGTGTGTGCTTGGTTGTCTTCTATGTTTAACCCTCTCAACTGTGACCTGACCTGTTGGAAGTCTGTTGTTGTTTGGAAGACTTGTATCCTAAGGTTTTCGTCAATGTCAGTTATTGCCACTACGATATTGGGCTGGGGCACAATTGGCTCGAAAATGTATTCCCTGGGATCCCTAGGTCCCGTAATTGTCATGCAAAAGCAATAATGAAACAAACTATAATAAAGTAAAATCTAAGTACACTTCTAGCATATATAATTTCTTTTTGTATTTTTCTGGCAATTTATAAGAAAGCAGCTATTTAAAATATTTAGAATTGACAACTAAACTAATAACGTAAAACAAAGAAAATAGCCTGAGTGTAGCTATTTGTCTGTGCAATTTTGTATATCTATTCTAAACAACGAAATAACTAATCTATTTGCAAGATTCTCGATCCTACCTCAGAAGTGAGGAATGAATCATAGTTTCTCAGAAACTATCAATCCCCACAACTTCCCTGGCAATATCGAGAATGGAAATAACTGAAATAAAGCAATTAACTACTTTATTTGATAAGTTCTAACTAAACTTTGAAAGATGGAACCTGGATTTCGCAGAATAGTGGCGAATCCGACGGTGTGTGTGTGTCTTGTCCCCTCAGTATGATCTCTTCGTTCTTTGTGCTCACGTGAATCCAGAAAAGCGTGTGATGCTTGCATCAACAGGAATAGATATTTGGATCAATGGACAGCCTTCAGAATGCAGACAGAATAGAATGCGGATAGGAGAGGGATAGCGCAAGAGTACAGAGCTTGGCCTATGCAATTCCTAGCGGGGTCTACTGCGAATCATGCAACAAAAAGCGTCCAGAACCTGAAACTAGTCTGTATGAAGAGCAAAACCTGCAACTTTAATGGCTGCCTAAACTATTCTACTCCAAAAACAATAATACTGTTTGCACAAGTTGGATCTGTGGCTTACCAACAGCTGAGTAATGCAACCAAGCATGTAAAGGATTTAAACTATCAAACTTAAGCAAACTAGAAGACTGAGCTACTGAAAATGGTGAGTTTTAAACAAGAATGAGGGGCCATTTGCATGTGCACAAACCATGCATTTATAGGAATTCAAACACCCAAAGATCAAAACCAAACTGAACTCCTAAACAATAAACAAAGGAAAAACACTATTCCAGGGGACCAAAAACATAAATGCATGCTCAAGTCGGCAAGAAAAGCTGGTGAAGCGTTGAACTTTGCGTGCGTTCCGTCAAAAGAACGTTCTGGAAAACACGTAAAGGACCGCCGCCCTACTCAGGGCGGCGGTTATAGGACCGCCGCCCTGTTCTGGGCGGCGGTCACGAGACCGCCGCCCTTCAGGGCGGCGGTTTCGTCACTGAAGACCAAAAAGCCAAGAAAAGAGGGAAAAAAGGGGAAAACAAAGCACGCGGGGGCTAAGCAGGGCATGCGGGATGTTAACGCATATCCGTAAAGCTTCTCTGGATCCCGAACACCTTGCGAAGAGACTTGTATCATCATTGGGGCATTTGTAACATCTTTCCGGTGGTGCAGTACATACAATTTTGGGTACGTACAGTCACCAAAAACATACAAGAAATGAAAAAGAAATACATATGGAAAAGTCCACAAATAATGGCATACCATGGAAAACAATGGAAAATAGTAACAAGCAAAGTATCGTACAACCATGGTGGTAAATAGTTAATACAAGGAAAATGTTACACATAAAGCACTCGTTAACATGTTAGAAAGATAAAAAAGTATGTCAAGACGTGTATGTATTGATAGATTAGTGTGATAGTAGGAATAGTAAGTATTATAAAACAAAACAATAGCACATGTAGTGTCAAATATAGTAGATGCTCCCAAGAGCCTTCATGGTTCTGATAAGAGGTACAGTGCCAAGAATCCATGTTGTGTGTAAATATTTGTAGGAAGTATGCAATCACAACTTAGGAACAAGTGAACATGCATGTGTATCTATAAATTATAATGACATACTAAATATCTAATTGGCATGTGAAACAAAGTGTGCATATGAGTATAAGTAAGAAAGAAAAATGTGCAACCAAGATATGAAATATGTTATGAACGAGTGAGGTGGAATGGTATGCTATATGAGTGTGATAGGAGCAACGTTTCCTCGAAGGATGTGAATGAGTATGAGATGAGGTTCATTTATAAAAGACCCCTCGACAGTCAATAATGAACCATAGAACAAGAGTGTGTCATCAGGAAATGGTTTGAATTGTATGTGTTAGAAAGATATGATCAATTATGTATAGAACATAAAGAGTGTGAGATGAGGTGAGGTTAATTTCAGATTTAGACCATCAAAATTCAAGTATGAACCATGGAACTAGAGTGTGTCATAGGGTAGTTTGTCATGTGAGAATTTTATGTTAGAAAGATGTGCCATGAATGCACCGAGTGTTGAAATGTGTAGTGTGCGAGGTTCATGTATGTAGAGTGCCCTCAACAGTTAAGTGTGAACTATAGCACAAGATTGCATCATAGGGTAATGATGATACAAGTGTATCAAGGGGTTTGTAATGATGATTAGGAAGTATTAGACATTTAAGTGTGGTGTGTCAAGTGCAACGGATGATAGAGACATTTAATAAAAATTCAAGTGGGAAGAATATGTTGATGCCCTCCAAGTCTTCCAATGATGGAGATCTATGTGATGATGCAAGAGAAACCATGCCATTTTGGAAGAGCGTTATCTGTGCCATGATAAGAGAGAGAGAGAAAAATGGTAGGTAGAAGCAATAGTAGCACCATGCGATGTTGGAGGAGTTTGAAATGTGTCCTGGCCTTCAGTAGAAGGAGCAGTTGCTTTGACAAAATGAATCGGGGAAGAAAATGAAGTAGGGTGGGGATGAATCTTAAATGGTGGTCACTTATGTGGGATTGATAACATTGTAGAAGACTCAAAAGGAGAAGAGGTTGTACTGATGTTGATAGGAAGTTACTTAGGAAACTCTTGACTTTCCATAGAAGGAACATTAACAACGATGACATGATGCTCATTAGACATAAATGAATCAAATTTAGGAACCCAATGAGATTTAGAAATTTGAGATGGGCATGCATTAGAATGTCATGCAGCGAATGAGATAAAACCATGAAGCTCAAGCTACTTGATTCTTCATTGTAAAACATAGAAATCATCGTAATTATGTCTATTGATTTGATGGTAATTGCAATATGGATGACCTTGATAAATTGTGAGCTGATAAGGAGCATAACAATAATTAGATGGAAAGATATTTAATTGATGAGTGAGTATTTGAGGAAGAATATCTTATTAATTAGCAGTGAGATCAAACTTGAGAGGCACGGGGAGCAGTAATATTATAGGTTCACTGATATGAGCACATGTAGAAGACATAGAATGAGGATGAGAAGAATAAATAGCATGAGCCTAAGAAGTGTCCTTAAGATGTTGGATTTCAGATTTGAGATATGCGATCATGGATTCCATCACCTAGAATTTATCTTGAAATAAATAATGTAAAGCTTAAATTTATTCGCAAATAGATTAATTGGAATTAGGACAAGGAGTGTCACCAGAAAGAAGATCGAAGATAGCATTGACTCGAGCATGTGGTTTATCAAGAGGGAGGTAGATTGAGTGTACGACATTTTGGAGAGAATCTTTGCAAGAGGGGTGCATTTGAAATAATTGATATAAGGGGACTTGAGGAGCTTGAGAAGCCATGAAAGAATAAAAATGAGGATCTAAGAGTATTCGAATGAGATGGGTTCACCAAATGATTTAACAAATATATAATTTGTGAAATCCTAATTGTAGAGTCACATATGATAAATAAAGCAATTAAATACAGATTTGGCCCAAGCAATAAGTTAGATGAAAATGAAACCCTGGGTGTAAGAGGGAGAATAAAAGAATTAGCTTATTTCATAATTGATCCTAAAGTATTATGGACTGGAAGACTGATGAACAAGAGGAGAAAGCTATCATAACCACACACAAAAAATTGTAGAACTATTAGATATGTCGGTACTAGGGCACCTGGATTGGGTCAAGGATGCCTAGGCACCAAAGTATGCTCTTGGGATCTTATGACTACGAAAATACTCTGAAAATAATTTTTGTTGTGTCATACAAGTGTTGCTAACCTTCGTTATTGATCTCCCATGTTTCGCACTATGCCCACAGAATTTTCCTATAACCTGCAAAATAAATGATCTCTAATAAAACCCCAAAACACATCAAATCCTAAAAAATCAAAAGATGGAAATGGGTAGTCGGATTGACCTCGGTTGTCACCTAAAAGAGTGAACTCATAACTGAGCATTACACTACATCTCATACTCCATGTAATTTTCTCGCTCTGAGTGTAGAATCATTCCCTAGGAGGCTCTTGTGCAAGATGCACTTTAAAGCTAGCAATAACTATATGTAGCAATGTAAGTAGATATGTGTATAGAAAAATGAACTTCCCCTCATATAAAGTGTATGCATAAAATTCAGTCCCTTTTCCCCTTAATGATAGCTAGATGAATTCTTTAATGCTCTTAGAATGGCTTTGGATGCAACCTTAGGTGATGATACTATATGATTAGAGCTTGGTTCTTTATTATGATCACATACATTTATATTTATATGATTCGCTTGTTTGAATTTTGTAATTGACAACTACAAGGCTGACCCATAAGAAAAAAAGATTCCCAAAATATAAAAGGGGCCCAAAAGGGGTGAGCAAGATAAAAAGAGATCGGGGGAACTTAGGAGGACAATGGTGCATGGGTGCTAGTGTCCTGGTTAGGCTTTGGTGTCCAGAGTCAAGAAAAATAAAGCAGTAAAGCATCGACTAAGCAGTAGGCTGTAGAAGACTAGAAAGAAGACAAGAAGCAAAGAAAACTGGCCAAAGATAGATGTCAATTACTAGTTTTCTCCCTTAGGAATCATATGAATAGTAGTATGTTATTAAGACCTAGACATGTACCCAAGTGTGTGATTTAGTGTCTACAGATACATGCATAATTATTGTACTAGTTGTATAATTAAGGTTTAGTTAGTCCCTTGTGTGTCAAATGATCCATAATAAATGTCTAAGTTTTGCATTAGGTTTATAATTAGGGTTTTGTTGGCACAAATAACCTAATTAACCCCCTAATATATGTCTAAATGTCAAACTATGTGTATAAACAAGGTCTTCTTAGCCCTTTTTGTGCCAAAATATCCCCAATAAATGTGTAATTATCACACCAGGTGTATAATTAGGGTTTGGTTGGCGTAAATGACCTAATACAAATCTAATTGTGATATTAGGTGTATAATTAGGATTTGGTTAACACAAATGACCTAATATACCCCCAATACACATCTAATTGTCACATTAGTTGCATGATTAGGGTTTATTAGTGTAAATGACCTAATTAACCCCTAATAGATGTTTAATTATCAGGTGTTTAATTATGGTTTGGTTGGTGAAAATAGGTTGAATGATCTCCAATACATGTATAATTGTCACATTAGGTGTATAATTAGGGTTTGGTGGTGTAAATGACCTAATTAACCCCCAATACACATATAATTATCATAATAGGTGTATAATGGAGATTTTTTTGGCCCCCTTAGCACCAAATCATCCCCAATAAACATTTAATTATTACACTAAGTATATAATTAATTAGATAACCCTCTTAGTGCTTAATAACCCTTAATACACATATAATTACCATTATAGAGCTACAATTAGCTTTCAATTGGCCCCCTTTAAAATAGTTGAGTCCTAATACACATCTAATTTTTGCATTAGGTGTATAATTAGCAATTGGACCGATTGACCCCTAATACATGTCTAATTGTTGCACTAGTTGTATAATTAGACCTTGATATCAGTAACTAAAATTAAGTGTTTTCACATAAATTTTGAAGTTCCACATATTAAAAAATACGTATTTATTTTAAATGGAAATAGCTTTTGTTACTTAATTTTAATGGAATTTTTTTATTCTAATGTTTAATATTATGTTTTTTTATCAAAAAAATAGCAATAATCTTAACTTTACATTAAATTTGCATTATTGTTTCTAAATTGAAACTATTTGTGTCATTGATTTAACCTAAAAATGAAATAATATGTAGTTTTTTTTACTCTTTAGATTAGGGTTAGAAACACGAGATATATTAAAATTAAATAATTTAACATTAATTTGCACATTGGAATATACCTATATGGAAATATGTAAAGATAAAATGATTGAAATAAGTGTTAAATGAAACAAGACAGAAAAAGGGAGATACACTTAGCTATTCTACTACTTTGGAAGCTAATTTGGCTATGGTAGAAGGGTGAAAAATATGGAAATGATATGAAATTACTTTGTTTCTAGGTCTAGGAGTGCAGGATGAGAAAATGATAAATATTTGGGTGCATATGGAATCATTTGGCAGATCCATACTTGTTTATCAGTTCCAAACAAAACTATGTTAGTGTTTAGAAATTTTGTGTGTTTGTGCAATCGACTATAGTATACTTGACTATGAAACACTAAGTTTCATAAATGTGAAAAACCCTCTCTATGATTTGAAATATCTTAAAACCATAACTATGGGTAGGATACCCTAAAAAAAGGTTAGTGGTTGGTTGAAATGCAATCTATACACCACCTATATTGGCACTACTATGAAGAGACCTCAAAGCGCATATAGCTCTCCACCTAGATATGTGATATATATATACTGTTATGTGTGTGTAGATGTGTGTGTGTGTGTGTGTGTGTGTGTGTACTGTATATATATATATATATATATATATATACTATATATATATATATAATATATATATATATGGCAATGTACACTTGATAATTGTTTATATTTTAATGGCAAGTTTATGCTTTAATTATCTTGGAGTGGTTATAACTTGGGAATCAAGACTCTATAACATGGTTTGGAGTACTTCTAACCTATGTGGAGGATTCTTCTAATGTGTGATGCTACTTTAGAATGATTCAGGATATATTTCAGTGATTTTGGGGTGATATTTATAGGTATTTCTGTTAAAAATTCTAGGTAAGTAAATGAGTGCATTTGACTTGCTTATAAAGGGGTTCATAAGTATGATTTTGCATTAAATATAACCCATGAAGAAAGTACCAACTCATAAAAAGATATAAAATTTAGAAAGTGACTATTGGGCAGATTAGGGTGAAATTTCTACTTTCAGACCAAACTATTAGATGGTTTGGTCCTTATTTTGATATCCCATAGGGATTGGGGGTGAGGTGCTAAAATGTTTTGAGAGTGACACTTGGAGGTAATAGACTATTATGGTTTGATGCAATAAATTATATGATTGACTAAGTAATACAAATAATGAGAAAAAATCATACAATAGGGCTAAGGATAGTTCTTTGACCTCAAAAAGTTTGTGCAAGTCATGATTTAAGTATCAATCCAATAATAACAATACCAAGTAATAAATTACTAAATTTATATCTTTACATCCCCACCTTTAAGATAGGAAATGAAATTTACTTTATTAAGGGAAAAAATATTTGAGTTTGTAGACACACTTTGTCTTCTCTTGAGGTCTATTATTTTCTTGACAGTTGACATGATCTCCATAGTAAAACCTGTAACACAGAGTGTAGTTAATGTCCATAAAAATAAGTAAAATTTAACCCAGTTTTGTAAATGTATTTGAATCTTGAAATTTAAGTTTTTAGTTACAAACATGAAAAGTAACCAAAACAAGGAAGAATTACACTTATTTTTATTTCAAAGGAGATTCTCCTTGATAAAGTGCTCGATGTATGGATTGGAATCAAGCCACTAGAGTATTAAAACTGAGATATTAAAGGATTAGGGTTGATCAATCCCTAACTTAATAATGGAGAGGTTGGAGACAAAAGGGAATCGAGAGTCACTTGACCTAACATCAAATAATATCATATAACTTTCTAGTCACCTTGAAGAACCTTATAAAAAAGAGGAATCTTGTAATAAGATGTTTATCCATCCCAAAAATATAACAAAAAGGAATGGGAAGAAGATTGTCATAGGGATTTCTAGTCACCCTAAAAATATTTTACCCATGCAGAATTAGAACACTGCAGATGAATCTAGGTCTCAATTGTGCAAAATAGCACAAATCTAAAAGGGAATAAAGTATACTCATATCCCTAATATGCGATGCCCAAACGTATCAAGTATGAAAATATGAATACATAAGGAAGAGGAGGTATATGCCCCATAATGTGTATTATAAATGTGCTTAAAATGTACAAAGTTGAAAGAGAATGAAGTACCCATGCCCCTCATCTTTTGTACTAAAATATAGTAAATATTTCTATGAATTTTTCCAACTATATTTGAACCCATATTAGAAACATGTAGAAGTGTGTATTCTCTATAAATTATAAATTCCTTACTAATAAATTACCTAAGATGAAACTATCCATAGTGGACAACAACGACTGATAGTGTCATCCCTCATTAAATGGTTTTGTCTATATGTAAATTTTGACCCTGATCTATAGTTGTTCTTGTTCCTATGTATCTATACCATGTTCCATTTTGTTTTAAATTTTAAATTTTATCTTTGTGCATAAATTACATAGATAATTGAGTGGCTCTTCTTTTGAGACAGACCTTGAAAGATATTTTTTCCACTGGGAAACCCTAAAGGATGCCCCTAATAAGTGGAACAAGCATGAATCCCTAAGGAAAAATAAATAAATAGAATTAGGTCATGAATACAAATATAAATTAGAATTAAATATAACTATAACTCCTAAAATATTAGAAGTTTGAAACCCTAGGGTGAGAGAAGTTGGATTCAATCAATAAGTAGGTTCACCAAATGATTTAACCTAAAAATGTAATATGACGTAGGTGTTACTTATTATACTTTAGATTATGGTTAAAAGCATGGAATATATTCACATTAATTGATTTAATACTATTTTTCATATAAAAATATACCTATATGGTAACATGAAAGATAAAATGATCAAAATAAGTTCTAAACGAAACAAGATATGACAAGGGAGATGCACTTAACTATTATGCTACTTAGGAAGCTGATATAGTTAGGGTATAAGGGTGAAAAGGTTGGAAATGATTTACAATTGCTTCATTTCTAGTTCTTGGAGTGCAAGAAGATGTGGGATAAATATTTCAAATGTGTATGGAACCATTTGGTAGTGTTGTACCTATTTATTAGTTTTGTATGGTAAGATGCTACCATTCACTAACTTTTTGTGCATGTGTAATCAATTGTATTATACATATATTTTAAACACTAGGTTTTTTTGATGTGCAAAATCCTCTGTATGACCCAAAATATATTCAAACCATAACCATGGGTAAGATATCCTTAAAAAGGTTAGTGGTTTGGTTTAAAACATTTCCTATGAAGGAACTACTTCAAAAAGGCCTTAAATTGCATGTAGCTCTTCATCTAGAGATGTGATATTTAGTATTGATGTAAATATATTTGTAAATTCACATTTGATAATTATTTGTAGTGTCTTGGCATGCTTATGCACTAATTGGTTTGGAGGTATTGTAACTTCAGTAGCTAGAATCTTAAACTTGGTTGGGAGTACTTCACATCTATGTGGGTATTTTTCCTTATGTGTACTATTACTTTAGGGGTAATCTAGGAGAGTTTTGAGTAATTTTGAAATGATATTTGCAAGTAGTGCTCTTAAATTTCCAAGTGAGTAAATAAGTACATATACAGGTTTATAGGTATAATTCTTCATTAAGGCTAACCCATAAGAAAAGTAAAAACCCATAAAAATATATCAAAGTAAAAAATTAACCATTTGGTGGCTTGAAATGAAACCACTAGTTTAAGACAAAACCATTGGATGGGCCTATTTCATAGTCCTTTTATAGACATGGAGATAAGTGTTGGAAAGTTATGGGGATGATACTTGGAGGTAACAGATTGTCATGAATTGATGGAAACAATTCTATGAAATTTATGTAATGGGGATAAGGTAGGGAAATTGAGCTCAAAATTTGTGCACAAGTCATGACTTAGGGATTAAGCCAATAATGACATTATCAAGTGATAAATTACTACATGTAGGTGTCTATAGTCATGTAGTTAATTGTGACAGTAATTGCATAAATATTAATAACCCAAATCCATTTACATCAAAAAATAAAAAATCAACCACCACATTTGTTAGATCCACCCTTAATCTACACCATTTGGTAAAGTTTTTGTTAAAAGGGACTTTTGGTTTCATTAGAAACTGAAAAACACCGTCTTAAATTGTGAAATAATTTTTTTATGAAAATAGTGTGACAATAACCTCAAAATATATTACTATTCCTTACAAAGAAAGGTATATCATCATGTTGGAGTATTGTATCTAATGTCTAGGATATTAATTCAAAATTCACATAAGATAATAATGACCTACATTCATATATTTTTTTCAAATGTTAATTATATTTAAAAACCACACTTTTGTTGAGAAGGGGTGGAAAGTTCTAACATGACCTAGTTAGCTGATATGCCATATAACATGAGCATTCACTCATCTTAATTCACTCCCAGAAATTTGAAGGATGCCAAAATTTCAGGCCACAAGGAAGCTACATCATTATAGTTTTTTGTTGAAAACTACTTGCAATTTTATGATATTTTCATCCTCTTGAACTTGTAGATTTTAAAAATGAAAAAAATTACAACAATGCCCAAACCAAAATATTATAGATCTTGTTACCATATCAAGGCCTCACCCTTGCACCCACAACACCATATAAACCTCTCTATTTATCTTCAACTATTATAGACCTTCATTTTCAAGAAATCCCTTTCAAAGGGTATGTTGATTCAATCTCACATAAATGAGAGGGAATTTAAGTTTGAGACCCAAAAAAATGTTAGGAAATAAGGGATAAAATTTGCAGAAAAATCCCACACAATCACAATAGTAGAAACTATTATGCAGAATAATATCACACATTTGAAATAAAAAGTGTAGAAAATAAAAGAACACAACACAGAGAGAATATTTAATGTGGTTCACCAAATTTTTGCTACGTCCACCAAGAATAATTTCCTCATATTTTATTACATGCCACTTCTTTCTCTCAATATAATACCCAGATCTGTTTGGAGGTGTGCTCAAGAAAATATCTCGAATTCATACTTGAACTCACACATCTACAATGTTATATCTCCCTTACCATATGCACAAAATCACATCAATAAGCAACTCCTTAAGTAGTTTTACAATACCATGGGTACCAAATACCATGGGACAAAAAAACCCATAAACCTATGGGTCAAAATACTACCCATAGGAGAAGAGCACATTTATCGAGGTATCATGCATGTTTTTCGGTGCTCGTCCCCTAACCCCAGTGAGAAAACTATGGAGAGTGTATAGTAGTTTTTTTGTACAGTCTTCAACACTTCCACACATGAAAATAGGCTCCAAAACATAACAATATCCCACTTGGAGACTGGTTTTCCTATGAGCAAGCTTCTCAACCCTTCATTGTCATCCATAAAGACCAACCAAAGTTGAACATAGCTTCAATTTCTCACTTGTGACCTCCTTGTTCATCATGTCTACATGATTTTGACTGGTATGAATCTTCTCCAAATTCAACTTCTCTTCTTCCCAAGTTTTCCTAATAACATGGTACCTTAACTACATATGCTAGAGTGGGAAACAAAGTTTTTAGCTAGGTGTATAACACTCTGACTATCACCATGCAACTTCCCTTACTCCTACTTATGCCCCAACTCCTCAAGAAATTGTTGTAACCAAATCATATCTTTGCTTTCCTCTATGGAAGAAACATACTCAGCCTCCATGGTTGATAACTCCATAAGCTTCTGTAGTCTTTAAATCTATCTCATTGTTGTCCCACCTACAATGAAAATATAACCTATTGTGCTCATCTTGTTTTCTACATCTCTAGCCATGTTTGAATCTACATAACCACACAAAGTGGTGTCCAATCCACTATAGCCAAAAATTGTCCCCATGGTCCCTCTCAAGTACTGAAGGATCCACTTTATTGCCTGTCAGTGATCTTTACCCGGATCACTCATAAAGATACTCACTGCTCCCACTGCATGGGCAATATCAGGCCTAGTACACACCATGGCTTACATCAAATTGCCAACCGTTGATGAGTAAGGTATCTTGGACATCTTGGTTATCTCCTACTCTATTTTGGAACACAACTCCTTTGATAACTTGAAATGGCCTGCCAAAGGAGTCCTAATCGGTTTAACATCCTGCATATTAAATCTCTCCAAGACCTTCTTAATGTACTCTTCCTAAGATAAATTCATATTTCATTCCTTCCTATCTCGATATATCCTCATACCAAGGATTTGTTTGGTTTCCCCCAAATCCTTCATAACAAAGGAGTCACTTAGTTGTTTCTTGAGTACTTTTATTTCCTACATGTTTTTTCCTGCAACTAACATGTCATGCATTTATAAGCACAATATAATATAATTACCATCCTGAAATTTCTTTATATACACTCAATGGTTAGAATGACATCTAATATAACCTTTCTCCATCATGAAGCTATCAAATTTATTATACCATTGATGTGGATCATGTTTTAGGCCATACAAGATCTTCTTCAATTTACACACCATCTCCTCTTTACCTTTGACCTCATAGCCCTTTGACTACTACATATATAGATCCTCCTCCAAATCACCATAGAGAAATATAGTCTTTACATATAGCTTCTCTAATTAAAAGCCTTTTACTACCACTATTCCAAGAACTATTCTAATAGAATTCATTTTTACTACAGGAGGAAAAATATTATCAAAATCTATACCTTTTTCTATGCAAACCCCTTGACCACTGACCATGCCTTTTATCTTTTCTTTCCTCCTTCTTCCTCTTAAACTTTGTACACCCACTTGTTCTGAAATTTTCTTTTTTCCTTTGGGTAGCTTCACCAAATACCAAGTTTGGTTCTCCATGAGACATTGATGCTCCTCATCCATGGCTTTCTCCCACTTCTTCCTAGAATCTACACACATTGCTTCATCAAATCTCTCTAGATCTCTATTGTCAGTGAGTAATAAATAATTAAAATAAGGAGAAAAATGTTTAGGTGCTCTTCTTACCCTAAAAGACCTCCTAAATATAGGAGTTTTGGGTTCCTATTGAGTAGGTTCCTAAACTGACTCATGTGCCACTTTCCCATCTGGAAGATCCTCTACCACTACATATTATTTCTTAGATTATTCCCTATTTTCCTGCAACTATTTCTCATACATAACTTTCTCATTAAATACCATAGCCCTGGATCGAATGATTTTATTGTCCTTAATAATCCAACATTTATATCCAAAATCATCACCACCATAACTAATGAAAGTGCATTTATCTTATTTAGCCTCTAACTTGGTCCTATAATCCTTGTCAATATGGAAAAACACCTCACATCCAAAGGATCTAAGAAATAAATAATCAAACTTCTTACCAAACAAAGTTTCCTCAGGTATGAATCCATCTAAAGCACTTAAGGGTCCTCTTTTTATCAAGTACACAGTTGTGCTTACCACTTCTGCTAAAAAATAAATAGGCAACCCCACGTGTAATCTCATGTTCCTAGCTCGTTCCATTATTGTCCTATTTATCCTTTCTCACACCCCATTTCACTACGAAGTTCCCAGAACCATATTTTTCCTACATATTCCATTTTTAGAACAATAAGATCATAAAACCCATTGTTGCAATACTCTGCTTCATTATTTGACCTGAGACATTTCAACTTGAGACATGTTTCATTCTCTACTAAGGCTTTCCATTTAACAAAATTTTCAAATAGATCAGATTTATTTCTAATATAATACACCCAAACTTTTCTTGTTGCATCATCAATAAAAGTAACATAATAATATGAAACCCCAAGAGATGATACCTAAGTTGAGCCCCACACATCAGAATGTACTAGCTCTAACTTACTCTCTTTCTTCGTAGGTCCAACCTTGAGAAAATTTACTCATTTATGTTCCCCATATACATAGTTATCACAAAAATCCAAACATGTTTCTGTATATCCAGGAAAATTCTTGTTTATGATCTACATGCCCTTATGGCTCATATGATTGACCCTATAGTGCCACAATGTTGTATATGCATTTGAAGCCAAAAGATTACAAACATTAGTGCTACCAGTGGTTAAATACAAGGTTCAAATCTTCTTACCTCTTACCACCACAAGAGCACCCTTGGTAACCTTCCAATATTTCATTGTAAATATCATAGAACAACCATCATTTCCCAACTATCCTGTTGATACCAAGTTTCATCTTAATATAGGCACATGGTTGCCATCCTTCAATAGCCATGTATTCCCATTCTTTTTTTTCACATAAACACAACCTTTTCCAACTATGTTGTAAGGCTCATCATCACCAAGAAAAACATGCCCAAAATCCACCTAAACATAGTCAAAAAAATAATGCCAATGTGGAGTAGCATGGAAAGAATCCCTTGAATCTAAAACCCAATATTCAACAATATTATCCAAAGAACTAATCAAAGCATCCTGATAGGCATTACCTGTTGTCAAATTCACCTCCTTGTTTTCTTCCTATTGTTTCTTCTTGTCATGAATATCCCCACAATCCTTATTTGCATGCATAAGATTTCAACAGTGCCAGCATACCATCTTGCTTTTAGATTTTGACGTTTCCCGATCTTTTGATTTTCCATAACTTCCTTTATTCTTTTGTCTCCCTCTAGTTTCCACCATGAAGTAGAATATTCCCCATAGATTTTTCTTCACATTTCCTCCCTTAGAATCACCCCTACAACATCCTCAAATTAAACTTTGAGTTAGCTGGAACCGAGTTGTTTACCGCCATTACCAGACTATTCTAACTCTTAGGTACGGAGCACAAAATTAATAAAGACCTAATTTTTTCTTCAAAATATATTGTAACTGAAGCTAGCATATTCACAACGGTATTAAATTCAGTCAAATATTATGCTATTGAACCATTCTCAGACATCTTCATATTAAAAAATATTTTTAATTAAAAAAAGCTTGTTAGAGGTAGAGGGTTTTTCATTTAACTTCCCTAATGCATCCATAAGTTCTTTTGTAGTCTTTTCCTTTAAAACATTAAATAATACCGAAGATGCAAGAAATAGCCAGATTATCCCGAGTTCCTTCCTATCTAGAAAATACCAATCCACATCCAACATGGTCAAGGGTTTGGTCCCTTTTTTAGACAGCGGGATATACAAATCCTTTTGATAAAGGTAATCTTCAATATGTATCTTCCAAAGACTAAAATTCTTCCCATTGAATTTATCAACCTTTGATCTTCCATCATATGTCATCACTCCCACTCAAGCTAAAAATTTCCTTGCAACTCAACACTTTAAAAAACTAATCCAGGATCTGATACCAATTGTTGGGAAATAAGGGATAAAATATGCAGAACAATCCCACACAGAATCACAATAGTAGAAAATAATATGCAGAATAATATCACAAATCTGTAATAAAAGTGTAGAAAATAAAATAACACATCACAAAGATATTATTTAAGGTGGTTTACCCAATTTGAGATACATCCACAAAGAATCACTTGCTCAGATTTTATTACAAACCACCTATTTCTCTCAATACAATACCCATATATGTTTGGATCTGTGCTAAAAAAACTCTCTTGAATTCACACTTGAACTCACACATCCACAATATTATATCTCCCCTACCATATGCACAAAATCACATCAATAGGAAACTGCTTAAGTTGTTTTACAATACCATGGATACTAAAAACCAAGGGCAAAAACCACCCCATAAACCTATGGGTAAAAATACCGCCCATATGAGAAGAGCACGTTTCCCAAGGTATCATGAACATTTTTTGAGGCCCGTCCCCGAACCCCAGTGAGAAAACTATGGAGAGTGTACAATAATTTTAGTGTACCATCTTCAACATTTCCACACATGAAAATATGATTCATAAGACAACAAAAAATTTACAACGCACCATTATATGTATGTGTGACAAGAGGAAATTTAGTAGATGGACGCCAAGTGTTTTATCAAATGACAAAATGAGATGTCTTTTCATGGAATATCATAATTTTAACTTACAGAAGACATGATCGTGCTCACTATCTATTGAGAATGCTTCACCAAATAGATTCCCAACATGATTAGTTCACCTTTTATAGCATACACCCAGTTTAAGGTAGCATATGAGCTTTGGAATATGGTATATACCTCCATTAAAGAATAATAGAATTTGGTATTTTTCAAATGTTACAGTTGCAAGTTCCCTAGTTGATATGTATGTAAAGTGTGGAAGTATACACAAGGAATGTGAATTGTTTGGAAAACTACCTCGAATATTTCATCTCATGGAATGGAACGATTTCACGATATTCACAACATGGGGTTACTAAAAATTCCTTTTAAATTTTTAAGCAAATGTATTTTATACGTGTTAATCTAAACTCTGCAACCTTATCTAGAATCCTATTAGCTTGCACTAAATGAGGAGCTTTAAAAATTGTTGTGGACATCCATCAAGAGATTATGGAAAAGGTATTTTTGAAAAATGTTGCGGTTGGGAATGATCTGGTAAATATGTATGAAAATTGTGGAATTGTACATAAGGCTTGAGAATTATTTGACAAAACACCTCATAGAAATTTGGTCTCATGGACTACTATGATGGCAAGATATCCACAAAATGGCTTTGTATAAAAGGCCTTGAATTTATTTAAGCATATTTAATTGAAAGGTGTAAATCCACAATCCTTAACATATTTGAGCATACTCCTAGCCTATGCCAAAATGGGATCTTTAGAGTGGGGTATAGGCATACATCATATTATAACGGAAAGGGGATTTTTTAGGTGTCCTAATTGTAAATGCACTGATAGATATATATGTAAAATGTGGAAGCATATACAAATCACATAAACTATTTGGCAAAATACCTCAAAATAACTTGGTTTCATGGTCTGCTATGATTGTAGGATATACTCATAATGTGTTCTTGATGAGGCTTTAAGACTTTATGAGGTAATGTTTTAACTGGATATGTACAAAATGTTTTTTTTTTTTAAAATCCTTGGAAAGTTGTATGTGAGTACAATTTACATGTGTAAATCCAGACTCCAAAACCTGTTCTATCATCCTCTCGACATGTGCCACAATTGGGAGCTTTACAACAAGGAATAAACATCCATCAAAGTACAATGGAAAGGGTGTTCTTGTCAGATGATTTCGCAATATGATCTATTTTCTCAGTCTTTCTGCCAAAAATAATTGTGATCTTTTGAATAAACCTTTAGTAAATGTTTATACATGTAAGGAAGGCTGTAACATCTCTGCCAACTTTCCATTTATTTATCTCCGTTTAATTTGATGTACTTTTCTAGCATAGTTTGGGGTTTCTCTCTTACAATTTCTTGCACAATGGTGGCTTTAAGAAAAATATTTTACCAATTGGTAATGTATGAAGTTTTGTGGGTTGAATTCATTTTTCATTCTCTACCCTTCACTATAGTGCAACCAATCAAATTTAAACAAAATTAAGTGCATATGCTCCCGACCAAAATAATACAGTAAGTATATATACTCTTGTTCTTCCTCCATTTATAGAGACAAAATATTAAAATGTCAGTAGTATGGAATTTGATGTGATGGATGGATGACACAAAGAAATAGAAAATAACAAATACACATGGTCTAAACAAGTTCAAAGAGGTGGAGGAAGTTGATATTTTCTAGGTGTTGTTTATCAAACACAACGATCCCGAATCCCCAAAAATGTGGCCATTTAAAATTTTGAATGAAAATGACAACAATATAATTTTTAATTTTATCGGTTGTCATTATATTTTATTTTTATAGGATGTGCATCAAATAACGATAGTGCTCACTCCTACCTTATCTCTTGCCTCTTTATAAACAAATAAGGGATGGGCTTTATATATAAATATTTTCCAAATCATCTCACTGGTCACATGGAATAACTTAAATTTTTGTAGAGCCTTAGAACCACAGTCCACACATTATAAAATTAGCATGGTCATATGTGAATGTAGTGGCGTATATGGTGTTGAAGGTTCCCATCCAAATTTGATTTCCTTGCATAGCAAAATCTTATATTTTTGATGAAAATTTGTAAAAGAACTTGATAAGGCTATTGCAAAATTTTAACTTGTTATAACCATTGTCAAGTAAAAGTTTAAATTAACTTGTAAATATAAATCCACTCTAAAACACCAAATCCATATAAATAAACCTTAAAAACGCGTAAATATAATTGAATGTGCTAAAATAAGCATGCACGAAAATATCAAACTTCTTACACAATACACAATAGAAACAACATATTCTAGCTTACCACATCTTTTCTCCTTTTAGAACCCGCTTACATGAAACTCTTACCATTATAATCATGTGCAAAAAGAGACTCAACACCAATTGATATATAGTTTAGACGACTTAGTTGAAATATCCTTTCCAACCAAGAGTTTTATGGAAAATACTTATACTTAACTTTATTAGTATAGACAATAGTTTAACCAATGAAATAACAAGAAGTGCATACATGTGTATTGGCCTTTTCCAACTTATGATTTCTGCAACCTTAGTAGAAGAGAAAATTCTTTAATAAAGTTATTTCCTAGGCTACAAAAAATAAAATCAAACATACATTACATATATGAAACGACCTTCAATTTTTAAGAGAATAGGCATTTCACCTCACAAAAAAAAAATTGTTGGGCTGATGAAAGAACAACATTAATTGGTGATTCGCCTTCACCAATATGAACATTAAGTTGTTTCCAATGTTAACTCCTTAATTTCTATCTAAAATCAAACCAACAATGTTGTTAATTTTAATATTTATATAAGTAAACATGAAACTAGTATGGTTGATGGACTTCATTTTATCTTGATAGTTGCACAATTCAATAATGTGCGAGTTTGTCTTTAGATAAAAACAAACAATTTTAAGACTAAATTTTGTTTTTGATATTCGTTGTTGAACTTATTTTATTATGTTGATAGGTATCATATAATGGTATTTAGGGTAGAGGTGGTGGACTATAATATATATGAGATGTTAACAATTAATATATGATTTTAAATTTATCATTCGTTTTATCATTATTTAGATTTTTTGTTTTCTTTTTGCTTAGAGAAATCAATTAAAAAGTTATAATATTATGGCTATGGAGTGGATTTGGAGTCCTTTTTTTGGAAAAAGATTTTTTTCCAAGCTAAACACTAATAACGAAATTGACATCATTTTTTACTAATTAATAAAAAATGATTTTTTCATTATCATGTGTAAATATTTTTGACTGGAGCTATGAAGTGGGAAATACTTTTAGTTATAGTAATGACATAAATCTAAGACACAAAATTGCTCAATCTATTGTAATCTCAAAACCAACACAGTCTGCTACCACTGACCCACAAGAAAATAAAAGTTAAAGTAAGATAATAGTATTAGATAAACCATGATACTAGTAAAAAAATAAGTAATTCCAAATTCCACTCAATAAACCGCCAACGAAAAAATAAAAAACTTTGAACAAAAGATCACTATTTTGAACTAATCATCCAAAAAAAAACTAAAAAATTTATTAATCAATATACAATGTGAAAAATCTAAATAAAATCTTTGAGATTGATATCTCCCCACATTTTTCATATCAATATGTTCAAAATACCTATACTCTTATTAAACTTGTATGATTGGTGGGAGCAATTTAATTGATCTTGAAAATGACCTACACAAATATACAAAATTACTAAGTTACTTAGGCTTTGAAAATGAAACAAATATGTGGTACATGTGGGCCAGATAAGTGGGTCTTAATGTGTTGAGAGTATTTTCTCAATCATTAGGGTCAATCTATGGGAAGATGGAGACCATGTTATAAAAATATTATTTTTATCAATGTCAATTTGGAAATGAACCCATGTTAGCAATGTAATTCTCCATCATAGCCCAACTTTGAAGCCTAGAAAAGACCTGTAACCACTGGGGACTCCATTTTCAAGCGGTCCATCACCTCAGAGGCGGAAGAATATAGTCTCCATGTGAAGTTTTAATGTGTGCCAACCAATGTGAAGATGAAAGTTCCTTACATGGGGCCTTGTACAACATTAAATCATTGATATTCTTTCTAATCAAATCAATTGTTACCTTTTCTCGAATATCAAAGAAGATACAACTCTAGATAATTGAAGAAATACACTAGATAATGGAACAAAGGATAATAATATAGTTATCAATGTTTTTACCCTTGATTATTACACTTTGATGTTTATGGGCCTCTTATGCCATTGTTCCCTTTAGTGATAAGACATAATCAATATGGCGATAATACATAGGCCATATATTAATTAAATTAAAACATTTTATTGGATTCCGTCCTTCAAAATTTCAATCATCACTCAATAAAGAGTTTATTCGAATCATAATGATAAAAATTAAAGCTGCAAAGTTCCCCTTTGTAATTATTTGTAGGTCCTACAACTAAGAGTAATATCCATAAAGGAATTCATAAAGGGGTAGGAAAAGACCCTAAAGATGCTCACCAAAGAGTACAGTTACCCTTCACATTTTTGCCCTACAAAGACGTGTATATCTTAGACTATTGTCAACGACCCTTTTGTAGCAAGGAAAAAAGTTTGGCATGGAGTTCCTTTGACTTGTATAATTGAACACATTGTTTTTTAGTATTTTATTTTTTTGTAAACTTATATTATTGTAATATATTTGTGTATGATATTTATGAGTTTAGGATAAGTTTTATTGGCATATCTATGTGGACCCATTATTCTTTCTCTTTATTTGATTTTTGTGTTTTTCATGGTTTTTAAAAATTGAAGTATATGTTTTTAGACCCTAAAATCATGAGTATATATTTCTGCATCCTACAATTGTGTGTATGGTTTTATGTTTAGGTTATTTTGATCCTTGTTTTTTATCTCCCATGGATTGTGGGTTCATCTTTCTCATCCTTCCCACTTATTTATGTGTTTGTTTATGTGACAACAAAGTGTTAGTTCAAATTTGAAAAGTATATAAAATCATAAATGGGTTGACATGTTTAGGAGAATAAAGAGCGTTGATGTGAATGTGCTAAAATTAATTAATTATTCAATAACTTAAAGCATAAATTCAAGAGTTTTAGAAAATTTGAAGCATTTACAACTCCACCAAGCATTCATTATAGCATAGAAAATAGTAGAGTAGACACTTGCATTACAATGGACTAAATGGTTACAACATTGCATTATACTTGGTGTGTTGCTTTTAATATTCTACATCATTGAGAGGTCTAACACGTATCGAGGAAGAATACACAAAAAGACATGCTTTTCCTTGCCATTTTTCATACTTAACTACCCTATTAGGATTTTGAAGAAGGATATAAATTTTCATGAGATATGTACATAATTTCATGAATTCGAGTGAGGTTTTCGGGGCCCATACTTGACAAATGAGTTATTAAAAATTTCTTCATGCCTAATAGTTACCGAAAAAGACCCATTTGTTATGAGAATGACCCAACAATACTAGGAATGTTACTTCATAGTTTTGGTGGTTTCTCGTTATTTATCCCTAAAAAATCATCATTTAGTTGTATTTTCCTGACGATTGTTTTTAAATTCTTGTGAAATCAAATACCCTTCTAAAACCCCTTTTGTCATTTATTGCAATAAAAAAACATGTTAGAATATTTATGTAACTACATTTGATTTCACTATTTTAAATATGATTAAATTTAATTTCATGTTTATGGGTAGATGTATTGAATTTTAATGTTAACTCACTTTCCCATAAAATATTTTGGTGAAACCACATTACCTTTCATGCTTTATACTCTTCTAAGGTTACATATTTTTTTTAAATCATTATAAATCTTATTATTTTAGGGAGTGTTCCCTTTAGTTTGTTCAAATTGGTTAGCCCTAGCTCTATGTATTGTATTTATTGCATATGACTCAAACCCTATGATCTTTACAAATTTTTAGGTTTTTTCTTTTATGTCATCTAAAGTAATTAGATCAAAATCCTAAAGTAGGAGTGCTTAGACAAATTATGACCCTATTGATTTTGTTAAAAAGTCATTTCACTAGTAGATTTTAAGTAATCACAAAAACAAAAGTGGCAATTTTCATGGTTTTAACAAAAGTTTTATGTTAGAAAATTTGGCTAATGTAAATTACATTCACAAAATTCCTATAAAAAACAATAAAAATTCTACCAAATTTTGTGGACAATTAATTTTATATGGCATTTGCGTTAGGGAAAGCCAAATGTGTTGTGTGCCTACTTGGCTAGATGTTTGAACTCTCGACGCTCCAAAAATTATGCTTTAAAGTATTATTATTGTTGCATAGTTTTGTTATAAAACATTTAAAAAATATTTTTATGTTTTTTTTTTGGATTGAGGGTAAATTGAGGGTGTTTGAAAGGACCCACATCCTTGTACACAAGAGGATTTTTGAGAGGATCCACAACCTGGTTACAATGAAGGGGACCACTCAATAGGAACCCAATTGAAGCAACCATGAAACTGAAGTGAAGATGCAGCGACCGTCAACAATGACCGCAGTGAGTGGGACAACTTAGAGCAGCTACTAGCGTCGGCAACGAGAGGAGCAGCCACCAGGATCAGCAGCAAGCGGAGCAACCACAAGTGTCAGCAGTGAGAGGAGCAGCCACGACCGCAGCAAGAGGAGCAGCACCAGAGAGCGGAGCAGCCACCAGTGTCAGCAGCGAGAGGAGAAGGAGCCACCATCGTTGACAACGAGAGGAGCAGCCACCAGCGTCAGCAGTGAGGAGTAATCACCAGTGTCAGCACGAGCAGAGATGCCGCCTCTAGCGGCGAAACCACCTCCGAGGAGGATCGTGCCTCAGGGGGATTTGAAACCGGGTGGGCAAGCACACAACCAAGTGTCTTGACCGCACCACTCCCATCCCATCGGCAAAAATATTTTTATGTTGATACATATATCATGTTTACATTTTGTGCCAATATGTTGATTTAAGTTGCAAAATTTGTTCTGAGAGCAGGGGTCACATGAATCCTATATTGAAATGTGTTTTCTAATTTAATTTTGGATGTAAGTGTGGAAATGCCAATATCAATTAAGTGATGTAAAATACAAAATGATGACATGTTGGGGACTTTCTAACATGGAATGTAGATTATTAAATGATAAAAATGAGGGTTAATTATTATTATTTTCTGTAAATTTCATTTATTGATTTATTTGGACTAAAATTTGTAAATTAAGTCACATAAAAATAATAACGTTGTTAGAGTGAAACAAAATTTAAAAAAATAATTAATTAGTTTTATTTTAAGATTCAAGATGCAATTTCTTTTAGCCAAGGATTTAGGTGTAGACACCTAAAATTAGGCCGCAACCCTCTAAGCCCCTTTCAATTAACACACCCCCTTACCATGACCCCTTCCACACATTATTATTAATCTAATTATCAATATTAGGTTAATCACCACCTCACCTCTCCACCTCACCTTCCACCTCACCCCCATTCCAAGGGTATTTAACTAACTAAGACTAGGTCATCACTCCTAACATTGAGTCATCACTTCACTTAACTAACTAAGACTTCTTCTAAACCTAACATTAATTGTCTAATTGAACTTCTTCCATCAATCTCCCACGTGTTTAAACGTGAACCAAGACTCCTAGCCCACAATCAAATCTTGACCCACTCAAAAAGGGAGGAAACAAGCTATTTCAAGAAAAATTGACTATTTCTCCCTAACTGACAACGGTTATTCCTCGATCGGTGCTAGTCAAGGAACCACCATTGGTTCCTTTAAATAAGGATTTTCCACTCTTTCACTGGGTTATTCTTTTGGTTGGATTTTGATTATTCATTGGTATCCTTGCATTCGATGACGATCAAACACAACACTAGAGCATTCAAGTTCTTCACCAATAACCAACCTCTTGCTCCATAACCTCATATCATTCGCACGAAGAAACACACAGGATTTGTTGCCGCGACATTGGATCCAAACCCATTTCTTCTACAAGCACCCACCAAACACCGCCATTTCCCAATCACTGGATCTTCATATAAGTATCTTAACCAGGGTGTTAGTTTCTTAACTTCGGTCTTAGATCTCTTATTGTTTATTACTGTACTACTTCTTTCTCACCTCAATACCATTTGTCACCCATCTACCCGATACCCTACCAACCTGAACCTCTCTGCCTTTCCAATCACCTCTCTCACCCTTGTTGAGCCTTCACCTAAATCCCAACACCCCTCCTAAACCTTCCCAACACTCTGTGTAATAACAAAGAGCCCAAACCAATCCCTTTTCACATGTGGAACCTAATTTCCCCTACCGTGATCAGTTAGCTAACTGATCTTAGCTATAACCAGTTACCGGCATCGGTTCCCTGACCGGCATTAGTCTCTATGTCTGGCATTTTCCCCATAATAGCAAGCACATTCACTCACCCACAACCTCCCATAACTTCACCCAGACCTCCCTAATAGCCTCTGCTACACCTACAAACCTTAACAACCCACCACCCACTTTAAATTTAATCTCGTATTCACTATTTACATTGGATTTAAATTATTGTTCTTGTGTGAGATACCTAAATTATACAACTACATTATGACTCTTTATTTCATGTTCTTATCAACATTTAATTTTTTTTAAAACGTAGATTGACACCCTTCTAGGAAGCGCCCCACTTCCCGGATCTAGCTCTCGATAGGAAATCCACCAACCTATGCGTTTAATTATATATTGTGGTTTTTCTTTTCTTCTCAGGTAGTCATTCCTAGACAAAAAGGAGTGCTCTCAATCGGCCTGGTCTTCAATGGTGCACAACCTCTTCATGACCTCCAGGTATTCCTCACGTACCCAACCTTATACCTTAAAAATTTTTCTCATATGTACGCTTCTTATTGGTGAAACATTTTGGAAATGCCCGGTGGTATCCTCATCATTTTTGGGTTATTTATATTCATTTAGAATTGTATTTTTTATTGTTTCTTTTCTAAAATAATCATTAAATCTCTCCTTCGTAACATTATTTTTCTTATATTTGTCTCTAAAGGGAACACTTCATTTGGTGCAGAACTAAAACAAATCATTCTTTATTTCTTGCTTGCATTAAATGAAAGTCATACTCTTTTCCTATTCACTATTGCTCTCATCCAATCTCCATTTTGCGAATTGGGCTTAAAATTATTACATTACATCATGTGTATTCTTGCATATTATCTCAAATAGTCTTAATTAGCAATCAAATATAACATGGATGTCATGACCGGTTAATAATTGGGTAATGAAGTGTAGTCCACTCATGCACACACTTTTTTCCTGAATCGCTTCAAACAAACAACACATTTCTTAAACATTGGCCAAATCCCAGGAAGAAGCTATTAAGGATTTAAACACCCATTGATAGTGGGGCCCGACTGGTGTTTTTGGCCAGATAGTCATATCAAATCTCAGACCTCACGTAGTGAAAGGTATATCGAGGATTCCCCTATGAAAACAATTCTTGAAACCATCCACAGTTGGCTTATAGGTACCTTATATCCATTCCTTTCTATATATTCATACTCAAACCTAAGGCTTAAGCCATCAAAACACTAAAATTTGATTCCTAGGATAACGTGTTTGATGGATTTTTCTTGTTAGATTTGTTACTTTCTTTCTTATCTTCTATTAATTGAGGTGTAAGTTTGTACTTCATCAATTTTCTTTAATTTTCCACACTCAGTTATCACAACCAGTTAATTATGGTTCTCTGAGTTTGTTAGATTAGATTTTTCATACACAACCTCTTTCTTGGCTTCTTGTGACCAAATCTAACTCATAAATTTCAAATTTCTTCATTTTCATAGTAACTAGCTATTGGTTAAGCAATTGATATCAATCTTTTTATCTAACCGGAACTGGTTCACTAATTGGTATTGGTATCTATGTTTTCGAATTTCTGTCTAAAAACAACAACCTATTCTCACCTACTAAACTCTTTCAAAAATTTGTTTCTTAGTTTTTGTTACCTTCTGCAGATACCCAGAGTACTTGTTGTTCCACCTTTCCGTATGGTTTGGACTCACCAATAGGAACAAGCTCTTAATTTTCCACATGCGAGTTGTATACCGTTACCTACTACCACCCTCGTCACCTTCTATTTGATCTCCAGTGGATCTTAATGGACCCACGATCGTACCTGAGGGTGATGAAGAATGCACTAGATTCCTTGATCATAACACCAAGGCCTTGTAAAATTACCTTGCTAATTCTTCCACCCGCGAGCTCATCAGGTCAACCTCTTTATGGAATGCTCACTTCCATGCCCCCCATTTCTACCACCTTTGCTATATCATGGGGAATGCTAATATAGTTACCTAAACTACTCTAGTGTCATCCAACCCCTATCTAACAACCCACCTACTTCACAAGTGACCTCTACACCTTCGACATTTGTTATCCTCCCAACATCTTCCATACTCTTAACCACGGCCCCTTTTATAGGGGGTCCCTTCATCATCAGTACCTTATGTACCTATGCCTATGCAACTACCAGTTGCATCAACATCTTCCACTCTATTTCATAGTTTGGTGGTTTCTATTCCCCAAACCCCTTCCACCCATTCACTGCCAGGATCTTTTCCATAAGATCCTCCCACATACACCTTACCTCAGACATAGCCTATCACCTCCACTTCATATTCCAGGGTATTTTCCCTCCTCTTCTACCACCGCCTACATACCTATATATCAATTCATTTACTTGGAACCACCACATAATCGTATGCCTTTTATAACCTACTTCATATTATCAAGCCCTCATATACCTTAGGGGTCATCCCTCAATCAAACCCCACCAGCGGATCTCATTAAAATGATGATAGAAAAAATGCATACGCTCGAGGTCTCTATTTCCGGATCTCGTAACATCTTAACCTATGATGATATTTGTAATGAACCCATCCATCCCTCCATGCCTATTCATACATATCCTGCGTAATGGGAACTTACCTAAAGTAAACCATTTCAATAGTAAGGAGGGACCCCCAATAGCACTTACATTCATTCAGACATGCTTATTATCCTGATAGGCCACAATGATGCCTTACTCCTTCAAATGTTTCCCATGTCCCTGTTGGGAAACCCACCTTAGACTGGTACAGTGTTTTTCCTAAGACACTCGATATTTTCCTTAAACCAATTGGCACAGACCTTTCCTTGATCACTTTTCGATCAATATCTCTATAGAATGTTCTTTATGAAAAATATATATTTTATTCACCAATATGACGACAAGTCTATCGTTGATTTCATCTTGTGGTGGCAAGGCCTAATCAATCATCTCTCCTTCACTCTCCTACATGGCCTGAGCTCACAGATTTTTTTTACCAAGGTGTGTGTCAGACAAATTTCCCCAACTCTTGAGATTCAAACATTTTCCTACGTTTGATGAGGCTTTCACTATGTCTCGGAAGCTTGAGATCTACGCCCTCAAAGAAGACAAGCTGAAAATGCATAACAAAAACGTCACCTTCAAATCAAATGAGTCTTCCTACTAAACCACCTAACAACCATTCCAAGCCCATAAAGGATCTGCAAACGTCAGTGGTTTTGAAGGATTTCCCTCCTCATCCATCCAATCAACCCAAACCTCCTGCCAATCTCTCACATGTTCACAAATTTTCAATACAAATATGAACAAACGAGTTACACACCCATCAGAGAGCCATATTATTTTGTATTGCACAAGATTTGTTGAAGGCATGAAGCCATCACTCCTCCTCCTCCCTATCAAACCACATATTGGTTTTCATCCTACTCACCCCAGACTCGTCTTGGTATACAGGAAAATTATTTCTATAATTAGCACAGCATAAGAGGAAATAGTGACAGGAAATTACAAAACCTTCAAAAATGGTGTGCAAGGAATGTTAGATAGTGGTGATCTTGTCCTCGACAACACTAAAGCGCTGCATGCTAATGAAAACTTATAAATTTTCATAAAATCATTTTCCTAACCATGCCCCCTTTATCAACTCACACTAGAAAGACATATAAATAAGAAACCAATGTATATGTGGTTCATGTAGTCTTCAATACAGCATGTCTAATCCTTCTATCCAGTCTCCTCCTATATTACATCTATTGAGGAATTATTCACATGAACTCCCCTACCCATAGAGGAAACCACTTTACCTCCCCCTTTATCCATAGAGGAGGCCGCCTCACATATTCCTTCAGCCATAGAGGATCCCACCTTACATGTTCCTATACCCATGGAGGAACTTGCCTTACATGTTCATTTACCCATAAAGGAACCTACCTTACTTACCCCTTTATCCATAGAGGAACCCACCTTACATGTTCTTTTACCTATAGAGGAACCCACCTTATCATCCTCTCTACCAGTAAAGAAGTCTACATTACCCACTTTACTTCCTCCTCAACCCATAAAGGAGCCAATTATATCTACTCTTCCTATTGGTGATACCTATCTGAAGGCCTTCAAAGATCTTGTCACTCTCCTTACCTCACTCTTACCTACCAAGTCTAAGGCCTAGACCTTCCATATATCACAAACCTCAGAGCTCATCATGGGATTTAGTAATAAGTCGTCATCCTCTTCATCTACTCTAATACGTTCTTGAAGGAGAGTTCCAGTATAACATGTTGTTGGGTCGTCCCTGGATTCGCGCCATGGCTTGTGTCCCTTCCACCCTTCACCGTTGCCTTAAATTTCAATATGAAGGGGAACCTTACACCATTCAAGAAGATCCCTACCCCTTCAAAACTTGTAATATGCTTTACCATCCAAATGATGTCCTAATCCCAGTTAAGGCATCTACCACATCTACCATTTCTATCACTTCACCTTCCTTATCTAGCCCAACTACTAACCCTCCTATTCCACTCTCTATTGATGCCCCACCTTCTCAGGATTTAGATATCTCATCTATACTTACTACCCAAGTACCAACCACAGACCACTCGGTAGGAATTTTTCAACACCTTTCACTCAGAGAATACTACCTCCCCAACATCAACATGTTCCTTACTTCTTGAAAGTATGGAAAACTACACCAACACCCACGTTACAATCATCATATAAGAGAGGTTATACCATACGGCCATCCCCACCTTTGCACCAACCTAACTTATGGGGGGCTTGACACTTCCTATTATTCTATTGAACATCCCTTCCAAACCAAACCTTTTTCATCTGATTTCTCCTACCTCACCAAACACATCTTCGTGCTCACTTTTCTTCACCATTGCACCTGGAAAGGCTTCACCTTTGATCATTACGAACAAGTTTATCACACCATCATACCATGTACCGCTAAAAAACACAAAGACCATTGTGGTATTGTATTTCCTAGGCATCCTCCTTCTAAGAAGGCTCTGATCACTCTCGTAGAGGACAAAAATCCTTCCCCAATGTCCTCACTTCTCGCACCGCCTTCACCCACAGAGTCTATGGATCGTGAATCCATTCCGCCTAAATTTTTTTCCATGAACACCATCTCCTTGGGACCTTTGGCATATCAACGTGATAGTGAGGTTCCCTCTTGTCTTCCTCTTCTTTACCTTGACATGTTGGATGATGATAAATATTCTATAACATTCAACACCAGAACGTTGATTCTATTCTGACCTATTTAGGTGCGGAGGATTCTTATATTCAAATGTCATTACCCTCTAACACACAAACAATTTTGAATGAATCTACCATTGAAATCAACATTCACACTCAGGACATTCGACAAATTATAAAGATAGGCCAATCTTTAGACTCCATGAAACAAGAATCTTTCACCACTTTTCTTCGCGATCATATCAAAGTATTTGCTTGGTCATATAGTGATATGTCATGTATTTACCCTAATATCGTGCTTCACAATATTATAACTAACCCTGATGCCAAACCCGTGAAACAAAAGCTGCGTAAAATGCATCCTCACATTGCCCTTCTTGTGAGAGAAGAACTCTAGTGCCTTCTCTCTATTTCCTTCATCCTACCTATTAACTATCCATAATGAATCTCTAATATTGTTCTTGTCACAAAAGTGACTGGTGGACTTCATATCTTTACTGAATTTCATGACCTTAACCTTTCCTATCCAAAATATGACTTTCCTCTCCCAAGAATTACCCAACTTGTTGATCTCACAACCGGCCATGAGATATTATCTCTTATGGACAGGTTTTCGGGTTATAATCAGATATTATTCACTCTAGAATATCAACACAAGACTTCCTTTATAACCCCTTGGGGGACCTTCTACTACTGCATCATGTCGTTCAGCTTGCAAAATGCTGGTGCTACCTATCAGTGCACTATGACTTATATTTTCCATGACATCATGCATGACATATTGAAAGACTTTATCGATGACCTTCTTGGTAAGTCCAAGCGTCGCACCGAACACTTGGCTGTTCTTAAATTTATCTTTGACCGCCTTATCCAATATTCTATTCACCTTCAACCAAAGAAGTGCATTTTCACATTTCTCTTAGGTAAGCTCCTTGGTTTCATCGTCTCTTTACGGGGTATCAAAGTTGATCCCATTAAGATTAAGGAAATTCTTGACATACCTCCACCTACTAACCTTCGATAACTTTGTAGATTTCAAGGAAAATTGTAATCCATCCAACGCTTCATCTCCCAACTTTCAGATAAATGTCAATCGTTTCATCACCTTCTTAAAAAGGGCGTTTCTTTCCATTGGAATGATGAGTTTCAAAAATCCTTTGAAGCGTTGAAGAATTACCTTTCTCAACCTCTTGTGCTCATTCCACCTAAAGACAATAAACCTTTTTACCTTTACATTTCTATTACTGATCATTCCTTGGGTGCCATGCTCACTCATCGTGATGAGCAACATAGGGAGAAAGTGGTTTACTATTTAAGACATACTCTTATAAACTAGGAAACCTGGTACACTCACATTGAAAATATTTGCTTTTCCCTAGTCTTCATAGCCATAAAAAATTCATCACCACCTTCTTAATCACAAAACATTTGTCATTACTAACATCAACCCTCTTCATTACATGTATGGAAAACCTTGCCAACATTAATGCACCACTTGTTGGCTCATGATTATTGCAGACTTGGAGTTGGATTTCATTCATCAAAATTATGTCAAAGGACAAACCATCATATATCAACTTGAAGACGCTCCTCTTTCTGGGAATCAATGCTCAAATTTTGATTTTCTTGACGAATTTATCGCCACCCTCTTCATTGATGATATTGTTTACTAAATGACATTATTATTTGACAAATCCAAATGTCCCCATGGGGGAGGTGTAGGGGTCATCCTCATTCCTCTTGATGGTGAGCCCATGCCACTATCCTTTAAACTAGATTTTGACTGCACCAATAACATAGCCGAGTACGAAGCACTAGTGTTAGGTCTTCAAACTGCCATTCTCTTAGATGTTAAATCCATTAACATATTTGGAAACTCTCAACTAGTTGTGAACCAAATCAATGGTTCATACCAGTGTCGTAAAAATGAGCTTAGAAAGTATAGACATCATGTCCACCTACTTTTGACCATGTTTGATCACTAACTCATTCAAGCCACTTTGTGATCCACTATAAAATTTCGTAGATACTATGGCTTTTATTACTTCTCAAATACATGACTCATCTTTAGACTAGAAAATCTTTCATCACAATCCAATGGTTGCATTCACCTTCTTATATTATCATCAACGCATTAATTGTTTGGGTAGCATCAATACCCACCCATGTAACATTTGGTATAAATACTTCACTGATTACCTCTTGCTTTCAATCCTTCCTTCGGATATCACTCGTAATGGATGATGAGAATTCCTACAAATTGTCTCTCATTACATCATCATGGGAGGTCTTCTATAAAAATGTGGATTTTGATGGTATCCTCCTATGGGGTGGCTCACTAGTTTTGAAATCCTATACAACATCAAGGAACTTTATGATGGGATTTGTGGGGGGACATTTTAGTGACATCATCTGTTGTAAAGCATATCCTTTGACTTGGTTACTGCTAGAAAACTCCTTAACTAAGTTTTTTGTGACTATGTCAAACATTGTTGTGAAGTATCAACAACATGTATAACCTTCATCATACTCCTAGTCACGCCTTACAAGTCACCAGAGAATTTTGGCCCTTTTCTCAATGGGGTTTGGATCTCATTGGGGATATTAACTATCATACCTTGTAACGTCATCATTGGATTATCACAGATACTGAATATTAAACTAAATGGGTGGAATCCATCCCTCTCATTTATATCAAAGCTAAGAAAATAGTTGAATTTATCAACCACCATATCATTTTCCACTTTGGTGTTCCTCATCGCCTTATCACTGAATAATGGAAAACAATTTAAAAAAACCCTACATAAACTATGTGACAACTTTGGCATTCAACTCAATTTCTCTTCACCATATTACCCACAAGAAAATGGCCAAGACCCCAAATCTTCTAACAAAAATCCTCTAACAAAATTCTTATGAAAGTGGTTGATGACTCTAGTAAGGATTGGCACACGCACATTCCTTTCTGCCTTATGGGCTTATTCGTACCAACATTCACACCTCTACCACTGCCACACCTTTCTCTTTGGTCTATAGCACAGAGGTCATCTTACTTCACAAAATAAAAATTCCATCCCTTCATTTATATCACTTGAGATATATCTCTGATGAATGCTTTCCACCAAGAACGTTTGAAACATCTTGAGCTATTGGAAGAACATCGTCTAGATTCTCTCAACCATCTAAATCTACCAAAAAAACATTAAGCGTGCCTATGAAAAATACATTCGAGAACGAACATTCAAGATTGATGATCTTATCTTACAGGAAAATAAACATGTAACCAAAATGGAGAAAAGTAAATGAGGCAATTTTGCTCCTAATTGGCTTGGACCTTATATTGTCACCCATACCTATGGATCAGGAACTTATCATTTATCTTCTCTTAAGGATAAACCTGAACCTGATCCCCTTAATGCCTTGCATCCTTAGTCGTTCTATTGTTGAATAAAGTACTACATCACTTTATGTATCATATATGCTCTTCCCTTGAGTGAAACTCTTCTTCCACCTACCTCTTTTAAGGACCAACGACTTAAATAGAATTATGTGATTATCCATCACCATTCAACCTAATCTTGAATATGAGTACCAAGACTCTACTCATGGCATGATTCTCATGGATACTTTTAGTCCTTTTCAGGATGGAATCCCATGGTCGTTCGTCACTTGAAACCCCTCTTTATTAACTAACATTTTCGTGTTATGGTTTTTCCTTCATAAAAGAGGCTTATACTCCTTTATATTCCTTTCCATGACTACAAGTCCAAAATAATGCAAAAAAATTTGGATAATGAAAATTCTACTCTTTGATTCAAACTTCTCACAAGTAGATGATTCCCTCAAATGAACATCTATGTTTCTTTATTGCTGCTATAAGTAGACTGCTCCCTCGAAGGATAGATATAAACAACCAGCCACATACTATACTTAGTCTATCCAAAAAGAAGACTAATATATATTTGTTAAAACAAAAATTATCTTGGAGCTTCCCGCATCAATCAGCTTACGAATACCTCAAGGAGATAGTACTATTCATACCAATATAGACTTCCCGCATTAATCAGTCTATGAATGCAAAAGAAAAAATCAAGAAAAGGAAAAACTTTTGGTCATGGACTTGCTTATTCTATTTTTGGGTATCTTGCAAAAGGGGCATCCTGTCCCATAACAAGGTTACACTAAACACACCACTTCACCCTACCCTCTTTTATTTTCTCCTATCTACTCAAGGGATGTGGTGCTCCTGCGACACTTTGTGATCATGCAACCTCTTTCAATTGTAGACCTATCAACCATGAAATACATCTAAAATCTTATGTTCATAAGCCTATTTGTATGGACCTTAGGGTCCTTACCAAGTATGGAGCATTTTGCTTCTTTTTGGTTCATCTTTGCCTACTTGTTGCTTCTTCAGTAAGACGAGACCATTGAAATCAAATATCTTGGTCTGATTCTCGTTTCACCCACACCCATACTAATCATCATTTCCAAAACATTATACATACTCATCAAACTCAAATCAAAACTTAAAACACAACCATACCCATACCAATCACACAAGTTAACCAGTTGCCCTTTTTACTTTTTGCTCAACATTTAACCTTTCCTATTTTCTATCTTGCCTTACTAGGAGCATTTTCCTTACCCAACCTACTTATTATTCCATATCCTATGGGATAACTACATCAGCCTAAGGCCCCTTTTGCAAGGGATATGTAGGCAGCACTTCAAAGACATGGGGTCTTTGGAGGTTAGCTCGACCACCATTTTTCTACCATCTTTCACCGTTTTCCACTATTTGTCCCTAGTACCTAATCTTTCTCATGTTTCCATAATATCAATAACATGGAAATTAAACCGAACTAGACCATAACATTATCCATGCCTACACATATAGTTTCCATAATATTAATAACTCAGAAATTAAACCAAACCATAACATCCACCATGCCTACATGTATAGTTTCCATAACATCAATACATTGGAAATTAAACCAAACAAACCATACATCATATCCATGCCTATATATCTAGTTTCCATAATATCAATAACTTGGAAATTAAACCAAAAAAACCATACATCATAACCATGCCTACACATCTAGTTTCCATAATATAAATACATTGGAAATTAAACCTAACAATAACATCAACCATGCATACACATCTAGTTTCCATAATATCAATAACTTGAAATTTAAACCAAACAAACCATACATTATAACCATGCCTACAAATCTAGTTTCCATAATATCAATACATTAGAAATTAAACCAAACCATAACATTAACCATGCCTACATATCTAGTTTCCATAATATCAATAACTTGGAAATTAAACCAAACCATAACATCCACCATGCCTACATATCTAGTTTCCATAACATCGATTCATTGGAAATTAAACAAAACCAACCATATATCATAGCCATCCTTATACATCTAGTTTCCATAATATCAATAACTTTGAAATTAAACCAAACAAACCATACATCATCACCATGCCTTCACATCTAGTTTCCATAATATCAATAACTTGGAAATTAAACCAAACCATAACATCAACCATATCTACACATCTAGTTTCAAAAATATCAATACATTAGAAATTAAACCAGACCATAACATCAACCATGCCTAGAACTAGTTTCCATAATAACACTGCAAAGGAAATGAAACAACACACAACAAAATAATTGCCATCATTTATATACTAGAAATGTTGTGTAGCAATACACTGTATACATAAATATAAATACATCTCTCAAAAACTCTCATGTACAACTCGCCTCTTTGGCACATAGGCCAGTATATATAAGTCGAAAATTAAAAATAAACAACATCTCAATATCTATATCATCCCTAAGAGGGTCCGGTGCCTCTTCCACTCTCTCTTGTCCCGTCACTTGGCCTATGTCTCTGGGAACTGATAACCTACCTCTGGCCCTGCCCATGAGAATGATGGCTCCCTGAACTACTAGCACTATGGGTCTGTGAGCTAGACCTTTGATTGGCTACCTGTTAAGCTCTGTAGGTAGCATAGCTAGCAATAGGAAGACCAAGTTCTGCAATCTGATCCTCATAATACCTAGCCTCGGCCACAACCTCTCTATATTGATCCATAGATATCACATGTGGTGGTGGCATCACTCTAGCACCTATCTTTAGGTCTTGTCCCAATAGTAGTGGTCCATGTCCCTGTACCTAAAGTTGTGGGCATTAACTTGGTACCTGCACATGTAATGATGGGGCCTGTCCCTATACCTATGTCCCATCATGTGCCCTTGACAGTGAAGGAGGGGAAACCACGTGTCACCCGACGCTAGCCTGTACATGTGTTGATCCCAATTGTGTCTGTAAAGTGGTTAGATGTTCCTGTAAAGCAGCAACCTGGGCCTGTAGTGCCACAACCTATACCCCATCATCAGCCTATGCCTTTGCCACCACTAGTTATGCCTATAGGGTAGCTACCTATTCTTGTAATGTGATGACCAGGGCCTGTAATGTTGTCACCTATCTCTCTCATTGATGACTGTGTCCAAATTACAAATAGCCAAGTTGTGGCCTGGCTGGTGCTTCATTGATAACTTCCTGCTTCTTGTGGACCAATGACTATAACTCATTGTGGTACAAAACGTCACCATATAGTCTCATCCACTACATGTGCCTCTACTCTTACTAGATCTGTCGATTTTGGAAGAGGTAATGACATCTCCACATCCTCTTGACGGTACTATAGGAATGGTGGGGGCATATCCTGTTGTAGGTCAAACTATTGTTTGACCTGATCTACGGGTATGCACTCTTGCTCCCCCACCCTATGCAATTGAATCCATATAAGAAGCTGTAAACCTTCCATCTCCTCCTCCATGCATGTGAAATCTAGATACATGAGGTATAACAGAGACTGTAACACCATATCCTCGTGTAAGCCCACAACTCCCTTTATAACTACACCAATTATGTTGGTGCCCATGCAAAACAAATCTAGTCAAACACCATATCCTCTAATACTCCCATCAAATCCCCTGGAAACTTCCCACCCTCTGATTCTAGAAGGGAAAAATAATTGATGTCAACCATCATCAACACTTCCAGTCGTGTCTCGTGAGGGTGCGCCACATATATCTTGTAATAACTAATACCCATACTATGGAGTGACAACTCTTCCATAGCTGGCCCAAACACCATAGCCATGTGATCCACTACATCTAAAGATGATACTTGATACAATGGATCCCCAATAATCGACATCAACATAATCATGTAGACGTCCTCCAGTGTGATGGGCATCTCTCTCGCCGGTAAATGGAAGGTGTTGGTAGCCAGATCCCATATAGTGCAATGAGAGCTACCATCATGCTATGATCTCAAGGAAATCCTCCTATATATCCTCACCATACCCAACCTGACTGCCCACATGTGCTCCCACTCCTCCTCTGAAATGGTCAGTATCATCTGTACTAACAAGGGTGGCATTCGATCCCTCATCATCATACACATTAATAATTCATTTACCTTTTGAATTTCTATTCAATACTTGACTTAGCTTATCTGATACCCTACCTTACCTAGACCATCCACCTTTACCTAACCTACCTCTCATAATCATATTCTTCACACTATTTCACCTATTTGGTTTTACCTTCCCCATCTCTCCTGAACTCATCCTATTGCATCATCATTTACCTAAAACCTCCCCTCAACGTTCTTTTTGACACCTTGCCTAGCCTGCACCTGCCTTAGACCTAGCTTTGACACCCCATCTACCTTAAACATACATTCGACATATCTAAACACCATTTTCTTCAAAATTTAACCATCCCCTGCGTAATCGGAATCAGTCACCCTACCGATGCCTATCCCCATTGCCTGTCATTAGTGGTTCACCCATTGATGTTGGCCGATAACCAACTGACATCGGTTACAGGTTTGGCCCCAAATCCAAACCCCATGCCCTCCTAATCCCATAAATTGACCCCTAATTACACCAGCATTCATTTTAAACCCCTAATTAAACTAATTGCAGGGACCCTTCTCTAGTCCAATTCCCCCCCCCCCCCCCCATTTCAATCAAAATTCAAAAAAACCAAACTTTTCAATTTTTCTACCCTATTCTTTAAAAAAAATGAGTATTCAAGATTAAAGCCTACCTCTACTCGTCGGTGCCTCTGTGTTGGGACCTTTGGAGCCTGCACTGGAGCACCCCCTGAGCCTTCTCCTGCCTTTGTCATGTCAATTGACTCTCCCAACTCTCAAATAATACAAATCACTCTAGTGGCTGAAAGAGGGCCCTTGAACACACTCCTCCAACCACTAATCTCTTGCCAAATCACTCCACTATCCCTCTCTTTCATTTTTCTCATGAATATTCTCTCCACCTATCATTTTCCAAGTTACCAAATGCTCAAATGAGCACTTTTGGATCGGGATTTTCATTTTAACTCTCCATTTTGTTGACCGAACGTTTGTCAGGTTATGCCCTAGGTAACCGAAAATGGTCCCTATACCAGTATCAGTTCTCCTTGAACCGACATTGGTCACCCTATCAATAACCCAATCAACCACATTTGACCTAATTTTTACTACAGGATCCCCTTTTCTTGCTACCACAACCCTAAACATCCCTACATACTCACCTACCAACCTCACCACCACACCAACTCCCTAAGGATACTTAGGAGCATGTTTGCCTCACTTGTATACCCTCACCAAACCGACCCCACCTATCTGACAATTGAACTCGCTTACTCACTCTATCATGTGATAATGTTACATGTGTTGTTTCAGCTACCAAAATTTCCTTTCCTTATTTTGTGATGTTTATCTTGACCATACCAAACATTTTGGTGTTTTGGAACACACCTATACCCATTCCTATACCTAGACCCATTATGTTTCTAGGATCACATCCTATACCTTGGATACCTGGACCACATCACCCTTGTTTGGATAAACTATCAACCTTTGACAATGTATATTTTGTGTGCTCTTCAACCTTGTGCCTTATTGCATTTTGAGCACCTATGTGTGTTTGACTTCCTCTACCTTATCACACCCATTACCAATACCTACACCTACACCTTACCCCATTTTTCATCACCTACCACCTTATCAAACCCATCACTGATTTTTCCTTCCACTACATCAGTTCTTGGTTTGTTCTTGTTTTTGTCATCGTCATTTATTAGTGCAAGCTACACAACAAAAAGGGGAAAATGTGGACACCCAAAATTGGGTAGTAACAATCTAAGCCCCTTTCAATTAACACACCCCATTACCATGACCCCTTACACACATTATTATTAATTTAATTATCAATCTTATGTTAATCACCACCTCACCCTTCCACCTCACCTCTCTAGCTCACCTTAGACCCATTTCAAGGGCATTTAACTAATTTAGACTAGGTCATCACTCCTAACATTGAGTCATCACTTCACTTAACTAACTAATAATTCTTCTAAACCTAACATTAATTGTCAATTGCCTCTTCCATTAATTTCCCACGTGTTTAAACGTGAACCAAGACTCCTAGCCCACAGTCAAATCTTGACCCACACCAAAAAGGGAGAAAACATGGTATTTTGAGAAAAATTTACTATTTCTCCCTAACTGACTCAAGTTATTCCTTGGCCAACACCGCACAAGGAACTGCCATTGGTTCCTTTAAATAAGGATTTTCCACTCTTTCATTAGGTTCTTCTTTTGGTTGGCTTTTGATTATTCATTTACATCCTTGCATTCAAAAATGATCAAACACAACACTAGAGCATTCAAGTTCTTCACCAACAACCAACCTCTTGCTCGATAGCCTCATCCTCATTCGATGAAGAAGTGAAAATGATTTGTTTCACTAGGTCCAAACCCATTTTTTCATGAGCACCCACCAACCACTGTCATCTACCAATATCTAGATCTTCAGAAAGGATCTTAACTAGGTTTTTAGTTTCATTAACTTTGGTCTTACATCGTCAGTTGTTGTTTTACTGCGTCTTTCTCATACCATCTATCACCCATGTACCTGATACCCTACCAACCTATTTTGCCTTTCCAATCACCTCTCTCACCCCTGTTGAGCACCTAAATCACACCTTGCCTAAGCCAACACTTTGTGCAATCATTGAAACTACCCCTTTTCACCTTTGCCATAATTACTAGATCGGTTAGCAATTGATAAATCAGTTGCCAACGTTAGTTCTAGCATTGGTTTATTCGACCGTATTTTCCCCACACCAGCAAGCCCATTTACTTACCTACACCTCTTTCACCCAGACCTCCTAATAGACCTTAACAACCCACCACCCACTTTAAATTTAATCTTGTATTCACTATTTATATTAGATTTACCCAATGTTTGTTTTGAGATAACTAAATTATACAACTCCATTACAACTCTCTATTTCATGTTCCAACATTTAATTTATTTATTTTTAATGTGGAACAACCTTCTACACCCATCTAGCTCCTGTTAGAAAATCCACCAACCTATGTCTTTAATTCTAATCTTGTGGTCTTTCTTTTCTTCTTAGGTAGTCCTTCCCAGACAAAAAGGATTTCTCTCGATTGACCTGGTCTTCAATGGTGACACTACCTCTTCACGACCTCTAGGTGTTCCTCACATACCCAACCTTTTACCTTAAATGGTTTGCTCATACTTATGTTCTTATTGGTGAACCATTAGGATAAATTAAAATTTTCATATTGTTTACATGTAATATAAGTAACTATAGATTTAAAATGGAACTTTATTTTAGCGCTAACTTCCATAAGCATCATGACATTTAGCTAAAAATTTAAAATTAATTAAATGAAGGTTGTTATGCCTTCACAATGACATACAAATGGGAGGTGAATCCCTGAGTGGGTTGCTTTAGATATGCACCTGATGTGACAATGTCAAGTTCTTCTCCACCCATTTTTCCACGTTACCTGAGACAATTGTTAAATTACTTTAATTTCCTACGAATCTAGCCTAAAACCACCATTTTCCTGACTTTATGTTACAACCCTTACCTCAAAAAAGATTATGATGCAACTTATAATTACCAAATAACACCCTAATCGCACTGGTACATCACTTAGCCTAGACTGAGCGCTCACCCGCATCAGCGTGTAAAGGTATCAGATCCCTCTTTAGGGTTATTTTAGTAGGATGTTAGCATGATGAATGAATAAACATATAGATCCATAACTAATCCATCATTCTATAATGTATACCATATTCAGGTTTATGAAAGGACAAGCTCAAACAATAATCATGATTGAATCAAGAACATGCACTACTAAATCACACAAATAGGATTGACACTTAGATTCAGCCAATAACTTCCATTTATTAATAAACATATAAGCTCCTTAAAATAATGGAATCCTATACCAATGTGCGTATGGATTTGATACAGTAATCCCGTCGTATACCTCTCTATATATTCATACATCCATCTCTCCCTGTGTATATCTCTATATATGCTACACATGCCTATATAGCTCTATCACACACCTCTTTATATCTCTATCTATGTGATTTGCATCATATATATAGGGTGGGGACTTTCCCTTCACTACTTATCTATTCCAAAAATAGGCCGCATGCTATTAATAGCCACACACCGTTTACATGCATAGCCACACATGCAAGTGTGCTATCTATAGACCTCTTGCAGTTAACTAAAGTGAAAATCCTATTCCTAGCTCGTCTCCATACAAAACACTTTGATCCGATCCTCCAAAGATAGACTATGTGTGGTATGCACGTCTCTGCATCATTGATGTGTTCCGCACGCCATCATTTAAAAAATAGGTCTTCATGCTCAAAATAGGCTAAGTCTCGAATGTTGAACTTGCCCTTTGTGCACGTGTTGTTTCTGTCCATTTTTTCCAGTAAACCTTGCCTGCTTTCCCATGTGGACTTCTTGTGTGAGTTCTGTCAAGTGTTCTCTGATAAATATTACCCCACACTAATCACATTGTTGCTCCGACAATGGGTATATTAAAAAATTTACAGTAAAGAATATGGAACATAAATAATAAGAAAGAACATAGATGAATAAAGAATGTTTTAAGAGGCAACATCCTCTGTATCAGTTTGAAGGAGAAAATCTTGATACTCCTCTTTTATTCCGACCTCCAAGGTTTGCCATTCAGCGAATGCTTTTTCTACTTTCTCTGGAATGTCCACAGTAATGGATTCCAACTCATCCCTCGTAATCTCCCCTTTTTCATTCTTTAGAACCAACACAACACTAGACATTGATGTCATTCTTCCTTCTAGAAGATCCATATTTTACACAATGAGCTTCCCAAGTTCTTCCAGCTGAGTATTGTGTGGCTCTTGTACTACTAACAGGGCCTCACACTTCTGCTTAACCATTGATAATCTTTCTGCACAGCCTAATGTTTTGTCCTTCATTACTCTCTCGACCTCATTTCTTTCTTCTAGGGTCTTCATGTTGATAAGCGCCTCTAGAGTTTTACAGATGTTTAAATCCTAGTCTGCTTTCTTCAATACTTCTTGTAGCTTGCAACAACCCTTCTTATGATGTAATATCTCACATCACTAATGATTTCTCTCGTTCTACCTCTTGTTCTGAATTCCTTGGCACTGGTATGCACAGAGATTCATCTTCAAGTACCAAGTCCACCAACTTTCCCTCATAATGTATCACTGACGGAAATGTCTGTGGTACCTTGGTCTCCAAGTGTGGCCTGGCTCTTATGAAATTGTCCCCAATCTCCTCTACGATGCTGATAAATACTCCATTCTTCTTCTGCGCTAAGTCCCTCTCTTGTGTTATGTGTGTTATCTCAACATCCTTTGTCTTGAGCTCCTCACGTAGTGCTCTTATTATTGCAGATTTGTCCATGTTTCTTCTAGCAACTTCAGTAGAAAATTTTACCAATGCATTGCTGACCTGCTCATCTGACATGATAATAGGCTTTACTATCATATTTCTAGATTTTGGTGCCTTCTACAGCCGTCTTGAAATGCATGAATCTTCACATATATTAAAGTAAGGCTCATCCATATGGGTATGCATTGACCATGATAGTTTCTTCCAAGTGCGCAAAGTCACCATATCCTCATCCATTAGCTCTCTGCCAAATAAATCCCTTTGTGCTATCATTCTTTGAAAGCGGGCGCAAACAATTTTACCTACGTCCACCACATACCCCTTGGCTAGTGGAATGTGTTCTCCACTTGTTCTTCTAGACCGTTGTTTCTTAGGGACCTTAGCTTCCAAATTTGGGACTTGTGTCTCCATGTCCTGAACATTCTCTACTGTTGTCTCCTCTGGTCCCTTCTCATCCTATCCTCTTTCCTTTGATTTCTCACCCTATTCTTCTATGTTCTCTGGAAGTGTAGGAGAATTAGGTGCAATTTCGTCAGACTCTTCCGCCTCCTCATTTAACTTCAGTTTCCTCCTTCTTTACACTATTGCCTCCTTCTATGGAGAGAGTCTAGGTGATATGTGCATTGTGGTTGGAGTAGCATCTTGGGTCATTGTTCTCCTAAAAACCCTCTTAAATCTGTGCTCCCCTTGGACTGCATTCAATTCCTCATCATCCCCCTCTTGTGGCTGAGGTGGTGTAGTGGCGCACTCATCTTTACCCTTATTTGTAGGATGTCTCCTATCTCTATGCTCCAAACCACCACTGTCTTCACGCTCATCCTCCTCATCCTCCACTTCAATTGGCTCTGTGGGGTTATGCGTTGGGTTGTTCTCCATTGTATGCTTTCCCTTTGGTGGCGCTATAAGTGCAAACTCACCTTCCACATACTTGTTATTCTCCATCTTTGGCTTCAGTTGGAGATACACCGACGCTGCTCCAATATCTCCCACCACCAAACTTATTATTTTAATTCTCAAAACATCAGAAATGATTCTTTCAACATATGCACCCCGCCTGGATACACATATTTCTTCCTTAACATGTGGTAGTCGCAATCTACCTTATCCACGTTGAACATCATTTGCCACACATCTATAAACTTGTGTATTGATGCCTGTAAGCACCTTGCTATGAATGCATATGGAAATTGAACAAGTTATTTGGATCTCAAGTAGGTAGTGCAGCAATGGCATTGAAGCAAAAAAAATTTGCACTAAAGATGGGAGAAAACAACAATATGGTTCAACATATTAGTAAGTTTCGATCCATTTCAAATCAATTAGCGGGAATAAAAGTAGAGGTAGATGGAGAAGATGCTAAATAAATCTTACTAAATAGTTTTCAAAAAGAGTATTCGAGTATTTTTTTTACTCTTAGTAAGATTAATCCTAGTTTGGAAAATTTAATTTCCTCTTTGCTTGATGAGGATGAAAAAATCAAAAGGTCAGTACTAGAAGAAGAAACTATCATGGTTGCAAACAATAAATCATAATTCCATAAAGGTAAAAAAAGGTTTGTACCGTAAAAGAAACGTCTTTTGTGTCATTACTGTAAACAACCAGGACATGGTTTTGTGAATTGTAAGAAAATAGCTCAAGATCTCTTAGATGATAAGTTGGATCAAAAGGCTTTAGCTGCTGAAGAAGATTGGAATGATTGTTCTAATCCTGCAAGTGATAATGAACCTATTAATTATTCAAGTAATGAAGGTTATTTGTTTTGAGCATCTATCCTCTTATTGGAGGATGGAGGCAATGGAGGCAGGAGGACAGTCAGCGTCCTCGAGTTCGTCACTACCTCAGAGGCTGCAAATGCTTTAGTGACATCTTTGTGTCTTGTGTGATGATTAAGAACATATGAGCATCCCTGTTCCTGTGTGCAGTGCAGTGCTTGTGTGTCCCCTGTGATGATAATAATTTGTATCGTTGATACTATTGCAGGAAGTGTTCTTGATAGAACTGATTTGATGGTTGATGTGAATTGGTTGAACGGTCCCAGTTCATGTATTCATCTAATAGGTTGAATGGTCCCTGGATGATGTAGTTCGCATAGTCAGTGTTGAGGATCAAGACCATGTGTAGGCTATGGAGCGGCATGCTGCTTGGTTGAAGATGGTGTTTTCCCCATGTTCACACTAAGGGGGGGAATGTTAGAAATATCATAGTGCTCTCATTATTATATATTGTAATATTATTAATATGAGTTATATTATAACTCATTATTAATAATATAGGTTTGTCATATTGTTTCAACAATATATTTTTGTTATACCCATAATGATATTAACAGGTTGTTTTGTTGTGTGACTTCCTTGTTTGTAGGAGGTCAATTTTATTGTTTCATGGCTATTTATTAGCCTTAGTATTGATTATAAATATGCCTAATACAATGAAGATTATTCTTGTATGAAATACTTTCAGTCTGATCAAAGTGAACACAATATACCATGAAATGTTTTAGACTACTCGTTCAGACATCTTTTTGGAAATGTGCAACCACATGGTGTTCACTTATGTCCACCTTCCCTGGTTATTGAGTTTTGTAATGAGATGTGTGGCCGCTTACACAACTGGATACTTCTTTAGTTTGTCGATGTCCATACCGCGCGGACCCTTTGTATATCCCAACTCTTTCGTGGTCTTCAATTTTGCGGTTTTATCCATCAGCTCATCTCGTAAATTGTCTCCCATGCCTTTCAACCCTGTCACTGTGGAGATGAGGGCGGCTGAAATTCTGACTCTGCACCCTGCAAAGTAGAAAAAATCCTTGTGCACTCTATTCATAAGCCACTGGTATAATGGATCATACTTCTTGAAATAAGGGAGCTCATAAAGTTGGTAAACCCATACCCTCTGCAAGAGATTCTCACCAGCATCGTCATACACTGACATATCTTCCTTTGTGCGTTTATTTGTCTTTGTGTTCAACAGAGTGTCAAGCTCCTTGTTGTTGTCAATGGTACGGTGATTGTACTCACTTGCTTTTCTTTTCCTTATGTGAGAATCCCACTCCTGGTTGAAAATAACACCCTATAGATATTGCATCTTTGAAAAATTACTTTCTGGAGCCATTTCTTCCTCCTCAACGACCACCAGTGTGACGGGCATCTCTCCCATTGGTAGATGGAAGGTGTTGGTAGCCAGATCCCATATGTCAATGAGAGCTACCATCATGTTGTGATCTCAAGGAAATCCTCCTATATCTCCTCACCATGCCCATCCCAACTACCCACATGTGCTCCCACTCCTCCTCTGAAATGGTAGGTCTCATCTATACTAACAAGGGTGACATTCGATCCCTCATCGTCATCACCTACCTTGCCTACATCATCAACATTCATACACATTAATCATTCACCCTTTTGGCTTTCTATTCAATACTTCACTTAGCTTATTTCTACCCTGCCTTACCTAGACCATCCACCTTTATCTAACCTAACTCCCAGACTCATATTCTTCCCACTATTTCACCTATTTCACCTAACCTTCTCCATTTCTCCTGAACTCATCCTATTGCATCATCATTTACCTATAACCTCCCCTCAACGTTCTTTTTGACACCTTGCCTAGCCTACACCTACCTTAGACCTAGCTTTGACACCCCATCTACCTTAAACATACATTTGATATCTCTAAACACCATTTTCTTCAAAATTTAATCATCCCCTATGTAACCGGCATCGGTCACCCTACCGATGCGAATCCCCATTACCTATCATTACTGGTTCACCCACTGATGTTGGTCGATAACCAACTGACGTCGGTTACCGGTTTGGCCCCAAATATGAACCCCATGCCCCCCTAATCCAATAAATTTACCCCTAATTACACCAACGTTCATTTTAACCCCTAATTAAACTAATTACACCCTCCTCTAGCCCAATTTCCCCCACCCCCCATTTCAATCAAAATTCAAAAAACCAAACTTTTCAATTTTTCTACCCTATTCTTCAACAAAAACACGTATTCAAGATTAAAGCCTACCTTTACTCATCAGTGACTCCGTGTTGGGACCTTTGGAGCCTATACTAGAGCAACCCCTGAGCCTTCTCATGCCTTTGTCATGTCAACTGACTCTCCCAACTCTCAACCAATACAAATCACTCTAGTGGCTGAAAGAGGGCCCTCAAACACACTCCTCCAACCACTAATCTCTTGCCAAATCACTCCACTATCCCTCTCTTTCATTTTTCTCATGAATATTCTCTCCACCTATCATTTTCCAAGTTACTAAATGCTCAAATGAGCACTTTTGGATCGGGATTTTCATTTTAACTCGCCATTTTGGTGACCGACGTTGGTCGGGTTGTGCCCTAGGTAACCAAAAATGGTCCTTGTACCAGTATCAATTCTCCCTGAACCGACATTGGTCACCCTATCAATAACCCAATCAACCACATTTGACCTAATGTTTACTACAGGATGCCTTTTCCTTGCTACCGCAGCTCTAAAAATCCCTACATACTCACCTACCAACCTCACCACCACACCAACTCCCTAAGGATACTTAGGAGCATGTTTGCCTCACTTGTATACCCTCGCCAAACCAACCCTGCCTATCTGACAATCAAACTCGCTTACTCAGTCTATCATGCGATAATGTTACACGTGTTGTTTCGCCTACCAACCTTTCCTTGCCTTATTTCGTGATGTTTATCTCAACCAGACAAAACCTTTTGGTGTTCTAAAACACACCTATACCCGTTCCTGTACCTAAACTTGTTGTGTTTCTAGGATCACATCCTATACCTTGGATACTTGGACCACATCACCCTTGTTTGGATAAAATATCAACCTTTGACAATGTAGATTTTGTGTGCTCTTCATCCTTGTGCCTTATTGCATTTTGAGCACCTATGTGCGTTTGAATTCCTCTACCTTATCACACCCATTACCAATACCTACACCTACACCTTACCCCATTTTTCATCACCTACCACCTTATCAAACCCATCATTGATTTTTCCTTCCACTACATCATTTCTTGGTTTGTTCTTGTTTTTGTCATCATCATTTATTAGTGCAAGCTACACAAAAAGGGGAAAATGTGGACACCCAAAATTGGGTAGTAACAATCTAAGCCCCTTTCAATTAACACACCCCCTTACCATGACCCCTTACACACATTATTATTAATTTAATTATCAATCTTATGTTAATCACCACCTCACCTCTCTAGCTCACCTTAGACCCATTTCAAGGGCATTTAACTAATTTAGACTAGGTCATCACTCCTAACATTGAGTCATCACTTCACTTAACTAACTAATAATTCTTCTAAACCTACCATTAATTGTCAATTTCCTCTTCCATTAATTTCCCACATGTTTAAACGTGAACCAAGACTCCTAGCCCACAGTCAAATCTTGACCCACACCAAAAAGGGAGGAAACATGGTATTTTGAACAAATTTTGCTATTTCTCCCTAACTGACTCAAGTTATTCCTTGGCCAACACCGCACAAGGAACTGTCATTGGTTCCTTTAAATAAGGATTTTCCACTCTTTCATTAGGTTCTTCTTTTGGTTGGCTTTTGATTATTCATTTACATCCTTGCATTCGACAATGATCAAACACAACACTAGAGCATTCAAGTTCTTCACCAACAACCAACCTCTTGCTCGATAGCCTTAGATCATTCGCATGAAGAAGTGAAAATACTTTGTTTCTGCGGCGTTGGATCCAAACCCATTTTTTCTATGAGCACCCACCAACCACTATCATCTACCAATATCTAGATCTTCAGATAAGTATCTTAGCCAGGTTTTTAGTTTCTTAACTTTGGTCTTAGATCTCTTATTGTTTGTTGTTTTACTACATCTTTCTCACCCGAATACCATCTATCACCCATCTACCTGATACCCTACCAACCTGAACCTCTTTGCCTTTCCAATCACCTCTCTCACCCCTTCTTAGCCTTCACCTAAATCTCAACACCCTGCCTAACACTTCCTAACACTTTTTTCAATCACAGAGACTTGAAACTAACCCCTTTTCACCTTTGGCATCCAATCACCCCTACCGTGATTGGTTAGCTAACTGATCTCAGCTATAATCAGTTACCAATGTGATTTCTCTGGCCAACATTGGTCTCTATGTGTGGCGTTTTCCCCACACCAACAAGCTCATTCACTTACCCAAAACCTCTCAAAACCCTCCCACAACTTCACCCAGACCTTCCTAATACCCTCTTCTATACCTACACACCTTAACAACCCACCACCCACTTTAAATTTAATCTTGTATTCACTATTTAGATTAGATTTAAAGTACTGTGCCTGTGTGAGATACCTAAATTATACAACTACATTACGACTCTCTATTTCATGTTCTTATCAACATTTAATTTTTTTTTTAAATGTGGATTGACAACCTTCTAGGAAGCACCCAGATTCCCGGATCTAGCTCCCGCTAGAAAATCCACCAACCTATGTGTTTAATTCTATCTTGTGGTCTTTCTTTTCTTCTCAGGTAGTCCTTCCCAGAGAAAAAGGATTTCTCTCGATCAACTTGGTCTTCAATGGTGCACAACCTCTTCACGACCTCTCGCTGTTCCTCACATACCCAACCTTTTACCTTAAATGGTTTGCTCATACGTATGTTCTTATTAGTGAAACATTAGGATAAATTAAAATTTTCATATTGTTTACATGTAATATAAGTAACAATAGATTTAAAATGGAATTTATTTTAGCACTAACTTCCATAAGCATCATGAATTTAGATAAAAATTTAAAATTAATTAAATGAAGGTTGTTATGCCTCACAATGACATACAAATGGGAGGTGAATCCCTGGGTGGGTTGCTTTAGATATGCAATTGACGTGACAATGTCAGGTTTTCTCCAACATTTTTCCACGTTAATGAGACATTTGATAAATTACTTTAATTTTCTATGAATCGGGCCCAACCAAGATGTAACTGACTTTATGTTATAACTATTATCTCAAAAAAGATTATGATGCAGCCTAGAATTACTAGATAACACCCTAGTCGTGTTGGCACATCACTCAGCCTAGACTGAGCGCTCACCCAAAGCGTGCAAAGGTACCAGGCCCCTCTTTAGGATTTTTTTAGTAGGATGTTAGCATGATGAATGAATAAACATATAATTCCATAACTAATCCATCATTCTATAATGCATGCTACATTTAGATCTAGGAAAGAACAAGTTTAAACAGTAATCATGATTGAATCAATAACATGCACTACTCAATTAGACACATGAATGAAACTTAGATTCAACCAATATCTTACATCTATTAATAAACACAGAAGTTCCTTACAATAATGGCATTCTATCCCAATGTGCGTATGGATTTGATACAGTAATCCCGTCGTATACCTCTCTATATATTCATACATCCATCTCTCCCTGTGTATATCTCTATATATTCTACACATGCCTATATATCTCTATCTATGTGATTTGCATCATATATATAGGGTGGGGACTTTCCTTTCACTGCTTATCTATTCCAGAAATAGGCCGCATGCTATTAATAGCCACACACCATTTTCAGGCATAGCCACACATGCAAGTGTGTTATCTATAGACCTACTTGATAGTTAACTAAGGTGATAATCCTATTCTTAGACTCGTCTCCATGCAACAGTGCTCTTAATCCGATCCTCTAAAGATAGACTATGTGCATGGTACACACGTCTCTGCATCATTGGTGTATTTTGCACATGCCATCATTCTAAAAAATAGATCTTCATGCTCAAAATAGGCTAAGTCTCGAATGCTGAACTTGCCCTCTGTGCGCGTGTTCTTTCTGTCCATTTGTGCCCTTAAACCTATGCCTGATTTCCCGCGTGGACTTCTTGTGTGAGTTTTGTCAAGTGTTCTTTAATCAACATTACCCCACACTAATCGCATTGTTCACTCAGACAATGGGTATCTTCAAAAATTTGTGGTAAAGAATATGGAACAAAAATAATAAGAAAGAACATAGATGAATAAAGAATGTTGTAAGAGGTAGCCATCCTTTGTATCAGTTTGAAGGAGAAAATATTGATACTCCTCTTTTATTTCAGCCTCTAAGGTTTGCCATTCAATGAGTGCTTTTTTTGATTTTCTCTGGAATTTCCACAGTAATGGACTCCAACTCATCCCTCGAAATATCTCCTTTTTCATTTTGCAGAGACCAACACAATGTTGGACATTGATGTCATTCTTCATTCTAGAAGATCCATATTTTGCACAATGAGCTTCCCAAACTCTTCCAGATGAGCCTTGTGTGGCTCTTGTGCAGCTACCAGGGCCTCACACTTCTACTTAACCATTGATAACCTTTTTGTGCAACCCCAATGTTTCATCCTTCATTACTCTCTGGACCTCATTGTTTTCTTCCAGGGTCTTTAAGTTGATAAGTGCCTCTGGAGCTGTGCAGATGTTTAAATCCTGTTCTACTTTCTTCAATACTTCTTGTAGCTTGTAAAAACCCCTCATATGATGTAATCTTTCTCATCACTAATGATTTCTCTCATTCTACCTCTTGTTCTGAATCCCTTGGCACTAGTATGCATAGAGGTTCATCTTCAAGTACTAGGTCCACCAACTTTCCTACATAATGTATCACTGAGGGAAACATCTGTGGTACCTTGGTCTCCAAGTAGTGGCCTAGCTCTTATGACATTGCCACCAATCTCCTCTGCGATGCTGATAAATACTCCATGTTCTTCTTTTGCGCTAATTTCGTCTCTTGTGTTATGCATGCTATTTCTCAAAATCCTTAGTTTTGAGCTCCTTGCGTGAGTGCTCTTATTGTGGCAGCCTTGTCCATATTTCTTCTAGCCACTTCAGTTGAGACTTTGACTAATGCATTACTCACCTACTCATCTGACATGACAGTAGGCTTTACTATCATATGTCTAGATTGTGGTGCCTTCTACAGCCGTCTTGAACATGCATGACTCCTCGCATACATTAAATTCAGGCTCATCCATGTGGGTGTGCATTGACCATGATAGTTGCTTCCTGAATGTGCACAGTGGCCATATCTTCATCCATGAGCTCCCAGCCATATAAGTCCTTTCTGTGCTATCAGCGTTTTTGAAAGCGGGGGGTGGACAATTTTACCTACGTCCTCCACATACCCCATGGCTGGTGGAATGTGTTCTCCACTTGTTCTTCTAGACTGTTGTTGCTTAGGGAACTTTAGCTTCCAAATTTGGGACTTGTGTCTCCATGTCCTGAACATTCTCTGCCATTGTCTCCTCTGGTCCCTTCTCATCCTCTCCTCTTTCCTTTGATTTCTCACCATTTTCTTATATGTTCTCTGTAAGTGTAGGAGAATTAGGTGCACTTTTGTTTGACTCTTCCGCCTCCTCATTCAACTTTAGTTTCCTCCTTCTTTATGTGGTTTTCTCCTTCTTTGGAGAGAGTCTGGGTGATCTGTGCATCATGGTTGGAGTAGCACCTTGGGTCATTGTTATCTTAAACACCCTCTTAAATATGTGCTCCCCTGGACTGCATTCAAGTCCTCATCATCCCCCTCTTGTGGCTGAGGTGGTGTAGTGGCGCGCTCATCTTTACCCTTATTTGTAGGATGTCTCCTACCTCTATGATCCAAACCACCACTATCTTCACGCTCCTCCTCCTCATCCTCCACTTCAATTGGATCTGTGGGGTTATGCGTTGGGATGTTCTCCATTGTATGCTTTCCCTTTGGTGGTGCTATAAGTGCAAACTCACCTTCCACATACTTGTTATTCTCCATCTTTGGCTTCAGTTGGAGATACACCAATGTTGCTCTAATATCTCCCACCACCAAAATTATTGGTTTAACACTCAAAACATCAGAAATGAGTCTTTCAACATATGCACCCCACCGTGGATACACATATGTCTTCCTAAACATGTGGTAGTCACAATCTACCTTATCCGTGTTGAACACCAGTCATCACACGTCTGTAAACTTGTGTACTAATGCCTGTAAGCACCTTGCTATGAATGCATATGGAAATTTGCACAAAGGACTCCATGCCCCAACTTTCATTACAAACCGTGCTATATAGAATTTCTTGTATACAACAGATTGAACTACCTTTCCAACCACTGAAGGTATGTCCTTGGGGATGCACCATTCTTCCTCAAAAGCTACATGGAGCCTATCATACCATTTCTTGGCCAGTTTCTTAACCTGATCTGTCATGTATCCCTCACATAGGTACTTCTTTAAGCATTTTTTAGGTGATTTGTGTTCCATCGGATACTCCCATACCTTATCCTTTGGTGCATCAGGTACTCCAATCTCCATGAACACTAGTGTTAAAAAAATAGCTTTAAAGATTATCTTTCCTCCTACTCGTGCTTTTTCAATGATTTTCTCTGCGATATGTTAGAAATATTATAGTTCTCTCATTATTATATATTGTAATATTATTAATATGAGTTATATTATAACTCATTATTAATAATATAGGTTTGTTATATTGTTTCAACAATATATTTTTGTTATACCTGTAATGATATTAATGAGTTGTTTTGTTGTGTGACTTCCTTGTTTGTAGGAGGTCAGTTTTATTGTTTCATGGCTATTTATTAGCCTCAGTATTGATTGTAATTATGTCGAATACAATGAAGATTATTCTTGTATGAAATACTTGGACTATGATCAAAGTGAACATTTGGTTTCAGAGCGATATGAATCATGTGCCTATTACATGAAAGAATAATATTCAAAGGGGCGGATCATTTAGTACTTGCAGCTCGATGGTGTCCTAAATATTCTGTGGGGGCAGATATATGCTCATTGATGGTCACTCTTCTTATTAGCACACAACTTGGAAATGTTTCTTTGGTTCTTGTCAGATCCACACATTTATTTGCAGTATTTTATGCTGCGTAATCTATGCTATAGGTTTGTTGCTAGAACAATTCACTGCATGAATGAATAGTGCCAGAAATATTAGGCTAAAATAGATTTATGTTGTGATTACGGTTTATCGTGAAAGTTTGATAATAGTTCACAATGAGTTTGGTAGACATGTAGCATCAATTTTGAATCGATTTTTCTGAAGCAAAGGCGACACCCTCTACACAACTACGTCTCTTTTATCATCCATGACTGGGCATTCCACTATTTACATATGCACATCCATCTTTAGAAGGTTTTGATCTGTTTAGGACAGATGCAATTGATAATCTATATGGGTCTGAGTTTTTCCTTTGGTTGCATTACCTTCTGCATGCATTTTTTTCCAAGTGCCATGCCATAACGCCAACAAGTAAGGATTTAAATACCATAAAGATTGAGATAAATAAAGGAAGACGTCTATACACTCTTATATGTATTTTCTTCAATTTTATGTGTATTTAATTCAGCTTCCACATCTTTACTAGTATAAAGATTTTATTATTGTCTGGTTCAAGTTTCCTAATTTTGTGGAGTTTCAAAATGGAAAACATAAATTTAATTGAAATATTTGATGGTAAATACTTCCAAACGTGGCAAGTATGAACCCAATTACAATTGATTGACAAAGACTTATGGGACATTGTAGATAGAAAAAATAAAAAACCGAATGATGCAGATGAAGCAGTGAAATGGGAAAGTAAGGATCGGAAAGCAATAGCAATTATCAGCCTTGGTCTATCTGATGCATATTTGCATCATATTGATCTAACCAAGTCATCTAATAACATTTGGGTGACATTGAACAAGTTAATTGGATCTCAAGCAAGTAGTGCAGTAATGGCGCTGAAGCAAAAACTTTCTGGGCTAAAGATGGGAGAAAACGAAAATATGGTTTAACGTATCAGTAAGTTTCGATCCATTTTAAATCAATTAGTAGGAATAAAAGTACAAGTGGATGGAGAAGATGCTAAAGCAATATTACTAAATAGTTTTCCAAAAGAGTATTCGAGTATTGTTTTTACTCTTAGTAATATTAATCCTAGTTTGGAAAATTTAATTTCCTCTTTGCTTGATGAGGATGAAAAAATCAAAAGGTCAAGTACTAGAAGAAGAAACTATCATGGTTGCAAACAATAAATCATCATTCCATAAAGGTAAAAAAAGGTTTTTACCATCAAAGAAACGACTTTTGTGTCATTACTGTAAACAACCAGGACATGGTTTTGTGAATTGTAAGAAAAGATCTCAAGATCTCTTAAATGATAAGTTGGATCAAAAGGCTTTAGTTGCTAAAGAAGATTGGAATGATTATTCTACTCCTGCAAGTGATAATGAACCTATTAATTATTCATGATAAAGATTATTTGTTTTGAGCATCTATCCTCTTATTGGAGGATGGAGGTAGGAGGACAACTAGTGTCCTCGAGTTTGTCACTACTTCAAAGGCCGCAACTGCTTTAGTGAGACATCTTTGTGTCTTGTGTGATGAATAAGAACAGATGAGCATCCTTGTTCCTGTGTGCAGTGCAGTGCTTGTGTTTCCCCTGTGATGATAATGATTTGTACCATTGATACTTGATTACAAGAAGTGTTCTTAATTAGACTGATTTGATGGTTGATGTGAATTGGTTGAATGGTCCCAATTCATGTATTCATCTAATAGGTTGAACGGTCCCTGGATGATGTAGTTCCCACAGCCAGTGTTGAGGATCGAGACCATGTGCAGGCTATGGAGTGGCATGCTACTTGGTTGAAGATGGTGTTTTCCCCATGTTTGCACTAAGGGGGGGAATGTTAGAAATATCATAGTGCTCTCATTATTATATATTGTAATATTATTAATATGAGTTATATTATAACTCATTATTAATAATATAGGTTTGTTATATTGTTTCAACAATATATTTTTGTTATACCCATAATGATATTAATGAGTTGTTTTGTTGTGTGACTTCCTTGTTTGTAGGAGGTCAGTTTTATTGTTTCATGGCTATTTATTAGCCTCAGTATTGATTGTAATTATGTCGAATACAATGAAGATTATTCTTGTATGAAATAATTGCATTCTGATCAAAGTGAACACAATATACCATGAAATGTTGTAGACTACTCCTTTAGACATCTTTTTGGCATTGTGTAACCACATGGTGTTCACTTATGACCACCTTCCCTGGTCATTGAGCTTTGTAATGAGATGTGCGGCCGCTTGCACACCTAGATACTTCTTTAGTTTTTCAATGTCCATACCACGCAGACCCTTTGTATATCCCAACTCCTTCATGGTCTTCAATATTGTGGTTTTATCCATCGGATCATCTCACAAATCGTCTCCCATGCCTTTCAACCCTGTCACTATGGAGATGAGTGTGGCTGAAATTCTGACTCTGTGCCCTGCAAAGTAGAAAAAATCCTCGTGCACTCTACTTGTAAGCCACTAGTATAATGGATCATACTTCCCGAAATAAGGGAGCTCATAAATTTGGTAAACCCATATCCTCTGCAAGAGCTTCTCACCAGCATCGTCATACACTGGCATATCTTCCTTCGCCCGTTTATTTGTCTTTGTGTTCAACAGAGTGTCAAGCTCCTTCTTGTTCTTAATGGTACGGTGATTGTACTCACTCACTTTTCTTTTCCTTATGTGAGAATCCCACTCCTGGTTGACAATCACCCCCTCTGGATATTGCATCTCTGAAAAATTGCTTTCTAGAGCCATTTCTTCCTCCTTGACAACCACCTTCTTATTTCCTTTTACTCCTGCTGCAACTGCCTTCTTAGGTACCATTTTTAACTTGCAAACATCTCCTCTTTTTAACTCTACAATTTGTGAATCTTACACTATATCGATTCAATCATGCCCTAGGTGGAAACTTCGTGCCCTAACTCCTCTCTGTCACCTAACTTCACTCAACCCTTCACCACCAGGGACACAAGCTTTTTCTGTGCATAGATCTCTTCGTCACAACTGGTTACACACCTCTCCCACCTTAAAATGATCACTTGGATCTTTGCACTTAGTTTATTTTAAATACTCTTAATTGCAATGGTAAAAAAGAATTCACATCCCATCCTTATATATATTTTCAAATTTTGATGCATTTATTGCTCCTTCACCTACCAAATGTCCCCTCATTCATTGACCAAATTCATTTGTTTCACACGGTATATATTCGCGCCCTAGCTATAACCTTCTAGCGCACCTCCCTACCCTTTGGTCACAGACTTCTCTTCAACGTCTGACCTTGCACCCAAGTACCTCATCATTGTACCTTCTCCTGGTAGTTACCATGCCCTCCGCTTGCCTCACATTATACTATTCCTTCTTTCATCTCCATCATTAGTCCCTTTTGAGAAGCAATCTTCTTTTGAATTAAAGCACACCAGTAGCATCTTATTCCTTTCACCTTTCAATTCTCACAGTCTTTTACTTGGATAATTACAACCACCCCACACTAAAGTCATGTGCAGTCCTCTGTGCATAAACATTCTTCACATAGTAATTAGCTTCATGCATGCAAACACACTTATTACACAAGAATAACAACTAAATTGACAAATCATAACAAAAATGAAGGAAATAAATAATTGAAAACCTAATCTAAATGGCAATACTGCCTTATTACAAACACCAAGAAGACTTATTTATAGTAGGGCTTCAGCCTACTCTTGTTAAAGTAACCAGGTAGCTGTGTTCCATCAAGTGCTTCTAACTGGAAAGCACCTGTTTCAAGTATGTAAGTGATGACATATAACCCGAACAATTGTACTTTGGGCTTTCCTGGATGGTGCAAGAACTTAGAGTCATAAAGAAGTACCATTTGCCCAATCTTAAACTTCTTATCCCTTATGTTTCTGTCATGCCATGCTTTTTGCCTGTCTTTTCTCTTGCTTTTGGCTCCATCGTGCTATGGATTTTCGCTCATCCAATTGAATCATCTTCTCAATACACTCTTCTAAATCCTACTCATCATCTAGACCTCCAGCACACATGCAAATGTGCAAAGAAGGTAACATAAATTCTATAGGGAGAACGGCTTCTGTGCTAAACACCAACTAAAATGGTGTGGCTTTGTTAAACCTCTTATAAGTTATTCTATATGCCTAAAGAATAGCTGACACTTTTTCATCCCAATCCTTTCTTCCAACATCACAAATTTTTGTCAAAGTTTGGATCAAAATCTTGTTGAAAGCCTCAGCAATTACATTTTCCTGGGGATGATAGGGTGTAGTTTTATGGTGTGCAACCATAAACTCATTTAATAGGATCCTGATTGTCTCATTCAAAAAGTGTGTACCCCTATCACTTATCAAGCTTAAAGGACATCCATATCTTGTAAGAACATTCTCCCATAGAAACCTAGCTGTAGCCATTGTACAGTCCTTCTTTGGTGTTGCTTCTGTCCACCTTGTTAGATAATCTGTGCAAGTAATGATATAGTGCGACCCAGTCCTACGCACAGATGGTGAAATAGGTCCTATAAAATCAATGGCCCATTTTTCAAATGGTTTGGCACTAGTAATCCAGGTCTCAAAGGCATCTCATCTCATTTCCCTAGTTTACCTAGATGCTGAAAATGGTCACATGCTTTGTAATACACTTTATAATCTTTATACAGTGTCTCCTACCATAATCCAACAAGTAGGATCTTTCGGGTAATTACATCACCTGCATAGTGGCCTCTTGCAATACCACCATGGGATTCCTCCACAATATCCTTGCGCTCATGCTCTAATACACAATGGCATAGTACTTCATCTTTGTCCAACTTGTAGAGGTCACCACTGATTAACATAAACGGTACTGCGCGTATAGCAAGTTGTTTCTTTTCTAATGCCTTCATTCCTTCTGGTGCCACACCAGTCCGTAGAAAGAAAACAATGTCTTCTAATTCTGATGGTGTGCGTTGTAACCTATATAACTATGCATCTGGCATGGTTTCTTCAATTGTCTGTGCTTCTTCTCCTGAGTGAATTCTAGACAAGTGGTATGGTCCAGAGTTACTTTTCCCTGGCTTCACCACAACTATGAACTCAAACTCTTGAAATAGGAGTACCCATCTACATATGAGCCCTTGCAAGACCGGTTTGTTCACCAAATACTTTAATGCCATGTGATCTGTATAAAACACAAATGGTATTGCTAACAAGTAATCTTGAAACTTGTGTAATGTATAGATCATTGACAAAGCTTCACGTTCTGTAGTTGTATAATTCCTTTTAGCAGGAGTTAGCTTCCTACTACCAAAACAAATTGGATGATCTACAATACCTTCTCCAGGTTGAGCTAACATAGTGCCAATGGCCATGCTAGAGGTGTCCACATGCACATGAAATGGTTTATCCCATGAGGGAAAATGCAGAATGGGCATGGTAGTAAGTTTCTCCTTTAATATCTCAAACGCGAGTTGCTGTGGTTCTCCCCAATAAAATGTACCTTTCCCTTTTAGTAATTCTTCTAAGGGTGCCGAAATTTTGGCACGCCCTTTGATGAACTTTTGATAATATCTTGTGTGACCCAAAAATCCACACACCTCACTTTGACTGGTAGGTGCTTCCAGGTCTAGAATGACTGCAACCTTAGCTAGATCAACTAGCAAACCTTCCTTGCAGATTATATGTCCTAACAGTATTCCAAAAGGTGTAGAAATTATGCACTTCTTGATGTTCAAAGAGATAACTCAATTTTTCTGCACCGTTCAAACATTAAGCACATATTGTCACAATGATCTTTCACAAGCCCATATACTGTCCAATCATCTAGATAAACCTATAAGAAGTTGTGAATAAAATCCTTTGAATGCTTGAACAACTATCCATGAGAATACAACAGGTGCATTTTTCAATCCAAAAGGCATCACAGTATATGCAAAACTACCCCATTCAGTAGTAAAAATTTGTCATTTTCTTGATCCTCCTAAGCAATCCTAACTTGATGATACCCTAGAAAACCCATCTGTGAAGGAATATACCTTCTGCCCTGCCACACCTTCCAGTATTTCCTTAGTAAATGGTGTAGGGAATGGATCTGTGCACACATGTAGCATTCAGCTCCCTGTAGTCTACATATATTCAAATTCTCCATCCTTCTTGATACTGGATCACCATTGGACTAACCCATTTTGACTCATCAATGGGCTTTGATAATCCCAACATTTCAACATGTTATCAATCTCTTCTTCCCTTTTCACCTTCAAAATTGGGATTCATTCTATAAGGTCTCTTCCTAACTGGGTGTGAACCATCGTTAAGCTTTATCTTCATTTCCCCAAGTGATTCATGCATGCCTTTAAGTTCATGATACCCTCGAGGGAATAAGTCCTTATAATCCCTAAGTAACTCAATAGATCTTTGCCACTTCCGATTCTGACCATTAGTCTCTAATTATGACCTCCTTTAGGCTCAACCTCTGATCCTATATTCACCTTCTTTGTCTTCATGGGTTTGTGATAGGCACATGTATCCTTGTCTACACTTTCCAAGACCTCACACACCCCTTGTGAATGTTCAATATCCAGGTTCTCAATTTTCCTCATCATCCATGATGTAAACCATCTTTCCTTTCTCTTTCTCAAGGCAAGCACGTTCAAGTAGTATGGAGTCCATTTCTTCTTCCCTTTTGATCAAATGTTCTCCAGACTCTGCCTCACCAAATAATTGATTTTTCCAATATACTCTTCTAATTTTGCACTATCTCCCATAGTTAAGCGCTTGACCAATTTTAATGCCTCTTCTACTAGATGTTTAATCGAGAAGTAGTCAAAGGTATGGATCATTCCTGCAATCAAGTTCTGCCAATTCTTAGCCTCTCTATGTAATTCTGCATATAAATACTAGGAGTGTGCACATCCTTGTAGAGTAGAGTACAATCTATGCACCCAGAGTGAAGGTGGTAATGCTTCATGTCCCATTTTCCAGAGTCTCTCAAACTACTGAATGTGATGCTGAAAAGGTTGATCACCATGATAGGTGTAGATCTGCGTAGGTGTATTGTTCGTTAAAAATCTAATAGATAAGGTAACACCAATTGCTTCCCATTCTATAATATTATCTCTATGAACTACCCACCAACACGCTGCTGTACCACACAAGGTATATACTAACATATCTCTTCTCTTAATTTGATTTTTCCATTGTGTTTCCATGGATTTGAAAAATACAAGAAGATCTTCTGCCCATGTATACCAAGATACTATGTTACCTATCCGTTGAACCGAACGAAGTCCATTCTTGCACGCAACCATGCATTTTACCTTGCATCCTACTAATATGTACCATGAGCAATTGGTCACAAGAAATACTCATAGTATCACTAATAGAATGAGAATCCTCCCACTGTAGGATGCCTTCTTTTAATGGCTCATTGACCTCTGGGACTTGAATAACGCATACATAGATTATGTTTAAGTCCTCCTCACTTAGAGGCTCAACATATGGTGTAGACTTCCCATCTGTTAGAGGTATCACAACTCTTTCCTCCTTGTTCTGAAAGTTGATATACCCCTTATAGAATCTCAAGTCAGAATTATTCGCATAACACCAAAGGTGTCCAAGTAAGGCTAGAAAACTTTCTGCAATCTGCAAGTGCTAATACCTCACAATCCCCAGTGAACTTGGCCCCTTCTATGGTTATAGATGCATCCTTCAAAAACTCATATGGGAGTTGCCTTAGTCCTGTTTTCCATAAACAAAACATTAGATGATGGCTGCAATGGATGCCTACCCATCTGTACCCATCCATCTAATGTAAGCAAATTTACTTTCGCACCAGTATCAATCAAAATATTGCTCAACAGCCATCCATCTACAACATCATTCAGAGTGATTTCCTTGTCATATTCAATGCTATCAGGGGAAATATTTACATGCAGGATCTACCGTCCAGTCTCAATACTTGCGCACGGAGTGTTCCCTTTTAACCAACTTCCTAATAGTGGAATGATGTTCTCCTGGCGCAATATTTTGCATACTTCTCTTAGATCATCGATGTCATTTTGGACTGTATCTGATGCTTTCTTCTGCTCCTTTAAGTAATGTATTTCACCCTAAAGATTCCTTAACACTTCCATGGTATCCTGATAAATCTCCTTTTGATGAGCAGGATCTAGGTACCTTGCATGAAAAACCTCCTCCTTGGTGATCGTAGGCTTCTCGTGATGATGCCTCTCTTGCACATGTTGCATTCAGCGCGTGTAGTAATCTTTATAGTTAAGGCCTCAAGTCTCTGGTGCTATCATGGGCATCCACTGATTTTCCTCCATTTGCGTTGGATCCTAACCATACATGTGGCCTTTGTTTTCTTGCTTATGTTGCTTACTCATATGTCCATATAAGTCCGGGAACTCTTCATTGCTATGGTTCTTCCCATAGAAATAAAATGCATTATTCTGAGGACATTCATGCATGTAGTGGTCAAGAAATCCACACGTATAACACGCTCCATGAGGGAACTCACCTCTATCCTCCACCACGTACCTCATCCTCCATATCCACCATGATATCCATGTCCTCTTCTATGACCTCCTTTAAAGAGACCCTCATTCCTGTCATAGTCGCATTTGATTATGATCTTGATCCTGGTGCTCATTCTTACCCTTAGAATTATCTTTACACTTGTGTATCATACCCCAATGTGACTATAGTATCCTAGATCTGACCTATCAATCGACAATCCTCAGTATCATGGGTCGTGGACCTACAAATTTTGCAAAAGCTAGATACATTCTTCCTTATCATGCATTGTAACAAAGGACAGTGACTAACATTATGATTCAAATGATATCATCTCACATGCCAACAGTAATGAGCGTACTATTCATGCGAGGAAACTGTCCTTGGTGTGACCTTCTACTTCACAATTTGTACACCAAATTCCTGAGATGTTTCATGGGCTGAATTTTCTGATATGCTTCTCTAACTATTTTTCCATAGCTTTCAATCTTCTGCCTCTAAGAATGGACTAATGCCAATCTCAATGCTCCCAACTACCTCAACACGTAAAGCTACTTCCAGTGTTTTGCATGGATTAGTGTATGTCTTATATGACATGTGCTCTTCTGAATGGTGTAATCAATGTCACCGGCAAACCAGTTATATCATGTTGGCTTCCAGTGAATATCATAAGAAAGCTTAGATAGTAAGTGTCTTAAAATAGGCATCATACTCACGTACACTCTCAGTGGTGCCATACTTGATATCATTGAGAGAACTACATACTTTTCTGCTCAAACTCTGGGATATAGAACTCTTATAAGAAAGCATCCTTACCAGTGCTGAAGATAATCCACACAAGTTTGATCCAAAGTGGTCAAAAGACCTATACCACCTATGTGCTCGTCCCTTATAAGGTAGTAGAAAATTGACTTGCTTTGCACTCTGTAGCCGTGATCCCTTTCACGATGACATAAGATTTCACACATGTGTTTCATGCTCAATGCAGTCATCCTCTATCCTCTATACTCCATTCCTAAAGACCACATCTCGCATATAAATGACATTGTGGTTGTATGGACCTTGACCACCTAATCTAGAACCTCTTGTGTTTCCCTGCCTCTAGAACCATCTAGATCCACCAAAACTAGAACCACATATACCTCATGTATCCTCCACCTATAGCCACCTCCATAGACCTGATATATGTACTCCTTGCTGACTATTCCAATAGTAGTATGTATACTGAACCCCTACAGTCTGTGAGGTAGTTCCACTTCTAGAGGTGAACCTAACATTCACAAGCACTTACATTGCTCCATGTAGATGATGCAGCCTAAAAATGTTCCTCCAAATAACATTTGAGGTCGCATGTATTTCCATTGATGTACTTTCTCACCTAACTTACTCCATGTCTTTCCTGCTTCCCAAGTTAGTTTGTCTGATTACTTGTCATACTAGATACTAGAAAACCAAGCAAAGGGCTACCTCACTAGGTGGATTAAGATGCACCACCACAGTTCAGCCCAGGTAGTCTTGTATTGGCACCACTTCTATGTGAAGCCAAGGGGGGATCTTTGTCATGCTTTCCAAGATGGGGAATTTCTTGATGCTTTGTCTCCACGTCTTCTACGTGAGCTGTAAATCCTTCATGAGCCATATCTCTCCTCAACACCATACTTTCTGTAACGGAATGTTGATTCTCTATCTCCCTCTCACCCACCTCATTATACTTAAGTCGCCTCTCCTCTCTCTTCCTCTCCGCCACTATGTATTCCATCTTTCACCAAACTTGTTCCTGCCCTCATGCATGGTGAAGTTTAGTTAGCCATCGATTTACTTTTTAGGTTCAAAGTTACCATCAAGATCTTGATTGCCAGTGGAATACCTTGATTGATATAATCCTCTAGGATACCATGCAAAATATTGGAATTTAGCTACCTCGGGAAAGAATACATCGAAATTCAATATTCCAGAATATAACTATTTAAAACACCATGAAACCACATATCCACAACATGAGTCCAAATCAGATTAGCATCATAAAGGGCCTGAAATTATTCATGTGTCTAGACAAGTGTGTGATACCTCCAATTCCGCTTAGATGCATAAACAATCAGTCACTCGTATAATTCTACTAGAAAGATGGCAAAAAATCTCTCATTTAAGCTATCATACATATTCTATTCTACACAAGTGCGCGCGTTAAACTCAGATCCACTACTGAAGTACCATGCATATTCTTCCTCCAAATAGTGTATCCACTCCTCAATACTTGCTAGTTTTAGACATCATATTGACATCCATCGTTGAATCATCCTAGTAAATAATTTGGTAAGAGGTGGTATCAATGGACCAATGATGCTACTTAGAAGTAGATCTCATATTTGCACCCTAGTTGCACTGGCACATCACTGAAACATGGGGGGGTTCACTTAGTAAAATTATGGTATAACACATTTATTCGAAGGGTATTAAAGAATACCCTTAATTTAGTTTTTACCTCTAATTATTCAATTGATAATACCCCCTCCTGTTATATTATTAGAATGAAAATACCCCCTATTTTTTCCATGTACCTTACTTACCCATTTTTCAATTACAATTTTATTTACCCCTTTTTATTTCTACCCTAATATATTAAACAAAAAATATATCATATTTCTCACTCAATTTTTTTTTAATATGTATTTCCTCTTGAAAGATAGTTTGAAGCCATTGAAGACCTATTACCAATCACCTTATAAATGTTAAGATTTAATCATTTATCAATAGTTCTTCAAATAATTAAGATGGTGAAATAATATCACTTGTGTTGAAAAACATACTCAATCCTAGTTTTCTACCATCTTATTATTTCTTGGTTAAGAATCTCTTAATTGAGATTTCTTTATTCAAAAAGATATTATAATTTAACTTTATGACCACACTCCTTTTGTAATTTTAAGGTATTTAGTTTTAAAAACTAGGGTTCAAATGTTTTAGTTTTATATTAAAATTAAACCTCCCTTTCCTTTGGCCCACCTCTCTAACCTACCCCCAATACCTAATTCAAAATATTAATAAATTAAACCCTTTCACCCCCTCATGTCTACCGGTATATTGACTTTAATTTTATTAATTTTAATTACCTCAATATGAACCCACGTGCTAGGATATTGCCTAGCTAATGAACCCCCTGTGCACTCAGCCTAGACTGATTGCTTCCCGAAGGGCTTAAAAAATACCAAATCTTTAGGGTTGTTGTAGCAGGATGTTCCCACCGCCCCCAAGGCATACCAATTAGAGGATTCCATAACTAATCCATGAGGTTCACAATGCATGCGGACATTCTTTTGATTAGCGCTCCCGAACAATTTAAACAGTAATCATGATTTCCAAATTTTCAATAACATTGCACTACTCAATTACAATCATGAATGATGCACGTTACGAGGATGTCAACGAATATCGGGTCCCTTTTTGTAAACTTGGAAGCTCCTTATAAGTAATGGGAGCATTCTATCCCAATGCATTTACAGATCTGATACAGTAATCTCGTTATATACCGGCTGCTAGCTATATCAGGAGCATCCATCGTGGCATCGCGATGTATATCTGGCTAGGTGCGGGTACATATGCCTATATATCTTATCACACACCTCCTATATCTCTATCTATGTGGTTTGCACATATATTTTCTCCCTGCCACCACTTATTATCCCTGTGTTAACTTAGGAGTACGCTATTATAGCCCCGTACCGTACTTATAGGCATAGCCGCACATGCAAAGTTAACTATTATCGCCACGCCCGGGCATATTAATTCAAAATGTCTATCCTCATTCCTTCTTGTCCCTTCCAAAATGACTTGGGATCCGATGCCACCAAAGATAGTCACTATGCGTGGCACTTGCATGACTCTGCATCGGATGCGTTCGGGCCATGTTCTAAAAATAGGTTTTTATGCTCCCGCGCGGAAAAGTATTGAATCCAAAATTGCTTACCGCGGCCCATGATCTTTCCTATGGGGCATTTCGCACCCTCTAAGGCCTGCTTTCCTGCATTGGACTTCTTTGCGAGTTAGGTCTAGTTTTCCCATGAACTCAAAAAATAACTACCCAAACTACATTTAATTTATATCCAATGGAAAATTGAGTTGAATTTTATATGTAAATATGGGGCTAATCGAGCCCCAAATTTGAATTCAATTTGGGTAAAATAAAGTTGACTTTTAAGCCTAATAGAAACTGGGTATGGTTGAGGATTTAATCTTATGCAATTATTTCAACCTTCTAGCTCCTAATAATGTTCATACCTTAGAAAATTATGTACATGTTTGATACTTTATTATCATCTAATGATTTAGATATTTATGCAATTGGAACAATTAGTCATAACTATAGTGATCCCTGACTTAGTTCATATAATCTTTTTTAGATGACAAGGATCGGTTGGCCCATAATTTTCTTGACTAACCCTAGATTGAATTCCTTCTCAAGTGGGTTCAATTTCTTCATGATCACACTTATTAATTCATTTAGTATGAATGGCATGAAGACCCTTACTTGGTTTGATGTAATTTAGATTGAACCAAGTGCAGGGCCCTTTATGTAACTTGGGCACACAATTAATCCAATTTAAAAACCATATTTTATGTAATTATTTCAAAGTGTGTGTTGAGCTTCCCTTATTTTTCATTGAGATTGACACAAACTCATTGTGGTTCAATTACATATATAAATGAAGATCCTAACTCGATACATATTATAAAATGGTGCAAACAATTGATTATCACAAATAAGTTATGTGTACAATTGAGCACGACATTTAGACTCCTCATTCAATATATTGTTGCAAATATCTCTCGGAATAAAGTTTAATTATATTCTTTTAATTATTTGATAAAATTAATGGTGTGATTGGATCAATTATTATTTGTAATTGAGACATTTTAAGTGAGGGCCCTATCATATTTCACGCATGATAGGACTTAATTCGTAATTTTTCAAAATTGATCCATATTCTGTGATGTAGTTTGATTTTGAATATAATGGAGGCCCATCTCCTATTTCACATTGTTGCAAATGACATGATATGAGCTCATTTGGCACTCAATATTCTATAAATGATTTATCCAATTCGACATAATTGGCTAAATTTCATTTACACAAACTAATTATTTACACGGGCATTGGACTTATAACCTCAATATATATAAGATAAGATGTCTCTCGGATTTACCTTGATTTCTTATGTAATTATTTAACCAATCACATGACCCCTATTCAATTATGTACATTATTTAAAAGTGAGGGCCACTTATATTTAACGGGCATGACATTAGGGTCTTGATTTAAAAACCATATTCTTATTGTTCAAAATTGGGGGCCCTTATATTGCACAAGCATGACATTTAATTTCCACACAATATATATAAATGAAATGCCTCCAATTATTATAGAATTGGCTTCAATTTACACATTTTTGGGATTTTACACGGACACGATTCTATCATGACTCCTCAACTCAATATATATATATATATATTCAGTTTATATATATAATTGAAGATGTCTCAAATCGGCATAATTATTTAAAAATGGGGGCCCATTTTGGGCCCTTTGTTATGAGAGTATGACGTGTGTTTGAAGACTCCTTGTTGTCTAAAATATTAAATGAAGATGCCTCAGAGCCAGCATGCACAATGGTTTGTCCCTTTACTTGTTATTTACACGGGCACGACTATCAGACTGCTAAACTTTATTATATATATAATAAGGTATAAGATATCCTATATGATATATCTACCCTTATATCTTCTAGATACCACGGTTATCCCCACTACGGCTACCACAATTCTATTTAACTCTCCTCCCTGGGGGCCCTTATATTTCACGGGCATCTACAAGCAATATTCCTCCACCCTGAACATAATAAATGATGTCTCTCGGCATATAAAAGAATCATTTCTCATATTTACAACCTAATTATTTACAAAACCATGCTTTTAGATTAAGCTCTATCACCATTTGTAAGATCAAATTCATCAATTGAAAAGTCTCACAGTCACAACTGTCGCTGTTCATTTTGTTTTGGAGTGGCTTACGCGTTGAGCGTTCCAGTCTCACACAAAAAATCCTCACGTGGAGAGCAGAGATCCACTCATTTTTGTGAGGATGGCGCTACTCTTCAACAAAGTCTACTAACAGATTACACTAAGATGCCAAGAGATTGAAATAGTAAATTTGCTGACTTGTAGAGAAAATTGGTCAACAGCTCATATACAGTGCAGCATTTATTATACCTTGAGGTGCAGTTGCTAGTTTCACCCTTTTCATTCAAGCGTGTCGAATCCTTTCTTAATTTTTCCTACCCAAGTGGGCATTGAATTATTTGATGACCATTCATGATACCCAAGACATATTTGATCATTTCATGAAGCATTCCTGCAAAATGATCCTTTTGATGGAATTGAACTCTTGACTAAGGTGTTTCCTAGGATACATAAGTATTATCTCCAATGATGTTTGATGTATTGCCTAATTCCATGTCAATATTGATACCTCTGGCAAATCCAACTTTACTAATTCTCATTCAAGAGATGGATATTAAGGGCATATCATTGCAAAAATCCAAAGATGAAGAAACTGGGAGATTAATGAGAATCTTAGTGACTATGTGTTATGTTATAAGACCAATCTTTCTAAAATGCAAAATGTATTGGCTAAATCTAAATTGCTAGATATTTTCATCCAAATTTGCTTCCCTCCTTTATAAGAGAATTTATTCTTTTCTTATTTTTAATATTTTGATCATATTTGTCATAATTTGAAAATTTGTGAGATCAAGTTACTTTCTTTGGGAAAACTTAAATACGGTGCTAATGTTTCTAATGCTTCTACCAACAAGTTCCAAAGAAAATAATCCTTCAAGGGCAAGCCTAGTGACCTTAATCCTAATGTCAATGCTATATCTCAACCTTCGAAGCTACAATTACGGCCTACATGCCACATTTTTGTAACTCCATTGGCATACCCACCATATATGTTGTTTCCATAACTCATTGAAAATGTTCTCCTCTTGAGCTTGATCCTAATAGGCCTTGTGGAAAAAAACTTGATGAACATGTACATAGTGATTATCATTGATGTAATGGCCTTTCTACTAATAAGTGTTTTAAGCTTAGACATATCATTCAAGATTTTATTGAAAATCATGACATTAATTTTCTTGAATCTACTTATATTCCTAAATCTACTAATAACAACAAGTTTAAAATATTTGATTATTCACTACCTAATCATGAAAAATAGGCTCCTTAATCCTCTTTGAATCATGTTTATCATGTTGTTCCTCCTCCTTTGAGTATTCATATCATCCTCTTGAATTTCTTGTTGGTACTACTCATCTTCCTTCACCTATCATTTCTTTCAATGATGTTGATTTCTTATTTTTCATCATATAGATTACACATTGGCGCTTCTATTGGTGCTCATGTTATCAACAATGTTATGGTGCATCCTATTTACAAGTGCAATGCATGTTCATTATCTTTTATGTAAGCTACATGATTATTTTTCCATTATCTCAGATGACCCGTAGATCACCTACTTCTCATCTGTTGGGAAATCTATGTTAGTGTTAACATGTGATGAGTAAATAATAATTACATGAGTAATTATTATCTTGTAAATGGTTAGTAGTTAATAATATTATTGTTATATTAACAATAATATATATTAGTTTGGAGTTGTTTTAAAAAAATATGTAATTGAGTTGTGCATTGTTACGTGAGTAACACTCACATCTAAATAGATATTTGGGGGGTTGTTAGGTTGAACAAACTCCTCATTCGTAGGAGTGATATTTCATATATATTTTTATGTCCCATATGAATGAAACGTGAGAAACAATAGAGAAGATATAATAGAATTGTGTTTATTATTATTGTTATCTCTGTGTAGATTTGGTTATACGGCTTTATTTGGTATTAGAGTAGGGAGTCCAGGATGAGAGGATTTGAATAAATGTTTTCCATGATAGGGTTCATCATAATTTTCATGGCCTGGTAAGGTGGATATGTTGATTGCATCGTCCTGCGTATTGGATCATTTTTTCTGCATATTGGATCATTCTACCTGTGCATTTCATCTATGTTCTTGTGTATTGCATCGTTGTTCATACGTATTGTATTGTTCTTCTAACCTGCGATAGGTCTGCCTATGTATTGCATCGTCATTCTAGTAACTCTACGCGTTCTTTTTATTTTTTTCCATTTTTGGACATATTGAAAAAAAAGACAAGAACATAAAAGAAACTTTCCATTTTTGGAAATAGTCTAGAAAGATGTTGGACTTATAAATTGTAAGTGGCATAAGTTTCAGTTGGTAACTCAGAATGGGGTGCCATTTTTTTTGAAAATGTATTTTTTTATAGCTCTTTGCATTGATCCTATGCTTTATGCTACTGGGAAAAAAAAAATTAGAAATTTTTACTTTCAATTTTTAAAAGTTTATTGTAAGGGTGCATTTTCGACTGAGTTTGACACCCATAATGGAAATTCCATTATAGAAATTCAATGGAAAAGAATTTCACACATGGCAAGTGTGAACTCAATTAATTTTGATCAATAAAGAATTGTGGGAAATTGTTGAAGGTAATATTTCAAAACCAACTGATGTTGATGAAGCCACCAAATGGGAAAGCAAGGATAAGTAAGCAATAACAATTATTGGTCTTGGATTGTCTGATGTTTATTTGCATCATATTGATTTATCAAAAAGTTAAAATTTCATATGGACTACTTTGAACTATTCAAATTAAGTAAGCTATTTGGATCTCAAAAAGGGAGCGCATCGGTGACACTCAAGCAAAAACTATTCGAGCTCAAGATGGAAGAAGGTGAGATTATGGTTGATCACATAAGTAAATTTTGTTCTATTTCAAATCAACTAGATGGAATAAAAATTGATGTGGGAGATGATGATACAAAATCAATATTGTTAAATAGTATGCCTCCAATATATTCTAATATGGTATTTACTTTGATTAAAGTAAATTAGAGTTTGGAAGATCTGATTTCTTCTCTGATAGAAGAAGAAAATCAGACTAAAAAAATTGAATCAGAAGAAATTGCAATGTACAGAAAAAATAGATCACGCACTAAAAGTAGATACAAATCCTTTTTTAACCAAGGATCACATTCCAAATATACTAGCAAATAGATCACTTATTACTATTGCAAACAATCTGGTCATTTGTCTATAAACTGTAGGGAAAGAGCACAAGATTTACTTGATGGAAAACTACAAGAGAATGCCATGGTGGTTGATGATGAAGAATAAGATGATATAGAAGAATAAAAAAATAATGATAATGGGTATGATTCTGAAGACTATCTATACTAGATAAAATACATTGAAGGATGGAGGACATAGGAGGTTGGAGGTCAATCAACGACCTCTCACCAGTCATCAGTGATGGGGCCGCACAAAAGCATTGGTGACTTGTGTGTTTTTTCAGTATTTGTTTTTTAGTGTGGTGTTCTTCTTTTATAGTGTTTTCTAAATAATGGAAATTTCACATTGTGGGGGGGAATATGATACAATAATCCATTTCCATTCTACATGAAATCAAGCTATGTAACCTCGTAGTGTACAAACATAGTGAAGAAAATGAAAGACAAAAGTAAAATCAACATCATGATACTTGAAGTGGATGAGTAGGGGCTCGTACCTAGAACAGGGGTTCTTATTTTTGAACAAGGGTTTATACTGGATGGACAGTGGTACATACAGAGGTCCAAGATCATGAGCGAGTAGAGGTAAGCAAGCTGAAAAAGAAGTGTGACTATATTTTCTCCCATGTAAACACTAAGGGGGGGAATGTTAGGAAATCTATGTTAGTGTTCACATGTGATGAGTAAATAATAATTATATGAGTAATTATTATCTTGTAAATGGTTAGTGGTTAATAATATTATTGTTATATTAACAATAATGTATATTAGTTTGGATTTGTTTTAACAACTTATGTAATTTGAGTTGTGCATTGTTACGTGACTAACAATCACATCTAAATAGATATTTGGGGGTTTAGTAGGTTGAAAAAACTCCTCATTTGTAGGAGTGATATTTCATATATATTTGTATGTCCCATATGAATGAAACATGTGAAATAATAGAGAAGATATTATAGAATTGTGTTTATTATTATTGTTATCTCTGTGTAGATCTGGTTATACGACTTTATCATCAACATATCATTCTTCCCATAATGGTTGGGCATCTCACTATCTCTATGCCTTTAACTATTGGATATACAGTTGTGCATTGTGATATGGTCTTAGGACTCCCTTTTCTTAGGGATGCAAAATTTGTTCCATCCATAGTTAACTTATGCTTCAAGTTTTTACATGAGATTCACCTTATCACTATTTGAGGCATCCAACAACACACTTCTTTGTCTTTTCCTCCTCCTACCATCACATTCTTAGTTGCTCCTTTCACTAGTACACCTACTCCTACATATTCTCATGATGGTATCATGGCTTTGGCACATATTCCATTGGAATCTAGAGCTCCTACCATCCCTACTGTCATTGTCCTACACACACCTGGATCTATTTCATATGTGGTTTATACTTATCACTCATGATGGATACATAAGCCTCATAGGGACATACCTCCTCATAGGAAACAAGCTACTCATGATACATTTAGGTCCATTTCATGTTCTCTTTTTCTGTGTGTATTCCCATGCGCCCATAGAGTCTTTCACCATGATCACATGTGTACTTCATTCACAATAGCATATAGTGGGCCCTTGCCCCTATCCTTATTGGATAGAGAATCTTGGAATTCACACTTGGGGGAATATCCTCCCCCTTTTCTACCCAATGACACACTCTTATTCTAGGTTCAAACACGAATATTGATGGGAAATTTACTTACGTGGACCTCAATTTACACACATACACTAGGGGAAACCTTTCTCCCCTCTCCTAGATGTTCTATTTCATGTTAACATATTTACAAAAAATTTAAAAATACTACCTTAGATATTGATTGGATGTATCATTTCTTTCTCATTCTATTCTATGTTTCCAGTACTTATCATGTTACTTGGATTCATAGTATTCTCTATCATTTTTTCCATATGCATAAGCGCATTCATGGTACTTTTTGAGGTGAATGCAAATCAAGTATAGTTTCTTATTTTAGTAGATTATCTCATTACTTTTGTTTCTTAGAGTAGGTGTTATTATAGTCTCCCTTTAGCATTGTTTTGCTTTGGTAGTTTAGTCTTGTTTCTTTCCCATTTTTTGTATACATCTCCCTTCTTGGCATTTCCTTGCCCCCTATTTGTACATATCTCCTTTTTTTATGTTTTTCCTTAGATTGAATCTTTTATCACAATAGTAATCTCTTGAAAAATGTGGAACATTCCTTGAAACAAGTTTTGGGGTTGTTTGAATAATTGAAATCATAAATGGAAAACATGATTTACCCTTATCAATAGGCCAATTGTATATTTCTTGAAAATATAGTTGTCTTGAAGTTAAAATAAATTAAAAATTAGATAATTTTTTTTTCACTCAGAACTTAAATAAGTTTGCATCTATATCATTTTTTGCATTTGAAAATAAGTTGATCATAGAGGTAAAAATTGTTTTGAACTTTCATTGAAAATTAGATTCACTCTTCATGGGAAAATAAATGTGCTCTATCTTGAGGAAATTCCCTTTGTTTTTGGAAGTTATGAGCTGTGATAAGTATTAAATACTTTTAGAAGAATTTAATAGTGAAGTTTTACATCTGTTATTCAAGTTGTCCTTAAGAATAATGGATCTCTGAAAATCTCAAGTGGATTGTAGAAAGGTTCTAACTCTTGAAGGAAGTTGAGCTCCGCGGTAAAAATATGCAAACATATATAATTTTCTTCTTGACCTTGTTTGTTATCAAAGGAGGGTACTTAACTAATTTCAATTGAAAAATCCTAAAGCCTACTATCTTGGTTCCTAAACCTTGAGAAGAAGACATTAAAATCTACAAATTCAGAAAAATAAAATATCTTTTTTGAAAGGTGGTTCTGGTAACCTCCATCATGGCCATGAACGTTTGATCAGAAATGGAGCAAGGTCATGATAGGAGCCAAATGAACCTATGTCAAGGTTATGGATGTTTATTTGGTAGTAGAGTAATTCTTGAGCGTTACTCCCCTTTGAACCATCCCTAAAATGAAGAAAAAGGGGGAAAAACCAATCATGAACTATCAAACAAGTTTCTCATCCAAAACAACTACAATTCAAGAAAGAACATGGTTAATAAACTCATTTTCACACACTTAGATATTTTTCTTCATGATTTTGGACTTAGTATTTCACTTATTATGATTAATTCATTTTATTTTTGATAGGTATGCTTGCATTTCAAATTTTTAACTTTGAATTCATACTCTTTTAATTACATTTTTGAAAACCAGAGTTCTAGGTTCTAAATAAACATGATATTTTCCTTGTTGAGTTTCCATTTGTTATTGTATAACTGACCCAACCTTATTTTAACTAGTTAAAAATTCATGTTGATCAATTTTTATTATGGTAAAATTTAAGGAAACAAAGGAAATTTATATGTTTAAATGATAATTTATAGGTTTCATTGACCATTTGCATGTCTGGGTGGAAAATTACATTATTTAAGGCTTAATTATTGTACTAACTTATTTTGTGGGTTCTTAGCTAAGTTTTCGTGCTTGTTTCATGCCTTTTTCATGTTTTCATGCATCAAATTAGGTTTTCAAATTAGTTTTCTAACTTTCCTTCATTTTCTTGTCATTTTACAGGATTACATAAATGAACTTAGTCTTTTGTGGCATCATCCAAGAACTTAGTCTTTGGTGGATATTGGATACCTAGTGTTTTGTGGATTGAATCCAATTAAAAATCCATGGGAAGCCACAAAGGTAAAAAAATAGTCTCTACACTGAATATCTTTGTCACTACTCTCATTAAACTAGCTACTTCTCGATCTCTTTGGATCTTCAAATCCTCATTCTCTTGCTCCTTTCATGCATTTATAGGCCTTCCCATGTCCTCCCATGTACTGAAGGATGTGAAAGGGCATGGAAGGGGAAGAGACAGAGTTGGGTGCTTCAAATTTGCATCCATTCGCTTTCCATTCTTCTTTTATGTTCAAAAGTGTCAGGACCACTGCCCTGAGAAGACTGGTGGTCTTAGGACTACCACCCCTGCAAGGCTGCGGTTCTAAAACTTCCGCTCTACATAGAGAAATGGTTCCTTCCAGAACCTTCGTTTACCTCATTTTATTCACTTTTCTAGTTTTTCCTATGGAGGCTGATGGAACTGATGAATACTGGTAGTGTTTTTCTAGATCCCTACGGATCGCATGGGTTCTCCTAACCTATGGAATAAAAGGATCATCTACTTTGGATCTGGGTGGATGAATCAGCTAGAGGGAAGGAACTTAGTGCTTCGTAGGATCTCCTAACCCATGGAAAAATGGAGGATGCAAAATTAATTAGGAAGATTTGAAGAGGTTGTGAAACACGGCGAAGAAGTTTGCAGTGTTGCAGGGAAAGGAAAATGGAAGTTTTGACAAGGCTAAGGTTTAAAATTCATGGAACTGATTTAGTCTTCTTCAGTGCTATAGCAAGGAACAATTTTTGCGGACTAAAAATTCTGGGAATAAAAGAAACATGCTCAAAGGCTTCATGACTTTCACAGCATGAAAGGAAGCAATGGATAAGTTTTGGATCATCAAAGGGCTAAGTGCACGTAAGATTGGAAGTCATGGAAGTGAGAAAACAATGTTTTGCAGAGATAGAACAAAGTGTAATGTTCCACAGAAAATAAATGATATAAAAGTCTCACACAAAATTAAAAATCTGCAATATAAAGAAAATTGAACTCCAAAGCGTGATATAAAGAAAAGTGAACTACAAAGCTGCAATACAAAGAAAATGAGCTCCTAGCCCGCGTAACAAAGAAAACATGGTTGTGCCCACAAGAAATAGATTGAAGACACGTAATCTCCTTTTTTAGGATAAATTTGATGGTGATAGGCCATGTGTTAGCCATGAATAACAAATCAATTCCATTAAATTTGATAGGTACAAAAAGATTTAGAGTATGAATTCATGAATTTGCATACATATTTCTTGCATTTCTCATTGTGTGATTAGCCTTTGCCTCTTCTAAAGGGATCTAAATGATCTGTGTGTGCCTATCAACCACTTCCAAGGTGCAAAAGGATGCTAATGACAATTTCAGAAGAGACAAAATGTTTGTTTCCCTAAAATGGATATTCTTCAATTTCCCTCGCATTTGGATCATTGTAAGCATCAAAGTGGCATCTTTCCTCATGGGACCCACCTCATGCTTCATTTGAGTGAATTTGGATGAATTTCATTCAGAACCATGAATTTAATGAAATTATGCTCTTTATTTTTGTATGTAAGTTGTTTGGAGGTTGTAAAATGTAAAAAACTTCTTTTGCTTGACGGGTTGGGTGCCTTCAAATTCGCATCCATTCGCTTTCCATTCTTCTTTAAGTTCGATGTTCAAAAGTTGTCAGGACTGCAGTTAAGTGCCCTGAGAAGACTGAGTGGTCTCAGGAAATTCCCGGTGTCACCCCTACAGGGCTACGGTTGGGTGAAACCGCTGCTCTACACAGAGCGGTGGTTCCTTCCAGAACCTTCGTTTACCTCATTTTATTCACTTTTCTTGTTTAAGCTCCTTCCCCAGAGTAGGTGCTGATGGAACTGATGAAGTAGTGTGTTTTTCTAGATGCCTATGGATCATGTGGGTTATCCTAACCTATGGAATAAAAGGAGCATCTATTTGGATTTGGGTGGATTTTTGAGTTAGTCCAGAGCTAGAGGGAAGGAACTTAGTGCTTCGTAGGATCTCCTAATATGTCATTGGGCCATGGGTGTAAAATGGAGACAGTCATGCCGTAAAATTAATTAGGAAGATTTGAAGAGGTTGTGAAACATTCACTGGGAAGAAGTTTGGTATTCCTGAGTGTTGCAGGGAAAGGAAAATGGAGTTTTGACAAGGCTAAGGTTTAAAAGTCGAAAATGATAGTCTTGGGATCTCAGGCTTTCGAGCAGGAAGACAATGTTCTGTGGACTGTAAGTGGGTTTGTGGAACAAAATAAACATGTCAGAAGGCTAAAGACGTCGAAATATGACTTTCACAACATGAAAGGAAGCAATTAGTTTTGGATCTCAAAGGTCTTCAGATAAGCTTGGAAGTCATGGATTAGTGAGAAACAATGTTTTGCAGAGATAGAACGAATTGTAAATGTTCCACTATAAAAGAAACTCGCACAAAATTAAAAAATCCGCAATATAAAGAAATTGAACTCCAAAGCGTGCTATAACAGAAAAGGAACTACAAAGCTGCCATACAAAGAAAATGAACTGCCTGTGTAACAAAGAAAACATGGTTGACCCACAAGAAATAGAATGAAGACAACGAATCTCCTTTTTTAGGAACAATTTGATGGTGATAGGCCATGTGTTAGCATGAATAACAAATCAATGCCATTAAATCACAGGTACATTTAGAGTATGAAAGAATTTGCAAGCATTTCTCATTCTGTGATGGCCTCTTCTAAAGGGATCTAAATGATCTGTTGTGTGCCTATCAACCACTTCCAAGGTTAAGAGGTGATGATAATTTCAGAAGAGACAAATGATGGATCTTCAATTTCCCTCGCATTTGCATCATTGTAAGCATCAAAGGGCATCTTTCCTCAGGGACCCGCCTCACTTCATTTGAGTCCAATTTGGATTTGGATGAATTCATGAACAAGAATGAAATGAAAATTACTCTTTATTTTTGTATGTAAGTTGTTTGGAGGTTGTAAAATGTAAAAAACTTCTTTTGCTTGACGGGTTTAGGGTTTTAGTACATTATAAGTCGATGGAAAAGGATGTTTGAAATTTTTTTAAGTATTTTAAATTCCTATTGGCGTAGCAACTGAAACAAATTGGATCCCTCTCTATGAAGTTTGAGCTTTTGGTGTGATGGCAAGTCGTGCATCTACTGATACCAAATAGTTAAGTGCGCCATCCCCCAGAGTAGTTCTGAATGGGTGACCTCCCAGGAATCCCGGTTGTCACTGTCCTGCAATATGTATGTTGGGCCTGATTGGGTGTATAGGCTCCATCGTTTGGGAATGTATTGGCATAGCAACTGATTGTAATGCGATCTCTCCACCATCAGTTCAAGCTTTTGGTGTGACGACAAGTCATGTATATCTGATACCAACCAGTTAAGCGCACTAGCCCTAAGTAGTGTGGCGATGGGTGACCTCCCAAAATTCATGGTGTCACTGCCTCCTAATGTTGATAGGCCTTACTAGATTGTATACAAGCTCCAGCGTGCGGGAGGGTATTGGCATAGCATGATTACACGATGAGATCCCTCTCCACCTTAACTTCGAGCTTTTGGTGTGACGGAAAATAGTTTGGTATCAGAGCCAGGCAGTTAAGTGCTACCCCCATAGTAGTTCTGGGATGGGTGACCTCCTGGGAAATTCCCAGTGTCCACTTCCTCCTAATATGTCATTGGGCCTGATTGGGTGTATACCACGACTCCATCGTGTGAGATAGTATTGGCGTAACAACTAGCTAAACAATGAGATCCCTCTCCATCAGTCCAATGTTTTGGTGTGATGACACTTTCACTGGAATTTCCCAGGAGGTCTCTGGTATTCTTGAGTGGGATTCTGCCATGGATGAGGAGTATGAAGACGATGACTTGGGATCTCACGGATCCTCTGAAAGAAAAATTGTTTGGTGTAAGTGGGTGTTCCGAACAAAGTTGGAGTAGATGGATTGTCGAAATTTTTTAACGTGTGATTAGGCATACAGGGTTTCTCCCAGATAGCTGGGGTTGATTATAGGCTCCTATTGCGAAGTGACTTCTAGCAACTGACCCTAGCATTGAATGTAAACAGATGGAAAGTCCATCAAATGGACGTTACAGAGTGCATTCCTTCATGGTGACCTAGAGGAGCAGTATATATGGAACAACCTCTGGGTTATGTCCAAGATTCCTCCCTCAAAAGTTAAATTTCTTTATGGCCTTAAACAAGCCCCTATTGGTATGACAGAGTTTGGCATCCTTCTTACTTTCAGGATTCACTAGGTGTCACTACCATGTTTATTTCTATGACAAGATGACTCCATACATTCTTGTTCTATATGTTGATGACTTTTTGATCACAGGAAACTCTCCTCTATTTTTATTCTGTGAAGATTGCCTTAACCAACAAGTTTTCCATTGACTTAGCTGCTTCATTACTTCCTTGGGATCCAGATTTCACAATCTGACTCAGGAATCTTGATGTCGCAACCTAAGTATGCTCTTGATTTTCTAGGTCAGTTTCAGATGTCCAAGTCTTCTCCTACTCCTTTTCTTTCCAGGGTTAAGTTGGTTTCAAATTGCTTCTCCCTTGGTTGATACTCTTTATCAACAGTTGGTGGGGAGCTTGATTTACTTGACTTACACTCGACAGGATTTATCGGCTATCGTGTCCAGATTCATGTAGGATCCATTGAGCTACATTAGAAAGTAGCTAAATGGATCCTTCATTATGTTTGTGGCACTTATGCTGATGACATTCTCTATTCATGGAGGGGTTGTATTGACTTGATAGGATTCACGGATTCTATTGGGCAGTGACCATAGAAATCTACTTCAGGCTTCTCTCTTAGTTCAAGTCCTATTAGTTGGTCTAGTAAGAAGCAGAATGTAATTGTGATATCATCTACAGAGGAAAAATACAGACCTGAGTAGTTAACGGCCACAAAAGCTATTTGGCTACAGGGTATTCTGACAGAGTTTGGCATCCACTTTCGGTGGCCTACCATTATCTACTATGATAACATGAGCACAATCTCTATTTACAAAAATCCAGTTCAGCATCAGCGGACGAAGCGCATTGAGATCCATTCACTTCATACGGGAGCTTATTCATGATGGTAGTACATTTAGATAGCTAATTACATTGCAGATTTATTCACCAAGCCCTTCATTGAGATGAAGTTTCTTCACTTACGGTCTCTTCTTGGGGCGAGGTCTTCTGTAATCTTCTTTGGGCTATGTAGTCCTTCTTTTCTTCTTCTTCTCCTAGGAAGATTGTGTTTGTATATGGGCACCTTATCAGTCCTTTAGTTGTCGGGCCCCATTGACACATCTTTCTTAGTTGTTTAGGAGTGTCTTCCTCTTTCATCTGACTCATCACAACTACTACACCAGCTTTGATGAAGGGGGGGTGTTAGTGTGAGTTATCCTATGTGTCCTCCTCTCATATTGGAGGGTCATCTCATATGGGTTAGGTTTAGGAAGGAGGTTTCAGGATGAATTTCATTCAGTGTGTCATGCACTAGGGTTACTCAACACCCTATATGTACCCCTTTTATATTCATTTATGAGCATGCCAAGACACTCCACTGTATTTCCTCTAATATTGGCATAGCAATTGATTAACACGATGAGATCCCTCTCCACCATCAGTTCAAGCTTTTGGTGTGATGGAAAATCATTTGGTATCAGAGCCAGGTAGTTCGAGCTTTTGGTGTGACGGCAAGTCGTGCATCTCTGATACCAAACGAATTGCCATCACACCAAAAGCTTGAACTGATGGTGGAGAGGGATCTCATCATGTTAATCACTTGCTACGCCAATAATTCCCCTATTTCAAAAGGGTATGATCTTTATAAAATAATACAATCAATGTAAAATACTCACTTATGCAAGCTTTGTGGACCAAAATCTCCATTTCTCAACTCTATTGTAACTTTTTTGTGTTGATTCCAAGTGTTTGAAATATATTTTATATGATTTCCTTTCATGATTTTTCTTGATTGTGGTTGTGCTAGTTCATTTTTTAATCATTTTGGCACCCTGCTAGTTAAATGAACCATTTAGATGTGCTTTGGAATTTGACATGGTGATTTCTGATCTGCACGTTGCTTAACACTAATTCCTTAGAATCCTTACACCAAGGGAATGTAAATTTGAGTGATTAACTAGAATTTATGACTTTGTTTTAACTAGGAACATAATGTTATCTCCATCAAGCACTCAGGATTTGCATTTTATATGTTCCTACATATTTCTTTTCTCCTTACCCTTCTTTCCCTTTTTTGGTTACTTTGGAAACACCCTTTTAGATTAGGTTAGATTTAGGTAGTTTCCAAAGAAAAATCAAGTGAATAATTGTAGGAGTGGCACTAAAAGGACTAAAAATCTTGAAAAAACCCCTTACTATTGGTCTAAATAAAGAATGCCCTGCAACTTATGCTTTGAATCACACAAGTTGTGGTTCTAAAATGAGTAGGATGTAAGAGCCTTTCATTCCCCTTCTTGGTGAGTATTTTGTGTGCATCAACAATAGTGAGTCATAATGTGACATATGAAATATTTGGGATAGTATTTAGCACATAGAGTGGGGTCTGTCAAGTTTCATCAATTAGGCATATAGTCAAAATGTCATTTTACAATCACTTGTTTGTTCCCATATATTTTCCCTACGAATTTTCCCTCATTTGATTCCCATCATTTGGACCCCTTGATCTCAATTGTTTTGGAATTTTTTCCTATTACATCCAAGAATATAACTCATATTTGGTGTTGTTCATTAGTGTCATCATTGAATAATGGGCTCATTTGATGCAATTTACTAGTGACATAAGAGAAACAATGTTTTCTAGGATCGTGATTTGTAAATTATCATTGCATTGACTGTAGTTCATCTTGAATATAGAAGAATAATTGAGGTTGTCCTAGAATCTCAAAACTATGGTATAACAGTGGCTCTAGCTAAAAAACTACATTCACTAATGGAATGCAGAACTCTAAAATCTTATATATTTTTCAACCATTATCTTATCCACCTTATATATCCTTGTTAGCTACTACATTATTAAACACTATGATGTGGGATTTTTAATAGGTTTAATGAGTTAATAATTGAAACCTCTACCGAAATTCTTAGTTAATTCCTATAGTTATTAGTTTTATATTTGAACATTCTAGAAACAATCTTGGCCAAGAGTTATCAATGTGAAGATAATATTTATATTTTGGGTTGTCCACCTATGAGAAAAATTCAATGATATCATATGTTTCAAATTTATTCATTAATTCAAGTTTTCAAGAGAATTTTTTTCCATGGGCATTTATTGTATATCCAACAATCATTTTATTCCACAAAGACACATTTATGTGAAGAATATTATGAAATAAGTCTCACATATACTCCATGGAGTGCATACTATATGGAATAGGGTCCATTGATTTTGATCCAGTGCAAATAGAGTCAAAATGTGATTTTATGATCATCTACTTGATCCTATGTAGTTGTGTTCCTAATGTTCTCATTTGGACCCCCTAATCCCAATTTTTATGACATGTATTTCCTATTCAATCTAAAACTAGTTTACCTTTTATTTTCCATTATTCATTGGGAACATGAATGAATAATGAGTATGTCTAAGGAAACTTACTGCTAACACAGGGGACACCCGTTTGTTTTATTTTCATAATTTATACATTATCAATGCATTCAATATAATTCACCTATGGTTGCTTGTAGGAATAAAATTGAGGTTGTTACCTTAAATTTTCAAAATTATGGGATTATAATGGCTCTAACTATATATAGAATTTCATTTCCATATGGAATATAGAAATCCAAAATTTTATATATATTTCAACCATGACCTTATCCACCATACAATACCTCATCAACCATTATGTCGTCCGCCAATTTTCTATGATGGTAAAAATGTTAATTAAAACCTCTTCCAAACTGCTTAGTTGAGTCATGTAGATATTTGATTGAGAATTGACCATTTCAAGGTAACAATGCCTCAACAATATTACTTAATGCAAATATACTATTTATATTGTAGCTCACCTTCCTATGATAAAATATACACGATCTCCACAACATTTTCCATTATCAATATTTTTGTTCAATAGTTGTCACTTCATAAATTCAAAAGTTTTTTTAGCATTCTTCACCACCACTCTTAATATTTCCATTTTTAATTTATTAATTGTTTCATATTCACCATGAAAACATTTCACCTTACAATATTATGCTTCTCTCTGTTTGTTTCCATCATGACTCGTCATCTATAGTTTGTTATACAAGTGACTAGTTCACATTTCAACGATTACATATTGGCTCATTGGCTAGATCGTAAATTTTTACAACTTGTAGCCTAGTTAATTATTTGTATCTTATTAATAATTTTTTATTTTATTTTTCAACTTCCCAAGGTCAGCATTCTATACACGTGACATTATTATTTTTCTATGGTTTATGGTAGGTCACAATAAAAAAAATCCTAGGTTGGTCCATGATTTTTTTTTTATTAAACTCACTACTTTGACACTTATAGGGCCACCTCAATGTGCTCAAAGGTAATTTCTATCTCTAAGTTATCTTTCTTATTTCCCATTGATTACCTCTAACAACAAGTCACTTCATTGCATTCTAACATCTTGTTCCTTAATTCTTTACATAACTTTAATCTCATTGTTAATAATTACCATCTCCATTTTTAGATATAATATTTTTCAAAATTCATAATAAAAGATGAAAATGAACCATTTTGGATTATGATTTTTAATCTTTAAAATTCCCTATCATATATTTATGCTTTACAAGTAAATGAAGATCTAATAACTTGGTATTTCAAAAAATATTTAACTTTCTCTTATTAGTCCCAATAATGGTGAGAGGGTTGATGTTGAGAGTAGATTTCATGTCAACTTAATTGTTATAGCTTATATCTTATACAACTTCCAAAATCCAAATAAGAATATAAGTAGTAGATAAAGATAAAGACATATAAGTCCATCGTGAACCACAAGAGAACAATTTCCTCTTAGAATATATTATGGAACATTAAAAAATTCTTTTGATACACAAATGAATCACTTTTCTTGTGCCAACAAGGAGATCGATTGATAAATATAGTAAATCCCTAGGATTTGATATCTCGCATGATTTAGAGATGGTAATTAGTATTTTAATCCCATTTCAAGAGCTACTCACTAAGTGTTGCTTGAACACCTAGAGATCAAGAAAATATATTGGGATCCAAACTCGAATTGGACTTCATCATACACTGTGATAAATTCAATTAATTCCCAAATTTCAAGAGCTACTCCACTAAGTGTTAGCGTGGGTCAGTGACTTGTTCACAAAAATTATAGTTTAATTTTTTTAGGGGTTGGCTTCCTCTTTCTATATAATCAAGATTCGCCAAGTATAACACTAATAGCTTGGGATCACGCGAAAGGAACTCAAATTGACGAACAGAGAGTTCATCAGGAAGTAGATGTGCATAGAGAGTGTAATTTTTTTGTTCAAAGGGAACATTCAAATAACCTTGTTGACGCGCAACATCTCTTGACAACATTTTTAGTAAAAATCAGACAAAAATTTTGCTGTGAATAATTTGTAATATTTGAAAAGTGCCATATCATAATTGCATAAAGAATAAATTCCATTTTACATAGAAAACACCAAATTTGTCTAGCGGAGATATAATCTCCAACTAAATATCTCCACACAACTGACAACTCTGTTTATACACCTAAAAAACTTACAGTTTAATGATTTGTTTACTCAGGGGTTACATTGGCTTATAATCCTATGTTCCACTTGAAACTACCTCCTATATAATCCTAGATTATCTTGCGCCAAGTATTGTGGATCCGAAGTACTTCCACAAGTGACCTTCCACCGAAGTATGGCAACACTAATAGACTCTGAGTCATGCAGTTTGCTCACACCACACTGTTGGGGCATATGTATTACCATAGTAAATAAAATAGTACCAATCACGCCCCATCGAAAGGAGGAGCAAAGGCTACATCAGTTGACGCGGCGACATCTTGTGATCAGAGGTTTAGTATTACAAAGTACATTACAATAAAAGCATTTGAAGGAACCTAGATGCACAACAGATTGCTTTGTTTGTTGACACCTTCTAGACTAATAGTAATTTTACTCAAAGTAAATAGTAACTCTTAGGCATGCTATTAAGAGGAATAGTTAGCAGATGTTGTGATAGATCTGCCATTTTTGAGTTCTCTGTTGATGCGTGACATGGCTTCAGAACCAAACAATTTGTTAAGAGACTTTTCTTTTGTCGTGCGATTTTTGAAAGGACCAATGGTACCGAGGCTCTGCATTCCATTTTCCCAATTCATTTCCTCCAGTGGGTGGAGTTGAATTAGACTTCACGATAGAATTGCATCTGATTTGTTGTCCTTCAAACTTTTCAATGATCAATAACCAATACTGATAAAAAAATACAAAATTGACGTGCCTTTTTAACAAGTCAAAAATTGTATTAACAATTCAACTTGTCAGTAGAAGAATTGTGTGCTTAATTTGATAGCGTCCGTATACAACAAATTCTTTCTTGATTCTGCACACACCACATTGGAAAAAAAATCAGACGGATCTGATCATGAAAGCACTGAAAAATTTGCTGATTGGAAAAGTTAATATCCAATAAAATTTGCCTTTCTTGCCATAGGAAGTATTACATCCGAAACTGGTTCCAAGGAAGGAGATATAATCTCGCCAGGTATTTTCCACCTCTGAGATTTTGTTTTTCTAAGAGGTCAACAACTCTTAAAATGAACCCAACACATAAAATGGAATAGAAATGGGCTATTTTCCACCTCGATTTCTAAGAGGTCTCTTAAAATGAACCCTAATAAGTTAAATTAGACGGGGATGGATACAAATCTCAAACTCCACAATTTTAGAGATGCAAACATTGAATTGAAAATAATATGTTTTTTCGATAGTAGTGCAAGCATTTGTACCACCATTTGCATTATATATGTGCCACCTAAAATCTATAAACATTAAAATAAAAATAAAACAATATGAAATTGACCCTAAAATTAACATTAATCACATTTTATGCAATAACTTAGTTTATATTGTATATGACTGATTTAATATCTTGTCTTACATATGACATATTTAATCCTTTTATTTTGAAATATATGCTCAAATCTTAAATGTCCAGATATATCTAACTCATCATATATAAATACATATTATAACATATTTGAAGGCAAATTAATGATAAGGTGCCTAGGTCAAATCTTAAATGTCCAGATATATCTAACTCATCATATATAAACCGATTTAATATCTTGTCTTACATATTATAACATATTTGATGGCCCGTGCCTAACTCTTTATTTCTAAAATTTAATCATATATTGAGTCCATATCCCATTAAGGTTTCTAATTGTATAAGACCATACTCATGATTGTATTCAATTTTCTTTAGAGTGGCACTCGTTATTTAATCTAGATTTTATTAAGAACAGTACTAAAAATGTGTATTCATAATTGTATATAAGATTTTAAACATAATTGGAGACACTAGATTTCACTACATGGATATTATATGCACTCTAAGTCAAAATTATGTATACCATATTCAGATTTCTATTCCGTATATGTGTGGGAAAAAAAGTCTTACAAAATCACAAGTATATTGGAGTTTTAGGAACACATAATTTTATATTTATACTGTATTTTAAACGTTTACACTGATATGTATGCGCGCATGTTAAAACTATAATCTTAGATTAATTTTATATTAAAATGAAGCAAAATATGAACACAAGAAAATGTTTTATTATTAATTTGTTTTGATAGAGAAAATCAATAGGTCATTAATTTTTTCAATTTGGAAATCAAGAATTACAACATCTCTGCCCATGATAAATCAAGAGTCCATTAACTTTAATTGAATTACTTGAAGGAAACCTTCAATTACATAGAACAGTGGACTTTACATTGCAATTTAATCAATCATGCAATTTACAAAAGAATGAACTGTGCCGAATAATATTTTATATTTGGGTTGCAAGAATTAATTGAAAGTTGCTTTTTGGTGAGTCAAACAATTTCACCAATGAATAATTTATCTGTTAATCAAATAGAAAAAAAAAAATTCAAAAACATGTTCTCTCGTATATGGTTTCAAGTTTAATCTTTGATGCATTCCCAGAAAATAACATCTCCTCCAATCCCCCTGAAACACAGGACATCATCTCCGATCTCTCTGTATAAATATTATCTGTTGACGCGTTTCCAGTTATCTGTTTAATGGCAGAATTGGCCTTGAACACCATTGCAGCCATGTCTGAAACGGAAAGAACATATTGCAGTTTACTCAGAGGAAGAACAAAATAAAGCTCTCCCAACTCCAAATCCTCCTTTGAATTAACACCCACCATAGATTTCCCAATGTGGAGAGAATCCCAATGGCAGAGGAAGTAGCCAGGATTTTGTACAATGATTTCTTCGGCCTTAATGGGTTTGCTGAATTCCTTCAAAACTCCATCGAAAAATATTACTTTGGCCGTTTGCATGAATTGGGTATTGGAAGAAGACGTGGAAACGCGGTTGCCCATTAAGGAATTCGAACCAGGCTCGCCTAAGTTTAATGGTCTGCGATATATGTAATGTGTATATATAGTGAAACTATCCGTTTGTAGATGGATAAACATTGTATATATAAAGAGACTGTCTGTTTGAAGGTTGATAAACATCTGACGTGGATTTGTATATGTCAAAAGGTTAGAAATTGTGGAATGGATAAGAACTCCACAGCCAATGACAGCTTTGCAAACGCGTTGTGTAATTTATGAGGTCTATCTGACTCGGACAAGTACGGACACGGTTGAAATATATTTTTAATTATTTAAGAATGAGTCAGCTTATGGCTTTTTTTTTTTTTTTTTTTATAAATTTTTTATAACAGTGAGGATAACTACATCAATTGTTTTGGAAATTATAAGTAAAAATGACTCTTATAAATTCATTATTGTGGAGGATTCGACCTTGTGACTATGTGCAACAATTTGTTTTTATAGGTAGTCAACTTCTTAGTTGACACCTTAAAAATGGCCCAAAGCATTTATTAGAACTTGTTAATTATGTACAATGTCAATTATTTGGGTCAATGTAATTATTAGTTATAAAACAATTAAAATGTGTTTATGGTTAAATGTTTCAATATCATTTGTAGTGTTTGGAAAATATGTAGTACAACCATTCATATAATATGGGCGAGTAGTTCCCTCACGTCCCCCACGTTTCACAGAGAGAGAGAGAGAGAGTAGGCCGCCAACTCGTTAATTCTATAGATTGTGTGGACTACATTATTATTATGTAAGTCATCATTATGTGATTGTTCCATACATGTATTATATTAAAGGAAGTAACTGACGTGGTCTCAATATGATATCATTTTGTATGTAAATAAGATTTATTTATTTTTAATGTCTTGAAACTTCCCCCCTCCTCGCCATTATTGCAGGGTGTCAATTCAATCTTGAGTACTCATTAACATGTGAGTTAAGAAATTGTGAATTGCAAGGATTGTGACATTACACATTGTATAATTTCACATTATTATTTAAATTTTTAGACATTATTGGATTATGGTATGGTAAGAGCTTCATTAGGTATTTGTGATTCTTATATTATTCGATATGTGTAAATTTGTTTAACACCGTGAGCTATGTATAGATAATATGCTCTGCATATTGTTTAGGTTTAGGATTTGGTCATCTTTCTCCTGGACGAGATATGATTTTGTGACGTTTTTATAAATCGTGGATATGTATTTGGATGATACAGTCACGGTTAGGGGTCTCAATTAACAGATGTCTTCGACCAAGGTCCCTTCACAACTTATAAGAAATAATAAAAACCTCTTTTATTTATCAATGAAGAAAATATTATAGCCTCAAGAACAATACATTCTCATTTTGCTACAATCTTATAAAAAAATCTGCAACATCCACTAAGGTACGTAATTCTAGGACTTTAACCTAACCATGCTTGTAACTTGCAAAACTTCAATTGAACCAAACCTCCCTCTATAGAAAATAGATCTTTGCTACAAATCTACTCAAATACCATTTGACTATCCTTGCATCCCTCTAAGTTCTGACTTGTTTTTGGATCTCTTGATCTCTCTCCAAGATCATATTATTAATTCTATCTACTTTACACGTCCATCACTCCCTCTAATTATAGAATGTAGAGGGAAAGTAAAGATACCTTTGCAAATAAAGATCCCTTAATTTCATCAAATTAGTGTCGATTCTATTTATTTGGTTTACAAGTAAGATCATTCATGGGGAATCTGTCATTAGATCAAAGCATATGATGTAACTCATTATTTTATTGGTGAAGAAAACAAATCAAGGCCCATGTGTTCCAATTACAACTGTGTCAATTTTGACAGGCATGCAAAAGAATATGGTATTTGTAAAGGCATAAAATGTTAACCACATTGACTAGCGCACAAAAGAACGTAGGATTTGAAAAGGCATAAAAGTGCATAGTATCCACATGGTGAAAACAATCAAAATAGTGTATGTGTGTGTAGTTATGGATGGTCCCTACATAAAATATCTAAGAGAACAACTCTAAAGGTTATGCAGAACCAAATAATCTTCATGTTTTGTCTTCCTCTATGACCAAACATTATAATAAATGCTATGGCTCATGTAACAAATTTTGTCTGATCATATGTCCACAAGTGACATGCAGATCTTAAGTCCAACTTCATGCTCAATTTTTTCCACAATGTGTGCCAAAATTGACCCACAAACGTAGTGTCTTTGTGCCACACAGTATTGCACAACAATCTATGCATCCATCAACTTCCCTAGAAAACATGTTAGGTAGATATGTGGTGTTACTACTCTCCTTACAATCAATAAACTGGACCATATAAGAAAATCAATCTATAAAACAAAGATAAAATCATGACCCCTTTACATTCTAGAAAAACCTAGACCATAATTTATATTTAGTTACTCCTAGAGTTTCTTAGGTACTAGCAGTGTCTGATATAACCGTGCATTTTGACTCTTCCCTTTTCCAATTGGAAAATTCTGCATCATTTTAGGTATCTATGCACATATGTAGCCACTCGCAATAAATAATCTCTCATTTAACTTTGTTAAGGTCTTGTTTATACCAAAGTGAGTAGCTAATCCTCCAAAAATGATTCTTATGGATCTAATTCTCTCGCATCTACCCCCTATGTATATACTACTACGTTAATTTAATGAAATATTAAATTAAATACACTTCTAGAAAGTAGATGATAGAAAATAGGGTTAGGGTTTGGAACATATTCATGCAAGACATGATTAGGCCATGTGAAAGTGATTTAAAATTGGATGACAATGGTGTGCAAGGTGTCATAAATCTTCCTTTGAAATCTAGAATCTTAGGAATGAGTGGAGAACAAGTTCATCCTTTTAGGGATAGGTTCATTGGATGAAGGTTCCTTAGGGATGACAAATGTGTCCTTTTCTACTATGATATATAATCTACCTCTAGTACCAAATTCAACTATATCTCTGATATATTTTTATATTTGGACATATAGTGCACTAAATATCATATACATGTGTATGACTTCTTTTTTATTCAAAACCTTAATAACATTTACGAAAAAAATCAATATATGTGTTGGGATAACCTCAACATGCCCCCATATACCTGAGCAACATTGCACTACGAACAAATATACTAAAGCAAGATCAAGCCATGCGTAGTTCTCTATAAGGTGGATTGTAGGTTTAAAAAGTATAAATAAATATGGAGACCTAATTCAACCATCAACAATTGGTATTTGTTGTTTGGCTTGATTTTTAGTGATGATGTGATCTATGATAGATAAGGATGAATGTGCTCATTTTTTCATAGGTTGGATTATAAAACGAATTAGAAATTTGACATGGATATAATTTGTATGTTTGTTCAAACCTCTTATATAAGCATATTTTAGATAAGACAAATTGTAGAATGTATGACACCTCTAAGGCTAGATAGAGAATAGGATAAGCCTTTTGATGTACTAGAAGAAGTTGAAAGGACTGGTAATTGAATAGTCATGTTGTTTTGTATAAAACTATGTAAGCCCATTACATAGAAGGTTTATCTTGGATCCCAGGAGCAAGTTAGCTTAGCTAGGTTCCTTCCATTATATCTCTTCTTTTCGATTTATGTAGATTTGAGCTATTGTTCACATTGAAGAAATTAGCCTAATTTTGAGACAAATATGGATTAGCCTAGACTACAACATGTTTCATGTCATGAAGCCATGATATAGGGACCTTTGCTAACAATAGTGTGGTTTGAGTGTGGATGAGAGCACATGGAAGGAGCATGAAAGAGAGCACCTAGTGGGAGCATGGATTTTAAGAAGCAAGAGTGAACATTGAAAGAAAACTTGTTTTGTGTAGCCTGGTGTCCTCAAACAAGTCACTTATGTTGATGTTGGATCGAAGTGAAGAAGTTTCTAAGAATGATAAGACATGGGAAAAGGTCTTGGAATTGTAATACTATGTTATGTGGGCATAGATTACCTTGGGATAATAGAAAAAACATGGCACACTATTGTTTTTCTGAGATTTCCACAGTTCAACATTGTCCCAAAATATATTTGGAATATACTGTGTAGAAGTTTGTTACAAAGTCCAAAGTTTCGGGTCACACTTCCGAACCCATCCTCAGGGACAAATCAGAAATATTCTATTCTTCAACTAATTCTATGGCTTGTATTGGAGCTTGTTGCTATCTTTTGGGCACCGTTTCACCCAGATTAAAATAGCATTTCCCTTCCTTGGATCCTTAATCTCCATGCTCACTACCATCACTTTAAAATCCCTGTCTATGCACTTCCTTATTGTCGTGCTTGGCCTCGACTGGCACGTGATTGCATGAAAAGGATATTAATTGCAGGTATTATGCAAAGAACTACAGAAAACTTATCTGAAAGCAAAGAAGACACAGGAGGAGTAATTTAAAATATTTGTTTCTTGTTATGTGTGCTGGAGTCAGAGGAATTACAAGCACAATGATTGCACAAGGCTAAGGGTTTTTCATGTGGACATTGTGGCGTTATTCGGAAGGCAGGTGAAGCATTAGAAGTTTCTTCTCCACGAAGTTAGAATAGGATTTGGTGAATACAGAATAGGAAGGATAAACAAATATTCTCTCATTTTGTTTAGCAAGAATAACTTACACAATAGGTAGATATTTCTCTTGGCGCCTAACTAGTTGTCGTCCCCTAACCATTTTTATTTACACAACCCCTCCAATTAATATCTTTTACGTGTAATCCTGTGCCAATCAAGGCCAAGCACGACAGTAAGGAAGTGCATACACATGGATTTTAAAGTGATGGTAGCGAGCATGATAATTAAGGATCTGAGGAAGGGTAGTGTTCTTTTAAGCTTGGTGGATCTGATAAATAGTATCAAGCACCAATACAAGCCATAGAATTGGTTGAAGAGTAGCATGTCATGTTGCTTCCATTCTCCCAAGATAATTTGCACCAGCATAATTTAAATTTGGAATTACAAGGCCTTTTCCCACGTCTTACCATTCTCATAAACTTCTTCACTTCGATCTAGCATCAACGTAAGTTACTTGTCTAAGGATGCCATGCTACACAAAATAATAAGTTTTCTGTCAAGTGCTCTCTTCCATGTTCGGATGTTCCTTCAACGTACTGTCATCCATGCTCAAACCACACTATTGTTAACAGTGGCCCTTTGTATAGGGCATGCTGAGAAGATAAATAACTAAGCGTATTTAATTCAATTGTGGACATGATAAACCAAAATTAAAAAAACAAGGATAAACATAAAAAGAGGAAACACAAATCTAATTCTTCGTTAAAACTGAGAGCAGATATATACTTATTTAGACAAAAAAAAAAGGTCATGAGTGAACAAATATGAAAATACAAATCATACTCATTGTTTCTCCTCGTAACTCAATTCCTTATTTATCCGTAGCGATAAGTCTTCGTATTCCATGTTGTTCTTCATTTCCTTTGTGTCTCTTGACAAAAATTAAATAAACATTTAAGTTTACCCCTACTAACATTATATCTCTTTTGTAATGTACTCCAACGGAGAGAAGCTTCAATGTTGGGCTCAAATACCTTCTTAGAATGTTCTTGGATATGGGATCCCTGGATGTCCCTAATAGGTTAGGGAGTGTTTGTTCGTATAGATGAATTCTGTGAATGATTTCCAACTTAATCAATCCTTACCCAAAAAAGTTTACTTGAAAAGATGACCATTGCAAATACAAAAGACATGTTAGATAGCCTTATGAGAGATTCATCACCCAAACTTATCTTTCACCCATAAAACCATTTGGGATTAGTATTAATCTGATTTGAGACATGATATGGATTGCAAACATTTTGAATGTGTTACAGATAAGGTGCATTGATTCCTAAGGAGCCAATATAAAGAGCAAGTCATGACTTAGTGGAAACAGAGTGTGGGATTTAGAAGGATGCTTTAAGGAGTCAATAAATGTGTAAATGGGAAAATGTTGAGATAAATGTTAAAGGATTATTTACAAGTGCTACATGACTAGATTTCAAGTACTACAATTTCCCCCTTTTACACTAGTAATAAAAATTCAAGATTAAAAGTAAAAGGGATAAGTGAACAAATAAAATAAAATAGTCCCTAACCCTCAGAGTGATATGCATGTAAATAAAAGAGTGTGAACCCACCCCATGCATTTGAAATCTACAAAAATATGTCAAATATGTTTATTAATGTTCAAGAGATATGTATAAAATCAATATATGAAAATTGAGACATGTAAATACCATTAAAACATGAAACAATTACACTTGATTGCCCTCAATGTGCTTGGATAGGGGATACATGTGAACATATTGTGTAAGAATTAGCATTGGAATGCTATCTCACTATAAAATTTTAGGGATCTATGACACCATCAAGAGTTAGGTAGGTATTTCATCAATAAAATTTAGGTAATTAAGTTACCATCAAGTATTAGTTAGACAAGTCACCATTTAACATTAAGACAACTAAGTTGCCATTGTATTGGTCTAGAAGATCATTTGTGCTGATATAACTGAGTAAATATCATAAGTGTAACTAAGTATGTTAGATGAAGTTGTCTTAAATCCATGTAGATGGCATATGATCTAAGTGTGTTCCATAAATGTATCTAAATATGCGAGATGAATTTTCCCTGCAAGTCCATGAATATCTGATGAATGAAATGTCTAAAATTCTAATATATTTTGAAGGACAATCCCAAGTCAATAAAAATATGATAAATGTGTGTGATATATAATGATGAACCATCCGAACTCCATTTAAATATGATTTACATTTGTAAATTGTAATGATAGGCTGTAGTCAATTTTTATACCCCTTAACAGTTAAGGATAATCCCATGCGCGCCGGCCTATCACCCAGCGGCACTGGCTACTCACCCGAGGCACACGCAATCGCTGAGCCCCTCTTTTATGTGAGTTGTGCAAGAATGTAGCATAGATGCGAAATAGAAAGACATAAGAAACTCCTCATTCATATGAGAATTTTGAGTAAATGCTACACTAATGTATCCATTCAAACAAGAAGCACATTGACAAAAGATAGATCTGAACCATGAGGGAAAGAGGATGCATAATGATCATACTCATTCATATGAAACAGAATGAACATAACAAAAGGAGATATGTATGAACTGCGAACCACATATATTCATATTCGAACATGTCCAGTAGTCACATTACATATATCAGGGTCATTACAGACCAAAATGATAGTGTAGATTAGAACCATGTAACAAGACTAGACTTATTTCCCTTACAATGCAAAAGATAAACATATACCCATCCCTTGATACATCATTCTTCCTACATATCTCCTAGCCCAACCATAAAGATCTTAACGTATTTCTACAGAGCTTCACCTCTCATCTACCCTTGCTAGATCTCTCCTCTTGTTTCTCTACCGATCTCTTTCTCTCTTCTTGTCTCTCTTTTCCTACCGGGCGCTTGTATTTATAGCCTTTCTCAACACCTTCAAGCCTTTGTGGGAGTTGCAGATCCGTTGCCAAGTGTCCAAGGTGGTCCTCCATGGGAGCATGCTTCTTCAGACTCGAACTCTCCACTCTTTACAATGATGGCCTTCTAGAAACTTCCATCACAAGGTATATTCCTTCCTAGGCCACCTTGTTGCCAGGATGGCACCTTATCCACTCCGCATGTGCAGTTGGGTCACACTTTTCTCATGTTCTGTCTGATACACCAAATATGGCTAAGTCCCAAAACCTTTTCTCTGCCTTGCGCGCATGCCACTTGTTCTACTAAACCCCTCCTAGAACCCTTTCCTGTGCACTTTCTCCTTGCACACCCTTCTTTAAGTAGGTCCTACGTGCCCATGTGCTTTTCTGTACTTAGCCAATAAATTAGGGGCCCAACATCACCCCACACTACGCTTGTTCTCCGTCCATGAGGAACACCTTCTCAAAGAATAAGGAATGAATTTCCTTGAATAGTTTGGAGAAAGAATAAAGGAATGAAGAATTTTGGGAAGAATGAAAGAATGGGGAAACTATGATTATTTCTACAAGAGGAGAGGGAAATATTTTGTCAAGTCTACCTCCAACTTATTCTAGGTATTGACCTTGCTCTATGCCTATTGACAGAGGTCATCAATTAAGGTGCTCACCTCTTCAAAGCTTAGCCTTGCTCCTTAGGTATCTCATCATTTTCCACAATCTCCTCCAATTGTTTGCCTAAATCCTCAAGTGCCTCCATTCTTCGAGTGATCTAGGGATACAATTCTTTCATCCAGTTTTTGATTGATCCCCGCAAGGTCTCAATAGCCTCATATTTCTTCTCAACCTCGGCTAGAATTTTGTCTCTTTCAGCCCTATTCCCCTCATTCTTTTCTTGAAACTCCTTGAGCTACACCTCATGGGTGGCGACCATGATACTCACCACTCTATCTCTATCGATGGTGCAGTTGTCATAGGTAGCCTTAGTGACTTGGGTGGCGGCTTTCACATCCATGAGGATTTTTTTGTATTGGGCCACAATGGCCACAACCATCATCTTGTCCTCTTTTTCTTTACACATCAATGCCTCCTCTACAAACTCTAAGGCCAGTGGTTGTCTTTCCATTGTGAGAATGTGAGTTAAGTCTTCTAGGCATTATAGGCTTGATTCATATTTCTGTGCGGGTTGTGTCAAGTATAGATGCTTCAGGATAATGACACTTGTGATCATCTCCACCTTCTTGGAGACTTCGCATACCCTTGCCTTCTTTTCCTTTAATTCACACCTTAGTTGAGCATTGACTAGTTCCTCATGTTTTAACTTAGTTCTTTTCTCCATCTCCTCTTCCTTCTTATCCAGCTCTATCTCTAGAAACTTCACTCTGTTGTTCCTCCTGAAGAGTTTGGCCTCTACTTCCACCGAAAATTTATTTAGCGCATTGCAGATCTGTTTGTCGGACAACTACTGAGAATTTACCAAGGGGTTGTGTAACCTTTTGACTCTGGTACCTTCATTATCACCCCTAGTCTCACTTTAAATTCTAGTTCATTGATTTGCAACTCGAATTCCCATGAAAGCATTTTCCTTGTCCAAGGGTATGCACCTTCCTCATCAAATGATGCCATAGCCAAGAGTTGCTCGATTAGTATGGTGCTTTGAAAATGCATATGTACAACACCTTGTTCTGGTGATCAATATAGCCCATCCTCTGAACCTGTGATGCTTCTGTGCTTTTTCTCCCTGTGCGCACAACCTTAGGAAAGCTCACAGCCAAACTGGGATCCCCTCCCATGCTGCCATATTCTTTTTCTACGCTTTCCTCCTCTGCTTCCTTCATCACTAGGTCTGCGCTGCATTCCATCTCTTGCTCCACTAGGTCTTCAATGATCTTGGCTACTTCCTTCTTTGCGGCCTCGTCTATCTGTTCCTTAGTGAGGCTTGGGGTCCTTTGTTCTTTTGTGACTTCCTCACTTACCCCCTGTCTTGAGTATCTTCTTCTTCCTTATTATTCTCCCTCTTGGCAAAGACGTATTTATTTTCTTCTTCCTCTCCTTCCTCCTCTGAGTCATGAACCTCAAATATAGGATGGTCCTTGACCTCCCTGCTTCATCTTCATCTTCATCATCTCTCTTGCTTCTATAGGCCTCTAAGCTCTTTGTATCCTCTGAATCATTTTCTTCTAGCACCTTCTGCTTCGTTCCTTGGTAGGACATTCTGCTTCCTTCTCCTCCTCCTCTCTAGTGACCTCTCTTTGGTGATGGTTTCCTCATGCTATCGACACTTCTTCCTCTAGATTATTTTCTTTCACCGGGGACTTCTTTCTCTGTATGTAAGTACTAGGGCTTAGCACTTGTCTCCACCGTAGCACTTACCACTTGTTGTATCTTTGAACACTTGGTGCCTTTCCTTTGCACCTCTTCCCTTTCCCTCTTCTTTGGTGTGGGATTATTTCTACTTGTGGGGTCTTTAGGGATGGATACATCATTTTCCAAGTATGCACCCTTTTTTAAAATTTTAGCCTTATGCAAAGGTATATTCTTGCTGCAGCCCTTTAAGCGATTGGCAAAGTCATTGGTTTCATCATCTGTATCTTCATGGGAGACATATCTCTCCACATATGCACGCTTCTTGGGGTAAGCTAACTTTCTGAGAAGCTCTCTGTGGTCTTGATCTACATCACTAAGGTCAAACCTTAGTTTCTTGGCTTCCATAAACCTGTTCAATCCCCTACTTAGAAGTATTGTGTGGTGAAGGAGAAGGGGAGCTTGCATCAAGGACTCATTGATTTCATCTGTCAACCTAAATTTAACCAATGAAGAAGTGTTGATATACTTTGAATTCAGTTTCCTCTCCTTGAACGAGCATGGTGTAACTAATATGGAATTATCCATTCCACCCTGAACACGTCCCTCATACACTTGTAACATTTCTCTAAACGTGCCTTGTGAGTGGCTGTCATTTTCTCACAAGTTTAATTTTCGAACCACTTTGCAAGATTACTAAGGGATCATCTTCTGGATACTCCCAGACAAATGATCCCCGGCCCATCGAGCACTCCGATTTCATGAGAAGACATGATAGTGAGGAGGACATGTTCTTTAATAGTATTTTGTCACCTTCTTGTGCCCGATAATGATTTCATCTGCGATGAAAGTGCTTAAAAATTGTAGATGGTGATCAGCTAAGTGGATAAAGTTGTAGATGGTCCCCTCGAGCTATTTTCAGTGGCATACATTCAATCCATGCCTTGTTCACCTAGATCCATCTCTCCTAATCATCAAGATTTGTAACTAGGCACTGCGCTCATTCCATCACAGAGCACTGGGATCTTACGCAATGTTAAAGTATCACGACCCTTTCTTGTAGGTGTACGCAGCTACTATCTCCTTGATGGCCTCTTTTTCACTCAATTCATCTTCTAGACTCTCTCCCTCATAGGTAAGGCCTGTGAACTTTGAAATTAACTGGGGAGTTATTAACTGGGTAGTTATGCACATTAGTGTCCTGCGAAATAGAAATGATCCTCGTGCACGTGCGAGACATCAACCATTGGTAAAGGTGCTCAGGATTTCCAAAGTATGGTAGTTCATAAAGTTGTAGCAGCCCTACCTTTTCCATCTTAACCTTTACCTCATCATTGTAAATGGGCATGCCTTCTGCCATTCTATTGTTGGTTGGTGTACACAAGCTCCAAGGCCATCTCCTTCTCTATTGTAGTTATGCGATGGTTATAATTACTCACTGTCATCTTCTTTAGGTACTGATTCCCATTCTTTTCTTAGCAACACCCTCATCTGGGTACTGCATCTATGTATACCATTCTTCATTTGTGATCTCGACGGTACTATTGTTTGTTTTCCCTTACCCTTTTGTTTTTTCTTCTTTGGTGAGATGGTTGGTTTTCTAGGTGCCATTTTTTTAACTAGTTTTAGCACTTAGAACTTCTCCCTCTTAATCTTACATTACTACTCTATGCAGCCCCAAGCTTGATCTTCATGGAAAACTCCTTCTCACTCCGTGCCCTAGTTCACCAAACCCTAACTGGAAAAAACCCTTCCACAAGATGGTGCGTACTTACTTAACTTCTCCACACCCATGTACTCCTTTCTTACTAGTTTTTGAATTTACCATAGCTATACACTTTAAATCTGTCAACTGTTTCCTTCATCGCAAAGATCTTGTTTGGATGCCCTAGTTTGCAAGATCTTTCTTTCCTTTGTAATCATAATGTAAATAATAAAGTGCTTGCCTCAATAGGTTTTCTTTTCCTAACATTAAATCCATCTCTCACCTACTACCATACTTTGACCTTAAATTCAACTTTTTCCACTACTTTGGTCTTAAGAGCCTTTTTCCCACGCACCACATCTTGTGTGAAAACCCATTTACAACCTTTTGGTGCACAAAAATCTAACCCAATTGAAGACTCTTATGTGCACGTTCATATGCACCTAAGGCACTTCTTCCGTCCTTTTCCCTATTTTTTCCCTCACCTACATCATATTGTTCGTGTGCTCTTCTTTTTTTCTTGTACAATGGTTTCTTCAAGGTTTTCTTGAGACCAACCATTCACGGTCCATCTCTTCTCTACGTGCTTATTAACCTTACATGACCTTTAGTATCTTTTAGCAAGCTATTCATAGCAACTTCTACTACCAAAACAAACTTGTATTATAGGTCTATAATTTTCTTTGACTCCATCCCACACTAAACCAGATGTACAGTCCTCTATGCATACACAACCACCCAAATGTAGTGTGGTTACCAATGCACACATTGCGTAAAAAACAAAATAATCATAAAGGAACAAATAACGAGAAAGGGAAACACAAGAAAATAAAACTACATTAATGGGAAATTTTATGCTCAACTAGAAAAAATACCTTATTTACAAACACCGAGAATACTTATTTATAGTAGGGATTTTTCGTACTCCCATTGAAGTGTCCCTAGTAATCACATCCCATCCAGTGCTTACAATTGGCACATGCACTTGAATCAAGGATGTATGAGATGATGTAAGGGCTCAAGCAATGGAATTTTAGCTTCCCTTGATGGTGCAGAAACTTGGAATCATATAGCAAAACCACCTGCCCAACCACAAACTTCTTGTTCTTGATGTGACGATCATGCCATGCCTTTTGTTTTACTTTTTTAGTCTTCTAGCTCCACCTGGTGAGTGACTGTATTTTGTCTAACTGCATTAATATTTCAATCCTTTCTTCCAGTCCTTACTAATTGGCTAATCCTCCTAGGCACACTATACGTAATGAAGGTAACATGAATTCAACTGGTAGGATAGCCTTCGTGCCAAACACCAATTCAAATAGTGTGTCCTTATTTAACCTCTTCTAGGTTGCCCTGTATGCCCAAAGAATGGATGATACTTTGTCATCCAAATATTTTCTACCAACATCACATATCTTAGTCAATGTGTGACTCAGTATTTTGTTAAATTCCTATCAGCAGTTCCATTTTCTTGAGGGTGATAGGGGGTAGTCTTGTGATGGGCCACCATAAATTCTGATAACAGAATCCTGACCGTCTCATTGAGAAAGTGCGTATGGCTATCACTTGTCAAACTCAATGGGTATCCATACCTGCTGATTATATTTTCCCATAAAAATCTAGTAGTTGTAGCCATTGTAAAATACTTTGTAGGTGTTGCCTCTACCCACCGTGTCAAATAATCAATGCAAGTGATGATATACCGTGAACTAGTCCTTCACGTCGCCAGCAAGATTGGTCCTACAAAGTTGATAGCCCATTTCTCAAATCGTTCTCCGCTAGCTATTGGTCGTAAGGGCATTTCATCCCTCTTTCTAGGTTTTCCAAGGCGCTGGCAATGGTCACACATGCCTTGTAAAAATCAATACAATCTTGGTAAATGGTTTCCCACCAAAGCCCTATGAGTAGAATATTCTACGCAGTTACATTTCCTGCATAGTGTCCTCCTGCGATCCCATCATGCGCTTCTTCCATAATTGTAATGCGCTCATGTTCTAGCACGCATCATCACAGAACCTCATCACGACCCAATTTGTATAGATCTCTACTAATCAGCATGTAAGGCATGGCACGTATGGCCAATTGTTTCCTCTCCAAGGCCTTCATTCCTTCTGGCGCCACACCTGTCTTAAGAAATATTGCAATGTCCTCCAAATCTGAGGGCGCGCACCGCAACCTAAAAAATTATGTGTCTAGCATAGTCTCCTCAATGCTCTGCACGTCCTCCCCTGAGTCAATCCTAGACAGATGATCGGGTCCAGAATTACTCTTTCCTAGCTTCACAACCACGGTGAACTCAAATTCTTGAAATATCAGGACCCACCAATATATGCACCCTTGAAGAACAAGATTATTGACTAAGTATTTTAATGCCATGTGGTCCATGTAGAATATAGAGGGTGTTGCCAACAGATACTTTCTAAACTTATGCAGCGCGTAGATAATGGATAATTCTTTGTGCTCAGTAGTTATGTAATTTTTCTCTACTGGTGTTAACTTTCTACTGGCAAAACACAAGGGATGATCAACAATCCCTTCACCAGGTTGTGTCAGTACTACTCCAATGGTTGTGCCTGAGGCATCAACATGAACATGGAAAGGCTTATCCCAAGAAGGGAATCATAGTATGGGTGTAGTGACAAGCTTATCCTTTAAAGTATCAAATTCCTTCTGTTGCACCTCTCGCCAAAGGAAAGAACTCTTGTTCTTAATAAATTCTTCTAAGGCGCGACTATCTTGGCATATCCCTTGATGAAGTTTCTATAATACCCTGTATGCCCGAGGAATCCATGCATTGAACTTTGGCTAGTAGGCTCCCCCAACCCCACAATGACAACAACTTTGGCATGATCTACTAGTAAGCCCTCCCTACATATGATGTGCCCCAATAATGTTCCAAATGGGGTAGTAAAGATACATTTCTTAATGTTGAGGGATATTCTCAACTATCGACATCTCTTAAACATTAATCTTAAGTTATCACAGTGGTCCTTCACTAGCCCATACACTGTCCAATCATCCAGATAGACTTAAAATTTGTGGATAAAGTCCTGAAATGCTTATACCACAATGCACGAGAACATAGCATGCACATTCTTCAACCCAAAGGGCATGACCGTATAGGAAAAACTTCCCCACTCAGTGGTGAAATTTTGTCTTCTCTTGGTCCTCCTTTGTGATCCAAACTTGGTGGTACCCTGAAAATCCATTCGTAAAGGAATAGACTTCACATTTGGAAACTCCTTCCAAAATTTATTCAGTGAAGGGGGTTGGAAAAGGATTGATGACACAAATGCATTCAACTCCCTATAGTCTACACAAATCCTTATCCTTCCATCCTTTTTTATACTAATGACCATTGGACTTACCCACTCTAACTCTTCAACATACTTCAATGATACCCGACCTCTATCATCTTATCTATTTCTTCCTTGACCTTCACGCAGTATGTTAGGATTCATTCGGTATGGTCTCTTCCAAACCAGGCACACACCCTCCTTTAACTTGATCCTCATTTCCCCCAAGGAATGGTGAACACCTTTGAGTTCATGATACCTACGAGGGAATAAATCTTGGAACTCACGTAACAGATCAATGATCTTAGAGACCTCCTTCTCTGACCAATAATCCCCGATGATGGCCTCCTTAGGTTCCTCTTCTGTACCAATGTTAACCTTTTTTTGTCTTTAAGGGTTCGTGGTAGGCACGCACCCGTTCATCAGCACTATCTATCACTTCGCGCGTCCCTACAGAATGGTTAACATCCAAGCTTTCTGCTTCCTCCCCATTAATTACATACACCATATTTCCTTTTTCCTTTTCCATGCATGCACGCTCAAGATTCATCTCTTCTGTAATTCTTCTTCCTTAAAGCATGCCTCTAAGCCAGGTTCTCCTAGTAAATCTTGTATTCTATCCTCCATCATAGCACTATCCCCTATCGTAAGGTGCTTGACCACTTGTAATGCCTTATCTACTGATGGCTTTATACTCCGATATTCAAAAGGTTGGATGAGATCAGTTTTTAACTCCTGCCAATTTCCTTTTTGATGACAACGTGTTTCTAAATGAATATACCATGCATGCAAGCACAAACCTTGTACAAGGTGGAATACAAATTTTGTACCCATAATAATGGTGATAAGGCTTCTGCGCCTTCCTATCTAAGACCTTCTCATATGCTTGGATATGGAATAAAGTGGTCTCTTTACCATGGGTAGTCTTAAATGAATGTGGGTGTGTTGCTTCTAGAAAACCTTACAGAGAACATGATACTTACCGTACACCACTCCAAGAGATGCTCTCCTGATGTGTAGGCCACCAATGTGCTTGCAGCCCCAAGTAGGTTCTAACTAAGCATTCCCCTCTCTCTTTTTTCCTCATTTTTCCATTGAGCTTCCATGTCCCATAAGAAAATTTTAGGGTATGTCCCTGGAAAGTAACTTGGTAACTTCCTTCCCTCCTAGACACTTGAGTGAGTGTGCTTTGGTCACTTTTGTTACATAGACCCCCTCAACTATTTTACCCAATTAACTCATAGGTCTCGTGTGCCCAATTATCACACACCCATGTTTGTGGTATCACTCACAAACTGGGCATCCTCAAATTGGATAACTTCTTCTGTATGAGGTGAATTATCTTTGGTTCTCTGATGAAGTGCACCCATAAATTCTATCAAGTACCTCTTCTCCCAAAGGTTCAGTGTAAGGTTTCGACTTCCCAATCCATCAGAGGGATGATGACCCACTCTTCCTTGTTTTCGAAACTAATATGTCCTTTATTTAACCAAAGGTCAAACATTGTTCTTATAGCGCCATGGGTGCGCCGAAGTAATGCTAGAAAATTTTCTGCCTTGGTGAGCACCAAGACTTCAAAGTATCCTAGTAAACTTGGCCTCCTAAATGGTAATCATTGTATCCTTTAATAATACAATGGGCATTTCCTTAGTTTTTGTTTTCCATATACAGTACACTCAAATATGGCTATAATGTGGGCCTTCCCATTTGATGTCTAGCCATCCAATGTAATAACATTGAATTCTTTACTGCCATGTCAATTAATATGTTACTTAGAAGCCAACCATCCACAATTGCGTTAAGTGTGATCTCTTTGTCATAATCAAGACTATGGGGAGGGAGGTTTATATGCACCACCTACCTTTTGTGCTTCACTCCAGCGACGTGGCATCTTTTTCTCATAGCCATTCTCCTAGTAAGGTAATAATAATCTCTTGCCTTAAAATTTTACATACATCCTTAACCTCATCTTGGTCCTTCTGTAGGAGCCTTAGCAATTTCTTCTTTTGCTCCTTGCTATACCTAGACTGATCCTTTAAATACTAGATTTATCCCTATAAACTCTAAATAACATCTATTATTTCTTGATACACCTCTTTCTGGTGGGTAGGGTTTGAGATATTTCTTATGCACCACTTTCTCTCTTGAGACTATAGTATTTTTCCTTGGTACATTCTTTGGCGCGTGCATCCTCTACTCGTGTTGTCACCGAGAACCAAGTTCTAACCCTGACTCGACGTGCCATTCTAGGCATCCACTGAGTGTGATGGCCTTATTTTATCCTTACCAACGTCAGTGGCCTTTTCTTTCCAATGCTGTCTGGATCTTGTGCTCAAACAACTAAGGGTACTCCTCATACTTATTTTTCTTTCTACATACCACGAGCACTACAATAAATCTAGACACTCATGCCTATAATGTTCTGTAAAATCCGCAGTTATAACAAGGTTCCTCATGGGAACTTACTTATTCCTCATCCGTGGTTACCATGCAACCTTAGATATCCTCCATGAGAAACTTCTTCCACGTAGCCCCTCCATTTGCACGCATCCTTCATAATGATGATCATCTTCCTTGGAACCACTAGTAAGGTTAGTCTAGTGTACACCATGATTAATGGCCTCATGGATTTAGTCAATAAGCCTATAATCCTTAGTATCATGGGTCATAGAGGTGCATATATTATAGTAGCAAGACACATTCTTCCGAATTACATGCTATGCAACAGGAGACATCTACTCACATCATGGTCCCCATGACAAATATCACAAATCTACCGCTATGGTGCATGTACTGATTTCTAGGGGCCAACTATTCTTAGCATGCCCCTCTACTTCACAATATATACACCACATTCTACTGCGAGTCTCATGGGTTGAGTTTACAGATATTTTTTCCAGCTGCTTAGACATGGCAGTGATTTTAGCCTCTAGAAAAAGGGCTCACAACTAGTATCAACACTCCCAACTATTTCAGCTCGTAAGGCAGCCTCTGGATCCTCATGCGGGTCAGTAAACATGTCTTATGGGACAATTCCCTCCTAAATGGAGTGATCAACCCTCCAAGAAAACCATAAATCATGTCTATGAAAGGTGAATGTCATATGAAAAATTTTACAGGAGAGTCTTAAAACCGTGTGTCATACTCCCGCACACTCTCTATCTATTCCTTGCTGAATCTCCTTCAAAGCGTTGATGCTCTTCTGCTCAAAATCAGGGATGTGGAATTCTAATAGGAAGGAATTTTTCAACATGATGTAGTCCTACCACCATCTGATAGTAGGTTCATACTTCCTCATACCAGCAATGTGCATGCACTCTTGCAACATCGTTACAAAATTGACTGGCCTTTCATTCTAGGGTTTTGATCCCCTTCGTGTGCTAGAGGAATTCACACTTGTGAACACTGCTTCCGCAGCATACATCTATGCCCTGGTAGTCTGGAAAGTGTAATGACATTTCAAATATTACCTGAGGAGGTGGCTGAGGCCCCTGTCCTCCTGATTTAGATCCTTGGTTTCCTCTGGTGTTCCCTCCACCATATCTACTGGATCCACCAATTCCACCTCCAGACCCTCGTGCGGAAAGTAATGGGCCTAGATTTGGCACACCTAGTGTCCCTAACATCCTGGTGAACTACGAGCCAATGGTTTGTGAGATCATTCCACTGTCAGATGTGTGTCTCGTGCTACTTCCCGACGCATTGCCTAAACCTTGCATATTTTCCCCTTGCCCAAAAATTCCTCCAAACACTGGAATGGTATGTACAGCCATAAAATTCCCAAACGATAAGTTATATCTCCTAGGTGCAGATCAGTCACTTCCACTGATACAAACTGGGTCAACAATACTTCTCCCTTGATCTAGAAAACCAAGCACTAAGGTTCAGTCAATAGGTGGGTTCAGATGTGTTCCAACAACTCTCTTTCTCCATGTGACGAAATATCATCAGAAGCTGAAGGGGTCTCTCTCCCACACTTGCCAAGATTGGGTAGCATAGACTGCTCAAGTTCCACATCCTCTACATGAACCTTAACTCCTTCCCGCAACATCTACCTCCATAGATCCATCACACTTGTAACCTCGTGTTGTCTATCAATTCCTTTCACGTGCTTCACTATACTTGAGTCATCTCTCTTCCCTTTCCTTTTTCAACCAAATGTCTACGATCTTCCTCCACCCTATTTTCCTCATCCAATGCTCAGAAGGTTTTAGCCGGCCATTGTAAATGCCTCTAAACTCAAAGTAACGATTAAGATATTCATCACCAAAGGAATAACACGTAGAAATGATCCTCTAGGCTCCCTTAGAAATTTGAACTCAACAACTTTCATAAAAGAATACAGGTCCAGTGTTGAATCTCTATGAAAACTCATCCTCCTTGTTATTAAGCCAAGTCTCCATGCTAGCCAAGGTTAAGCATTCTACCATTACACACCATTCTTGCAACAGCTTCAAAAGAGGTCCTAACAATGGAACCAAGATGTAGTCACTTTTCCTAACCCTTTGATTCTCAAGTGTGTCAGCATATCATCCAACCTAGATTGGGAACTTTCTCAAGCGCGTGAAGGCTCCGGGACCCTTTTCTATTTGAGATTTGTCAAGAATGTAATCATGGAGGGTAGATTAGTGCATAAACATAAATGCATACATATTATACCAGGGATAAGGAAACTAGATCCTATCATAGATGTAAAATATTATGACTATGAACATTAAGAACATCAAGTAATAATCATATCTAAAAAAGAACACAGATATTCAAATCCATAAGAACTGATATTCATAAAAAAACATCATTATATTAATCCACCATTGTTATAGTATTTATTTACATCACAAGATCCATAAATAGACTAGATACATCAACAGAATATCATTCTAACCCTATAATTACTCTTCTCAAAAATCATTCTCATGCATCTTTCTTTCTGAGCTCTCTCTCTCTCTCTCTCTCTCTCTCTCTCTCTCTCTCTCTCTCCCCCCCTGCTCTTACTGTGCAAATTGATACATAACAAGAGAACTGTGGGATTTTTACCTTCACCACCTAATCATCACCTAAGAGCAGCAGTCCGCATGCCAAATGTCATCATGCCCTACCATACTCGAGTAACCTAAACATGCAAATGCCATATAAATCATAACTAACTCTACTTTACATCTCTTAATTCTATCATGATAATCATGTCCAAAAGTATTATTTTCTTGGGATAAAATCTTCTATGCTTTAACCTTATCCATAACAAAACCTGGCCGCATCTCCATGTGTTCCTCATTACAAGTCTGACTGTGGTAAAAAATATGGCTAATTCTCAAGCTTTTTTTCCTGGACATGAACCTCTACATGATGAGACCAAAATATGTCTAATTATATCACCAAATAACACTCTTATTATATCTCTTAAAATAAAGCTTTCAAGTGAATTTAGATGTAGTTTTAATAATGGATAACATATTTAAGGTAGAATATAGGATTTATCTTATCATCTCTTCAGAAATATATTTACAATCTAATTGTTATTATTTCTTCTAAAGTTGGAATGCAATAGTGTGTAGAAAATAGGTCATAAGAAAATCTACTCCAATTTCATATATTACAGCTACCGAAAGTCTTCACATAGCTACTTAAATGCCTAGATATGGAAATTCTTCACATAGCTATGAAAACACCCAACTACAAAAATTCTTCACGTAGCTACGGAAATGCCCAACTAGTGAAAGTAGTTTGGTTTGTTCCTAAATAATGTCAAGGAGCACCAAACTATTAATCTCACTCTTTGATTCCACCTCATTAACCAAGAATATAGATCTAAACATGTGGCAATCCAAATTCATGCATGCATGTGACATTCTGAGAAGAATTCAAAGTCATAGACTTAGCAATCCTCCATTTTCTCTCCATGTTTCAAGGATGAGTAAATATTGAAATAGTATTATGAATGTTGAATAAGTACTCTCCCACTTTGTGTTCCTAGATTAAAGGGATGAGTTGTAGAAATATTCTCCATGATAAGTGGGTTGTTTTAGTCAAGTTTGTTTAGTATTTATTTCTTTGAATAAATCCACCCAAGAATAGGTAGTTAGTTCTTGGAGTATGGACTAAGTAAACTAAGAGTAATGTCTATAAATACCTATTCCATATATTTTGAAAGAGGGGCATATTTTGTAAATGATTTTTGAATCAATGCAAGTGCAGTTTTAAAAGTTAATTGTAGTTGCTCCAAATATGAAGGGAAGATAATGGCTAAAAGACGCTCTTCCCCAAGGAGGAGAATTTTTCTGTTATTTCTTAGCATAGTTTATTCACTACATATTTATTTCAGTAGTTTAGTTGTTGTGTGTTTATTTTTCATGCATATTTAATTTTTGTATGTTTTCTTAGGAAGAAGTATTGTTGAATAAGATTTTCCTTTCTCCTTTTACATACAACTTTAGACACCGCATTGGTTATAATGAAACCATCTTGTCTATGAGTTTATTAAATGACTGGTAATATAATTACCCATCATTTTTGGCATCGTTGCTAGGAGATATGGTGTTATTAGGAGGCTTAGATTTTTCTAAAAGAGTATTCTAGTGATAGTAGAATACCTCTTAGCAAGATTTGTGACAAGAGATTCTTATTCAATATCTTCTTTAGAATTTTTTTTTGTACATTTTTTTATCCCACAATTTTTTTTCCTGAAATTTCATTTATAGAATTTCTTTTTTTGTAATTTATTTTCCTGTAATTTCATTTCCTACAATTTTATTTATGCAAATTTATTTTCTGCAAATAGATGAAATTTTATTTCTACAATTAGATTTAGAAACTTGATTGATATTTCCAAAATAAACCCCTGCCCCTCAATAAAATGGAAAAACCATTTCATATTAGTCCATCAAAAATGTGTTTATGCGATTATTTATTCTATTAAGAAATATTTCTATTATATTCATATTGAGCATTTCAATATGATATTGTAGATTATTGATAAGATTGACTACATCAGCATATGGATGAAAAATTCATAATAGAAATATGTATTGTCATCAAATGAAACCTGTATCTAGTTCCATTTCCTATACACACAAGAATTACAGTGGCTAGTTACCCATGTATTTTGGTGTGATAGAATGGATACAATAGGAATCTGATGATAATTTTTCTTAATCTTTATAAAAATTGTAAAATAATATATTTCTGTAGGGTCTAAATTGATTTGGGTTTCCTATTCAAAAATGTTTCTTGTTTGCATGTATTGTTACTTCTGCAAAGATTAAATACCAGTTCATGCATGCAAGAAATGTAAAAAAAAAACCAACTTTGTGCAGGTTAACAGAGATAAATATTTCTATAAATTATTTGTGTAAACAGATTGGGAGGAAAAATGTAAAAAGAAACGGGGCATTGTAGAGTAGGTCAAAGAAAAAGATTTAGCTCATAAGGATTTTTTATGTGAAAACTAACAAAAATTTCCAAATAAAAACTACACATAGCTCACAAATAAGTAGCTCAAAATATTTATGGGTCTTGTTCTACACAATTTGATATTTCCAGATCATTTTGAATCTCTCATTTTCATTGATAAATGACCAAGATATCACATTTTGACTACACACTACTCAAATAAAATGTTGAAGACTGTTTTGATAGGAGCATTTTTTGATTCAAACTTCTTACACCTCATAAAAAACAACTCAAACGTTTTCTAGGTTTTGTTCTACATGATATGAGCTTTCCATATAATTTTGAATTGTTCATTTTTGTTGAGAAATGTCTAAGATATTGCAATTTGAATGCATGATGCTAAAAAAACATAACATGTTGAAGACTATTTTTTTCTTTAAAAAATAATATTATGATGCATGTAAGTAATCTTCTAATACTCCTCATTTTCAGTACTTGATTCTTTCTATGCTTCCCTCTCTATCTCATATTTTTGTTTAATAGTCATTTTTCTAACTTCTTGAAGCACCAAAAATTCCTCCGATATGTAGTATTCAATGTTAATCCTTCTCATGACTGTAGAAAAATACTGGCTCAACCAATATGTGCTAATTGAAATGCCAACATACCATTTTTCTTTAGGGAACATACCCATAGCCTCTCATATAAACCATTCATTCCCAATAAATGAAGAAGTCCTTGAACCATCTCATTTCCCAAAATAGTTTACCATTGTTTCTTAACTTTTTATTTTTCATGTACACCTGACTCTTCAAAGAAACAATTATAGCCAAAATTTTCTCCTATGCCAAACCATACCTCAGAAAAATGAAGTTTTTTGATATTTTTGTTATCTAACACATTAATATTTTTATTTTATTTGCTCACAATTTGGTGACAACATAAATTTCTAAGCATTTGCTTTGTTCAAAGCAATTTCATCACTTCATGGAGCACTCATCATATGAGGATTCCAAGGGCCAACTGATACTCTGCAAAAGAATACATTTATTTCAATGGATGTATATTGTTCTCAGATAAAAAGGTTACATTTTGAAGGAGAAGTTAAAGATTGGAATTAACTTTCTAAGTTGGTTGGATGCTTCCGAATCTCTGGAAGATTGCTTCTTGATTTTCCATAATGTTGACATTTCTCAAAAGGATAGTGATTAGTTAGAAAACCAGTTTACTAGCTGGCCAATTACTAAAAAAGAAAACAAAAATTACACTTCAAAGTCTTTCTTGGAATCATATGACTGCTTCTCTTATGTCGACTTGGTTGTTGAAATTATTTTCTACTAAAACGTTCTATGTTGCAGAGGCCTTGACTTCATCTCTATTTGTTTTTTCAGCTGTGGATGGAAATCAAGGTTATACAACATGATGCAAGCAAGGATAACTACTAAGTATGGTATGGTAACTTCTATTTTTCTATTCTTGAATATTTTTATTTTTTGTTTTAATTACAAATACATTCACTTCTCAAAAGCTTACAAACTAAAAAGAAAAAAAAGAGAAATTTGTCAAGATCTACATGTACTGATCAAGTCAAGTAACAAAGAAAATGATGTAGATGACGTCTTTCCAGTTTATAACAATTGGGATGTATAAGGTGCTCAATAAAAAAATAGTTTACCTGAGGGCATGCACAAAGCTAAGTGTGGGGGAGACTCACTCTCTTCTAAATATTTTGAAGAATGCATGAGAAAACAAAGAGATAAGTGTGGGGGGGAAATCTCTCTACATTATCTATGAAAAACCTCATGAGAACATGAATAAAAAAGAAGTAAAAAATTTACTTATAAAATCTCAATTTTCCGCTCTTGTGAAAAAAAGAGAAGACAATTTGAAAGATGTAGAAGTATTGACAAAATCAGATTCTACAGGAATATCGTTAGCTTGCATGAGGGCATGCAAGAAGTTAAGTGTGGGGGAAATGATGAGACCAAAATATGTCTCATTATATCACCAAATAACACTCTTATTCTCTCTCTTAAAATAAATCTTTCAAGTGAATTTAGTTGTAGTTTTAATAATGGATAACATATTTAAGGTAGAATATAGTATTTATCTTATCATCTCTTCAGAAATTTATTTGTAATCTAATTTTTGTTATTTCTTCTAAAATTTGAATACAATAGTGTGTAGAAAATAGGTCATAAGAAAATCTACTCCAAGTTCAAATATTGCAGCTACCAAAATTCTTCACATAGCTACTTAAAAGCTCACCTACGGTAATTCTTCACGCATCTACGGAAATGCCCAACTAGTGAAAGTATTTCGGTTTGTTCCAAAATAATGTAAAGGAGCACCGAACTATTCAGCCCACTCTTCACTTCCACCTCATCAACCAAGAATATAGATCCAAACATGTGGAAATCCAAATTCATGCATGCATGTGGTGTTCTAAGAATAATTCAAATTCATAGACTTAGCACTCCTCCATTATCTCTCCATGTTTCAAGGATGAGTAAATAATGGAATAGTATTAGGAATGATGAATAAGTACTCTCCCACTTTGTGTTCCTAGATTAAAGAGATGAGTTGTAGAAATATTCTCCACGATAAGTGGGTTGTTTTAGTAAAAAAAATAGTATTTATTGCTTTGAATAAATCTTCCCAAGAATAGGTAGTTAGTTCTTGGAGTGTGGACCAAGTAAACTAAGAGTAATGTCTATAAATACCTCTTCCATATATTTGGAAAGGGGGGTATATTTTGTAAATGAGTTTTGAATCAATACAAGTGCAATTTTAAAATTTAATTCTAGTTTCTCCAAATCCGAAGGGAAAATAATGGCCAAAATCTGCTCTTCCCCAAGGAGGAGGATTATTCTATTATTTCTTAGCATAGTTTATTCACTACATATTTATTTCAGTAGTTTATTTATTGTGTGTTTCTTTTTCATGCATGTTTAATTTGTGTATGTTTTCTTAGGAAGAAGTATTGTTGAATAAGATTTTTCTTTCTCCTTTTGCTTACATCTTTAGACACCGCCTTGGTTATAATGACACCAACTTTTCTATGAGTTGGTTAAATGTATATTCATAATCAAACATTTCCAGTTATCACATTACATCTATCAAGATCATTACAGACCAAAATTATAGTACAGATTAGAACCATGTAGCAAGATTGAACTTACATCCCTTACAATGCAAAAGAAAAACATATACCCATCCCTTAATACATCATTATTCCTTCATATCTCCTAGCCCAACTATAAATCTCTTCACGTATTTCTACAGAGCTTCGCCTCTCATCTTCTCTCTCTAATATCTATGTTTCTCTACCGATATCTTCTCCTTTTTTTCTTCTATCGGGTTCTTGTATTTATAGCCTTTCTCAACACCTTCAAGCCTTCACAGGAGTTTCAAATCCATTGCCAAGTTTCCAAGGTGGTCCTCTGTGGGAGCATACTTCTCAGGATCAAGCTCTCCACTCTTTGCACTGATGGCCTTCTAGAATCTTCCATCGCAAGTTATATTCCTTCTTAGGCCACCCTGTTGTCAGGCTGGCACCTTATCCAGTCCGCATGCGCAGTCAGGTCATGTTTCTCTCGTGTTCTTTCTGATACGCCAAATATGGCTAAGTTCTAAATCCTTTGCTCTACTTTGCACGTGTGCCACTTGTTCTACTAAAACCCTCCTAGAACCCTGTCTTGCGCGCTTTCTCCTTGTGTTCCCTTCTTTAACCTCGTCCAGCGCACCTATGCGCTTCTCTATACTTATCAAATAAATTAGGGGCCCAACATAGACCATTTGAATTCCATGTAAATCTATTATGAAACTATAATATGTCATAAATAGTTATTTGTATGACATGTTTGAATACCACTACCTTGTCCACCTTATTGTATTGACTACTAGAAGAGACAACAATATGTGCCCCTTTTGAGATGGGGGAAGATGGCATTTATCACTTATCTCAAAGGAAAAATTGTTAGCTTTAAAGAGTATATAATCAAAGCATTGAGGATATAAATCATATATATCACAGAAACTAAACATGTGATGATATATTAAATGTATAACATATGTGATAATTTGAAAACTAGAAGTAGATGTCATCTCATATGTAAGCATGGCAAACAATCCATATAGTGTAACAACTAAGATCATAACAATGAATGGTAAAGTAGAATGTAAGTGCACATATGACTCCAATGAGACTTGGGAAAAAACTTGACGTGATAAAACTACCATTAAGTAAAGATAACTGATAAAATATGAAGACTTGACTATTATTATTAGTAGTTAGTTTTTTGTGTAAAGTATGTATGTGTTAATCAATTTTACAAAAGTAATGTGTCAAAATAAAGATATGTATAAATCAATGTGCTATGAGAAATGTGTCTAGATCAAGATATGTATTAGTTAATGTGTTATGAGAAATGTGTTTCTAAATTAAGATATGTATCAATCATTGTTCTCTAAGAAAGTGTTTCTAGATCAAGATATGTATCAATTAATGTGTTATGAGAAATTTTTTAATTAATATATGTATCATCAATGTGGTAGGATAGTTTCTAGATTAAGACATATTTTAATCAATGTTTCATAATGATGGCATGAGTCTTCCTCTATCGGGTACTCCTCGAGATTTTATTTCCTTATAGTTTGACACAATGGGATAAAACTATTTATGTTTCAATTATTTCATGACTAATCCTTTACGAAAACTACAATATTTCCCTTGAAGGGGATTCATAATTGTTGACGCCTCTTGGGGCTATCCAAACTTACTTCTCACTTCAACTCTATAGTTGATCCTAACCTTTCACCTCTCGCCCCCTCTCATTCTTTGGCTAGCTTCACATCCTTCGGCCCCCTTACGACTATTAGATTAAGTTGGAACTCAACAAACCCAACAACCTCCTTGTTAGAGGACTTCCCTCCTATTTATAGTTGTGTGTCTAACTTTTCTAGCATCTCTCTCCTCTACGTTGGCTTATCTGTTTTTCCCACTCATCCTTCAAATTCAAACTAAGCTCTTTAATGATCTTATTCATGTAATCCTCTTTGAGCCAATCCCCTTATGCCACATAATTTGGTGGTTGGATCCTCCTTTTTGATTGTTCCTTCATTCATTCACCATCAACCACGTGACCCCGCATATCCGTTTTTTCCATCCTTTCCTCTGCCAACTATTACGGCATCCTTATCTCTACAGCCCTCATCTTTCACACATTTATTGCGGCCTCGCCTCATGTTATGTCCTCCTTCAAGATCCTTGTGTGTTTATTTTATTTCTCCTCATGCTTTCCTATTCCAATGCCTCCTTGCACACTTTAGCTTCCAAGAAAATTCTCTCTCTCGTGTCCTTGCACCTCCTCATACCTAGCTACCACCATGCATGACTATTCTTTGCATGCCCCATCTTGCACACCTTGCTTCCCCTTGTTTGCTGTTGACTATGTCTTTATTTCTATGTGTCTCCATATTCCCCTGCCTAAGTCCTTTGTCCTTCTTTCTACCCTACACACCCATTCTCGTATGCCATCCTTGACTTATATGCAATTCTCCCCCGCATGTCTATATACTTTGTGGCTTCAGGCCACTTCTCTTATGTATTTTTTGCTTGTCTCCATGACTATCCTTCACCCTCTTGACATCTCTTTATCTTCAACACATCCGTTTTGTGTTTATTTTCTTTGGCACACTTTCTTGCATGCTATGATCCTTTCAGACCTCTTCTTTCTTTTGGTCCACTCTATTTCATGCACATTCTAGAAACCTCTCATGTGGTTTCTTTGCTTGGTTGAATTTGAGACAACTCCTTTTACCCATCACAATGGTACTCCCATTGTTGCGCACTCTTCCTTGTGTTTTATTTCCTTCTTTGTCTCGTGTGATCTTCTATTTTTACACACATCTCCCTTCTATCTAAGTCTCAGGATGCCTTTGCATCAAAGATCCATGGTAATTTAAAACTTGAGGCCCTCCTCAAGCAGATGTGAGTGATAGAATCACCCTTTGCACAACTTGTCTCGGCTCCTTTATCCAACAATTCATCCTCTCCTTGTGCTTCTTTTGGTGCCTCTTCCAATCCTTGGCCACTTTTTAGTGACTTTGTTGTGTTCTCTCACATCTTCTCAAAAATATCATCTACCCGTGGATTCTCCTTTTCCTTGAAGATCCTCCTTCCCGATCCTTGGTGATCTTTTTCCCACCCTTCTTCTACATATGTCTCGGCTTACTCTATCTCTTCTTCCTCCTTATGGCCTTTCCCACCATTTTATCCTTCATTCTTTTTCATCATTCCGTTGCGAATACCTTCTCTCGCACCTTCTTTCTCTATGCATTTCTTCTCCTTTTTTCCTTTCTTCTTTTGCCCCTTTCTGTGTATTTGGACTCCACACCTCTTCACTGCTCCTTAGTCACTCCTTTACCACACCAGTTGCACAAACATCCATGTGCACATTTTTACCGATGTAACTCCTTTGCACCTTTGCATCCTTCTTGTCTGAGGACTTCTTGAGGGATTATTCTCTCCCTTTCCTTTCAAGCTCTGTTAGACTACACTCCTGTTGACGGCCTTTGTTATCTCTTCCCTCTTGTTGTGGTAATTTTATTACACTGCGTCCTTATTTTCCCTTCTCTTATCTTCCTACACCTTTTTCTTTACACAAGACTTTTGGAGCCTCTCCATAGGATTCCTATTTGAGATATTTGTCGATCTCTTCTCTTCCTTATGCATCTATTTCCATGCGCACTTTGGAAACTATCCTTAGTTGCTCTATATTTATTTCCTTCAAGGCATATTCTTCTGGGTTAGACCATTCTCAGCCTCTCTTGATCCTATCTCCTTCCTCTATCTCCTCCTACAGTATCTCTGAACTCCTTTCGCACTTCCTATGGCTTATGCGCTCCTTTCCTCCTATGTGGATTTGTGCACGTCTCTTATCGAGATCATTCTAGGTCTCCTTACTAGGTATTCCCTTTTTCATGCATACTTTATCAATATTCATGGATTGCTCAGCTTATCCTACAATGGTACTCCCATTGTTGTGTGTATCTTCACCCTCACACTCCTTTACTCCTCTTGGATTTTATTCTTCTGTGCAACCTGTTGTGTCTTCCTTTCTTGTTAGGGTTTCTTCCTCTATGCCTTCTACCGTGCACCCCACTCTTTGTTCCTCCAAGATGTTCTTCCATGCATCTCCTATGCATTCGGTATGCCTCTCCTTTTCCTACACACTTTCTTTCTTCTATTCCTATTCCATTTCCATGGCCTCTACTTGCGGCTCTACGCATACCTCTGTATGCTCATATTCTCCGCTAACCATCTCTCTTTCTTCCTGAGCAACCTCCTCTTACTAGCATGATACTCTCACGTGCATGTTCATTCTGATGTGCCTTCACTTGCACATCTTTTTTTGGTACTCCCACAACCGAACCCTCTTCTCCTGGTGGTGCTCCCACACTAGGATTCTTCTTTTCTATTGCAATGTTTTTCCTATGCAACCTTTGGTTATGCACCTCCATGCATGCCTTCTCCTTCTAGTGATATCTCTCATACCACTCCTTGCACGTTATTTTCTGTTACATGCTCTTGACTCTTTGTCAAGTCCTTCACCTTCTTCATCTCCTCACCACCTCTAATTATAGGAACTTTCTTATTTTATCCTCTCTTTTTCTACATGCTCTAGTCAGGTTTTCGAACCTCTTGGAGTCCTTGATGATCTTCCCAAAATTTCCTTTTTTTTCTCCATGACTACTGCGTGCTAACACATATCCCTTCCTTTGCACCATCTCGCCAATTGTCATGCTTATGTCTTCACATGCGTTCTCTACCCACTTATCAGAGTGGAGAACACAATCTCTCCATTCGATTTGCCTCACATTTAGTGATCATGCTAGATATTATTGCTTCTTCACTTTCCCACAGGAAAGAACCAACTCCAATTCCCCTCTGATGGCATGAATCTGCCTCTACCGGGTACTCCCCTGAGCCTGTTGTTTCCTTGTAGTTCACCATAATGCGATGACAACATATGTCTATGTTTCAGTCTATTTCATGAGTAATCCTTTATGACATCTACAATATTTCCCTCGAAGGGGATTTCACAATTGCTTGGTGCCTCTTAGGGATTAGTTATAATTACTTCTCACTTCAATTCTATGAACGATGGCTCGAGCCTTTCATCTTCTCGGCCCCTCTCACCTCTCTGGCTAACTTCCCAGCAAGGAAAATGTTAAGGGTCCCTTCAAAAAAAATCCTTAGAAAATATTTGGCGAATCTGTGAAAATTATATTTCGCACGAATGACAAATATCTAGACATCATGACATCACTATTAAATGCTACCAGATAGTAGATTTATAATATGATACCGGTCAACAGACTATAGTATATTGTCGGTCAGTAGCATAAAAAATGCTACCGTCTAACAACATTTTTGTACTACCAGACGATAGCATATAGTTATGCTGACGGACGGTAACATAAAAATGTTGTCAGCCAATAGTATTTTTTATGCTACTGACTGACTATATTCAGGTAAATTTTGTGAATTTCTATTTCACAGGATTGGTGAACGGACCCCTAAAATTAACTTTTACCCAGAAAATTTTTATGAACTGGTCCTAACTTTTACCCTAAAAATTCACCAATTTTAAATTTCAAAAACTGGAATATTCATGAATTAACGAATATTCACCACTAAAATTTTCCCTGTTTCACAACATTTAGACCCTTTTACTGCTCTTAGGCTTAGTTAAACTCAATTAAACCCAACAAACTCCTTACTAGAAAAATTCCCTCCTATTTATAGCCACATGCCCAAATTTTCTTACGTCTCTCTCCTCTACGTTGGCTTCTCTATATTTCCTGCCCAGACTTTAAATTCGAACTAGGCTCTTTAATGAGCTTATATGCATAATCCTCTTTTGTCCAGTGCCCTTGTGTCACATTATCTAGTGGTTATATCCCCTATTTTGGTCATTCCATCATTTGGTTTCCATCAACCACATGATCCCGTGGATCCGTTCTATTCCTCTTTTCCTCTGCTAGTTTTTATTTATTATTATCTTTGCATGCTTCATCCTTCATTATTTTATTGCACCCTCACCTTATGCTACAACATCCTCTGAGATCCTCCCATTCTTATTTTATTTCTCCTTGTGACTTCATATTCCAATGCCTCCTTACAAAATTCTTCCCCTTTAGCTTCTGGGAAACTGCTCTCTACACATCCATACACCTCCTCATACCTAGCTGCTATTGTGGATAACTATTCTTTGTGTGCCCCGTCTGAGGTAGTATACTTCTAAAGATAAATAAGATAAACTTCTAAACAATTAAAAATTTAAGAGTAACATGGAAAGTGCAAGTAGGTTGAAATACTAATGATGATGTGATGATAAATGAACTTGAATTACGCCTATAAATAGGGAACATGATTTATGTTTTACAACTCATTGTAATGAATGATATCAGCCATGGGAAATGTAGTTAAGTTAGGAATGCAACTAACATGTTATATCTACATGGATGCAACTAAATTTTAAATTTTATCACTTGATAATGTAACAATGGCTTGGCGTTATCTTGACATGGATTGAATGGTTTCTATCTTCGGACGCATGACCCTATAACCTAGTTAAGTATCCTTCATACCAATGTAAGGTATGATCCTAGAATGAGATACTACTTTTTAATTATTTATGAGAGCTTGGAGTGCTTTAGGAATTTATTTTACAATTATTCTCTTGAACGTATGAGTTGAGATAAATAGGTAAGTTAGAATTGCTTATATATGATTTTGCAAGTAAATTTCTTATTAAATCTGACCTATAGGATATGAATCAACCATAAAGATATCAAATTGAAAAATTAATTGTTACATGGTTGGGGATGAAAACTTCATCCTTGGACCAAATTTTGGATGGTTTGTTTCTAGATGAATGTTCATATTCAAGAAATTTTTGACATTCTACAAAGTTTTAGAAATGATTCTTGGGAAGAATATATTGTTGTGGGCTGATATAATTAGTTTTATGAGTGCTTGAGCAACATGAATAGATAATCAAATCATGGAGAAGAGATAAGGATAGGTCACCTAGGCTTAGAATGTGCATGAAATTCATGATCTAGGGATAAATCCAATTATTTCATTGCAAAATAATAAATTACCAAATTTATGTGTCTACACAAATCCTTAATTAATTCACAATCAAAAACTAAATCATGTAAGATCATTTGATCATCTTTAATTCCAAACATTTATAAATATTAATCAATGACCATGCCTCTTTCACTCCTTAAATGTTACAAGATAGGCCCACAATCAAGAATTCTCTTACTGAAGATGTATTAACTGTGTAAAAAAAGACACTCTAAATGCATCATTTATAGGTTGTGGTAGATATATATCCATCTCTACTAGCTCAAGTCAGATTCTAACAAGCTCTCACTCCACTATATCACACTAAATCACCTCATAGTTATAGGTCACTATTATACACATTGTTGTATCCAACAAGGGTTAAAACTACCCATGTTCCTTTGTGAATATCTCCATCCATCATCTCTTCTTCGTGTCTAAAAAATATTGGGTAAGCCTCTATAAGGAATCCTCAATCATGGATGTCCATAAGTGCAACACTACATGATATACACATACATGTCAAAATACATTAAAAATTTATGATACAAATATAAGGTGTTAATATAATAAAAAAATATAAACATCTATATAATGTAGTCATTAGGACCATTCTCAAATGGTCAAATAATAATTGGGACATCTAGTCTCACACCCACATTTACCTCAAGAGAAGACCCCTATATACCCAAGCCAATTAACAAATAGTGGAGGCCACCAAATCTCTAGCCACCAATGATTATATACATGTATATATGCTACATGATTAGTATCAAGAATGATGACTTCACAATCTCATTCATCATATTATGCATCCACTATCTCTACCGTCATATGGAAATATAAAACCTAGGCCAACAAGCACATGTGTGTTTCCTAGTACATGACATAGGAGAATGTGGCACATTTTGAATTATTTCAATTTTATGTGTCATGTTTTCGTATTAAAATAGATACATGTCCCAAATCCATTTCCTTAGGGAAACATGATGTAGTTGATCCCTACCCTCTAGGCACCCAACATGATCTTGATGCAACTAATAGATCACATCACCTAAAAAACTCTTATGAAATTCTCCTACACTGGGTGGTGCTTCATCCAATGACATGTGGACAAAAATCCATCAAGCTACATAACACTAATATTATGTCTAATCAACTCTAGAAACTATAGGCATCATAACACTATGTGTTTATATGCCTCACCGGTGAAGCAAATTCATAGTACTTAAATCACCCCCATGAAACTCTCTACTGAACTAATACAAATCTTGATATAGGTGTTAATTCAAAGTACGCCCCCATGCAAATTAAGTCATGTTATACTCAATATCTTGAATAATGGGGTACATATTAAAATATATAAAAACTATTATGTTGTCATTCATGTCAAAGACACTGATAATAATGCAAATGTACTTCTACAATGACAAAACATTCAATCAATAAATAAAACAATAGAATCATGCTAACTATTCTAATCAACCCACCCAACACCCATAAAATATTGTTGTTTCATGCTATCATCAACATTGTTATTCATGGTAACGTGTCTGACAAGAATTGATAACCACGAGATCCTCCATGTGGTATCTAGGGAATCAAAAGTGTAAAAATTTATGGATCCCATCTCTCATACAATGACCCTCAAAAAATATATATCATGGATATATGATCCAAGCATCTCAAGACCCCAAACTATTCTTTTTCTATAGCGTTCTATTTATTATATATCAAACCTAATACTTCCATTTTAAGCATTTGGTTACTATGGAAGAAGTCACATGAGTGAATATCCACTTGTAAAAGGGCCACAAAAATAAATAATGAACATTCAAATGATCATAAAAATTAATTAAATTTATGTAAATTAAATTACTCAATAAATATATATCAAATGAAACCTGTATGGACATACTGTCACAATTGGGTGTTATCGTCAAATAATTTCATTGTGAATAAGGGAAAAAAAATTCTACACCTAGACACTTTCATCAAGCAAATGATACCTTCTTCTAGCCTTAATTATAATCCTAACATACTTGTTGGTGAGGGAATTTTTTGGGTGGAAAAATTTGTGAATTCCTTACCAACGCTCTAGGAATCTAAGTCCCTATACTTAACCACTGCAGTTGTCGTATATGCATGCGTGAGAAAATGTGGATTTTTGTGGTGGCCTTTCGGTCGGGGATCCAACAGGAGCACTCCACTGACCCTGTGGCAAAGCTATCAATCTCTTGCTAGGGAAGGCTTTGTCTAAAAGTGGGAAAGGGAGTGAGAAATGAGATAGGGAAACTAATTTTACAGGTAGGAAATCAGATTCCTGCACACATTAGTTAGAAACTTTAACACATGCATTTATGAGAAGAAAACAACCTTGCAATTGGAAACAAGACAAGATAAGATTGCAAACTCAAAGTTTCTGAAATCTCCTCATCAAAGAGGCTAAAAACTCCTGTTGTATATATCTTCCCCCCCAGGTAGATATAGACAAGCAGAAGAATATGGAGATCAAATAAACTCAAAGCCCGATATTTATTGTGTCACCAACAGCCCTGGCGTAGGTAAAAAAGTTTCGACACAAAAAATTGCATGCCAAGGAGCAGGTAGAAGGCGCATGTCAAAGAGTGTCAACATGAACATGGATGCGCCCTGGTGCAGGTAAAAAAGTTTCGACACAAAAAAGTTCGTGCCAAGGCACAGGTAGAAGGCGCGCGTCAAAGAGTTTTGACATGAACATGGATGCACCCTGGCGTAGGTAAAAAAGTGTCAACACGAAATTTTTTGTGCCAAGGCGCAGGTAGAAGGCGCACGTCAAAGAGTGTCGACATGAACATGGATGCGCCCTAGCACAGGTAAAAACGTGTCGACATGAAAATGTTCGCGCCAAGGTGCAGGTAGAAGGCGCATGTCAAAGAGTGTCGACATGAACATGGATGCGCCCTGGCATAGGTAAAAAAGTGTCGACAGGAAAAATTTCATGCCAAGGAGTAGGTAGAAGGCGCACGTCAAAGAGTGTCGACATGAACATGGATGTGCCGTGGCACAGGTAAAAACGTGTCGACACAAAAAAGTTCGCGTCAAGCGCAGGTAGATAGCGCAGCAAAGAGTGGTTGACATGACATGGATGCACCTCTGGTGCACTTAAGATATGATGACACGTATGGATGCGCCAAGCGCACCTTCAGGGAGGCGTCAACATTTTGAGCGCTGACAGGAATCAAACCCTGACCCAGAATTTAGGGCCAGAACTTTTCACAGGGAGCTCAGATTCATGCAGGTTGGAATTTTTTGAAAGCTTACGAGGTCCTATGTCCAAATACAACTAGATATCTTTAATTGGGTGGGAACAGTTCTTAAAAATACAAAATACAGTTTGCCACTTTTGGTTTGCTAGGGTTCTTACCTACCACCATATTAAGATGAATTAAATGCAACCTAGAGTGGTTAGAAAAGTGTCGACACGAAAAAAAAAAGTTCATGCGCAAGGCGCAGGTAGAAGGCGCACGTCAAAGAGTGTCGACATGAACATGGATGCGCCCTGGCGCAGGTAGAAAAGTGTCAACACGAAAAAGTTCACGCCAAGGCGTAGGTAGAAGATGCACGTCAAAGATTGTCGCCATGAACATGGATGCGCCCTGGCTCAAGTAGAAAAGTGTCAACATGAAAAAGTTTGTGCCAAGGCAGAGGTAAAAGGTGCACGTCAAAGAGTGTGGACATGAACATGGATGCACCCTGGCACAAGTAGAAAAGTGTCGACACGAAAAAGTTCGCGCCAAGGCGCAGGTAGAACGCGCACGTCAAAGAGTGTGGACATGAACATGGATGCGCCCTGGCGCAGGTAGAAAAGTGTTGACACGAAAAAGTTCGCGCCAAGGCGCAAGTAGAAGGCGCACACGTCAAAGAGTGTCGACATGAACATGGATGCACCCTGGCGCAGGTAGAAAAGTGTCGACACAAAAAAATTTTCGCCAAGGCACAGGTAGAAGGCGCACGTCAAAGAGTGTCGACATGAACATGGATGTGCCCTGGCGCAGGTAGAAAAGTGTCGACACGAAAAAAAGTGCGCCAAGGCGTGCAGGTAGAAGGCGCACGTCAAAGAGTGTCACATGAACATGGATGCACCCTAGCGCAGGTAGAGAAAAGTGTCGACACAAAAAAAAATTTCACGCCAAGGCACAAGTAGAAGGCACACATCAAAGAGTGTCGGTATGAGCTTGGATGCGCCCTGTCGCAGGTAGAAAAGTGTCGACACGAAAAAATTTGCGCCAGGCGCAGGTAGAAGGCGCACGTCAAAGAGTGTCGACATGAACATGGATGTGCCCCTAGCGCAGGTAGAAAAGTGTCGACAAAAAAAGTTTCGACAAGGCAGGTAAAGAAGGGCACACGTCAAAGAGTGTCGGCGACATGAACATGGATGCGCCCTGGCAGGTAGAAAAGTGTTGACACAAAAAAGTTTGCGCCAAGGCGTAGGTAGAAGGTGCATGTCGAAGAATGTCGACATGAACATGGATGCGGCCTGCCACAGGTAGAAAAGTGTTGACACAAAAAATTTCACGCCAAGGCACAGGTAGAAGGCGCACGTCAAAGAGTGTCGACATGAACATGGATGCGCCCTGGCGCAGGTAGAAAAGTGTCGACACAAAAAAGTTCGCGCCAAGGCGCAGGTAGAAGGCGCACGTCAAAGAGTGTCGACATGAACATGGATGCGCCCTGGCGTAGGTAGAAAAGTGTCGACACGAAAAAGTTTTCACCAAGGCGCAGGTAGAAGGCGCACGTCAAAGAGTGTCGACATGAACATGGATGTGCCCTGGCACAGGTAGAAAAGTGTCGACACGAAAAATTTCGCGCCAAGGCGAAGGTAGAAGGCGCACGTCAAAGAGTGTCGACATGAACATGGATGCGCCCTGGCGCAGGAGAAAAGTGTCGACACGAAAAAGTTCACGCCAAGGCGCAGGTAGAAGGTGCACGTCAAAAAGTGTCGACATGAACATGGATGCACCCTGGCGCAGGTAGAAAAGTGTCGACATGAAAAATTTCGCACCAAGGCGCAAGTAGAAGGCGCACGTCAAAGAGTGTCGACATGAACATGGATGCGCCCTGGCGCAGGTAGAAAAGTGTCGACACGAAAAAGTTCGTGCCAAGGCGCAGGTAGAAGGCGCACGTCAAAGAGTGTCGACATGAACATGGATGCACCCTGGCGCAGGTAGAAAAAAGTGTCGACATGAAAAATTTCACGCCAAGGCGCAGGTAGAAGGCGCACGTCAAAGAGTGTCGACATGAACATGGATGCGCCCTGGCGCAGGTAGAAAAGTGTCGACACGAAAAATTTCACGCCAAGGCGCAGGTAGAAGGCGCACGTCAAAGAGTGTCGACATGAACATGGATGCACCCTTGGCACAGGTAGAAAAGTGTCGACACGAAAAATTTCACGCCAAGGCACAGGTTGAATGTACAAGTCAAAGAGCGTCGACATGAACATGGATGCGCCCTAGTGTAGGTAGAAAAGTGTCGACACGAAAAAGTTCGCCAAGGCGCAGGTAGAAGGCGCACGTCAAAGAGTGTCGACATGAACATGGATGCGCCCTGGCGTAGGTAGAAAAGTGTCGACACGAAAAAATTTCGCCAAGGCGCAGGTAGAAGGTGCACGTCAAAGAGTGTCGGCATGAACATGGATGCACCCTGGCGGCGCAAGTAGAAAAGTGTCGACATGAAAAAGTTCGCGCCAAGGCGCAGGTAGAAGGCGCACGTCAAAGAGTGTCGACATGACAATGGATGCACCGTGTAGCAGGTAGAAAAGTGTCGACATGAAAAAAGTTCACGCCAAGGCGCAGGTTGAAGGCACACGTCAAAGAGTGTCGACATGATGAACATGGATGCCTGGCGCAGGTAGGTAGAAAAGTGTCGACATGAAAAAATTTGCGCCAAGGCGCAGGTAGAAGGCGCACGTCAAAGAGTGTCGACATGAACATGGATGCGCACTGGCACATGTAGAAAAGTGTCGACACAAAAAATTTCATGCCAAGGCGCAGGTAGAAGTTGCACGTCAAAGAGTGTCGACATGAACATGGATGCGCCTTGGTGCATGTAGAAAAGTGTCGACACAAAAGAGTTCGTGCAAAGGCGCAGGTAGAAGGTGCACGTCAAAGAGTGTCGACATGAACATGGATGCGCCCTGGCACTGGCGCAGGTAGAAAAGTGTCGACATGAAAAAGTTCACGCCAAGGCGCAGGTAGAAGGCACGTCAAAGAGTGTCGACATGAACATGGATGCACCCTGGCGCAGGTAGAAAAGTGTGTCGACAAAAAAATTTCGCGCCAAGGCGCAGGTAGAAGGCACGTCAAAGAGTGTCGACATGAACATGGATGCGCCCTGGCAGGCAGGTAGAAAAAAGTGTCGACATGAAAAAGTTCACGCCAAGGTGCAGGTAGAAGGCGCACGTCAAAGAGTGTCGACATGAACATGGATGCCCTGGCCTGGTGAAGGTAGAGGTAGAAAAAGTGTCGACACGAAAAAAGTTCGCGCCAAGGCGCAGGTAGAAGGCGCACGTCAAAGAGTGTCGACATGAACATGGATGCACCCCTGGCATAGGTAGAAAAGTGACACGGAAAAATTTCACGCCAAGGCGAAGGTAGAAGGCGCACGTCAAAGAGTGTCGACATGAACATGGATGCGCCCCCTGGCGCAGGTAGAAAAGTGTCGACACGAAAAAGTTCACGCCAAGGCGCAGGTAGAAGGTGCACGTCAAAGAGTGTCGACATGAACATGGATGCACCCTGGCGCAGGTAGAAAAGTGTCGACACGAAAAATTTCACGCCAAGGCGCAGGTAGAAGGCGCACATCAAAGAGTGTCGACATGAACATGGATGCACCCTGGCATAGGTAGAAAAGTGTCGACACGAAAAAGTTCACGCCAAGGCGCAGGTAGAACATGCACGTCAAAGAGTGTCGACATGAACATGGATGATGCCCTGGCGCAGGTAGAAAAGTGTCAACATGAAAAATTTCGCACCAAGGCGCAGGTAGAAGGCGCACGTCAAAGAGTGTCGACATGAACATGGATGCACCCTGGCGTAGGTAGAAAAGTGTCGACACGAAAAAAGTTCGCGCCAAGGCGCAGGTAGAAGGCGCACGTCAAAGAGTGTCGACATGAACATGGATGCACCCTGGCAGGTAGGTAGAAAAGTGTCGACATGAAAAATTTCGCGCCAAGGCGCAGGTAGAAGGCGCACGTCAAAGAGTGTCGACATGAACATGGATGCGCCCTGGCGCAGGTAAAAAAGTGTCAACACAAAAAAGTTCACGCCAAGGCGCAGGTAGAAGGCGCACGTGAAAGAGTGTTGGCATGAACATGGATGCACCCTGGCGTAGGTAGAAAAAAGTGTGTCGACACGAAAAATTTTGCGCCAAGGTGCAGGTAGAAGGCGCACGTCAAAAGAGTGTCGACATGAACACATGGATGCGCCCTGGCACAGGTAGAAAAAAAGTGTCGACATGAAAAAGTTCGCGCCAAGGCAGGTAGAAGGCGCACGTCAAAGAGTGTCGACATGAACATGGATGCGCCCTGGCGCAGGTAGAAAAGTGTCGACACGTAGTTGACCATTTGAGAATGCGTCTAATGACTAATTATATAGATGTTTATATGTTTTATTATCTTAAAAACCTTTATTTGTATCTCATAAATTTTTAATGTATTGACATGTATGTGTATATCATGTAGTGTGCACTTATGGACATCAGATTGAGGTATTCCTTATGAGAGGCTTTAACCCAAATATTTTTTAGACACGAACGAAGAGATGTGGATGGAGTATTCACAAATGAACATGGTAAGTTTTTAACCCTGTTGGATACAAACAGTGATCTAATAGTGACCTATAAACTATGAGGGATTTAGTGTGATATAGTGGATGTGAGCGTTGTTAGAATCTGACTTGAGATAGTAGAGATGGATATATATTACCACAAACTATAAAATGATGCATTTAGAGTGTTCTGTTTTACACAGTTAATACATCTTCAGTAGAGAAGTCTTGAGTGCGCCTATCTTGTAAACATTAAGGAGTGACAGAGGCATGGTCCATTGATTAATATTTATAAATGTTGGGAATTAAAGAGATCAAATGATATTACATGATTTAGTTTTGATTGTGAATAATTAAGGATTTGTGTAGGACACATAAATTGGAATTTATTATTTTGAATGAAAATTGGATTTATCCCTAGATCATGAATCATGCACATTCGAAGCCTAGGACCTAGCCTTATCTCTTCGCAATGATTTGATTATCTATTCATGTTGCGCAAGCACTCATAAAAACTAATTATTCAGCCCACAACAAATATTATTCCCAAGAATTCATTTCTAAAAACTTGTTAGATGTCAAAAAAAAAAATTTCTTGAATATGAACATCATCTAGAAACAAACCATCCAAAATTTGGCAGGATTGAAGTATTCATAACAACCAGGTAACAATTAATTCAAGTTGAATCTTGAGGTTGATTCATATTCTATAGGTCAGATTAATAAGAAATTATTGCAAAATCAAATAAGCAATTCTAACGTACCTATTTATCTCAACTCATACGTTCAAGAGAAGAATTGTAAATAAATCCTAAGCACTACAAGTCTCATAAATAATTAAAAGAGATATCTCAGTCTAGGATCATCCTTACATGGTATGAAGGGATACTGAACTAGGTTATAGGTCATGCGTCCGAAGATAGAAACCTCAATCAATGTTCAAAGATAACGCCAAGCAATTGTTATCTTATCAAGTGATAAAATTAAAATTAGTTGCATACATGTAGATATAACACGTTAGTTGGCCATTCCTAACTTACACATTCCATGCTGATATCATTCATTACCAAGAGTTGTAAAAACATATAATGTGTCCATATTATTAGGTTATTCAAGTCTCATTTATTCATCAAATTCATCATAGTATTTCACCTACTTGCACTTCCAATTTAATTCTTAAATTTTTAATTGGTTTAGTTAGAAGGTTAGTATTATTATTTTAGAAGTATACTACCTCAGACGGGGGCACACAAAAGAATTAGTATCCACAATGCGCTAGGTATGCGGAGGTGTATGGATTGTGTAGGAGGTGCAGGTGTCGTCGCTGCTTGGTTTGTGTTTCCCGTCTCGTTGGTAGGGGAGTTTTTTTTTTAGTTTTTTTCGTTTTTTTCAGTCAGCAGTTTTTTTTTTTTTTTTTTTTTTGAGTGTTCACCAAAGCTAAAGGGGAAGAATTTGTAAGGAGGCAGTGGAAATATGACGTCACAAGGAGAAATAAAATAAGAATGGGAGGATTCAGAGGATGTGGTAGATAAGGTGAGGGGTGCAATAAAAGAATGAAGGATGACGCATGCAAGATAATAATAAATAAAAATAGCAGAGGAAAAGAGGAATAGAACGATCCGGGATCATGTGGTTGATGGAAAACCAATGATGGGGCTGACCAACTAGGGGATATAACCACTAGATAATGTGACACAAGGGCACTGGAAAAGAGGATTAGGCATATAAGATCATTAAAGAGCCTAGTCGAATTAAAGTCTGGGCCGAAATATAGAGAAGCCAACGTAGAGGAGAGAGACGTAAGAAACAAAAAAATTTGGGCCATGTGCCTATTAAATAGAGGGAATTTTTCTAGTAAGGAGTTTGTTGGAGTTTAATTGAGTTAACTAAGCCTAAGAGCAGTTAAAAGGGTCTAAATGTTGTGTAAACAGGGAAATTTTAGTGTGAATATTCGTTAATTCATGGAATATTCCAGTTTTTGAAATTTAAAATGGTGGAATTTTTAGGGTAAAATTGGACAAGTTCATAAAATTTTCTGGGATAAAAGCTTTTTAGGGGTCCGTTCACCAATCCTGTGAAAGAGACTTCACCAAAAAAAATTTACCTGAATATGTCAGTCAGGAGCATACAATCAAAAAAAAAAAAAAAAAAAAAAAAAATATATTTTATGCTATGGACTGACTATATTCAGGTAAATTTTGTGAATTTCTATTTCACAGGATTGGTGAACGGACCCCTAAAATTAACTTTTACCCAGAAAATTTTTTACGAACTGGTCCTAACTTTTACCCTAAAAATTAACCAATTTTAAATTTCAAAAACTGGAATATTCATGAATTAACAAATATTCACGACTAAAATTTTCCCTGTTTTACAACATTTATACCCTTTTACTTCTCTTAGGCTTAGTTAAACTCAATTAAACCCAACAAACTCCTTACTAGAAATACTCCCTCCTATTTATAGCCACATGCCCAAATTTTGTTACGTCTCTCTCCTCTACGTTGGTTTCTCTATATTTCCTGCCCAGACTTTAAATTCGAACTAGGCTCTTTAATGAGCTTATATGCATAATCCTTCTTTTGTCCAGTGCCCCTTGTGCCACATTATCTAGTGGTTATATCCCCTATTTTGGTCATTCCATCATTTGGTTTCCATCAACCACATGATCCCATGGATCTGTTCTATTCCCTCTTTTCCTCTGCTAGTTTTTATTTATTATTATCTTTGCATGCTTCATCCTTCATTATTTTATTGCACCCTCACCTTATGCTACAACATCCTCTGAGATCCTCCCATTCTTATTTTATATCTCCTTGTGACTTCATATTTCAATGCCTCCTTACAAAATTCTTCCCCTTTAGCTTCTGGGAAACTACTCTCTACGCATACGTACACCTCCTCATACCTAGTTGCCATTGTGGATATCTATTCTTTGTGTGCCTCGTCTGAGGTAGTATACTTGTAAAGATAAATAAGATAAACTTCTAAACAAATAAAAATTTAAGAGTAACATGGAAAGTTCAAGTAGGTTGAAATACTAATGATGATGTGATGATAAATGAACTTGAATTACGCCTATAAATAAGGAACATTGATTTATGTTTTATAAGTCATTGTAATGAATGATATCAGCCATGGGAAATGTAGTCAAGTTAGGAATGCAACTAACATGTTATATCTACATGGATGCAACTAAATTTTAAATTTTATCACTTGATAATGTAACAATGGCTTGGCGTTATCTTGACATGGATTGAATGGTTTCTATCTTCGGACGCATGACCCTATAACCTAGTTAAGTATCCTTCATACCAATGTAAGGTATGATCCTAGAATGAGACACTACTTTTTAATTATTTATGAGAGCTTGGAGTGCTTTAGGAATTTATTTTACAATTATTCTCTTGAATGTATGAGTTGAGATAAATAGGTGAAGTTAGAATTGCTTATATATATGATTTTGTAAGTAAATTTCTTATTAAATCTGACCTATTAGGATATGAATCAACCATAAAGATATCAAATTGAAAAATTAATTGTTACATGGTTGGGGATGAAAACTTCATCCTTGGACCAAATTTTGGATGGTTTGTTTCTAGATGAATGTTCATATTCAAGAAATTTTTGACATTCTACAAAGTTTTAGAAATGATTCTTGGGAAGAATATATTGTTGTGGGCTGATATAATTAGTTTTATGAGTGCTTGAGCAACATGAATAGATAATAAAATCACGGAGGAGAGATAAGGATAGGTCACCTAGGCTTAGAATGTGCATGAAATTCATGATCTAGGGATAAATCCAATTATTTCATTGTAAAATAATAATTTACCAAATTTATGTGTCTACACAAATCCTTAATTAATTCACAATCAAAAACTAAATCATGTAAGATCATTTGATCATCTTTAATTCTAAACATTTATAAATATTAATCAATGACCATGCCTCTTTCACTCCTTGAATGTTACAAGATAGGCCCACAATCAAGAATTCTCTTACTGAAGATGTATTAACTGTGTAAAAAAAGACACTCCAAATGCATCATTTATAGGTTGTGGTAGATATATATCCATCTCTACTAGCTCAAGTCAGATTCTAACAAGCTCTCACTCCACTATATCACACTAAATCACCTCATAGTTATAGGTCACTATTATACACATTGTTGTATCCAACAAGGGTTAAAACTACCCATGTTCCTTTGTGAATATCTCCATCCATCATCTCTTCTTCGTGTCTAAAAAATATTAGGTAAGCCTCTATAAGGAATCCTCAATCATGGATGTCCATAAGTGCAAACACTACATGATATACACATACATGTCAAAATACATTAAAAATTTATGATACAAATATAAGGTGTTAATATAATAAAAAAATATAAACATCTATATAATGTAGTCATTAGGACCATTCTCAAATGGTTAAATAATAATTGGGGACATCTAGTCTCACACCCACATTTACCTCAAGAGAAGACCCCTATATACCCAAGCCAATTAACAAATAGTGGAGGCCACCAAATCTCTAGCCACCAATGATTATATACATGTATATATGCTACATGATTAGTATCAAGAATGATGACTTCACAATCTTCATTCATCATATTATGCATCCACTATCTCTACCGTCATATGGAAATATAAAACCTAGGCCAACAAGCACATGTGTGTTTCCTAGTACATGACATAGGAGAATGTGGCACATTTTGAATTATTTCAATTTTATGTGTCATGTTTTCATATTAAAATAGATACATGTCCCAAATCCATTTCCTTAGGGAAACATGATGTAGTTGATCCCTACCCTCTAGGCACCCAACATGATCTTGATGCAACTAATAGATCACATCACCTAAAAAACTCTTATGAAATTCTCCTACACTGGGTGGTGCTTCATCCAATGACATGTGGCACAAAAATCCATCAAGCTACATAACACTAATATTATGTCTAATCAACTCTAGAAACTATAGGCATCATAAACACTATGTGTTTATATGCTCACCGGTGAAGCAAATTCATAGTACTTAAATCACCCCCATGAAACTCTCTACTGAACTAATACAAATCTTGATATAGGTGTTAATTCAAAGTACGCCCCCATGCAAATTAAGTCATGTTATACTCAATATCTTGAATAATGGGGTACATATTAAAATATATAAAAACTATTATGTTGTCATTCATGTCAAAGACACTGATAATAATGCAAATGTACTTCTACAATGACAAAACATTCAATCAATAAATAAAACAATAGAATCATGCTAACTATTCTAATCAACCCACCCAACACCCATAAAATATTGTTGTTTCATGCTATCATCAACATTGTTATTCATGGTAACGTGTCTGACAAGAATTGATAACCACGAGATCCTCCATGTGGTATCTAGGGAATCAAAAGTGTAAAAATTTATGGATCCCATCTCTCATACAATGACCTCAAAAAATATATATCATGGATATATGATCCAAGCATCTCAAGACCCCAAACTATTCTTTTTCTATAGCGTTCTATTTATTATATATCAAACCTAATACTTCCATTTTAAGCATTTGGTTACTATGGAAGAAGTCACATGAGTGAATATCCACTTGTAAAAGGGCCACAAAAATAAATAATGAACATTCAAATGATCATAAAAAATTAATTAAATTTATGTAAATTAAATTACTCAATAAATATATATCAAATGAAACCTGTATGGACATACTGTCACAATTGGGTGTTATCGTCAAATAATTTCATTGTGAATAAGGAAAAAAAATTCTACACCTAGACACTTTCATCAAGCAAATGATACCTTCTTCTAGCCTTAATTATAATCCTAACATACTTGTTGGTGAGGGAATTTTTTGGGTGGAAAAATTTGTGAATTCCTTACCAACGCTCTAGGAATCTAAGTCCCTATACTTAACCACTGCAGTTGTCGTATATGCATGCGTGAGAAAATGTGGATTTTTGTGGTGGCCTTTCGGTCGGGGATCCAACAGGAGCACTCCACTGACCCTGTGGCAAAGCTAGCAATATCTTGCTAGGGAAGGCTTTGTCTAAAAGTGGGAAAGGAAGTGAGAAATGAGATAGGGAAACTAATTTTACAGGTAGGAAATCAGATTCCTGCACACATTAGTTAGAAACTTTAACACATGCATTTATGAGAAGAAAACAACCTTGCAATTGGAAACAAGACAAGATAAGATTGCAAACTCAAAGTTTCTGAAATCTCCTCATCAAAGAGGCTAAAAACTCCTGTTGTATATATCTTCCCCCCCAGGTAGATATAGACAAGCAGAAGAATATGGAGATCAAATAAACTCAAAGCCCGATATTTATTGTGTCACCAACAGCCCTGGCGTAGGTAAAAAAGTGTTGACACAAAAAATTTCATGCCAAGGAGCAGGTAGAAGGCGCATGTCAAAGAGTGTCAACATGAACATGGATGCGCCCTGGTGCAGGTAAAAAAGTTTCGACACAAAAAAGTTCGTGCCAAGGCACAGGTAGAAGGCGCGCGTCAAAGAGTTTTGACATGAACATGGATGCACCCTGGCGTAGGTAAAAAAGTGTCAACACGAAAATTTTTGTGCCAAGGCGTAGGTAGAAGGCGCACGTCAAAGAGTGTCGACATGAACATGGATGCACCCTAGCACAGGTAAAAAATTGTCGACACGAAAATGTTCACGCCAAGGTGCAGGTAGAAGGCGCACGTCAAAGAGTGTCGACATGAACATGGATGCGCCCTGGCATAGGTAAAAAAGTGTCGACAGGAAAAATTTCATGCCAAGGAGTAGGTAGAAGGCGCACGTCAAAGAGTGTCGACATGAACATGGATGCGCCGTGGCACAGGTAAAAACGTGTCGACATGAAAAAGTTCGCGTCAAGGCGCAGGTAGTAGGCGCACGTCAAAGAGTGTTGACATGAACATGGATGCACCTCTGGTGCACTTAAGAGTATGATGACACGTAAATGGATGCGCCAAGGCGCACCTTCAGGAGGCGCAACATTTTGAGCGCTGACAGGAAGCAAACCCTGACCCAGATATTTAGGGCCATAACTTTTCACAGGGAGCTCAGATTCATGCAAGGTTGGAATTTTTGGAAAGCTTACGAGGTCCTATGTCCAAATACAACTATATATCTTTAATTGGGTGGGAACAAGTTCTTAAAAATACAAAATACAGTTTGCCACTTTTTGGGTTTGCTAGGGTTCTTACCTACCACCATAATTAGATGAATTAAATGCAACCTAGAGGTGGTTGGGGTAGATTTGGAATTCCTCTCTATTTTCTCTCTCATTCTTCTTATAAATTGTAAGGAGGGGCTTCTTTCTAAAGGTTGGACATTCTTGTTTTTCCCCTCCCTTCTTCTCTTTGGCAGGTGAATTTTTGGAGTTCAAACCTCCCATCTAAAACTGTAATGCAACTTTTCCTCTTGGCATTTTATAGTGTATTGTATCAATCTTTGGAGAAAATAATGCATGTCTGTGGATTTCTCAACCCTCTCTGTGTTCATTTGCATCCTCCTGATCTTTCACTGCAAATTTTGTTATATGTGCATTATCTTGCATTGCATTTTAATGGTTTGTGTTTATTTAATGGTTTAGTGCATTTCAAAGCTTCTTAGGAAGGATCAATTTTGTCCGCAGGTTTGTTCCAAAATTTGCAGCTCTCGTAAAGCCAATAATGCTGATGTTGAAAAAGAGCATGGCATTTAAGTGGAAATTTGAAGGTAAGGCAAGTTTTGAGGCAATAAAAGAGGCTATATCTCAAGCTCTGACTCTCATCAATCCAGACTTCTCTAAGGACTTCATGTTATATACCTTTGGTGGTGGAGACATAATTTCTATAATCCTGGTACAACAAAACAAAGAAGGGTTAGAACAACCAGTTGCTTTCTTCATTCAAGGCTTGGAGGAATACAAAACAAGGTACTCTTTCATTGAAAAGCATGTCCTTGCAGTGATCAGGAGCTTAAAGAAATTCAAGCACCTAGTCTCAAACAACAAGATCCAATTATTGGTCTCTCATGCGGGAGTCAAGGACTTCCTTCTAAACAAGGATCTGAATGAGAAACGTGTAGGATGGATAACCCGTGTCATGGAATATGACATCGAGATCAAGGTCACAAAACTAGTACATGGAAAAGGACTATGTGAATAGCTAGCTTTGAGTTGGCAAGTTGAAGCAGGTGATGAAAAAGTGGTTGTCTTGGTACTACAAGATGGTCAAGAACAGGAAAATGATGATGTGCCCACTCCTTGTTGGACTCAGAATATGATACACTTCCTACAGGCAGGCCTATGCCCTCCAGAATTGAGAAAAGCAAAAAGGAGATACTTCATATTACAAGCCATTCCATATGTGCTTGTTGATGGTGTTTTGTTTAAAAAAGACATCAATGGAGTTCTATTGAGGTGCATTGGGACAGGTCAAATTGAGAGGGTGTTACAAGATTTTCATGATGGAGATTTTGGAGGACATTTTTCCCCACGAGTAACAGCTCTCAAGATAATGAAGGCAGGGTATTATTGGCCGACAGTGTTCAGTGACTGTTATACATGGATAATAAAGTGCAAGAAATGTGCACTCTTCACAGGCAAAGAAAGACTATTAACGCTTCCATTGCACCCAATTTTTTTTGACCGACCATTTATGCAATGGGTATTGGACTTCATCGGGGTCATCAATCCAAACTCAAGCCAAGGCCACAAGTGGATTCTCACGGCAACAGACTATTTCACCAAGTGGACCGAAGCAGTAGCGCTCAAAGAAGAAAATGAGTCTAACATACTAGACTTTTATCAAGGAATAGTGACCAGGTTCGGTGTGCCGGCCACTATCATATCAGACAATGCATTGGCATTCATAGGTTCCAAGATTACAGAATGGGCTGTCAAGAATGGAATCTATTTGAGAACCTCTTCAAATTATTACCCGCAGGGTAGTGGACAGGCAGAGTCCACGAACAAGAATTTACTAAGGATCATCAGAAGGACTCTGGATGAAAACCAAAGGACATGGCATACCAAGCTAAAATCAGCATTGTGGGATGACAGAATAATGCCAAAGAGGTCTACTAGTAATTCTCCCTACAAGTTGGTCTATAGGAAAGAGGCAGTATTGCCTATATCATTAGAATTGCTAGCATTGGAGCTCATGAAGTAGTTGGAGTTGTCTAAGTTTGAACCAATGGAGGCTAGGTATGCAGAGTTGATGGAATTGGAAGAAATAAGAGAACATGCAATTCAGACGATTGAGAAGGATCAGGCCTTAATAAAAAGATGGTTTGATAAGAAGGCAAGAGCAAAGACCTTCCAGGAAGGGGATCTAGTTCTGAAATGGGATGCAGATCGGGAAAAACCAGGAATGCATTCCAATTTTGATGCCATTTGGAGTGGCCCCTACATGGTCACGAGATGTAAAAGTAGTAATGCCTTCCAATTGTCTGCATTGGATGGAGAGGAACTTCCGATTCCGGTTAACGGAATCTATCTTAAACATTGCTGCTAAAAGGAAAAGGTTTACTCTTGTAAATATTAGCCTAGATTTCAATTCCTCTAACTGCGTATGCACATTGTCTTGTTGTAGTTAGGTTTCAATTTCCCTAAGTGCTTTGGCACAGGTCTTGTTGCTCTCAGGTTGTTTTCTACGGTCTCGCGTGCTCTCAGAGAAGAAGTTGCGGTATCAGGCTCGGGATCAAATATCAGGTTGGTTTCAGGTTATTGCTTATGAATCCATGCCCAATGGATTGCTAAAAGGCCACTGATCTTCTACCTAGCAGGCAGGTGATCCCGTTGAGTCACCAAATTGTTGTATATATCTTCCCCCCCGGGTAGATATAGACAAGCAGAAGAATATGGAGATCAAATAAACTCAGAGCCCAATATTTATTGCATCACCAACAGCCCTGATGCAGGTAAAAAAGTGTCGACAGGAAAAAGTTCACGCCAAGGCGCAAGTAGAAGGCGCATGTCAAAGAGTGTCGACATGAACATGGATGCGCCCTGGCGCAGGTAAAAAAGTGTCGACACGAAAAATTTCACGCCAAGGCGCAGGTAGAAGGCGCATGTCAAAGAGTGTCGATATGAACATGGATGCACCTCTGGTGCACTTAAGAGTATGATGACACACAAATGGATGCGCCAAGGTGCACCTTCAGGAGGTGCAACATTTTGAGCGCTGACAGGAAGCAAACCCTAACCCAGATATTCAGATGGCCATAACTTTTCACAGGGAGCTCGGATTCACACAAGGTTGGACTTTTTGGAAAGCTTACGAGGTCCTCTATCCAACTATGACTAGATATCTTTAATTGGGTGGGAACAAGTTCTTAAAAATACAAAATATAGTTTGCCACTTTTTGGGTTTGCTAGCGTTCTCACCTACCACCATAATGAGATGAATTCAATGCAACCTAGAGGTGGTTAGGGTAGATTTGGAATTCCTCTCTATTTTCTCTCCCATTCTTCTTATAAATTGTAAGGAGGGGATTCTTTCTAAAGGTTGGACATTCTTGTTTTCCCCCTCCCTTCTTCTCTTTGGCAGGTGAATTTGTGGAGTTCAAACCTCCCATCTAAAACTGTAATGCAACTTTTCCTCTTGGCATTTTATAGTGTATTGTATCAATCTTTGGAGAAAATAATGAATGTTTGTGGATGATTCTCAACCCTCTCTATGTTCATTTTCCTCCTCCTAATCTTTCACTGCAAATTTCTTTATCTGTGCATGATCTTGCATTGCATTTTAATGGTTTGTGTTTATTGGCAAGACAGGTGTTCTTCATTCCTCGGTGCATAACCTTTGTTAGTTTAGGTTTATTTTTATGCATCTTCTTACCATGTATCCTTGGAAAGTTAGATTAGGTTTTTGAGTAAACCCTATACAATTTTACATGTGCATCTGAACAGAGGAATAGGAACTGGCCTTCATCTGGAGAGCTTTTCCAATTTCGCAAGGTCCCACACTTGGGAAAAGCTTCATGTTATTCAATCGCACTGAGATTCTCAACCCATCGAGTTACATACATTCAGGGGTGTTGTGATACGCCATCAACAACTCCTTCTTCTTCTATTGATGCTTGAACAGAAGTTGTACATAATGTGGGAATGGAAGAAATTTGAGAATGGAGGAAATTAGAAGAAAAATGGCTATTTACTTTGCTTTCTCTAGGTACAATACACTCTCGAGTCTACAAGATCAATCGCCAACCTTGTACAATGGCGTGAAGAAGCCATTAAATATCTTGCAAGAAACGGTTACAAATTCTTCTTTGTTAGCAAGAAATGGTTGACAATCTTTTCATTCATTTGCGTCCACTCAAATTCTTGATTCACGAAGAAACTCCGATGGTGGAAAAAACTAGACTTTTCATAATGCAATCATTACACTTGTTTTGTAACTTTGAATTTGAACCATTCATCTTTCCTTTGAAACTTTAAACTAGAGACTTCCATGTGGGAGAAATTCACTGGAGTGGACATGGAGGATGCCTTTTGCATTTTGTGACTTTATAGAGATTTGGCATTTTTTACATTTTTTATCCGCCCTTCCACTTTTGATATAAGCCTGACACATGGCTTCACTTGAGTGGAGACAGAGTCATGGGGGTCACTTTTATAATTTTGCCTTTTTTCAATGCGGGCTCAAATACACAAATTGCTCCACCACCCTGCCTCCCCACTTTAACCTTCGATGTGGGCTTAATATTTGACTTTTTCCATAGCATGATCAAGGTTGTGGGTCACTTTATGACTTTTAGCCCTTTTTACCAAAAAAGGCTCAAAACCGCAAAGTTCTCCACCGACCCACTTCCCCGCTTTGACTTTCCAACGACGGGCTCAAGATTTGACTTTTTCCTTTGTGTTTGGCAAGTCTATGGGTCACTTTTTAACTTTAAGCCCCTTTAATGAAAAAGGCTCAAATTCTCAAATCTCCCCACGATCTGCCTCCCCTCTTTGACCAATCTCTTTGATGCGGGCTCCAAAGAGGATTTGACTTTTTCCCTCATAGCATGATCCTTTAAGGGGGGTTGCGGGTCACTTTATGACTTTTATCCTTTTTTACATAAAGGCTCAAAAACAAAAATTCTCCACCGGCCTATCTCCAATTAGATATGTCCATGTACCTGTGGATAATGGGGCCAAAATTTGATGGGGAAGAAAAACACCCATCATTCACGACTGTGGAAAAAATGTAGAGAAGAAGAAAACTCCACCATTTCACGCCATGATTTTCAAATTTCTTTTGTGAACCAAGGGATTGAAAACAATACAAGATTCGATGATCCATGTGAAATATTGAAAATTTCATTCAAATGAGGAGAAACAATAAAATTTCACGCGTCTAGACTAGAAAATTTATTAAAAACGTGTATAACTGGAGAGTTTAAACAACTTCAAAGCATGAATTTCTCTATCTTTTTAGGATTCTAAACTTGAACACTTTTGGAGGGTGTGAGATTAAATTTTTTTAATTTGAATTAGAAAATGAGAGGGGGATTTTGAGGGTGACAACAGTTGGCTCTAGCTTGGGGACATGACATGGACTGAGCATAGTGAAGACATGACATGGGAATCGACCCTGTAATTCGTTGACCAGTGCCTTATCCATTGGGCCTTACATATTCATGTATCAACTTTGAGAAAGAAATATTAGAAGAAGGAAACACACAAGCACACAACGGGAAGGAAACACATGACACGCAACATAAGGGGAAACAAAAGCACGCAATGGAAAGGGAAACACGCTTATGGTACAAGGTGGGGGAACAACCCGCTTTCACTGATGATACAATTTCAAGTATTTCCCCTACGAGGAAATTCATGTGGTGTTCCATCCAATTATGAGATAAGAAAAGTGTTCTCGCCGCAAGCTTCATGAATCTGGAATGGGCCAAGCCATAATGAATCAAACTTTCCATGGCTGCCTTTTGGTTCTCTTCTCTTATCCCATAGCAGGATGAAGTCTCCAACTTTGAATTCTCTTTCCTTGGCCTTCTTATCAAAAATATTCTTTACTTTCAATTGGTGCTCCTTAATGCGATCCACCACTTGGAGTCTATTTTCTTCTAGCTTCTCAAGAAAGAGGATCCTCTTGTCAATGGAATCCTTGTACTGACCATCTTCTATTTCCTGTAGCAGCTTGAGAGCTGGCATCTCGATCGTGAGAGGAATTTATGCTTCAAATCCATACAGTAGTTGGAATGGTGACATACCTATTGCCTTCTTGGGAGTGATCCTATCTACCCATAATGCATCATACAACCTTTTGTGCCAATTCCTTTGATTCTCATTTACAAGCTTACGGACAATGGTCACAATGTTCTTGTTGCTTGATTCATCCTGTTTGTTTCCTTGTGGATAGTAGTCAGAAGAATGAGATAGGGAGATTCCGTAGCTATAACAAAACTTGGTCATCTCTCTTGAAGAGAAATAGGTAGCATTATCTGTGACAATCTTCTATGGCACTCCAAAATGGACTATGATATTCTCCTTGATGAAGTTGGATACTGTTTCAGTGTTGGCTTGTTTGGTTGGAATGGCTTCCACCCATTTGGTGAAGTAGTCTATTTTTGTGAGTACATAGGTGTGCCCTGCACTTGAGTGAGGGTTTAGAACACCAATGAATTCCAGCCCCCATTGTTGAAATGGTTCTTCAATAACCACATGCCTGAGTGGTAATGCAGCAAGTTGTGGTCTTCCAATGAACTGTTGGCATGCTTTGCATTTAGAAACCCAATCTTGAGTGTCTGCAAAGATGGTGGGCCAATAATACCTTCCTCATAGGATCTTGTGTGCAGTGACCATTGCTGAAAAATTTCCACCACATGCTTGGTCATGGTATGCTTTAAGCAAATTTTCTTGTTGCTCTTTATCTACGCACCTGAGGAAACAACCATCCAGGCCTCTTTTGTAAAGCACATGATTCCAGATTACAAATTTAGTTGCCTTCAGCTTGAGTGTTCTCATTTTCTTGTAATCAAGATGGGGAGGGAATTATCCATAAGTTAGGTAATAGGTAATATCAACATACCACTCATCAGTAGTGGTGACAAAGAGAACCTATGGGTTGTCTTCTGAACAAGTTGAGCAAGCACAGTTTTCTTCACCATGTTGAACTTTGAGTGTTTCATCTTCAGCAATCAACTTGCACAAGCCATTTCCCCTTACCAGATTGGAGGGTTGAATCTCCAATTCATATTCTTGAGTCTTTGCAATCCAATTTCCTCTTTTAGCTCCGAGATCCTGTTGTGTCAAGATGGACTTGATTGCATAACCGGGGACCATCACCACCGTATGGGAATTGAGGATGTAAAACCTGAAGTTTTTTACATAGCCTTGACCACTGCATAGGCATGCTTCTCCAATTGGTTGTATTTTAGCTCATGATTTTTCAAAGGACAACTCATGAAAGCAATAGGTGCTTCCACGCCTTCATCATTTTTTTGAACGAGAATCGATAGAGAGTGTATGTTCTGATGCATAACAATACATGATGAATTCTTTGTTAAAATATGGAGATACAAGAGTCGGAGCCTTGGCAATGGATTTATTGATCTCTTCGAATGTTTCCTTCCCTTCATTGTTCCATTTGAATTTTTCTTGTGGTTTCATCATGGAAGTGATGTGCTTTGTCAACTCAGCAAACTCAGGCACAAAACGACGAAGAAATTTACCTTTCTGAAGAATGAATGAACTCCTTTCTTGCTTGTGGGCAGGAATAATGCTTGAATGGATCTAATCCTCTCAAGATCAATGTGTGCTCCATGTTTGTTCACAATGTGCCCCAATAACTTGCCTTCTGTGACTCCAAAAATGCACTTTTTGGATTTAGTGATATGCCATGTTTCCTACACCTTGCAAGTACCTGTTCCAAGTGATAGATATGATCTCCCCTCTTCTTTGAAAATATTGTGAGATCATCAAGATATATGACAATGCAATGCTTCATATCTTTGAAGGACAAATCCATCACCCTTTGGAATGTAGCTCTTGCATTGATTAGGCCAAAAGGCATTCTGTTGTAGGTAAAAGTGCCCCAAGGTGTTGTAAAGGTTGTCTTGGTGTGGTCCTCCTCTGCCACTTTGATTTGATTATATCCTAATAATCCATCAAGTAATGAAAGAATTTCAGATCTAGTGACTGCTTACAGGATATGGTCGATGATAGGAAGAGGATAATTGTCCTTTAGTGATGCCTGGTTCAGGTTGTGAAAATCTACACATATCCTTATTTCACCATTCTTCTTCCACACTGGCACAATGTTAGCCACCCACATTGAATGGTGGATGGGAAAGATGATCCTTGCATTAAGCATCTTTGTTACCTCCTCCTTGATGGTATCAGCAATATTTGGGTTGTACGGCCTTTGTTTCTACCTGAAGGGCTTAACACCCTACTTCAAAGGAATTGAGTGATGCATTTCCTTTGGCTAGAAGGATTTGAGTTCATCATAAGAGTAGGCCAAGACATCTGAGTATTTCTTGAGTAATGAAACAAACCTTCTTTTTTCTTCAGGCGAGCAACATTTTCCAACATTGACCATCCTTGGCTCCTCTGGGGTACCAATGTTTTCTTTATCAAAATCAGTTGGGCACCAAGAAGATTGCTTTTCTTTCTCTTGAATGAATATGTCATGTTTGTCAAAGAGGTCTTCTAAAGAGACTAGGCCTTTAGGAATTTTGTTCCCTTTCAATTTGATTACTCCCTCATCATCAATCCCTTCAATTCCTTCTTTCTCTTCTTTGGGGACTTGCTTCTCGGTGTGGATTTTCACCTCCTTCAAAGAAGAGATTATTGAAATTATCCCTTTGCTCTAAAAAGGCTAGAATTTGGTTATCATCATTGAAGACTTGCCAATGATTTGCATTATTTGGTACACTAGGCCTGAATACCATTTCAATGGTCACTTTGTCTTTACCAAAAGAAGGATGAGGTGTCACTAGGGAAGCTGACACTGCAAGAGAATCAACCTTTTCATTTTGTTCCCTTGGAATAGCTTAAATGGAAAAATGCATCAAAATATTCAATGCCATCCCACACTTTGTTTCTATAATGACAGAGTCTTGGATTCTTCACCTGATATTGTTGGAGGACCTTGCTTTACTACAACCTCTGCATCACCTCGGCATCTCAATTTCTTGATTCCCATGTCCTCTGCTGCACTCATGCCTAAGAGTAGTGCTTCATACTCTGTAGTGTTATTTGTATTATCAAATTACAGCTTGTAGGCAAATGGGTACAACTCATTGGAAGGAGAGTACAATACTACACCAGCTCCTGAGCCCACACTGGAATGACTACCATCAAATTCCACTGTCCAAATTTGATCTTCCTCTTCCTCCATGAGAAGTGGCAAGTTCTCCTCTTTTTCTTGATGTGAGGAAGTAGTTTCCTAGCCCACAATCTTGAAAGAGAATGTTTACTTTCGGATCATCAAACTTTCGTACTGTGAACTTCATCTTTCTTACTGGTAGCAACTTATTCATCTCACCTTTTACTAGGATATTTACAGATGACCAATCCATTTTTATCTCTCCACCCAGGTCTCTTCAGAAAATCCTACTCAATAGCATACCAAAGTATGTTGGGATGTCTGCTACCAGTATGGTTAGGAGCACCTTATTGTCTAGAAAATCAGCTAGTGCTACTTGTGCATATTTGATTCTTCCTACCAATGGAACTTGTTTGGATTCCATTGAGTAGTAGGTGCCATTTACCTAGGTCAAGGTGAGGCCTAGAGCATTTGTAACTTTGGCTAGCATCACATTGTCTGAGGCTCCGGAATCTATGATACAATTATTTAGCTGGAAGCCTTTAATGAGGAGTGACAGGTAGAAAGGTTCAACCCTATTGGTTTTGGAGGAACTGAGGGCTAGCATGTTTTGGGAAGGTGGTGTGGATGGTGTGGGAAGTAAGCCTTTAGAATTAGGACTCGAGGATATAGGGTTACCACCACGAACTACATTAATGAACTTGTCAAGCTGGGTAGGGTGTGTTTGTAGGTATTCTATTTCTGAGAGCTGGACTTTGGTTTTTCTTGCATGTTCCACAAAGTCAAATGGGGTTATGGTGAGTGAGGAAGAGGTTCTAGAAATGGAGGAAGATTTACATGGTATAGAATTTACTATTTTGGGTGTTTAATTCTCCTTTTTGGGTGTAGCAATTGGCTTGGAAGGGGGTGAGGGTGTATTTTTTGATTGAACCTTAGATGTTTTTGCAGGAACAACATTTAAAGGAGAATTGTTCTTAGCAACTTTTGAGATGGGAGAAGAATTAGATGACTTACTTGGCATAGTAGCATGATCCTTGAAAACTAGTGAGTTTGGTTTTCTTTGGCCGACTCCATAGAAGGTGGTAATGGTGATCCTCTACTGATGATTTTATTTTGTGTGACCTCTGGGGGAGAATTTTCTTTATTCTTCTTATCCTTTACCGCAACCATTGAGGATGAAGCACCTTTCCTGGATTGTGCACAAGTGAAAACAACACATGAGAAATTTGGAGCTTCTTCATCATTCTCATCTTCATCATCAACGTACTCAATTAGGCCATTGTGCATATCAACTTCCTCGACCTCAAGATAGTTTTCATAATCTTCCATATTTTCTTCTTCAGTTTCATCAATTTCTGCTTCCTCCTTCACCTCTTTGGTGTCACAGATGGCATTGACTGGTGGTGCTTCAAGAGCAAGCCAATGAGGAGGTGGAGCAATCCTTGGCCTATCTGGAGGGTTTGGTTTCCTTGAAGCATTCCACATTGTGATCTGAGATAGCTACTTCTTCAAGGCAACCAAGTCATTTGCCATTTTTTGGAACATCAGATCTGTGGTGAAAGAGTTTGAATTCTGATCCTTTTGGTTTCCATTGGGGCCTTTCACCTTTCCAGACAAGATTAGATCATCATCGGTTTCTATTGCATGGTCTTGAGCTTCCCTTAATGTTCTTGGTTGGGTTCTTCTAAGGAAGAAACCTACTTCTGATGGTAAGGCACTGATGAAGAACCTCTTCAAATTATTTTCAGGAGGCACCACATCTTCAAGGATTCTTCTTATCACTCTATTATATCTTGCTACGAAGTCCCTCATTGACTCGGAGGTTTATTTCTTCATTTGTACCAATTAGACCAGAAGATCCTGACAATATTTTTTGCTCTTAAACCTATGTTCAGATGCACTTATTATATCCTCCTAACAAGTGACGGACCTCGATGGTAGCATGTAGAACCATTCGGAAGCTTTCTCTTGAAGTGACTCCACAAAGAGTCAGACTGAACATCTTCATCCTCAACACCCAACACACCGCAAGTAGTGATAAATGTTGCTACATGCTCTTCAGAGAGTTGAGAACCATCCCCTCTAAATTTTGGGAAGTTTTTTCTCGAGCCTCTTGGTAGCTCATGGAGTGGTTGAGCAAGAGCCAGTGGACCGGTGTTTCCTCCCCATGGTACATTAGGCCTACGAGCCTCACGATCATGATCCCCCATTCTATTTCTGTTTCTAGCTTCCAACCTTGCTAAGGCTGCAGCTTCTGTTGCTTCTCTTTCGTCTACCTCGGCTTGAAGTCTCTTGATTTCTTTGAGTTGAGCTCTTATTTCTTCATCAGCTCTCACCTCTCTTTCTCTAGCTTCTTCTTCGGTCTTCACGTTAGTGAAGTCTACAAGGTTCTCATTAATGTATGAAAATTCATCGTCCAAAGGATTGGTAACACTCAGGTTCCCAACATGACCGATTTCTTGAAAAGGAAGCCTTTGGATTCCGAGTAGCTCTTGTCTCCTTTGAAGTTCCTCAAAAATGGGATCAGTTTTTCCTCCTTGTCTCTGTTGCTGAGTGTACCTTTCTATCCGCCAGCTTGAAAATCTATGCTCTTCTTTGTGGTGCTGGAATTTGTCTTTGCCTCTCCAATTCAGCAACGCGTTCTTCTTCAAGGTCCAGAATTCTCGTGGCAATGAAGTAGTGATTGACACTTTGTCTATTATGCCATATAGCTTCCCTCAAATCTGAAACAACGTCTTCTTGGATATGGAAGATTAATTCATGTATTTCAATCGGAGGGTTTCCTAGAATAGCCATGATTTGAATCCATGTGGCTCATATAGCCATTCAAATTCCAAAAAAAAATCTCTTTTTTGAATTTTGAATTTTCTGACCTTGCAGTCGTATTCAGGTGCAGATGCTGCTAAATCTACCCCATGGTGGGTGCCAAAAACTGTTGGCGAGGGAAATTTTTCGGGTGGACAAATTTGGATTCCTTTCTAACACTCTGGGAATCTATGTCCCTCTACTTAACCAATGCAGTTGTCGTATATGCATGTGCAAGAAAACATGGATTTTTGTGGTGGCCTTTTTTTTGGGGATCCAATAGCAGCACTCCACTGACCCTGCGACAAAGCTAGAAATATCTTGCTAGGGAAAAATTTGTCTGAAAGTGGGAAAGGGAGTGAGAAATGAGATAGGGCAACTAATGTTGCAGGTAGAAAATCAGATTCCTGCACACATTAGTTAGAAACTTTAACACATGCATTTATGAGAAGAAAACAACCCTGCAAATGGCAACAAGATGAGATAAGATTGTGAACTCAAAGTTTCTAAAATATCCTCATCAAAAAGGCTACAAAATCCTTCTTCTTGTATTGATTCTTAAACAGAAGTTGTACATAATGTGGGAATGGAAGAAATTTGAGAATGGAGGAAATCAGAAGAAAATGGCTATCTCCTTTGCTTTCTCTAAGTACAATGCACTCGTGAGTTTACAAGATCAATTGCCAACCCTGTACAATGGCATGAAGAAGCCATTAAATATCTTACAAGAAATGGTTACAACTTCTTATTTGTTAGCAAGAAACGGTTTACAATCTTTTCAGTCATTCGCGTCTGTTCAGATTCTTGATTCGCGAAGAAACGCCAATGGCGGAAAAAACCAAACTTTTCATAATGTAGCCGTTACACTTGTTTTGTAACTTTGAATTTGAACCGTTCATCTTTCCTTTGAAACTTTAAACCAGAGTCATCCACATGGGAGAAATTTACTAGAGCGGGCGTGGAGGATGCCTTTTGCATTTTGTGACTTTATAGAGATTTGGCATTTTTTACATTTTTGGTCCACCCTTCCACTTTTGATATAATCCTGACACATGGCTTCACTTGAGTGGAGACAAAGTCATGGGTCACTTTTATAATTTTACCTTTTTTCAATGCGGGCTCAAAAACACAAATTGCTCCGCCAGCCTGCCTCCCCACTTTGATCTTCGATGCGGGCTTAATATTTGACTTTTTCCATAACATGATCGAGGTTGTGGGTCACTTTATGACTTTTAACCCTTTTTACCAAAAAAAGGCTCAAAACCTCAAAGTTCTCTGCCGATCTGCTTCCCTGCTTTGACTTTCCAATGGCGGGCTCAAGATTTGACTTTTTCCTTTGTGTTTGGCGGGGTTGCAGGTCACTTTTTAACTTTAAGCCCCTTTAATGAAAAAGGCTCAAATTCTCAAATCTCCCTGACGATCCGCCTCCCCGCTTTGACTCTTTTGATGTGGGCTCAACATTTGATTTTTTCCATCATAGCATGATCGGGGTTGTGGGTCACTTTATGACTTTTAGCCCTTTTTACATAAAATCTCAAAAACAAAAATTTCTCCACCCGCCTCTAATTAGATATGTCCATGTACCCATGGATAATGGGGCCAAAATTTGACGGGGAAGAAAACGCCCGTCATTCACGACTGTGGAAAAATGCAGAGAAGAAGAAAACTCCACCATTTCGTGCCCGATTTTCAAATTTCTTTCGCGAACCAAGGGATTGAAAACAATACAAGGTTCGAAGATCCATGGCCATAGAAATATTGACAATTTCATTCAAATGAGGACAAAAATAAAATTTTCATGCGTCTAGACAGGAAAACAGAAAATTTATCAAAACATGCAGACTAGAGAGTTTAAACAACTTCAAAGCATGAATTTCTCTATCTTTTTCAACTTCTAGCTTTACTTGAACACTGCTAGAGGGTGTGAGCTCAAAAAAAATAAAATTTGACTTAAAAAATGAGGGGGGATTTTGAGGGCGACAACAATACCTTAAAAGACACAAAATAAAATTTGGACTTTAGTAAAAATTCTCAAAAGCTAGAAAAAAACACAAGGGTTTCAAATACTTATCATACAAGAGGCTCCCAACTAGTTAAATACTCTCAAAATTGAATAATATGGGGTATAGAGATATGCCATTATGTAAACATGGTTATTGATCAAAGATCAAATTCTTAAATCAAAAAATAAAAAAGAATTACTAAAAATAGAAAATTCAACCTATTTCTGCTGGCATAACCGTATTACCAAAATTAGGGTTTCTTATAATTAGGTTTTTTGACACAAAAACCATGATATCATGGTCCCAATTGCTCCATTTATCTAACTACTAGTTTATTTGGAATAACCATTCTATGATATACATTTATACTTATATTACAAATACAAATTAACATGTAATTTTTAAAATCATATATACAAGAACTAGTTAGTTATCCAGGATATTTTAATATTTGCAACATGTCTACTCAATAGTTGGCATGTTACTATTTGGGGCATGCTTCCGTCACTATTATAGCTATAACACATTTACAAGAATCATTATCAATTTTGAATTAAATATATTGTTGGCAATCATTACAACATAGCTATTGTTACATATGATGTATCTTATTTCAGATCTTAACCCTAGCTTACTCTATTCGTCTAAATATCATTACCATCATATTTCTCCTAGACTTAGTTTACTCTATTTTCCTCACAACTATTATCTTTTTTTTTGCTCTTAGCCCCTACCCTAGTTCATTATATATTATGTTCATGATATATAGGTTATTGACTCTTTTCCCTACATACAAAAATATAGACCGCATAAATGTACATCCTAAATATAATTTACCTTAGGCCCATAATTATTGGCTTCTTCAATTATGATTATCATACTATCATTGGAACTCATCTTGACATAACATATCATGACTCTTTCACATGTCACACTTCACACTATTTTCCCTTTACCATTTATTAAATCTCCCAATTCTCAAACTACCTATGTATGATGACATGAGGCCAAAAGAAAACACACATATATTTTGTTACCATCAACAGTGAAGGAATATCTCATTTATTATAATATGTGATAACATGATGCATCCTTGATTGCATACATTGATATCTTGATATAATTCCCAAATACATATTACGTATCCTTATTTAACTACCCTACACAAAGGGGTCATATGTTTTCAATACTAACATATTTATAGTATGAATAAATTCTAATATCATATCATGATAATATCACAACTTTCCCCCTTGTGGTCAATATGCTATGAGAAGGAAAACATTTCTTCAAAATAATTGCATATGCCCGTAAGTGGTCTACATAGTGTACATACAATTTCTTCCTAAACCTTTTATGAACATCTAAATATGGAAAACAAAATTATCCTCAACACTTATATCCCATATCACATTATGAATCCCATAAGGTCCATATGTTTCACTATTTATAATAACACTTACTTTACACGCATGTCCTATCACACGTCTCGTAGTAATTAAAAATCTCCACACGCCCACATGGGGCATCAATGTCATATTGTAATGTTAATAAGATTCATAGTGCAATATTACAACCTACAAGGGACATCCATAGGATTATACCATTATTTCACCTCAGCCATAAAAACACAAAAAATATATATCAAATTTTGACCCAATTTAGTTTACACTTTATATGTTTGTATCATATTCTAACATATTTTCTCTATTACATAATTTAGATACCCCAATTTTATTAAAGTAAAATTCCTATGAAATATTACATCATCAAAAAAGAGGGGTAATTCTAACTACCATTTTCAAAATAATATACAGTAAAATTCTAATGGTCACAACACTTACATACAACATTCCCCCTACTATAGGGAAAAGCTTCTCAAAATATAGTTTCAATAAAACTCATGCTCACATGCCTCCTAGAGGTAAAGATCTCAAATGACATATATCATATTATGCCTCCTAGAGGAAAATATCTTTATATCATCCTACAATAAGGCATGAAAACTATTAAATGACTCATGTATCAAAAATTTCAAATACATCCCTTCTAAAGGTCAAAGGTTTTAAAATTTTGCAGATACATTCCTTCTAAAAAGATATTTTTTGGGTCCTTAGTGGCTCAACTATTATATTAAGCCCCTTTAGTGGATAAAAATTAATAAGTGGCTCCCTTATTAGCTCAATTTTTTTGTTTTCCTCAAATGTCCTAAGGATATAATCTGTTTTCTATTTAGGAGAAAAAGCATAAAATTTCCTCGTCAAATTCTCAATTGTTTCTTTGCCCAATACATAAGTGCGCCATAGCTATTTTCTTGAAAATCTATCTCATTAAAGTAGAAATTCATTATGTGACACATGATACCTTTGGGAAAACATATAGTACATAGAGTGGGGTCTGTCATGTTAAATCTATTGGGTATAGATTCAAAAATCACTTACTTTTTCCCATATGCTTTTTCTATGATTTTTCCTTCATCTGATTACCACCATTTGGACCCCTTGATCTCAATTTTTGGCACATATTTTCCATTACATATAGAATTGGACCTCAAGTTTTTCATATTTCAATTCTATCATGATTTAATAATGGGTCCATTTAATACAACTTACTAGTGACATAATGGAAACCCATGTGTTCTAGCGGCATGATTAATAAATTATCAATGCACTAACTGTAATTGCCCTTATTTATGAAGATAAATTGGGTTTTTAATCCTATATTTTGAAAATTATAAGATACTAGTGGCTCATATTGTAATTGCATTCCCTAATGCAATTCAAAACTCCAAAATCTTATATATTTGTCACCCTCTACCTTATTCACCTTATATATCCTTTTCAGCCATTGCCAAATCCCCCACTATGATGTGATGGTTTTAATAGGTTTTTTAAATTAAGTTGTTAATTGAAACATTTGTCAAAGTGCTTAGTTGAGTCATGTAGTTATTTTCTTAAGAATTTAACATTTTAGAAACAATGCCTCACCATGAGTACTCAATGTGAAGATAATATTTAGATTTTGGGTCATCTACAAGATGAGAAAAATTAAAGAATATCATATGTTTCGAATTTATTTATTAATTTAAATATTTTGGGAGAATTGTTTTTCCATGGGCATATATTGTATATCCCACAATAATTTTATTCCATGAGAACACATTTATATAAATATTATTATGAATCAATTCCCACATATACTCTGTGGAGAAGATATCACGAGGAGTGGGGTTCATCTAGTTTGATATATATATTTGGCATAATGTCAAAAATGTCATTTTATGATCACCTACTTGCTCTTATGTGGTTTCACTCTTTATTTTTCACATTTCAAACCCCTAATATATATCAATTTTCATGGCACATATTTCTTACAACATCTAATCACTAGACCTCATATTTACTGTTATTCATTGGGATCATGAATGAATAATGGGTGTGTCTAAAAAAAATCATTGGTGACAACGGGCGCATGTTTTTTATTGTCATGATTAATAAATTACCAATGCATTTAATTTAATTCACCTCTAATTTCTTGTAGAAACAAAATAACAGTTTTTATCCTACATTTTCAAAATTATGGGATTATAAGGGCTCTAACTATAGAATTCATTCATTCCCTAATGGAACGTAGAACTCCAAAATTTCATATATTTTTCATCCACTTCCTTATCCACCTTATATATCTTTGTCAACCATTGTGTCATCCACCACTTTACTATGATGGTTTTAACATATTTATTGAGTTAAGATGTTAATTGAAACCTCCACCAAAATGATTTTTTTTAATGTAATCATTTTATTGAGAATTGAACATCTTGATAACAATACCTCAATAAGAGTACTCAATGTGAAGATAATAGTTTGTTTCTGACTCATCTACCTACGATAAAATATAAAGGATTGGATTGTGTATATTTCAGATTTCTTCATTAATTCAAATATTTCAACATCATTTTTTCCCATGTTCATGCATTGTATATCTCATAATCATTTTATTCCTTGAGAACACACTTATTTAAATAATTTTGTCAAACAGGTTCCATATATAATCCACATTGATCTCACCACCCATCTCTTTATTCATCATGTAATCTTATTTATTTACCACTATGATTTTCTCCACAACATGCTCTATTATTGTTATTTTTGCAATAATAGCCGCTTCATAAATTCACAAGTTTTTTTTAGTATTTTTCAACACCAATCTTAAATCCTTAGATTTTCAATTTATTAGTTGTTTCATCTTCACCAAGATGGTACTCCAGCATCTATTATTAGGCTTGTCTCTATTTTTGTCCATTAGAACTCATCATCTATTGTTTTCCACATATGTGACTATTTCACTTTGCAATACTTACATCTTGACTCATTGGCTCAACCATCGATTTCTTACAACTTTTATCTTATGAACTTGTTTTTCTTATCAATATAACTTGTGATATTCAAATTACCAAGGTCAAAATTATATATGGATCATTAATTTTTTTTTCCATTTTATGGCAGGTCATAATTAAAACTTCTTCTAGCTTGATCCATGAGATTTTGTTCAAACTTATTACTCAAACACTTACAAGTCCATCTCAATGTGCTCAAGGTTAATCTTTGTCACTAGCATATCATACTTGCAAATCGTCAGTTTCCTCTATGTTCATGTCACTTTACTACATTCTAACATCTTTGTCCTCACTTGTTTACATAAGTTTAATCTCATTAGCGATAGTTACCATCTCCCTTTTATGTTATACAAGTTTCTAGAATTCACAATAAAATATTTGGTGAACCATTTTTGGATTATGAAATTTATATATTTAAAAATTCCCTTTCATCCTTTCAAAAATTACTAATAAACGAAGATCTAATCTCATAGAATTTGAAAAAACATTGAACTTTCTCTACGTATTCCTAGTTATGATGGCAGGGTTGATGTTAAGAGTTGATCTCATGTTATCTTCACTTTTATATCTTAAAATTGTGGCTTCCAAAACCCACATAGGAATCTAATTAATATATATGGATTATAAATAAGTATAAGCCCATTGTGAACCATAAAACAACACTTCCCTCTTGGAATATATTATAGAAATAGGAACACATTCGTCGGATGCAAAAACGTATCGCTTTTCCTTTACAAATAATGAGATGAATTTATCGATATACAAAATCCCTAGGATTCGGTACCTCACATGTCACTCTGTAGAAAAAGTAATCAATAATTGAACATCTTTCCTAGGAAAAGAAAATGGGGTCCAAACTTATATTGGACTCCATGATCCAGTATGATAAATTCAATTTTATTGAAATGGAATAGATGTGGGCTATATCAATACACTACCATGGGGATGGATACAAATCTTGAACTCCACAATTTTAGTGATGTATGAACAATGATAAACATGAAATTGAAAATAAAAAATTTGGTTGTGGTGCACACATTTATGCCTCCATTTGCATCATTTTGGCACCATCTGAATTCCAAAAATATAAAAAAATATTTAAAATGACGTGAAAATGACCCTAAAAGTGATTCTAATTACATGTTATGCAATAGTGATTTATATTACATATGACTAATTTAATATATTATATTACCTATGATGTGTTTCATTCTTTTCTTTTGAGAAATATGTTTTACAAGTTCGTCTCAAACCAAATGTCGGTATATATCTCACTCATCATATTTAGATACATGTTGTTAGGGCATGTGCACTACCATATTCAATATAAAATATTTAGAGGCCCATAACTGATAAGTTGCCTAACTCTTATTTCTAGTGCCTAATATTTTACTCCCAAATGGAGCCATATCTAATCAAAGTTTCTAGCTTCACTTCACAGTAATATCACATCAAATTTGTATAGAAGTATACTCATGTGATTGTATTCAATTTTACAAATTTCATCTAGATTTTACTCGTAATAGTACTAAAAATGTGTATTCATAATTGTGTATAGATTTCAAACAGAATATTCGCACTTAGTTTTATAAAAATATTATATCTATTCCAAATCAAATCAAGTATATTATGCTCAAATTTCTATATTTCAACATACTATTATTATTGACACTCACCAAAGGAAAAATATTTTAACTACAAGATCATAAATATATTGTAGTTTTCTATAGAAATTTGAAGAGTGCATAATTTAATATCCATATTATATCTTGAACCCTTACTTTGATATTGATTATACATATTAAAATTATAATTTTAGATCCATACAATAGCTTAAAACGTTAAAATGGGTTAGATTACTCGTCGAAACCTTCAGTACATAGAATCGTAGACTTGTGTAACCACCCATTATTCAAATAATTATGGAATTTGTACTGCAATTTACAATGGTATGGGTTGTTGTATGCCATAAACATCTGTAGTTAGAGAGGTACTCAATTGGGATTATAAAAAATTAATGTGGGTTAAAAAAAATTTAAATGAACCAAGCAATTTCGCCAATGGTTTGTGAATCAGATTTTACATGTTCCCTCCTGAATGGTTTCAAGCTTAGTCCTCGATGCATTCCCAGAAAATAACATCTCATCCAATCCCCCTGAAACACAGGACATCATCTCCGATCTCTCTGTATAAATGTTATCTGTTGACCCATTTCCAATTATCTGTTTAATGGCAGAATTGGCCTTGAACACCATTGCAGCCATGTCTGAAGCGGAAAGAACATATTGCAGTTTACTCAGAGGAAGAACAAAATAAAGCTCTCCTAACTCCAAATCCTCCTTTGAATTAACAGCCGCCATAAATTTCCCAATGTGGAGAGAATCCCAATGGCAGAGGAAGTAGCCAGGATTTTGTACAATGATTTCTTCGGCCTTAATGGGTTTGCTGAATTCCTTCAAACCACCATCGAAAAATATTATTTTGGCCGTTTGCATGAATTGGGTATTGGAAGAAGACGTGGAAACACAGTTGCCCATTAAGTAATTCGAACCAGGCTCGCCAAGATGAATAGCCTGTGATATATGCAGTGTATATATATTGAAACTATCCGTTTGTAGATTGATTAACATTGTATATAAAAAGAGACACTATCCGTTTGAAGATTGATAAACATCTGACGTGGATTTGTAGGATAAGAACTCCAATATAGCCAATGTCAGGTTTGCAAACGAACTTATGACATCTATCTGACTTGGACAAGTACGAACACGGTCGAACTATACAGTTAATTATTTTTAAGAACAAGTCAACTTATGGTGTGTGTTTTTAAATAATGATGTGAAGATAAGTTAAAATGATTCTTCTAGATACATTATTGTGAAGAATTCTTAGGAATCTTTCCAACAATTTGTTGTTAATGGTAGTCAACTAGGTGACACCCTAAAAATGGCCCAAAGCATTCATTAGTTGCTAAATTTAGCATGATTTATACATGGGTGTATATTACTTGGATCAAGATAAGTATTTGTTAAATCCAACTTGACTAAAATGTTTCCTTGGTTAAAGTCTCAACTGTCAACTCAAAACATTAGTAGTCCCAATTCAATTGTTTATGGTATTTACGAAATATATGAAAACATATTCATATAATACTACGCGAATACACACTACATGTAATATAATGTAAGCCATCATTATGTGATCATTCAATACATGGATTGTTTTACATGAAGGATCAGATGAGGTCTCACTATGATTTTATTTGGTATGTAAATAATATTATCTTATTTTTTTTTTTAGTATGTTTTGAAACTTCATTCCTCCTCGCCATTAGTGTATGGTGTCAATTCAATCTTGAATACTTATGAGCAGAGCTAAGAAATTGTGAATTGTAAGGATTGTGATACAAAACACTACATTACTTCACATTGTCATCTGCATTTTCAGACATTATTGGATTATCATATAGAAAGAGTTTCATTATGGGTTTGTGCTTATTATACTATTCAATTTGTAATTTGTTTAACATTATGAGCTCACATTTCTGGAATCTACTCTCCATATTGTTTGGGTTTAAGATTTGGTCATCTTTCATTCTGGTTGAGGTAGGATTTTGTGATAATATTTTTCAATCTTGCATATGCATTTGGCTAATGCAATCACAATTAGGGTCTCAATTTAGAGATGCCTTTGACCTAGGTCCCTTCATAGTTTATAAAAACTAATTAAAAACTTCTATTTATCACTAAAGAAAGTACTATAGGCTTTGGTACAATACAACACGGAGAGAAATAAACCTAACTTACAAATAAATATTCCTTAACTCAATCAAATCATTATTTATTCAACTCATTTGGTTTGTAAGTAATCATTAATGGAGGAATTCTCTATCAATCAGAACATACGAGGTTACTCGGTTATTACATTGTCAAAGAAAATGAATCAAGGACCATGTGTTCCAACTATAACTGCGTTGATGTTGAAAAGCATACAAAAGAACACAAGATCTACGAAGGAAAAAAATCTTAACAACACTTGTTACTGCAAAAAAGAACACATGATCTGAAAATGCATAAAAGTGCATAGTATCCATAGGGTGCAAGTCTTTAAAACAATGTATGTGTGTAATTGCACACGGTTCCCATATAAAACTACCAAGAGCACAAATTTAAAGGCTATATAGAACCACAAATATTCATGCTTTGTCATCCTTAAATTTCAATCCTTCACTATGTCCAAATATTGCAACGAATGTCAAGGCCTATGTCGATAAGTTTTGTCCAACCATATATGTGCAAGTGATATGTAGAGATAATTATAATTTCATGCTCACTTTCTTCCAGAATGTGCACCAAAATGACCTCCAAACTTATTGCCTTTGTGCCACATAATATTGTGTGATAATCCATATAACCTCACGACTTCCCTAAAAAACAAGTTAGTTATATGTGGAGCATCACGAGCCTTCTTACAAGCAATCAAATGAATCGTCTAAGAAAATATATCTATAATAAAAAAAGATAGAATCATGACCCCTTTGGATTCTATGAAAACCTAGTATAAAATCTATACTCATTTGCTCCCATACTTTATTAGGTATTGTTAATGGCTAATACAACCATGCATTATGAATATTCCCCTTTTACGGCTAAAAAATTTTACATCTTTGCAGGTATGTATGCAGATTTGTAACCTTTTGCAGCTAATAATATCCCACTTGACTATGTTAAGGTCTTGTCAATAAAAAACTTACAACTTTAGTTCTCCATAATGCTTCTCCTAGATTTGAGTCTCTTGCATTAACCCCTAGGTAAATACAACTGCATTACTTTGAACAATAACCCTAATTTTATGAATCAATTTAAAAAAATCCTGTGATCAATGTTCATTGGTTATGCGCATGTTCTCCTTGCCTCACCCAAATCTTCATCTTCTACATAGATTTCTTTCATAGCATTAAACCATACTACTTCCACATGCATCTTTTATTTAATGCATTCACGACTTTATTTGATTTCCCACTTTTATGATTCAATACCAATGAGTAACATTACAAGAATTCATCGCATTTCTTGTCTCTTTTCTTTAACTTACCTTGACAATTCATGAATTGGTGCAGGGCTTGATGATATGTGTTTTGGGCAACATGTAGTGCCTCTACTTTTTTAAAGATTCTAATATGGAATTAAACTCATCATCATAAAACAAATACCTTCTTGTGTCATTAATCTTATCACTAAAACAATAAATGGGCCTCCCATATTTACTCATTAGTTCTCTAATGGCTACTCCACTTGCATTATGTAATGAATATGAAATACCTTGTTAAGATCAAGCAAAGAAAATATTGGGTACTCTATAGCTTTTTTCTTCAACTTATGAAATTCATGTTCTAAAATTTTTGGTCCACACAAACTCTCTTATCACCCCACATCACTTCTATGATCCGTGCATTTAAATTTTTCTGAATTCTTGTATTAATTTTTATTAAATATTTTTAAACCATGGAAACTTCACACGTCAAATGTACTCTTGGGTGGCTATAATATCAAAACTAGGGTTCATCTAATTAAGATTTTTTTATCAACTTCAAAAAGAAGGATTGGTAGGTCCCTCACCTTTTATATTAAAAATTAAAATAAAATATTTACAAATGGTCTTTTGCACATCAAAAACGTTCCAAACATATCCCATTTTGATTGTGAAACTTAAAAGATAGAAAATCCTCCTCTCATAAAGCTTAACATTGCAGAAAAAACTATCATCCCAATATCAAAACCCTTCTCCTTTCCCTCGTGTAACTTCCATAACATACAAAAACCTTAGCATAAATTGTTATGCCGCCTAGAAGAAAATCTACAGCATACTAGTTGTTTTTAATCAGTCTCATACATCATCTTGTACAATTTTCAAGATTGCTAACCACTTCGAAGGATCACTATTAATCACCACAAATAAAGGATACATAAATGTACTAACAATCTCCAAAACATATGTAACCTTATTTGTCTCCCAAATAGAATGTTGGAAGACAACAAAAAGGAAACTTGCCACTAAAACATGGGCCCCATGTAATATATAATAAATATATTACATGAATGTATATTAAGATAATCCAGAGTAGTAAATATAAGAATGCAATAATCTTATATTCTGAAAGGATTAAAAATTAGATTGAATACACTTCTAGAAAGTAAATGATAGAAATTAGGTTTAGGGTTTGGAAAATCTTCACCAAGACATGGTTAGGAAATGTGACAATGAATTGAAATTTTATGAGGATGATGTGCATGGTGTCATAGATCTTTCTATGAATTATATGAGGAAGGGAAGAGTGGAGGATAATTTCATCCATATGTATATAGGTTCATTAAATCAAGGTTTCCTAAGGCTGATGAATGTGTCATATTCTACTATACTTTGTAATATTCCTCTGGCACCTTCTTTAAGTGTGTCTCTATATGTATTTAATTTCTATATATCTATATTGAATATATTGTAAAATTGTATGACTTCTTTTCTATTCAATACCTTATTTATCAAAAAGAGGGTTTTCTATTATATGTGTTAGACTAACCTCAACTTGCCCCCATAGACATGAGGAGTTACACTATGTACCAATATGTCGAAGTAGGATCAAGCAACCGTTAGTTATCCAAGTCCTATCCCATAGAGTGAAGGTTGAAAGTGCAAGTAAAGATGGATCCATAATTTGGCCCTCAACACTTAAGGATGTCATTTGGATATCTTTTTAGTGCACGGTGTGATTTATAGAAGAAAAGAATGAATGTGTTCATAGTTACGTAGTTTTTTGTAATGTCTCTAAAGGAGTAATGCTTTAAAGTTGGTCTCAAATACCTTCTTATAATGTGATTGAATTTTGTATGCATGTTTATATAGATGATTTGTATGAATGATTTCCCACTTATTTGACCCTAATCCGACTAAAGGAACTTATATATTTGATAATATGATTGTTTCAAGTACAACATATAGGTTCATCTCCCTTAGGATAGATTTGTTAGTTAAATCTATCTTGGGCCCATAAAACTATTTAGGATCAAGATATAATTTATATGAGACATGATATGGATTACAGATAGTCTGAAGATGTATTATGCATATGGTACACTATCAGGGAAAATTTTAGTGGCGAATTTTCATAAACTCACGAATATTAGGGATTTTGGAAATTGGAAATGGAGAATTTTCAACAGTCGGCTGCCACCCAATTTGCCTAAAATTTTGGCCAACAAGTCATTTTTATGGGTTAGTTTGCCTATTATTTATAGTTAAAAATGAACTTGTGCATGTATTTTGCCAACATTTCTAATCAAAGAGTGCAAATATTTTCTGAGGTATAATACATAGCCCGAGGGGTTGCAAGGGGGGTACCCCCCTTGGGGGGTCTGGGGGACACGTGCCCCGACATGGGTTCGGGGGCAGTGCCCCCAAAAACCATATTTTATATGTTTGTTTCTAGGGGAGATGGTTTTCTATTTTTGAAGAGACTATTGTATTAACAGTAAAACATACATGGGATGGGCGAGCATTTAAATTTTCTAGGAAGGCCATCTAACACAGGTTAGATGGTAGACCAACAAGGTTGGATGGACAACTAATGGATTCTGTCCAATGCACAGGTGACAACCGTCCAATGCAAGTTAGACGGTTGACCAACAAAGATGTGTCTAAAATAGTTTGGATGGCAAACCAATAAGGGTGGATAAAAAATCAATGGATTCCATCCAATGCGTAGGTTAGACATTCATCCAATACAAGTTAGATGGCCAACCAACAAGGATGTGTATAACAAAGATCGGATGGTAGACCAACAAGGTTACACGGATGACCAATGGATTACGTCCAATGCATAGGTTTGATGGCCATCTAATGTAGGTTGGACAACCGACCAACATGAATTTTGTATAGTGACAAACAAATGTCCGTCCAACACCCACCCAATTGTACGTGAACCCATATTTTAAAATACCCTATCAAATCTCCTTTTCCGCAAATCAATTTTGTGGAGATTTTCCATCATTTTGAATGTCCATTTCGTATTTTCATCAACTATTCTATAATAATTTTTCAGAAGGAGGGTCTTAAAATGAACCCTATGAACTATTTATTAAGATGCTAAGCTAAAGAACAAGTCATGAACTAATGCACTCAAAGTGTAGGATTGAGAAAGCTTCTTTATGTGTATTCAATAAATGTGTTAATGGGATAATGTTGAGATAAATTTCAAAGGATTATTGGAAGTTTCAACATGACCAAAGTTTTGGTTCTACAATTATCCCCCTTCAATCTAGTAATGAAAATATAAGATTGAAAGTAAAAAGTATACGTGAATTCAAACGTCTCACTCTCTAATCCTTGGATGTGATGTTTTTTAAGTTAAAGAGTATTTCACCACATCTTATATGTGAAATATATAAATAACATGTCAAGGACGTATTAATTCTCAAGATATTTTTATAAAATCAATATATGAAAAGTGAAATGTGTAAATTTTATAAAAATATGAAATAACTACATATAATTCCCCCCAGTGATCTTGTATATGGAATGTGTGGACATATTGTGTAAAAAATAGTATTGGGATGTTATGTCACCATCAAGCATTAGGTAAATAAGTCAACATGTAGCATTAAGGAAACTAATTCACCATTACATTGATCGTGAAGATCATCCATGTTGATATAACTGAGTAAATGTAATAAGTGTAACTAAATATATAAGATAAATTTGTTCCGAATCCATGTAGATACCATATGATCTATTTGACTTTCATAAATGTATATGAATCTATGAGATGAAATTTCCCTCTAAGTTCATGTATATCTGATAAATTTCATGTGTGAACATGTAATCTGTAGTGATGGACTATCTAAGCCCATGAAAATATGATAAATTTCCATAGTATGTAATGATGAACCATCCCAAGTTCATTTAAATCTAATATAAAACTTGTAATGTCTAATGATGGACCATCCCAAGTCTATATAAATCATGATATGAAACTTGTAATCTATCATGAATAGTTGTATATGACTTTTGTGAATACCATTACCTTGTCTACCATGTGGCACTATGGTCATGATCTATGTGAACTACTAAATTGTCCCACAATATTCCCCCCTTTAAGATGAAGTATGCTACCATTTATTACTTGGATCAAGAAGAAAAGTGTTATTTTTAAAGAGAATATAATCAAAACATCAAGGATGTAAACCATTAAAACATGTTGTTTATGGTGATTTTTTGTTAGTTGTTATTTTGCTAAAATACCAAAAAAATTAAATGAAGCAGGGTTTACCAATACCTACGTCAAAAAACAAAATTTCAGGATGTTTGGATACATGAACAATGTAAAATACTCCTCCTTCCACTAAGTTAGAAAACTTGCATACAAAAACACCTAGACAAAACAAATATTAGATAAGGATTGAACGATTTTCTCGGCAAAGTCCAATCCTAGGAATCCAAAGGGCTTCATTGAAGAGTGTTAACTCATTTTTTGCGATTAAGTGATAGGATATGATAATAAGATAATGACATTTTGAATTAGAAATCAAGAAGGGTAGAAAGATCTTGCTCTGTTTGGTATGCAGCCTAGGTAAAGACTGTAGCGAGCTTGAATTCCAAGAATTAGTCTAACCAAGCTTGTTATTTTGTGTCTTATATTTCACGTATGATTTCAAATTATTCCTCGATGTCTTTGATTTTCATGATTCAAGGAAATGGCACACAGGATAAGTTCATGTGAGATATCGAACTACTCCCACACAAAGGGTTTCACAATCAGGAAGTCTTATATGTTTTTGATGGGGTGTGATGCACCTTGAAATGTCATCTACAGATAATACATCTTGCAAGAAGATAGATTAGGACAAAACAAATTTATAAAGATATGATAAGTGATAAAAAATGACTAAAATGGCAGGGATCGATGGTGATCGAGATTCGGTGGTGATCAAGGAAAAAATGATTAATTTTGATAAAGATTGCTAAACATATTTTTTTTGAGATAAGACAGAGTTTAACATTTCCAAGATGAACTCGAGGTACTCTAGGAGCAAAGAAGATGTAGAATACAAATATTGTGACATGTATAAAGGGATAATTATTGGTAAAGTGAATTAAGGACCAGATCGATAGCAATCGAGGATCGAAAATGATCTCTGATAAAATTGTAAATACACTAAAAGTTGATTAAATGATTAAACGAAAGATATAACACAAGGTGACTATAGAGGATGGTAAATACTAGTGTTTGCAAGATACGACCAATGTAAGATATGACTAAAAATGATAAAAAAAAGGAATGTACAAAGCTTGTTGAATGCTTTTGAAGATAATAGAGCTCTAAGTAACTAATAGATCATTTGATAATGATTCCTACAAAATGATGAAAGATTGTTGATTTGTTCTAATGTCATGATGTCATAAAGAGGTGCAGCAATTCATTCCCAAATCCAATCTCTGACTAATTGAGAAATGGAGATGAAAGGTAACTAAATAGAATCAATGGCATATGCAATGATCTCTGGTGATCACTAATCGTCATCAATTTGATCCAAGAGGTTAAAAATTAATTATAAAACGATGGAAAATTGTTGAAACCACTTGCCATCTGAGGATTCAGGTTGTTTAAGAATGGTTGGAGGTTAAGAATCTGGGTAGGAATAGGTTATGGGGTTGGGATAGTTAGGGTAATTTAGGTTAGGTTTGTTTTGGGTGGTTAGGGAGAGTAAATGAGATTCTACATAGGTAAATGAGGGTTTTACAGTGGTAAAATGGATTAAGGGATAATGGACTTAGGATAGTGATAATAATGTAAATAATGATAGTGTGATTTATATGTGAAGGGTGACCTAGGGGTGAAAATGTGGTGTCTACATTTGCCCCTTTTTGTTGATTTGTCTGTAGGAACATGCTGTGAGACAAAAACTAGTGCTGAGATGCCCCGAATTTATGATAAGGATATTGTTCCCCCCTCAATCCAATGACCAACTATGTTGGTCATTAGATTAAAAAGAGATAGATTGATTAGGTAGTATAGCTTAAAGATGCCCCAGGACTTGATTGCGGTCTGGAAAGACCATGTCGGAGGGAGTATAGAGATGATAGCAGTCTTGGAAACACTAGGTAGGGAACATTATACAACCTCATGAGAGTGACACTAATTTTGGAAACCTACATATGCGTTCTTCGGGAATATTACTACAAGGATACATTCTAATGAGAGCACTCTCGCATAGATGTGTGGATCCATGGGACCCATGGTTTAGAGGTTGATATCCACAATGTGTGTTAAAAATGTATTGTGTGGTGAAAAAAAGGTTTTGAGAAAGTGTTGGGCATCAAAGCAAAGGAATATGAGCTCTGGATGGTGTCGAAGTATATGTTGAAAGGGTATAGGAGACAAAAATTGAAAATATGTGTAAAAATGGATTGGATCAGTGGTGATTACTAATCTTGGGCAGTTAAGGTGGTCAATTGAGGTATCTGATTTTGAGTTTACTACATAATAGGTGGATTTTGTATATGATTCTGATGTATAGAGTCCATTATATCCCTTTTGTATAAACTTTATTTAATGAGATGTGTGTGTGTGTGTGTGTGTGTGTGTGTGTGTACACACACACACACATCTCATTAAATAAAGTTTATACAAAAGGGATATAATGGACTCTATACATCAGAATCATATACAAAATCCACACACACACACACATATGCATTGGTAATTTTATCAATCGTTATTTCAAACTCGGGCATCTCATTCAAGATCTTATTGACAATAATTCACTTGTGCTCCCTGATCCATTTGCTTCTAATCTGGTCAATGATAATAAAAAACTAAAAATATTCAATGACCCTTTTCTTAAGCATGATACTCAAGCTACTTATTCTTTTGTTAATCATACATATCGAGATGTGCCCCCTCCTTCATCGGGACCTCTTGACTTCCTTGTCACTTCTTCTAATGCATCACCACCAGCCATTTCATTTTTAGATCACGATTATCATGCTACATTCACTTCTTATTCATTACACATCATTTCTTGTATCAGTTTGTACACTGTCAATAACACCATGATCTATCCAGTGGATCCTATTAGTGTGTGATCAGTTACACTTATTATGGCTATCAAATGTTAAATATGTAATATCACATATATAGTTACTAATTATTTTGGCTACATTAGGTTGCCCATTATAGTTGGGCCTCTTACCATGCTTGTGTCATTCATTGTGGAATCTTCAATCAAAGCTTGTGACATGCTCTTAGGTATTCCTTGCTCCGCATCTCTCAAGTTATTCCCTCTATGAATAATTTTTGTCTCAAGTTCATTCAAAATAAACAAGTTATCACTATTAAAGGTCTTCCACCATGCACACCATTGCCTAAACCTAGTCTTGATGATATCCTTCCACCAGCTACAACATCTATGCCTCCAGTGCCTCTTAACTATAAGGCGCATTCCGCACCTAGCTATCTTATTTTCACATGCCCTACTTCACAACGTTGTTGTCATCATAAGTCATCTAGGCCTTCTCATCATCATAATTCCCCTACTCGGGAAGCCCCTTCATATAGGTGTTCACCACCTCCTACATCAGATAGGTCTCCTTCGCATGTACATCAATACTCTCATAATTTGATGATCGTAGAGCGTCGTCGCATGCCTTTATCTCCTCGAACATTTGGTGAAGGTCCCTGTAGGCCGGAAAAGCGACAAGCGAACGTGGGAATCTACAAGTGACTCTTCCGTGTACCCGACCTCCCAAGTTCGTGCCGAGACAGCCGGTGGGGATGGAATACAGGTAGTATACGGATAGACTAGTTAGGTAATCTAATATCTTCGACACGCACTAATGGAATCTGCGAATCTAAGGCAAAGAAGGCCCTTCTAACCTGGACCGATGTGATAGATCGATCAGCAAGGATGACTACTCGAAGGCTCCAATCAATATCGAGCTCTGGCATGATTCGATCTATGGGTTTTGGAATGCGTGGGAAATGACCCAGGATTGTTTCATGTATTTCTCCTGATAGGGTCATATGGTGAATATAATCAACTCTATGGACGATTTTCTGGCCTAGTCTAGAATTCTCTAGCTTCGTTAGTTGTTGTGTCCAGTAGGGATAACTGTTGGATGATGATAGGTGGAATTGGAGTAGACTGAAATACTAGTGTGCGTAGGCCAGTGTCTATATCCAATTCTCTTATGGATTCGTTAGGCTGTGGGATATGTGGATCACAACCATAGACTCTTGGTTGTTGCGGTCCTGTTATGGTCATACGCGAGATCAAGTTCTAATCCCTAGTATCCAGTAATCGTATGCTTTCTCAGCTTCTATGTTTAGAACCAATAGTTGTGCAATCTTCTCAGAATACCTTACAGACGTTCTCGCAACCTGGATTCTTAAGCTAGTATCTATATCTACGAGGGTGTCTCCAGCGTCTGGCTGTGGAGCTAGAGGATCGCACCCAAATGTTTGTTCTCTTTCGAGCCCCTCTACATTCATGTGGATGTTTTCTAGAGTAATCTGTAGTTTGGCTGACTTGACCTAAACGCATGTGCTTGGTCGTCTTCTATGTTTAATCCTCTTAACTGTGAACTGATCAGTTGTAAATCTGTGGTTGTTCGGAATACTTGTATCCTGATATTTTGGTCTATGTCAACTATTGTTGTGACTAGGTTTGGTTGAGGCACGATTGGCTCAAATATATATTCCCTGGGCTCTTGAGGTCCCGTGATTGTCATACGAAACAAAATGCAATCTAACTGTGATGAAACAAATTCTAACTAAGTGAAATAAATCTAACTACATATAACTCGTATTTTTTTATGAAATATTTAATAATTTTAAGGAAAACTATTTTAAGCGTATCTAGAAATAATAGCTAAGCAATAATTTAAAATAGACAAGATAACCGAGTGCGGTTATTTACCTGTGTGATTTATAGAATTATTCTAAATAAAACAGTTTGTCTAATCTACCGGCGAGATTCTCGATCCTACCTCAGAAGTGAGGAGTGAATCATAGTTTCTCAGAAACTATCAATCCCCACAGCTTCCTTGGCAATGTCGAGAATAGAATGAAATGAAATAAAGCGATTAACTACTCTATTTGATATGAATCTGACTAGAACTTTGAAATGTAAAACCTGGATTCCGCAGAACAGTGGTGAATCCGATGGTGTATGTGATCTCATCCCCTCAGTATGATCTTCTCGTTCTTTCATGTTCACTTGGATCCAGAAAAGCGTGTAATGCTAGCACTGATAGGAGTAGATTTTGGGACAAGGACAGCTCAGAATGCAGACCAAGAATGCGAGTAGGAGAGGGATAGCGCAAGAGTACAGAGCTTGGCTTATGCGATTCCTAGCGGGATTTTACTGCGAGTCATGCAACGTGAACGTGAAGTGACCAGAACCTTTGACTATCTTATACGAAGAGAAAAACCTGTAACTTTAATGGCTTCCTAAGCTATTCCATTCCAAAATAAAGACACTACTTGCACAAGTTGGATATGTGGCTTACCAACAGCTGAATAATACTAACCAGGTATATAATGAATTGAACTAAGAACTCTAAGTCACAGTAAAACAAATCTACAGCAAAGAGGAATTCAGAGGCAAGCTTTTAACCGGATTGGGTGGAACAACAGCACTGCCTGCACAAGATGGGTCTGTGGCTTACCAACAGCTGAGCAATACTAACCAAGTACGAAATAAACTATGCTATCAGTCCTAAGCAAGCTAACCAAAACACTAAAAATCAGAAGACTCTAACAAGAAAAAAATGGTGACCAAAGCTCCAGCTCAAATTCTTCATCCAAACTCAGACCAAAAACTCCAGACCAAAAACTCCAGACCATTTGCATGTGCACAAACCATGCATTTATAGGAATTCAAGCATCCAAGAACCAAAACCAAATTGAACTCCTAAACAATAAACAAAGGAAAAACACTGTTCCAGGGGACCAAAAACATTAATGCATGCTCAAGTCGGCAAAGAAAAGCTGGTGAAACGTGATATTTCACGCAAGTCACGTCAAAAGAGCATTCTGGAAAACGTGCACAGGACCGCCACTCTGAGCAGGGCGGCGGTTACAGGACCGCCGCCCTGTTCAGGGCAGCGGTCACGAGACCGCCGCCCTGCAGGGCGGCGGTTTCATCACTGAAGGTCAAGAGGCCAAGGAAAGAGGGGAAAATGGGAAAACAAAGGGCGCGGGGGCTAAGCGGGGCATGTGGGATGTTAACGCATACTCCGAGGGCTTTTCCAGATCCCGAACACCTTGCGAGGAGACCTGTATCATCATTGGGGCACTTGTTACATTGTTATGGCAGTACAGTACCTTACAATTTTGGGTACGTACATATTGCCCCCTCGGAGAAACATTTTAGCCATGAAGAGGCATAAAACGGCGGGTCCTAGTATGGCCATCCCGAAATGGGGAGTTAGAAGTTATACCTTACACGTCTGTGTGTTGAAATGACGCCATTCCAAAATTCCCGCTACCTGCAAAATGAAAAGAGAACTCAAGTGCAGATAGATACAATAATTTGGAAAACAAACACTAAAATAATAGGGAAAGATAACGTACCATTTGTGTGGGGATAGAAACTTACCTCCAACAGTGCTCCGAACCTGCGAAAAAGCCATTTTAAAACGAAACAGAACGATATATATATGAAAGTGGGCCCATTTTCCTATTCATTTGCGTGAGTTGATTCGATTGATTTTGAGCTCTAGGACCCACGGTGACGGTTTCTTGCGTGAATAGAGTCAAAACATCCGGAGCGAGATAGTGACCATGCCCCCACGTGCGGAACGCCACCCCGCGAGATCACAGGTTGGTTTTCTTTAATTTTGCATTTTTCCCCCTTCAAATTTGAAATGGCAAATTCTTTGTAATGGGGGGGGTATTTTTGAAAATGTTAGGTTCAAAAGGTCCACCTAGGGGGGGCACCTACTGGGTAGACTTTGTTTTTAGTTTAAAAGTTCATTTTTTGCTTATGTTGGGCTTTTTAGGTTTAAAAACCCGCGTGGGTTTTCGGACTACGACCGCCGCCCTGGACAGGGCGGCGGTTACACGACCACCTCCCTTAAGGCGGCGGTTACAAAACCACCCCTCTGCTCAGGGCAGCGGTTTTACACAGAAAGCAAAAGGGACTTGCTTTTGAGTTTGTTCTTGTATTTTTATCACTTCTGTACGTTTTTATGACTCCCTCGGCATTGATTAGATACTAACTTGCTCTGTTTTGTGTGTTTTTGGGTGTATGCAGGCGAGAGAGGAGTACATCAGATGGAGTCGAGAGAGGGAGTGTGATTGGTTGCCCGGGGTATTGGATGCCCTCTCACCAGATGAGGAGGACACATTGCAGAGGGCCGGCATACTGCGTATATCGCGCGTGCCTCATGTCGCACCATCTAGTCACATCTTTTGTGACTTGTTTTCTTATTGGGATGTAGATCGGAACACTTTCTGACTGCCAGGGGTCCGCAGTGAGTGGACGATTAATTTGGAGGATGTTTACCGTATCCTGGGGGTCCCGATCATCGGGAGGAGATTCATACTGGAGACAGCAGGGTCCCGAGCACAGATTGCACAGTGGGCAGGTTACATGGGGGATGCAGCCATCTCCACGGGGCCGAAGAGGGGAGTGAGAGTTAGATCCATTCCTTCTTTTCCCATCCCCGTATTTCAATAGGCTATCATGGGGATCCTTGCTTCGAGGCTGATTGGGGACAAGGGAGGGGATACCTTACTATATTGTTGGGCCCCTATCATTGCACAGATAGAGGGGCATGGCCGGATATACGCCTGGGGTGCAGATATTATGGGGACCACCTACCATGACTTATACAAGGTGGTCCGTCTCCAGGGACAGTCTTTGAGTCACCCTACTCTAGTTATGAGCTGGGTGTATGAGCGCTTCATTCCCTATGGCAGAGGCGTGGAGGTGGCAGATCCTAGGGGTGTGAGGGTGGCCAGATGGTCAGATATGTCGGTGCTTAGAGCACCTCACCAGCCAGTTTCCTCGCTTACTACAGCAGACATGGAGGCCACACCATACCAGCTTATGGCTGGTATATGGGGAGAGGAGACTCTTACACTGATCTCTTGCTCCACCACAGGGCAGCTTATTGACCATGTGGGACGAGTAGAGGTACATCCTTTTGGCAGGGTTCCTCAAGAGTTCGGCCTCCCATATGTGGGCATGCTTCCTCCAGTGGCACCGGTTTATAGATCAGTCCGCGAGGCTAGAGGGAGGCCTAGAGGCCGTGGTTGGACAGTGGTCACTCCTGGTATTCCTATTGTAGCCAGGGGGATTGTTCAGGCCAGAGGGAGAGCTGGTGCGCCTCGGGCACCTTTGCTTCAGATTGCCGCGGGTCCTGCTCATAGCAGCGATGACCCTATAGATATCGACTCCGATTCTGAGGAGCTTACAGAGGGAGGGTCGGAGGAGCAGACAGATGATAGCGATCCTGAGTGGCATGACACTCAGGATATTTTGCAGGCAGAGAGGGCCGAGCAGAGTGTAGAGAGAGAGACTCTAGTTTCAGAGGAGCCACTCTCCCAGGGCCATGGTGGAGAGGATGAGTCAGTTGCGGGGCGTCATGTCGCTCCTACTACAGAAGCAACCCCTCAGTCGGCAGCGGCATCTGCGGCGGGTGCTGACCCCAGCGACCCATCTTGGAGGCCCGGTGATCCGAGTAAGTTATCCTTTCATCTTTTCAATGTTTGTTTAATTTAGGATTTTTAATTGCTATCTCTCCTTATGTTTTGATATTGTATCTTTTAGTCTCTTGCCTAGCTTCTAATTCATTTTTCTTCTTTGTTTTGCAGAGACTGTTGACGAGTGGTGGGATCTAATCCGTAGGGTATGCACTGATTCTCTGATGATCCCTATGGATAAGACCCGTGCGGAGCTATCTGTAGATGTCGGGGAGCCTTCAGCAGCCGGTAGGCATACCGACGTCTTCGCTCCTGTTTGGCATGTGGCCAAGATGGTGTCGACCCTCCGTATAGAGTTGGCAGGCTATAGGACAGCTGAGCGTCTTATGAGGAGCCATTCTCGTGGCGAGACCGTGGCTGCTCCTCGAGACCCTGAGCCCTCCGTGCATTCAGAGCACCGGTGTAGCTGGAGTCCTAGGCGAGGGCGCGCACCCTCGGAGGAGTCACGTAGGGGTTGAGAGGCGACTTGGCCCTTGTATATTTTGTATCATGGATTCTTTGAGCGTTTTGACCATGCCTAATGCATGATGGCATTGTATACAAACATTGATTATTTATATATATGCATTGATTTTAGATCAAAAGCTTGTCACTCACGTTTGTCCTTTCTATTTCCAACTGCTTTGTGTATACTACGATGTATGTTTTATATGCTTTCTAGAATGTATGCAATGGAGAAACAGATGATGCAAATGCTGCTTTCTTTTTGTGTTTCATGATGCTGATACATGATATTGTAGATATATTGTGATCTTAAATCTTAGCTTCTGTGAGCAATTTGGATACCTCACGTTTGTTTTGGCAAAGTGATGAAAATAAACCAGTGTGATGAACAGATTAACTTGCCCACTCCTAACTCCACGCAACTAGTAGGATGCGAGGGCTCATCACCAAGAGCCAAGAAGGGCGCAAGTGTATGAAATATGGTGAAATGATAGTGATGAAAGACAAACGAAGCTTTGGTGGAACCAAATTGAAAACTACAAGGTTACTCCACCCGAATGACTTCATAGTTTTGGGTGCAACTTGCTTTGCGGTTTATCCAGACTTAGACCCGTAGATGGCCACATAGTAGACAAAATCTGGTTTTAGGATTTTTAACTCTCTTGGAATTTTGAGCATCTGATTCATTCGTTTTTTACTCAAAGTTTGAATAGTTTGTTTATGACCTTTTAATGTTTGCATTGTCTAGAGGACCCCCTATACTTTGCCCCATGCTACTAGTAAGAAGCGTGGGTTTATCACCGTGGGCAAGGCATAGGTGAGTAAGGGCATTTCCATCCTTTCCAACCCTACGTCACTAGTAAGAGATGCAAGCTCATCACCGAAGGTTGGTAGGGCAAGGAAATGTGGTAAAAATAAAATTTTCTGTTTAATCACTTTTTGACTTGTCTTTTTGAGTAAATGTCAGTATATGCTTGTTTCCAAAGAGATGTATATATGGGATAGATATGGACACCATGAAGCTTCTAGAACAGACCATAGGCAAGACACCAATCCTAAGAAGAAATCAAAGTGAGAACAAACTTGCAGATCTTGGTAGGGTTACCGTTAAGACTTCGTCATGTTTGATTTTATTGATAAAAGATTCTGAATCCGCATCGCCGCAAAGTTATTCCCTCTATGAATACTTTTTGGTCTCAATTCATTCAAAATAACAAGTTACACTATTCAAGGTCTTCCACCATGCACACCATTGCCTAAACCTATTCTTTGATGATATCCTTCACCAGCGACAACATCTATGCCTCCGTGCCCTCTTAACTATAATGCTCATTCCGCACCTAGCTATCTATGTTCACATCCCTACTTCACCACGTTGTTGTCCCATCATAAGTCTCTAGGCCTTCTCATCATCATAATTCCCCTACTCGGGAACCCCTTCATATAGGTTTCACACCTCCTACATCAGATAGGTCTCCTTCGCATTACATCAATACTCTCATAATTTTTATGATCGTTAGAGCGTCGTCCGCATGCCTTTATCTCCTCGAACATTTGGTGAAGGCCCTGTAAGTCCGGAAAAGCGAAAATCGAACGTGGATCTACAAGTGACTCCTTCCGTGTACCCGACCTCCCAAGTTCGTTGCCGAGACAGGCCGGTGGGGATGGAATACAGTAGTACGGATAGACTAGTTAAGTAATCTAATACTCTTCGACACGCACTAATGATCATCTCTAATCTAATGCAAAGAAGGCCTTCTAACCTGGACGATGTGATAGATCGATCGCCGGAGGACTACTTTCGAGGCTCCAACAATATCGAGCTCTGTCATTATTCCGATCTTGGTTTTGGAATCGTGGGAATGACCCAGGATTGTTTCATGTATTTCTCCGGTAATGGTCATATGTGAATATAATCAACTCTATGACGATTTTCTGCCTAGGTCTAGACTTCTCTACTTCGTTAGTTGTTGTTCCAGTATGGATAACTGTTGGATGATATAGAGGTGGAATTGAGTAGACCTGAATACTAGTGTGCGTAGGCCAGTGTCTTATCCAATTCTCTTATGGATTCTTTAGGCTGTGGGATTGTGGATCACAACTAGACTCTTGTTGTTGCGGTCCTCCTGTTATGGTCATACTCGAGAATCAAGTTTCCTCTAATCCCTAATTCCCTAGTATCCATTAATCGTATGCTTTCTCAGCTTCTATGTTTAGAACCACTAGTTGTGCAATCTTCTCAGAATACCTACAGAACGTTTCTCGCAACCTGATCTTAACTAGTATCTATATCTACGAGGGGGTGTCTCCAGCGTCTGGCTGGGGAGCTATGAGGATTCGCACCCAAATGTTTGTTCTCTTTCGAGCCCTCTACATTCATGTGGGATGTTTTCTTTCTAGAGTTAATTGTAGTTTGGCTGACTTGACCTAAACGCATTGTCTTGTCGTCTTCTATGTTTAATCTCTAACTGTGATGAAATGAGCAGTGAAATTCTGTGGTTTGTTCGGAAGACTTGTATCATGATATTTTGTCATGCAATATTGTTGTGGACTAGTTTGGTTGAGGCACGATTGCTCAAATAATATTCCCCTTGTGGGGCTTTCCTTTGGGGGATGGTCCCGTGATGTCATACGAAACAAAATGCAATCTAACGTGATGAAACAAATTTAACTAAGTGGAAATAAATCTAACTAATATAACTCGTATTTTTTTATGAAAATATTAATAATTTTAAGGAAAACTATTTTAAGCGTATCTAGATAATTAGCTAAGGCAATAATTAAAATAGACAAGATAACAGAGTGCGGTTATGTACATGTGTGATTGATAGATATTCTAAATCTAAAACAGTGTGTTAATCGACGCGAGGATTCTCGATCCTACCTCAGAAGTGAAGGAGTGAATCATTTAGTTTCTCAGAAATATCAATCCCCACAGCTTCATTGGCAATGTCGAGGAATAGAATGAAATGAAATAAAAGCGATTAACTACTCTATGATATGAATCTGACTAGAAACTTTGAAATGTAAAAACCTGGATTCCGCAGAAAGAACAGTGAGTGAATCCGAGGTGTAGTGTATGTGATCTCATCCCTCAGATGATCTTCTCGTTCTTTCATGTTCACTTGGATCCAGAAAAGCGTTGTAATGCTCGCACTGATAGGCGGAGATTTTGGGACAAGGGACAGCCAGAATGCAGACAAGAATGCGAGAGGAGAGGGATAGCCGCAAGAGTACAGAGCTTGGCTTATGCCATTCCTAGCGGGTTTTACTGCGAGTCAGGCAAAGTGAACGTGAAGGGACCAGAACCTTTGACTATCTTATACGAAGAGAAAAAACCTGTTACTAATGGGCTTTCCTTAGCATCCATTCCAAAAATAAAGACACTATTGCACAAGTTGGATATGTGGTTACAAAAGGAGGGCTCTGAATAATACTAAACCAGTATATAATGAATTGAACTAAGAAACTCTAAGTACAGTTAAACAAATCTACAGCAAAGAGGAATCAGAGGCAAGCTTTTAAACCGGATGGGTGGAACAACCGCACTGCCTGCAACAAGATGGGTCTTGTGGCTACCAAACAAGCTGAGCAATACTAACCAAGTACGAAATAAAACTATGCCTATCAGTCCTAAGCAAGCTAACCAACACACTAAAAATCAGGAGACTCTAACAAGAAAAAAATGGTGACCAAAAGCTCCAGATAAATTTCTTCACCAAACTCAGACCAAAAACAAACTCCAGACCAAAAACTCCAGACCATTTGCATGTGCACAAACCAGCATTTTATAGGAATTCAAGCATCCAAGAACCAAAACAAAATTGCAACTCCTAAACAATAAACAAAGGAAAAACACTGTTCCAGGGACCAAAAAAACATTAAGCATGTCAATGTCGGCAAAGAAAAGCTGGTGATGAACGTGATATTTCACGCAAGTCACGTCAAAAGAGCATTCTGGAAAACGTGCACAGGACCGCCACTCTGAGCAGGGCGGGCGGTTACAGGAACGTCCGCCCTGTTCAGGGAAGCGGTCACGAGACCGCCGCCCTGCAGGGCGGGCGTTTTCTCATGAGATCTCATGAGAGAACTCTTGACATTTATGACACTTGCGTGTAAACTCTATCGCATCACATTCTAGAGTGGGCCAGAAATAGCCCATTCGATGTATTTTTCGAGCGGTGGCATGGCCACCGAAGTGGCCTCCACATATACCACTGTGGGATTCATGGAGAATCCTCTTGGACTCTTCTGTGTCGACACACCTTAAGAGCATTACATCGAATGCTTTTCGATAGAGCACCTTCTCTATAATGACATATTTGGCTACGATTATGTGTAATCGCCTTCTTTGTTGCGGTGTCACTGCATCCGGGTACGTATGGTCCATGATATAATTAATGATATCAGTGTACCAAGGGCATTCAGAAATAGCAGGTCAAGTTTTGATGTAGTATACGCATTCATCTGGAAAATCCAAATCTACTAGATCGCCTCCATCTAATGGGTTGTCAGCTAACCAATCCGCGTGATTTGTCCTTTAACTGACTTCTGATTTACAAATGTTAATTCAAACTCTCCCATTAAGGTTATAAAACGTTCAGCCTTTTTGGATAAGGAACCTTGTGTGAGAAAATTCCGTAAATGGTCCGTCTTTACCATGACCTTTGTTTCTTGATTCAGCATATAATGTCTTAGACGTTTAGTAGCAAATACTATGGCAAGACATTCTCGCTCTAGTTGTGTATAGCGTGTTTCATAGTCGAGCAGTGTTCGGCTGATGAAATAAATCGCACGTTCTCTCTTGTCATCGTCTTCTTGGGCCAACATACAGGCCAGCGAGACATTAGTAGCTCGTGAATATAGGATTAACGGGCGATCGAGTTTAGGTGGCATTAGCGTAGGTGGTGACAGCAAGAAACATTTAACTGTGTTGAAAGCTTCGTTGCAGTCTTCGGTCCAATCAATGCTATAGTCTTTCTTGAGTAAATTGTTGATTGGATGAATAGTGAAGCTTAAGTCCGGGATGAATTTCCGGATTGCACCCAGCTTCCCGAGAAATGATCTGATTCCAGATTCACTCGAAGGTGGGGACCATTTCGAGGACAGCCCGAATTTTGGTTGGATCAACATCGATCCCTCGTGATGATATGATGTAACCTAGGAGCTTTCCTCCTGTTACACCAAAGATGCATTTCTTTGGGTTTAGCGTGACTCCGTATTCTATTAGGCGTGAAAGAATGATGTGGAGTACTTCGGGATGGTCACAGCGCTTTTTGGCCTTAGCCAATAAGTCGTCTACGTAAGATTCCACGATTTTATGAATTAGATCGTGAAATATGTATGTCATGGCCCGCTGGTACGTAGCACCGACGTTCTTAAGACCGAATGGCATAACAGCATAGCAATAGGTTCCCCAAGGAGTTATAAACGTGGTTTTAGCTTGATCTTGCTCGGATATTCTGATTTGATTGTATCCCGAGAATCCATCCATGAGAGACAAAAGTTCAAAACCAGCTGTTACATCAACAATAGCGTCTATGGATGGTAATGGGAAATCGTCTTTAGGACACGCTTTGTTGATGTCTCAGAAATCTATGCAAATGCGTATCCTTCCGTTCTTCTTGAGAACGGGAATGATATTAGATACCCATTGGGAGTAGTCAACTGGCTTGATAAATCCTACCTGAAGGAGTTTTATTACTTCCTCTTTTACTATGAGAGCTACTTTGGGTTTCATGGGCCTTGATTTTTGTTTAATTGGCTTTGCATCCGATCTAGTGACGAGGTTGTGTACCGCAATGTGGGGTGTGACTCCCGTCATCTCCTTGTAATTAAATGCAAACGCCTTTTGATGTTCTTTGAGAACCTGAGTATGTATTTCCACTTATTCTGGTGTCAACGAAGAACCTAGTTTCAATATTCTTGGTTCATCTTCTGTCCCAATGTTGACATCAATTGTTTCTTCGACTAAAGAGGTTTTACCCTCTTTGAACTCAGGTGGTGCTGAAGGTAAATCTAAATCATCCCCATTTTCTATTGCGTATATGTTAGGTTCCCTTTGTGACGGAAGATTCGTTACGGGATTTCCGAAGTAGGAGGACGAATGTGGGATCAAGGATAAATCTAGCATGTGATAGGAGAGATGTAATGCTGCATAGGCATTTAAATAATCCAAAGTAGCCACATCATTTCCAACATGTTCTAGGACGGTAGATTCACTTCTGCTTAAAAGAGGATTTGTCATTGTTTTTATTAATGGCTCGTCATGAATGGATACTGTGAAGTGAGTATCTTCTAGCTCATTGCTTGGAGTAAAACGTGATGCCGAGGTTGCTATTGAATCGGCGAGAAGATTTTTCTCTCGTGGGATCGCTTCAATGGATATGAAGTTAAACGCCTTGCTTAAATCTAATACAGCGTTTTTGTAGAGTTGTAAATGTTCGGCTTTAGTTTCATATACTTCAGAAACTTGGTTTGTTACTAATTGCAAGTCTCCCAAGACTCTGATGTTATTAATAACAATTCTCCTGGCTAAGGTGAGGCCAAGGAGGAGGGCTTCGTACTCAACGCCATTGTTTGTGCATTCAAAATTTAACTTAAATGAGAATGGGAGGACATTCTCCTCGGGCGAAGTAAGAATTTTACCTGCCCCCGCTCCATAACGACATTTAGCTCCATCGAAATGGAGAGTCCAATACTTAGCTGGGACTGTAGATTTTGGGGCATCTGCCATGTTTTGCACACTCTACTTCTATCATACAGAGATCCTCTGCCGGTAAGGAACCAACACCTAGGGAAAATACTATGCCTACTGAATCGAATGGTAAGAATATTGGTGAATCTTGTTCTATCAATTCAACAATTTTCGCAGTAGTCCCTAATGATACTGTTTCTTTAGTTTTACCTTTAGGGGTTGGAGTTGTTTTGGGCTATGCTGGTAGTTTCAAGATCCGTTGTAGGTATCAACTTTTCCTCTGGCTTTGGGTCAGAGGGTTTATTAGGTTGGTTTGTTGGCAGCTCAAATTCTGAGTGCACCCCTGGTCTTTTCTTTAAATCAGCTAGGTTCAAATCGAAAGGTTTTGGATCGCCTTTTGGCTACAAATACCTTTCCCAGATGCAAGAATCTTACTTCTTGAAATAGCGTGGAAGGGATTGCCTTCATTCGATGTATCCAAGGTCGGCCGAGGATCATATTATAGTTAGTTTCCCGATCTATAATGTAAAACTCAGTCAAGATGGTTTTGGGCCCTAAGGTGACTGGCAGTATTATAGTTCCTATCGAAGTGGCTTTAAGGCTATCATAGCCTCTCAAGGTATTTCGTGTAGTGGAACAGTTTGTTTCTCCATATCCAAGTTTTTGGAGGAAAGAGAAAGGGACTATGTTAACTACAGCCCTGTCGTCAACCATTGCCAGTTTTACATAGTTATTATAAACCCACACTTGCAAGTGTAAGGCTGGGTCACCTCGGCGTGTGGGCATTTTACTTATTTCGAAGATGAATTCGACATCCTTGTCCGGCTGCCCCGGAGGGGTGGGTATCAAAATCTACGTGATTTACTTGTGTTTCGGGAGGTGGAGTGATGTTAATTAGATGGCCTAGACCTAATGCTTCTAAAAGAGCAGCTCTGTGAGGGGGGAGAGTTCTTTAGTAAGTCCAAAAATGAAATGTGTGAGAAGGTCTTTGTTAGGTCACTAATTAAATCATACGCACCGATGGGTTTTTCAACTATTTGCTGACTCTTATCTGCCTCTGGCAGATGACTTGGGCTTGGTTGAGAGAAATACTCTCGTGTTCTCGTTATAGCTTCGATAGGTAGTTCAGCGTCTAATTCTACCAAACTGACTATCTTAGGTCTCAGTTGAGCTCCCAACTATGGCGCAACTGATGGATTTAATGAAGTCAAGGCTTCATGGTCATTGTTTCCCGTCACTGCACCTTTGTTTGTTCCAATTGGATTCAGCCTATCGCTGTCATGATTTGGGGAGCGGATCATTAAAGATCTTGAGGGGAGCATTCTAAGGAGAAACTGCCCCTGCGAGAGTATTTGGTGATGATGAGACGGGATCTGCCAAAAACAAGTCTGTGAAGAACTATCTTTGTTCTTCTGGCAAACATTGCATAAATTTATTGTAGTCACGGCACGTTCTAGTGTCATGACCATGAATTTTATGGAAACCACAATAAGAATTGGGATTATAATTCCCGTTTTGTTGGTTTGGTGTGTATTGTGGCCTAAAATTCTGATCAAACTGTTGCCTATTAGGACCAAAGTTTTGGAATTGTTGTTTTTGGTTTTGACTTTGGTTTTGGTAACCAAATGAGTTTTTGGCTTGGCCCTTGTATGGGATTTCGCCGTTGTTGTTGTTGTTGTTGTGGATGGTTAAAATCCACTGTATTGACCATTGGGGTAAAGTTGTTGTTTCGCTGGTTGTTTGTTTGTGACGGAGTATTAACAACATTTACCCTCTTGGGCTAGTCGGTTACCCCATCCGTTGTTACCCCATGATTTTTGTTAAGGATTTTGGGTCCTTGATTGATGTTTGTGGTAGTTGTAGTATTTTGAGTGGAGGTGATTAACCTCCCGTTTGCTCCATACATCTTACGACCACTATCTATTGCTGCCTGGTCTATTCGTAGAGCGCTCTCAAGTACTTCATCATAAGTCCTCAGTGGGAACTTCTGGACTTCTTCCTTCACTTCTCTGCTGAGAGAATGAAGGAATAAATCGCATAGTTCCATCTGATCCATGTTTGGAGCATTTTGCTGATGAATAAAGAACTGTACGCCACCTCTGGATGAAATGAGCGATAGATTCATTGTGTTCTTGTTTGATATGGAAGAATTCCCTGATTCCTGTTCTCAGTAGTTTTTTCATGTCGAAGGCTTTGATGAACTTTGACATGAGTTGTTTAAATGAATGTATGGAAGCCTCAGGTATTCTATAATACCAATTGAGAGCAATGCCGTCTAGTGTTTTGGGAAATATTTTAGCAACAACCCCATCCCAAGGGAGTAATTCTCATATGGCTGTAGCGTAAGCTTTGATATGTGCGTTTGGATCTCCTTCACCCTTGAACTTGGGAAAATCAGGGAGAGGTCTTGGAAGCATGACGCTTCGTATGGTGAAATCTAAGGGATCCTTTAGATATTCTAAATACGTCCCTATCGCATAGCTTTCGACCATTAATGGTGTTTGCTAAGGGAGTGGTGGTGGGATGGGTTGTTGATACGGTGCAGCATACGTGTTGGCAGGGGCATAGGGAGGTCCCTGCGTTGGAGCAAACATACCAGGAGAGGGAGAACACATCTCCTTGTGGTGATTTAGAGTACATGTTTAAATAGGACGGGGGTATTGTCGAGGAACGGACTGTTCGACACTAGACCGGGAGGAGTAGTGTTAGAGATGATAAGCCTTGTTGGCGTTTGTATGTGGATATTGAGGAGGCATGCCTAACGTGCCTACTCCCGTAAGGAGATCTACCTGACCAGAGTGGTATGGAGGATTGGAACTTCCTGTTTGTATGAACGGAGAATTTTGACTTGCTTGAGCCAATTCTAACCCTCTCACTCTTTCTACTAACGTTGAAATGACTTCATTTGGTGAAGCCACGGTACTTTGCCTGAGCGGCGTTTGTTGTATACCTTGGTGTTGTAAAGGTAAGTGATATCCTATAATAAACTGATCGCTATTTTGATAAGTTTCTCACAGAATATTTCCTGTATGCAGTGGCATAGAGGTATTTTCTTGAAAAGAGATTTCGGGGTTGTATTCGTAAACCTCCTATAGATGGGTACATTCCCCGGGGAGTGTTGTTCACTCCTAGGATAACGTGTTGACTGTCCATCATCTAAAACCAAGCATGGATCTGATTGCCTACCAATTTGTGGTCTGAGTAAACATTTAAGGAGATGAATCAGATTCTCCTGTAAACGTCATATTGTTGGAACCTGAAGGTTCTGTTTGTTGGGTTCGAGGGGGTTGATCTAACTCCTCAGTTTGAAAAGACGAACTATATCTGATTCTTGGGGTTTGTGTTGACAACTGATTAGTTGAATAGTTGTCGCCCCATACTGAGAGCGAGGGTGATGATTACCTATTCTGTTGGGCGTAGTATGCCTCAAGACCCAGGAGGGGTCTTCCATATGCGTCGAATCCCGAAATATTCGGGGGGTATATGAATACCCGCAGAATAATGGGAAGGAGCGAAGGTGGATGAGAGAAGATGAAAATTCTCAAAGAGAAGGTGAAACAGTTGTTTGTTTCACGTTGGGTTCACCAATTTTGTACGTCGGAAAAGCGACAAGCGAGCGTGGGAATCTACAAGTAACTCTTTCACGTACCCGACCTCCCGAGGTCGTGCCGAGACAGCCGGTGGGGATGGAATACATGTAGTATACGGATAGACTAGTTAGGCAATCTAATATCTTCGACATGCACTAATGGAATCTGCGAATCTAAGGCAAAGAAGGCCCTTTGAACCTAGACCGGTGTGATAGATCGATCAGAAAGGATGACTACTCAAAGGCTCCAATCAATATCGAGCTCTGGCGTGATTTGATTTATGGGTTGTGGAATGCGTGGGAAATGACCCAGGATTGTTTCGTGTATTTCTCCTGATAGGGTCATATGGTGAATATAATCAACTCTATGGATGATTTTCTGGCCTAGTCCAGAATTCTCTAGCTTCATTAGCTGTTGTGTCTAGTAGGGATAACTGTTGGATGATGATAGGTGGAATTGGAGTAGACTGAAATACTAGTGTGCGTAGGCCAGTGTCTATATCCAATTCTCTTATGGATTCATTAGGATGTGGGATCTTTGGATCACAACCGTAGACTCTTGGTTGTTGCGGTCCTGTTATGGTCATACGCGAGATCAAGTTCTAATCCCTAGTATCCAGTAATCGTATGCTTTCTCAGCTTCTATGTTTAGAACCAATAGTTGTGCAATCTTCTCAGAATACCTTACAGACGTTCTCGCAACCTGGATTCTTAAGCTAGTATCTATATCTACGAGGGTGTCTCCAGTGTCTGGCTGTGGAACTAGAGGATCGCACCCGAATGTTTGTTCTCTTTCGAGACCCTCTACAGTCATGTGGATGTTTTCTAGAGTAATCTGTAGTTTGGCTTACTTGACCAAAACGCATGTGCTTGGTCATCTTCTATGTTTAATCCTCTTAACTGTGAACTGATTAGTTGTAAATATGTGGTTGTTTGGAATACTTGTATCCTGAGATTTTGGTCTATGTCAACTATTGCTATGACTAGATTTGGTTGAGGCACGATTGGCTCAAATATATATTCCCTGGGCTCTTGAGGTCCCGTGATTGTCATACGAAACAAAATGCAATCTAACTGTGATGAAACAAATTCTAACTAAGTGAAATAAATCTAACTACATATAACTCTTATTTTTCTATGAAATATTTAATAATTTTAAGGAAGGCAAACTATTTTAAGCGTATCTAGAAATAATAGCTAAGCAATAATTTAAAACAGACAAGATAACCGAGTGTGGTTATTTGCCTGTGCGATTTATAGAATTATTCTAAATAAAACAGTTTGTCTAATCTACCGGCGAGATTCTCGATCCTACCTCAGAAGTGAGGAGTGAATCATAGTTTCTCAGAAACTATCAATCCACACAGCTTCCTTGGCAATGTCGAGAATAGAATGAAATGAAATAAACCGATTAACTACTCTATTTGATATGAATCTGACTAGAACTTTGAAATGTAAAACCTGGATTCCACAGAACAGTGGCGAATCCGATGGTGTATGTGATCTCGTCCCCTCAGTATGATCTTCTCGTTCTTTCGTGTTCACTTGGATCCAGAAAAGCGTGTAATGCTAGCACCGATAGGAGTAGATTTTGGGACAAGGACAGCTCAGAATGTAGACCGAGAATGCGAGTAGGAGAGGGATAGCGCAAGAGTACAGAGCTTGGCTTATGCGATTCCTAGCGGGATTTTACTGCGATTCATGCAACGTGAAGCGACCAGAACCTTTGACTATCCTATACGAAGAGCAAAACCTGCAACTTTAATGGCTTCCTAAGCTATTCCGTTCCAAAATAAAGACACTGCTTGCACAAGTTGGATATGTGGCTTACCAACAGCTGAATAATACTAACCAGGTATCTAATGAATTGAACTAAGAACTCTAAGTCACAGTAAAACAAATCTATAACAAAGAGGAATTCAGAGGCAAGCTTCTAACCGGATTGGGTGGAACAACAGCACTGCCTGCACAAGATGGTTCTGTGGCTTACCAACAGCTGAGCAATACTAACCAAGTACGAAATAAACTATGCTATCAGTCCTAAGCAAGCTAACCAAAACACTAAAAATTAGAAGACTCTAACAAGAAAAAAATGTTGACCAAAGCTCCAGCTCAAATTCTTCATCCAAACTCAGACCAAAAACTCCAGACCATTTTGCATGTGCACAAACCATGCATTTATAAGAATTCAAGCATCCAAGAACCAAAACCAAATTGAACTCCTAAACAATAAACAAAGGAAAAACACTGTTCTAGGGGACCAAAACATTAATGCATGCTCAATTCGGCAAAGAAAATCTGGTGAAACGTGATATTTCACGCGAGTCACGTCAAAAGAGCGTTCTGGAAAACGCGAATAGGACTGCCGCTCTGAGTAGGGCGGCGGGTTACAGGACCGCCACCCTGCAGTGCGGCGGTTTCGTCACTGAAGGTCAAGAGGCCAAGGAAAGAGGGAAAAGCGGGAAAACAAAGGGCGCGGGGGCTAAGCGGGGCATGCGGGATGTTAACGCATACTCCGAGGGCTTTTCTGGATCCCGAACACCTTGCGAGGAGACCTGTATCATCATTGGGGCACTTGTTACACTGTTCTGGCAGTACAGTACCTTACAATTTTGGGTACGTACAGTCCCTTTACCTTCACTATCATTGGATAGAATTCTATCCTTCTCACACTTGGGGGCATCATGCTTTCTTCCCCCCCTCCTAGCATCATAAGTTTTATATAATATCTATTATCACACTTCTTGCTTCACACTTAATCATTCTCAATACTCTTATACATCTTGATACATGCATTATATCATCATTACCCTATGATGCACTCTAGTTCAACGATTCATACTTGACTGCTGAGGATCTAAATCTGAAATGAACCTCACCACATTCACTCTTTACGCTCTATGCTTCATGATCTATCTTTCTAGCACACATTTTCAAACCATTTCTCAATGACTTACTCTTGTTCTATGGTTCATTCTTGATTGTTGAGGTGTCTTTTATAAATTAACCTCATCTCATGCACATCCGCTGGGGGTAATGCTGGTCTTGTTACATTCACACATTGCATACCATTCCATACTATGCATACACTACATATTGCATATCTTTGTTGGACTTACTCTTTCTTTTCTATACTACTTACATGATGCACTTTGCTTATTATGTTATTTAGATACTCAGTTGTCATTATCTTTCTATATACACACATGTGTGTTCGCTTGGTATTTTGGAGTGAATGTATATCTCTTACAACTCCTCACATGCTGCAATGATTCTTAGAATTGTACCTTTTACCAATCCCACCAAGGCTCCTAGGGGCATCTACCTTTTACTACTCTCACACATTACAGGTGTTATTATTACATTAGTTACTACTTCTACTTTCTAGCACATTTACTTTCCACTGATATATACATGTTTTCCACTGATACATATATGCATTGACATAATTTTCATCTTTATAACATTCTAAAGGGTGCTTCATGTTTAGCATTTTATTTGCAGGACTATATGTTGATATGGTGGTGTGATACATTTTGTCTATCATTGTTTGTTAATGTATTCCATTATTTACAAGTCATTCCCTATGTCTTGTTTGATCATTATTTATATGCATTCGGTTGCTTCGGCCCTGATTGTCTTGTGACATTGTGAGCGATGTCCCATGTATGAAACCAACTTTTCAAGGTCCACTTTTTTTTGCACACTTATTTTTTTATTTTTTTTTCCATTACATTCTTTGCTTGCACTAACATATATTTCTAGCCATCTTGTTTGCATGTCCTTGGTCTCTACCATGTACATCCCCTATCCCCTACAAGTACCCATTTTAGATCAGCATCAGGTCCTCTCTTTTGGTCTGCATACTCCTACAGTCGTCCCATGCACCTCAAATTTGGGGGGCATACATTGGGTGAACAAATCACCCCTACAATAGCTCAGATTTATAGTTCAGGTCAGCACAGTACAAGAGTACAGTCATAGAATGGATCATAATTAGGCATGGGTCATAATCATAGCAGAAACTCTAGCTCCCAAATTCAGATAGTAGTGCTTAGGCACCTATTCCCTCCCCTAGGAACTAATTTCTTGAGGGCACATAATTTCATATTATTAGATTAACACAATTCACATAATCCTTCAAAAAAAAATTTACAATTACAAAAACAGTCCTTCATTTAGAGCATGCATGCAATCTCCTAAAATCCATTTCAATCGAAACAATCAGTACATTCAGAACTAATTCAGGACAGTAGAAAAAAGGAGGGACGTACCATCTACATTGGCATTTATCAAGTGGAGTCATGGAAGGAGAGTAACATTAGACCTCTCTCCCCAGCACTTTCTCTTGGTGTGATATCTCCCAAAAAACTTACTCTTCACAGCATTTTAAGACATTTTCTATCCCTTACACTCTTATACATCAAGTGCACACTTTCCTTTACAAACTTTTACATACTTATGCACATTTTTCTCTGATTTATCATATACATGACTTGGACTACATTTTTTTTTTTTTTTACAAGATCTTCCTTACAAGAAGAAACAACCACAAGCTAAAACAACATGGTATAACACATACGCTTCACCCCTAGGGTCACTTTCCTTTCCTATTCTGCACATTTCAATTTGCATCACTCCACACTTCACTTGTCCACTCAACATGTTATTCACCGCACACTCTACATGATCATAAGGTATGCATCTCTTATCTACTTTATGTTATTGAGTATTCACTTAACAACATAAAGTGGGGGAAATGTAGACACAAAATCACATAATTGGGTATATTTCTAGGTCCTAAAATCATAATAGGATTCATATGATTCCTAAGCAAGAAAATTAGTAATTGACAACCATATTTGGACTATTTTCTTTGTTTCTTGTTTTCTATTTGGTCTTACACACCCTACATCCCAGTTGTAAATTCACATATTTATCTTTCATGACTTCAGACACTAGCACCTAGCCAGGACATGAGCACCTGGGTGCCCTTGACCCTTTTCCACCTTACTAACTCTTTTTGGGTTTATTTTTCCTTGTGGGAATATTTTTCACTTATGGTTCGGCCTTACAGTTGTCAATTACAAAATTCAAATAAGGGAATCATATAAATACATAGTTATGTGTTCCAAATCAAGGACCAAGCACTAAGCATTACTATCATCACCTATGTTTGCATTCAAAAGGGCACCTAAAGCACTCCAAAGCATCCATCTAGCATTCATTCAAGGGACAAGGGTTGTATCAACTCTGCATATGTAGCATAGGAAGGAGAAGCTCATTCTATTCCATCCACACATTTTAGTACATTACTACATTACTACATTCTAGCTATATCATGCTATCAAGTGCAACTTACACAAGGGAATCCTAGGGCGTAATTTCTACATACACACACCAGAACTGCATGGAGTCTAAGATGTAGTGTAGTGCTTGGTTATAATTTCACTCTCAGGGTGACCACTGGGGTCAGTCTGACTCCCCATTCTACATTTTCCTTTTTTAGGTTTGATGTGGTTTTTGGGCTTGCGCAAGTGAATATCTCTTTTAAAAATTATAATTACCCTCGGTGATCATTGTGTGACTATCAAGAAATGAACGGATAAAAATAGCGAAGAATCTATAACACAACAAAAATCATATCCAGATCTTTTATGTGGTCATGAGCACCTAGATCCATTCATCAATGCCCAGGTGCCCCTTTCCTGTCGTGGGTGCCCCTATCTAACCTTATTTGTGAGTTGCAGAATTTACAGAGATCAATAACGAGTTTTTTTCATCCTGTTCATCACTTCTTCCTGCTCATATCAGCTCTATATTTCATGAAAATCAGCTAAGTTTTTTATATCTCCCTTTATTGCTTAGGGTTTCATATTTTATATTTTAGTTTGTTTGTTTCATTCCTATGTTTTAGAATTTATACATTATTTATTTCAATAGTGACTCTGCAATATTTAGATTTAATTCAAGTTAAATTAAATCACATTGTATTACCATGCAAAGGCCTGGTTGTGCTCGGAAAGGAAGGTGGTGAATTCTTTCAATTCTTTCGAATCTAAATATTGGCCAAATTCTTGTGAAGTCCCACATGCTAATGTCGATAGTGAATTTGTTGAGTGTAGATGTGTCAAGTTTCTTCAAGAATGTTGATGGTAGGGGAGTCTTCCTCTACCATTTCAGGTAATACTAACATAAGGGTCTTAGTGTCATCCTTAGTTTGATAAGTGGGTGGTCCTAAGTTGATCGTATTGATTTAAAAAAATTAGGAGGAATGGATATAGTGTCGATAGTTTCCATGAAGCCATCAGGTGAAGATGATGGATTTATTTTTGCTACAGATTTGGGTGTGGTGCTTGCGGAGATGTGTGAGGAATTTTTGTTAAATCCTAGTCCAAATCTCTCATGAGGCTTTCGAGACTATTCAAATACCAATTCATGTATTCCTTGTTCGTAATTTCCTAAACTAAATCCTTTCTAGACATAGCAATGAAGATACATTTGTGAAAATGATTGGTTATATAAGAACGAGAAGTCAGATATGAGTGGTTTTTCATAACATTTATTTTCACGGTGTGAGGAAGGACCATCAATCCCTCCATAAATGAGGTTGGTTCTCATATGGAGAGGACCAAATGGAATGATATATCTGATGTTGGGTTCATACATACTTTTTTTCTGTTTCCCTTATGTTTTAGGTGTAGGGAGTGATATAAGAGCCATGAATTTATACTCCCCATCGAAAGACTTTGCAACATGGTTGTGTCATTAGGTAACATAGATGTGGGAACAAAGATGCTAGTAGAGGCCTCATCAGGAGAGTCTGAGTTTGTCTTAGGAATGAGCACATCATTAGTTCGGTAAGTCATATGACATGCTTTGAAAGGATTTAGATCGATGGGAATAGTAAAGGTTTTACCTTCATGTTCATACTTAAGAGAACATTGTAATGTTGGTGGGATACATCCCATAGCACATATCAAAGGTTTTCCCAACAATATATTATACTATAACTCTCTTTATACGAGATAGAAGAGATTATGAAGACCTTTAACACCTAATTTGATGGGTAGAATGATGATGCCTAAAGTAGGGCTAACAATGTTGTTAAAGGCGCATAACACAGTAGGTGACTAGGAGTGGATGGTATCATGTAAATGGAGTTGTTTGAAGGCATGAGAAGATATAATGTTGATTTTGGTGCCATTTTCAATCATAACTCTGTTAATGAGAGTATCATTAATCTGGGAGGTGACAAAGAGTGGAAGGTCATGGTCTTTAGGTTGCAAGGATGGAATTTCATAATCAATGAAGGAGATAGTGATAGACATCTTAAGAGTTCCAACAAGGTTAGCAAACGGTTGAGGATTGTTTGATGGTACTGAAATGGATTATAGAGCCTCAATCATTACTTTTTGATGTTGTGGAGAATTTTGAACAATATCTTAGAGATACATCTTTACAGAAGCTTGATGGAGTTGTTTAATGATGGTGTTGTGTATAAATGTGGTAGATTAGGTATGTGGGCTAGCAAGGATAAACAACTTAACGATGGAAGGTGATGGGTTAGATGACTTAGGAGGATCAAGGGAGATGGATATGTTGGACCTATTTTGGTTTGATTCTTTCGAGTCTTGTTCACGTGCTCTTGGAGTTATGTAAATGACATCTATTTGATGGAGTGGGGTCTTGCTGGTGGAATATTAATGTAGAATAATAGCATAATGTAAACTAAGTGTAGTATGTATTGGTGTATAAGGTGCAATGTGTGATGAAATGCAATGTATAATTTATATAGTGTGGTGTGTGGGGTTCAGTGTATTGGTAATCCCTCAACAGTCAAATGTGAACTGAAGCACAAGAGTGTGTCATTGGGTAATGACAGTGCTAAACGCTTCATGAAAGGGGTTAATAGGAAAGTGCAAAGATAATATAGTTATAATTTTTATGATGCATGAGAATGGGGAGGGGTGTTAGATGTTATTCCCCCCAATTATGTAAACTAACCAATGATAGTGAAAGATGAAGGTCCTCCACCCGATGTCTACGAGGATGAAAGTGGGGGACCATGATCTAAAAGCAGTGGTATGGTAGATAAACATGGTGTTGTTGAATGAAATATATGTGCATGTGAAGGATGAATGTATGATGAAGATTGGGGTGTAGCAACATGCGGTGGTGATGAGGCCATTGGAAGTGATCGCGATGATACGATTAATGACTCATTAATAGGCAATGGTGAACTAAATTTGGTAGAGGATTGACTTGGCAACATCGGAGAAGGTTGAAGAGAAAAATATGGGGAACTAATTACAAAAATTCATTTCTTATGAGGTGTTGGAGCACATTAGCATGATGCCCATGAGGTATAAGAGCCTGATGGGATTTAGTATTAGTGGTAGAAAGTGGTGCAGCAAATGAAAGAAGGCCTAGATTTTTGAGATCGTTGATTATTCATGACTAAGCGCGGCAAGCATTATCATGAAATCCATTAATTCAATGATAATGCTGACACAATGAAGTTACACTAGTTCAGTACAATGCACTTTCCACCCTTGGCATTATGGGTTTATATACAGTGAGTGGGCTCAGACCAGTCTACAATCCCCATACATAGCATATTTTATAGGACATGGTGTCATTAGCATTTATGGGAAACATTTACATGCTTGGAGGTTATAGTGGGTGTGCCTCTCTACACTACTTCAGCCAGTGGCATCGGATTTCCTAAAAATCTAGGACAGTAAAAATATCTCTTCACACACATTTCACCATAAGTGGTTAGAGCTTAGAGGACACAGTTCATTTCCTTCTTACACTTCTTCAGCCAGAGTGGCATGAGATCGCCAAAAAAACTCGTAGTACAGGATATCCTTCTACACTCTTTCTCTCGACATGGATCAGGTGCACATGTTCCATTTACACTTTTTCATTTCACATATTTTACATTTATGTACTTTACATATACATGATTATTTCACATAGCATTTTTACCTACATACATATTTGACTACTTGATTGTTTTTTCCTTGAAGGTCTGGTTATATGAGAAACAAGTAGTTAAATTTGGGGCAACAACAACATTCCATGACAACACGTGCTTTACTAACCATGCAGGTACACTACACACACATTCTACGCTAGTTTCACTCTCACCACCTTTTTATTTGTGCATGTTCATCTTTAGTTTCCACACTCCTCCATCTCTTTTTCATTCCACACTTTTTCCTAGTCCTTCAGAGTGTTTCTACTACACTCTTCATGGACATCAGGTACACACTTCTATATACTTTATGTTATCGAGATTTCAATTCACCAACATTAAGTGGGGGTAAAATTTAGTCACAAAATCATGCACTTTAGACATTTATTTATCTCGGTCTCATACTACTATTTAGAAGGTTTTTGAGTGAAGAAATTACTAATTAACCCCATATTTTGGCCATCTTATTTTATTTTTATTTCATCATTTACACACATTTTTATCTACATGCCCAGTATGTTTCAGCACTTTCCCATCATTTTAGCCTTGGCTGGGGCACCCAAGGTAGTGTTGGGGTGCCCAGGTCCCACTTGGGGTGCCCCGATCCTTGTTTTACTTTCCCGCCACCTTTTTGGGCTCTTTCTAGCCATTTTTCATCCGTATATTTTTCCTATTCAGCCATGTCGGGGTTAATTATGAAATTAGATCAAGATAAACCTATAAATATAAAGTTATGAGGCCATAATGAAGGACCTAGCATCATCTACTACTATCACTCATCTAGAGTCGCATCCATCTATTGCATTTGCACCCACATAACTCCATCATCAAGGCACAAGGTAGGAAGTCTCCATCACACTTCATAGGGGGATGATTATATTCTATTCCATGCACACATGATATTACATTTTCTACATTTAGTTATTGCTCGATATTTCACATAGTACGATTAGGACAAGAGCACCTACACCACAACATGCGCGCGCATGCGCGCGCGCACACACACGCACGCACACACCAAAACTACATCTAGGTCTAAAATGTAGTGCATCTCTTAGAGTAGCAAGCCCAATGTTGTGGTAGTTGAGGTCAGTCCAACCCATTCATTCTGCATATTTATTTTTAGGTTTTTGATACTCCTTGTATTCTTACAGGTATCTACATCATCTTGGATTATTGGTGACCTACAGCGCAAGACAAGGAAGTAGATGCAACATACAACGAGGGTTTTGGATCACCTTCTGACCCTATGAGGACCAATTTTGAAGCTTTTTCACATACCAGGGTACCCATATCACATACCAAAATTCATGTATTAATTATTGTTGCATAGATCCTGTTACTGTTATCAGCTAAGTTCTTTCCTCACCTCCTTCTTGCATATTAGGTTTTTACTTTATTAGCTTTACCATTTATTAATTTATATATTACTTTATCATATTTATTTACATTGTTTATGTCCTCCTATATTAGATTGACTATCCCCATATTGCCCAATTTTAGTTAATCACCTAACTTTTGTTCGATGTGGATGTGGTGTTAGATGATGGTTTAGAATAAGTAGTTTTAAAGGTTTGGGGAGTTGGTTTAATTTGATGGATAGGTTTGATTATATTAGCATGATTTGAATCTATGGGAAGAATCCCTTTGCTTCAAATCATAACATGGAGGTATTTGCAGTCCTCAATGGAATGGTCTGGTGTCTAATGGTAAGCACATAATGATTCATAATTGTACCAAGATGGATTTCATCCTTGGGAATCAGATGGCTTAATAGGTGGTAATGTTATGGTAGATGATTGGATAAGTTTTTCAAAGATTATAGTATATTACCCTTTCATAGTTGTCTGGAATAATGATGAGGATGAAGGGATATGTATATGATTTGATGAATTTGAGGTTTGAGATAGTTGGGTCATGTTTTGTGTGGTATGTTTAAGTGCCAACTGAGAAATAATCCTATATTTTGTAAAGGTGACTGTGAACTTAGATCAGGGATAAGGTCATATGATGGAAGGTAAGGGTTGTGTATTTCATGATATGGTTGTTTGATGACCATGTGGTGTAGCTTATGTTATTCAAGATGAATGATTTGTGGGTTGTAAAGTATATTTTTTAAGGTTCTTGATGTGATGTTTAGTGACGTGGTCTTCGAAAGATATTTTTTATATTTCTATAATAGGTTTCTTTCTTGGGAATTTCGAAGAGGTAGTAATTGGTTTTGAAGGGGATGTACTAGATGTAGGAGTACTCATGATCTTGGTAGTGATAATACTAATAGATTTAGATGATTTGGTTGTTGTATTTATTGTGGAAACATTATTCTTTTTGGGTATGAATGAGAAATGTTTGATTTTGTTGATTGTATGATGATAATTGACTACGTTAGACTGGGATTGATTGGAAGATGGGGGTGATTCAAAAAAAGGTTATTTGAAAACACAAGTTTTGATTAGGAGGCATTTTCAAATTTTAAAGTTGTAATTCACCTCGGTCAATAAGATCCAGGAGGATGTTTCTTAGTGAATGACGCCTTTTGATGTTATGGCCTCAAACTTGATGGTGTTTACAGTAATCATTATTTTAATACCGTGAGGGTTTATACGTGGATTTTTCAATAGGGTGTATGATAAGGAGTTTAATCATGTATGTGGCTAGAATTTTGTCAAAAACCACACTATATGACTTCTCAATGGGTGTGTAGTTACATTGAAGTCGGGTTCATTCGGAGTCTGAATGACCTTTGGGAGTGACCTTTATAATGAGCACAATTGCTGAGCCTTTTGATTTATGATTACTAGAAGAATTTTTGAATGTAAACTCGAGTTTGGGTTTTTTAACCTTAGTTTAACCTTACAATCTTCGAGGGCATGAATTTCCAGCTTGGGGGCCATGGTGAAGGCTTCGTCAAAATGTCTGTAAGGATTGAATCTGGAGGGTTGATGATATATGCTTAGCGTAGGATCGAGAATACAACTCGATCAACTCAATTTATGGAAGAGAAAAGAATAAATTATTGATGATCCCCCACCATATGGTGATGAAATATGTAATAGAATTATCTTAAAACTATTTAATAGCGTAGATATCAGTGATAGAAATCTTACAGGTGATATTGATGGAGAAATACTCTAAGAACAATTTTGTTAGTTATACAAAAGAGAAGAGAGAATATTGTAGAATGTTGTTATACCCATCAAGGTCAGGTCCTACTAAGGACATGGGAAATGTCATCAACATGAGATATCAATCATGGGCAATGAGATAACATGCATGACAAAAGGTCCTAATGTGATGATGTGGGTCCTCCTTACTATAGAATTTAATCAATTTTGGGAGTTCCTAGTATGGGGGATAGGCTTTGAAAGGTACTGATGGATGGATGATATCATTGTAGATTTGTTCATATGACAGGGTGCTCTTAGGACACATAGTGGTGGCTTTAAGGCTTGCAATCATACTCATTAGTGCTTATAAAGGATTTTTTTGAGATGTTTGTTGAAATTTTGAAGATGACGAGCTAGGTTGATTATAAATATGTGGGTTTGATTTTTGGTATAGATGATATGGTACTGAGACATTATGATGAAGAGGGGTATTCATCATGATATTTTAGGGATATTGAAAGACTAAGGGTTATGATGGTTGGATGTATTGGTAAGGACTAGGTATGGAAGCATCGATAAGAGGTTGGGACAGTTGTGGTGTGTATTGAGATGGAATGGAAGTGTCTATAAGAGGTTGGGATGGTTGTGGTATGTATAGAGATGGAATATACATGTATTGTGAAATAGGTACATGTGGATGTTTATTGTGAAAAGGGTGGAGTGCTAGCGATAGAACTTATATTAATAGGTAGTATATAGGTGGGGATGGATAAGACCATGTTTTAAATTGAATATGTAGGTTGTTGCAAAGGGGTAGGTTGAGACATGGTTAAAGGATTTGAGGGGAGGGGGGTCCCTACAAAACTAGCATGAGGTGGAGGAGCACCCACTGAACCAATAGGAGGAGGAGGAATGACGGAGGTTGTTTAACTGGACAAGGGTGGAGTAGTAGTATTAGGAATTTTTGTAGCCTACGGACTAGATGGGGAATCCAATGATGTAAGTGATTGTTGGCTAGTTGTGTTTTGTGATGATATGGTCTTAAGTTTAAAACTGATGATGGGAGAAAATGAAGTGAAAGAAGATGTGTATGAATTACCAGGAGAAAGAGAGGGGTTGATTTGTTAGATAACAGTCTCATGATCAGGTTTAATGATTTGGGAGTAATTGACGGTGTCAATGGTAATGGGAGGTTGTTTTTCTGGATCTGGTTTTTAGATAAGGACACCCCGAGAAAAAAGGTAAGCATTAAGGGCCATCGGATTAGAATCTAGAACTTTTGTAAAGACTGGATCACCGCTATTGAAGAATCATGGGCTAGATGGATATGGAATCTTGGATGTGGATGACTAAGTACTTGAAGAATGCAGGGGTTCTGGACCAATTTCTAAATTCCATTTGATCTATTACACCAAGAATATCTTGAAGATGGGACTCGAGAGTGTCCAGGGATTGTTAAAGATGGTTTTCCATATTTTTGGTGTTTTGAAGGTGAGATTGTTGTCTAGTTAAAACCATGAACTAATCAAAAAATACAAAAGAAAAAAATTAAAATGGTTGTTTAAAACAATTGAAAGAAAGTCGCGCAAAGAATGTTATTATCTTAATTAATTTAAAGAAAGTTTGAAATAATAAAAATGGTTGAAAGGGTACTAAGAAAATGTTAGCTATGGCTAGTTTAAATTGATTTTAAGGTTGGATTCATTGATATACCTGAAGATACGTGAGTCTCATATATGTGTTAGTGTTAGTATGAGGCATGATATTAGAGCCTACCACATCACTTCACGATCCCGCAATAATAAGGGCTTTGAGTGCTTAACTGATATATCCCCCACCAAATTATTTATACTCAGCCACAACACTGAGTTGGATTTTCCCCTTGGTGAATAAATCCAAGTAGGAATTCCTGGGAAGGATGTTTTAAATACGAAATTGATGTGATACAAGATTTAGTTGTGTTTGAAGGGATTTTCGTGAATGCGGCGTGTTTAACTCCTAATTAAGTTATGTGACTAAACAATTATGAAGGTTTGTTACTAAGACTCAAAAATAAATTTTCACTTCGATGATAATAAGCCACACAATATAAAATGTTGAAAATAAATAATGGAAGAAAAGAAAGCATACATGTGATCGTTCTTCCTTATTTATTTTAATTATTTGATTTTTTCATGTTTTTGAAACAGTGATGGCGAAGCACACCAAGCTGCAAAGTTAGATGATATTGACAAGAACAAAAACAAAAGGATATGAAATCTAATCAAAAAGGGACCAAGGGTCCCACCGGGTGTGTAAAGATGTTTATGGTGATTTTTGGTTAGTTGTTATTATGCTAAAATACCATAAAATTTAAGTAAAGTAGGGTTTACTGATTCCTGCACCGACAAATGCAATGTTGGGATGTTTGGATACGTGACCAATGTAAAAAACTCCTCCTTTCACTTAGTGAGAATACTTGCATACAAATACAACTAGATAAAATAAATATTAGATAAGAACGGAACGAGTTTCTCGAAAAAGGACGATCCCAGGAATCCACAGGGCTTTCTTGAAGGGTTTCAACTCATTTTTTGCAATTAAGTGATATTATATGATAATAATACAATGAAATTGTGATTTAGAACTCAATAGAGATAGAAAGATTCTACTCCACTTGGTATAGGGCTCAGGCCAGTGTTGTGGCGAGCTCGAAGTCCTAGAAGTAGTCAAACCAGGATTATTCTATTATGTCATTTATGTCATGTATGATTTCATTTTTCTCCTTGATGTCTTCTATTTTGAGAGTCAAGGTAATGGCACACATCTAATCTCATGTGAGATATCAAAATTCTCCCAGATGAAAGGTTGATGTAGAATCGAGAGGTCATATCTTCTTGTGACGAGGTGTGATGCACCTGGAACTATCATCTATAGAGAATATATCTTGCAAGAAAATAGATTAGGCTAAAACATATTGATAAAGATATGATTACTGATAAAAATGACTAAAATGGCAGGGATCGACAACGATCAGGAATTGGCAGGGATCGGGGAAAAAATGATTAATTTGGATAAATACTAATAAACAAACTATTTTTGATGTAGGACAAATTACAACAGTGCCAAGATGAACTCGGGAGACTTTAGGAGTAGAGAAGATGTATAATTTAGATGTTGTGACACGTATAAAGTGTTAATTAATGGTAAATGGACTTAAGGACCAGATCAATAGTGATTGAGGATCAGGGGAAAACTCTAATAAAAATGCAAATATACTAAAATTTGATCAAATGATTAAACAAAAGACAAAACACAAGGTGATTATAGAGGATACTAAAGACTAGTGTTTGAAATATATGACAAATGTAATATATGACTGAAAATTATAAAAAGGAATGTATGTACCTTGTTGAATGCTTCTGAAGATAACAGAGCTCTAAGTAACTAATAGATCGTTTAATAAGTATTCCAACAGAATGACAATAGATTGTTGATGTTATGAACACCGTGATGTCATACAGAGGTGGGTAAGTGCACGAAGTTGAGGGGCCAAAAAGTGGACAAGAATATGCAAAAAAGCAAAATGTGTTCGGGTTTTAATTTGTTTGGCTTGAGAATCACCGAAGCATAATGCATACGTGTTACATAACGCATACGCATTATACCTACTATAAACAAAAAAAGAGGCCTGAGCCTCTATCATTTTACCTCCCTCAAACATGAGTTTCAGAGCTTAACTATGCCCTTGCATTTTTTCATTCAGCTGGATCTCAAGCTCAAAGGATCATTTCTAGATCATTGGGAAGATCTGAATCGACGATGGCACCATGGAGAAGAGGTAAGCATAATTATTTTCTCAAAATTGCATTGAAATATGATAATTATATATTAAAATTTGAATTGAATACATATTTTTTATTGTTACAGTTAGAGGTCGAGGGAACCAACCAAAACCAAACCCTGTTATTCCTGACATCCCTCCCAACACTCCCAAAATTGCTCAACATCCCTCGGGTAGTCAAGAAGATTTAGCAGCCCAAATAGTTGAAAACAAAATTGAAATTGAGGATTTAATCAAAACAATGAGGGATGCACAATCTACAAACCCCCACCCTGTCTCTCTTGTAAGCACATTGGAGGCATTAATTGTTCAAATTGACATAGAAAAGGAGCAAATTGATCATTGGACAACTTACAGAGAGGGTTGTAGGGTTTATTATTCCAACAAATTGTCATATATGGATGTAAAGAAAAAAGAAATTTCAAAAGAACTCATATGCGCCTTATTCACGGACCCCTGCACTAATTTTCATGTTTTGTTGACATGTAAACAATTTCCCATCCATTGGTGCAATAATAATTTGATTAAAATTAATTTTTGGGACTAATGGTGGATGGTGTTTGATTTTCCACCTTGTAATAACAACGAGGTGCCACTATACTTTATGAGGAAACTCTATTGCAAGTTTATCCTCAACAAGATCCCAAATTATTTTGATATTTGAGATTTCTAGGGCCGAGGAAAAGGATCTGCACAGCATCAACCAAGTGCACAACGTGCACCTATTCAGCAAGGTATATTCCCCCCACAGAAGCCCCCTCACCCTAAGATTGTCCCTTAAGTAGTGAAGGAGACAGTAGAGATTGATACACTCCATGCACTTCAAGGGCTATCTGTGACCCTTGTTCGACATACGAGGGGGATTTCTGAGCCAGATGTTTACGGAGGTACCGGAGTATTCCCTTAGGGAGTATTAGTATGAGGCCGCATCTTTTCTCATCATGTGGTAGCATATGTTTGGGGCCCGAGGAGGACGATACTTCCATGCGTACTGATTTTGGTGCACCTGGTGCTAGGGGTAAACACGATAATGTCACTATGTCATATGTCCTTTTGAGTGATACATTTGGATTACATTCATCGGCGTCACCTTCATAGCTAAATTTGTTATGTTTTGTTATGTGTGTTACAAAAAGTTTGGAGTACCTGATTTACTTATATATGTTAAATTTTTGAAATAATTGTATTTGTACATGTACATCCATTGATATTACAGCGCGCGGGAGGCACATCTTCATCCCAACCATAGGCGGTGAGCACCATGTATACACATACATTCATAGAGGTAATTTAGAATGTTAATTATGTAAAATTTTCACATACATGTGTATATATATATATATGCATGTATATATATATATTAGTTTTGAAGTCAAATATATGTATGTTCTTGTATGTCCATCTAACTCACGTGATATACATGTTTGATAAAGATGTTGAATTCACTAGACACCCCACCATCTTTGCTACAAGTAGATAAAGGTGTTGCGGGTGCAATTTCATCTACGCAGCAACTCACTGAGGTATTTAAACAACACGTAGATTTTGTTAAATTTCTTGTGTAATTCATATTATGTTAAATTACATGTTAGTAATGTCTTTCATTGTAGAATTATTTAATTATGTTAATAATGTCCTTCATTGTGTATATGCAAGAGTTACCTGTGACAGGTAGCAGCCCTGTTCATTTATTGGTGATGTACATGTACTATCATTTTCAATGTATAATATGCATCAAACTTTGGAAATCAATATTTATATAATGTATGTATATAAAGAGTTACGTAATCTGAGTAATTATTCATTCAATTTATCAATGTGTATATGTGTATTTATCTTACTTGTGCTTCTTCTTGCTCATGGTCTCTTTGTACTGGTTCTTATCTTATCATGCACTTACTACATTCTTCTATGCTTCGTAGTCTTCTCCCCTATTAAAACACCAAACAGTCATCACAATTTGATGTCTTTCATCTGTTGATATTTTGAGAATGTCTCTCTATAGACATTACTCCAATGCTTGAGAATGTCTCCAGATGCAATGACATTTTGATTCAGACACTCAATGATTCTTGATTGTCTAATCCTATCCTATTCATGTTATTACCTTTAAATTTTTAGGCATTTCAAGTTATTTGGAAATCACATCACACCCTTCACTAGGCTTGATGACTACCCCTATCCTTTTTAAGGTGCTTTTGAAAGCATCCATGGGTTTATCATAACATAAATTATCAATGAATGGAAGGTCACTACGCTGTAGGCCAGATGACTCCCATCAAAATTTAAACAAGAAATATTTACTAGGTGATTGATAAATCTCGTGTGTTCTTAGACATACCCCTATCAAATTCATTTTTAAACCAATCTAGTCATTCAAGGCTCTTAAGTGACTACGCCCGGACGGGGTATCCCAAAAGCACAGGGAGCGTACGGAACCAAAATGAAGACTCCAATAACATTCACCTGGCCACCCCGATGTGTTGGCATAGTTGGTTTGGTCCCATGAGCTTCCATTTGCAAACTACAACCTCTGGCAGCCCTACAGTGATTCAGACTACACTATTTCGTGCGTTTGTAAACAATAGCACATCGAGAGAACCGGATGGAGGCGGAGAAAACCGCGGGATGATTTTGTAGAGTTCCCTAAGGTGGAGGTCTCAGATCTAACAAAACATCTCTAGGTGCCATGGAGTCCGAGAAATCACCCGTCAAAGATATGGCGTGTTTGGGCCTCAGGGCTCTTGAGCGACTACGCCCGGATGGGGTAGCCCGAAAGCACGGGGAGCGTAGGGAACCAAAAAAAACCCTCCACTAGCATTCGCCAGGCCACCTCAACATGTTTTTATATTTAGTTTGGTCCCACGAGCTTCCTTTTGCAAACTACAGCGTCTTGTAGCCCTACACTGACTAAGACTGCACTATTACGTGTGTTTGCAAACAATAGCACAGTGAGAGAACCAGAGGGAGACGAAGAAAACCACAAGAGGATTTCATATACGGACTTGATGTGGAGGTCTTGGATCTAACGATACATCTCTATGTGCCATGGAGTCTGAAAAATCACCCGTCAAAGATATGGTGTGATTAGGCCTCAAGGCTTTTAAGCGACTACACCTGGAGGGGGTAGCCCGAAAGCACAGGGAGCATAGGGAACAAAAATGAAGCATCCACTAGTGTTCACCTTGCCACCCTGACATGTTGGAATAGTTGGTTTGGTCCCACAAGCTTCCGTTTGCAAAATACAGCGTCTGGCAGCCCTTCACTGACTCAAACTACACTATTTCGCACGTTTGCAAACAATAGCACATCGAGAGAACCAGATGGAGATGGAGAAAACCATGAGAGGATTTCATATAAGTCCCCAACATGAAGGTATCAGATCTAATGAGACATCTCTAGGTACCATGGAGTCTGAGAAATCACCATTCAAAGATATGTCGTGTTTGGGCCTCAGGGCTTTTAAGGGACTACACTCGGACGAGGTAGCCCAAAAGAACGCAGAACGTAGGGAACCAAAACAAGCCTCCAATAGCATTCACTATGCCACCCGATGTTTTGGCATATTTTTTTTGGTCCCACAAGCTTCCATTTGCAAACCACAACCTTTGGCAACCCTACACTGACTCAGAATGCACTATTTCGAGCGTTTGCAAACAATAACACAGCGAGAGAACCGGATGGAGACGGATAAAATCACAAGAGGATTTTGTATAGGTCCATAACATGAAGGTCTCAGATCTGACGAGACATCTCTAGGTGCCATGGAGTCTGAGAAATCACCTATCGAAGATATGGCGTGTTTGGGCCTCAGGGCTATTAAGTGACTATGCCCAGACGAGATAGCCCGAAAGCACGAGGAGTGTAGGGAACCAAAATGAAGCCTCCACTAGCATTCACCTAGCCACCCCGACATGTTGGCATAGTTGGTTTGGTCCCACGAGCTTCTATTTGCAAACTACAACCTCTCGCAGCCCTACACTAACTCAGACTGCACTATTTCACACATTTACAAACAATAGCACAGCGAGAGAACCAAATGGAGACAAAGAAAACCAGAGATGATTTCATAAAGGTACCCAATGTGGAGGTTTTAGATCTGATGAGACATCTGTAGGTGTCATGGAGTCTGAGAAATCACCCGTCAAAGATATGGCGTGTTTGGGCCTCTTGGCTCTTAAGCGACTACGCCCGGACGAGGTAGCCCGAAAGCATGGGGAGTGAAGGGAACCAAAAAGAAGCCTCCATTATCATTCACCTAGCCACCCTAACATGCTGGCATAGTTGGTTTGGTCCCACGAGCTTTTTTTTGCAAACTACAACGTCTAGCAACCCTACAATTACTTAGAATGCACTATTTCGCACATTTGCAAACAATAGCAAAGTGAGAAAACCAGATGGAAACATAGAAAACCAAGAGAGGCTTTCATAGAGGTCCCTATACGTACCTAAAATTGTAGGGTACTGCACCACCGGAATGATGTTACACATACCCCAATGATGATACAAGTCTCCTTGCAAGTTGTTTAGGATCCAGAAAAGCTCGCCATGTATACGTTTGTATCCCGCATTCCCCACTCGGCCTCCGCATGCTTTGTTTTGCCCTCTACCCCCTGTTTTCTTGAATTTTTGTCTTTAGTGATGAGACCGCCGCCCAGGATAGGGCGGCGATCCCATAACCGCTGCCCTGCACAGGGCAGCAGTCCTGTTCGCATTTTCCAGATTCTTCTGACGATCACGTAAAACGTAAATCTTCAATTTCACCCACTTTCTTCAACCACTTTGGCTTGCATTAATGTTTTTGGTTCCCTGGTAATAGTGTTTTCCCTTTGTTTATAGTAAAAGAGTTTAATTGGGAGTTACCCTCTGGTAAATGCATTTGCTATAAATAGCCAGCTTGTTTTCAAACAAATGGCCCCTCACCTTCTCAATTCTATTATTCAGTATTTGGATTTCTTTCTTAGAGTTCTACTAGCTTCATGTTTTGCATCAATTATTAGCTTTCCTTTGTTGTTTAGAAGTCATTCAATCTTCTTGTTTCATCTTATTACATTGGTGTTCCATACAATCAGCTTAACATAGAATAGTTTCATTTCTAGATTAGAATCCATTAAAGTTGCAGGTTTTGTTTTGTCACAAGGATAGATTCTAAAACTCTTGGCACATTTGTGTTGTATTCCCGCAATAAATCCCGCTAGGAATTACATAGTCAAGCTCTGTTCACTTGCATTATCCCTCTCCTACTCACATTGTATTCAGTCTATATCCAAAGCTGCCATTGTTTGAATACCTTCTTCTGTTGATGCTACCATATACACGCTTTTCTGGATTCACGAGAACACGAAGGAATGAGGAGATCACACTGAGGGGATGAAATCACACACAACTGGATTTACCACTATTATGTAAATTTTAGGTTTGATCTATCAAAGTTCTAGTTAGAACGTATCAAATAGAGTAGTGAATTATTTTATTTCAATCAAAAGTTCACTCTCGATATCGCCAGGGAAGTTGTGGGGATTAATAGTTTCTGAGAAACTGTGATTCATTCCTCACTTTTAAGGTAGGATCGAGAGTCTTTCAAATCAAAATAATTAGTTGCTTAAATATTTAGGATAAAATCACAACTGCACAGGCAAATAGCCACACCAGGCTACTTTGTTTTAAATTATGTTACTAGATTAGTTGTTCATTTTCTAGATATAATAGAGTATATGCTCTTTAATTCCATTAAAATATGTCATCGAAAATACAAAAATAGAAGAATGCTTGCATAGTGTAAATACATCTTTCGTAATCAGTTTATTAATTTTAGTTAAAAGTTGAATCATTTTGTATGACAATCAAAAGACCTAGGTAGCCTAGAGAATATATATTTAAACCAATAGTGCCTTAACCAAATCTATCCACAACATTAGTTGATATAGATCAATACCTTAGGATATAGGTCTTCCGAGCAACGGAAAATCTACAAGCAATTAGTGAACAACTAAGAGGGTTAAATATCGAAGATGACAAGGCATATAAATTTTGGTCAAATCATCCTAACTATAGACTGCCTTGATAAAATATCTGAATAACTGTACAAGGATTCAAAAGAGAACAAGTATTTGGTTGCGATCCTTTAGTTCTACAACCTGACGTAGGAGACCTCATTGTTGACATCGATACTAGCTTACACATTCAAGTTGCCAGAACACCTATAAGGTATTCTAAGAAAATTATACAACTTCTAGTTCTAAACATAGAGGTTGAAAAGGCATATGATTACTGGATAATTGGAAGAAGGGATTAATTCTTCACATGACCACAATAGGTCCACAACAACCATGAACTCATGGTTGTGATCCCCAAGTCCCATAACCCAATGGGCCTCCAAATCAGTTAAGCATTGACACCAGTTTACGAACGCTGGTATTTAGATCCTCACCACTCCCACCTGATATCATCACGCAGTTCTCCGTATTAAATATAGAAGCCAATCAATCTAATATTTTCTAGACTAGACTAGAAAACCACCCATAGTTCACTACAAATCCACGAAACCTCCTATCACCATTTTCATGACCTTGTCTGGAGATATATACGAAGCTCCCATAGGCCACTTCTCACGTATCCACAAACCAAGAAACAGGATCTTGGCAGAGCTCAACATTGATTGGAGCCTTCGAATAGCTATTATATCTGAATGATCCATTACACCAATTCATGTTAGGAGGGCCTTCTTTGCCTTAGATTCACAGATTCCATTATTTTGTATTGAGGATATAAGATTACCCAATTATCTTGTCTGTATCTATTCGTATTCAAAATTCACTGGCTATCTCGGCACAACCTAGGGAGGTTAGGTACAAGGAAGAGATACTTGTAAATTCCCATGCTCGCATGTCACTTTTCCATCGTACAGTCCCCAACATGGAGGTCTCAGATCTGACAATACGTCTCTAGGTGCCACGGAATCCAAGAAATCACCCGTCAAAGATATGGCATGATTGGGCCTCATGGCTCTTAAGTGACTACGCCTGTACGAGGTAGCCCGAAAGCACGGGTGGAGGAAACTACCAATGTTCAATGATTTTTCCACAGGATGCAACTATGTAGACTATGAACTTAGTTTTGTTGGGGAGACCACCAATGTTCCAACTATTCATTTTGAAAGAATGAATATCTTCAATCAAACAGAGAATGAAGAGCCTGAATTTTTTTGGACATTACAAAAGGTTGTTTGTGCCCAAAAAGAAGCTGAAGGCCATATAAATATTTAGTCTTCAACTTTAGATGATAATGAACATCGTGAAGAATAACAATTAGGTGAAGATGTCACTATGATTCAAGAAGAACTGCCTCCTGAAAGTCATAAAGAGTCAATTTGATTACCTAAACACATCTGGAAGAACTTTAAAATAAGATACAAGTGGAAGAAAAGGAAAAATGGGAAGCGTGGAAGGATCAAAACTTAACTAGGATGGAAGATCTATGTGATGTTGTCGATAGAATCAAGGATAATCTTAAGGAAAACATGCCAACTTGATTATTTTTATTAATCCCAGCCACTTCAACTTCACAAATCAAACCAGGTAGTTCCAAAAGTAGCATACTGGTAAGAAAAACTACAATGAAGTATTGATAATTGAGCCTGAAACTCGTTTAGAATTGTAATTTATTTTTTGATTGAGCATTCACCCATAGTTTCAATTTTGAAGGTAGAAATTCATTTAATATGTGAGAAATAGAATGCTGATTTAGTCTATTACTCTAACTATTTAGGTTATATTTTTCTAGTCTATGAAATCCTCTCGCGGTTTTCTCCATCTCCATCCGGTTCTCTCGATGTGCTATTGTTTGCAAACGTGCGAAATAGTGCAGTTGGAGTCAATGTAGGTCTACTAGAGGCTGTAGTTTGCAAATGGAAGTTTGTGGGACTGAACCACCTACGCCAACACATAAGGGTAGCCTGGTGAATGCTAGTGGAGGATTTGTTTTGGTTCCCTACACTCCCCATGCTTTCAAGCTACCGTGTTCGGGCGTAATCACATAAGAGTCATGAGGCCCAAACACACCATATATTTGACGAGTGATTTCTCATACTCTGTGGCACCTAGATACATCTCGTTAGATCTGATACCTCCATGTCAGGCCCCTCTACAAAATCCTCTCGTGGTTTTCATCGTCTCCATCCAATTCTCTCATTGTGCTATTGTTTGCAAACACGTAAAATAGTGCAATCTAAATCAGTGTAGGGCTGCTAGAGGCTGTAGTTTGCAAACAGAAGCTCGTGGGACTGAAACCAACTACGCCAACATGTCGTGATGGCTAGGTGAACACTAGTGGAGGCTTCATTTTAGTTCACTACGGTCCTCGTGCTTTCGGGCTACCCCATCCGGGCGTAGTCACTTAAGAGCCTTGAGGCCCAATCACGCCATATCTTCGACAAGTGATTTCTCAGACCCCGTGGCACCTAGAGATGTCACATAAAATCCGAGACCTCCACATCGGGGCCCTCTACGAAAGCCTCTCGTGGTTTTCTCCGTCTCTATCTCAGTTCTGAATCAATGTGCTAGGTTGTCCATTACCAATCACCTGCAAAATAGTGTAGTTTGAGTCAATGTGGGGTTGCTATAGGTTATAGTTTGCAAATGGAAGCTCGTGGGACCAAAAAAACTATGCCAACACGTCAGGGTGGCCTGGTGAATGCTATTGGAGGCTTCATTTTGGTTCCCTATGCTCCCCGTGCTTTCGGGCTACCCCATCCGGGTGTAGTCCCTTAAGAGTCATGAGGCCCAAACACGCCATATATTTGACGAGTGATTTCTCATACTCTGTGGCACCTAGATACATCTCGTTAGATCTGATACCTCCATGTTTTTGCCCCTCTACAAAACCCTCTTGTGGTTTTCATCGTCTCCATCCAATTCTCTCATTGTGCTATTGTTTACAAACACACAAAATAGTGCAATCTAAATCAGTGTAGGGCTGCTAGAGGCTGTAGTTTGCAAACAGAAGCTCGTGGGACCAAACCAACTACGCAAACACGTCGTGATGGCCAGGTGAACACTAGTGGAGCATTCATTTTGGTTCCCTACACTCCCTGTGCTTTCGGGCTTACCCCCGTCTGGCCGTAGTCACTTAAGAGCCCTGAGGCCCAATCATGCCATATCTTCGACTGGTGATTTCTCAGACTCTGTGGCACCTAGAGACGTATCATCGTAAAATCTGAGACCTCTACATGTTGGGGCCCTCTATGAAATATCCTATCATGGTTTTCTCCTTCTCCATCTGGTTCAGACTCGAATCAGTGCTATAGGTTGCAAACGCACAAAATAATACACCTTGAATAAGTATAGGTGGTTCATACCAAAGGTTATAGTTTGCAAACGGAATCTCATGGGACTAAAAAAACTACACCAACATGTCGGGGTGGCCAGGTGAATGCTATTGGAGCATTCCTTTTTGTTCCCTATGTTCCCTGTGCTTTCGAGCTACCCCATCCGGGTGTAGTCGCTTAAGAGCCCTGAGGCCCAAACACGCCATATATTTGACGAGTGATTTCTCAAACTCTGTGGCACCTAGACACATCTCGTTAGATACGATACCTCCATGTCATGCCCCTCTACGAAATCCTCTCGTGGTTTTCACTGTCTCCATCCAATTCTCTCGTTGTGCTATTGTTTGCAAATGCGCAAAATAGTGCAATCTAAATCAGTGTAGGGCTGCTAGAGGCTGTAGTTTGCAAACAGAAGCTCGTGGGACCAAACCAACTACGCCAACATGTCTTGATGGCCAGGTGAACACTAGTGGAGCATTCATTTTGGTTCCCTACGCTCCCTGTGCTTTCGGGCTACCCCATCCAGGCGTAGTCGCTTAAGAGCCTTGAGGCCCAATCACGCCATATCTTCGATGGGTGATTTCTCGAACTCCGTGGCACCTAGAGACATCTCGTCAAATCCAAGACCTCCACATCGGGGCCCTCTACAAAATCCTCTCGTGGTTTTCTCCATCTCTATCTCAGATTGAATCGATGTGCTAAGGTTGTCCAAATGCACGAAATAGTGCAGTCTGAATAAGTATAGGGTTGTCAGACGTTGTAGTTTACAAACGGATAGCTCGTGGTGACCGAACCGACTACACCAAACTATGTTGTTGTGGCCTTTCTGAATATTAGTGGAGGATTTTTATTAGCTTCACTTGGCTCCTCAAGAGTAATAAATTCGGGCTACCCCGACAGTGCCATAGTCCACATGAAGGTGGAAGCTTTTTTGGCACCAAACTACACCATATCATAAACGGGTGATTAGTAAGCAATCCGTGGCACCTAGAGACGTCTCGTCAGATCCGATACCTCCATGTTGGGGGCCTCTAAACAAAATCATTTAATGGTTTTCTCCATCTCAAATTAAATCTCATGAATGAACATACCTTTGTAAATTACAATCACAATGAAATGTAAGGATCAACTCTGATTCAGTGTACAGCTGTCAAAAACTATAGCTTGCAAACGGAAGCTCGATGGGGACTGAACCAACTACACCATAGATTTTTGTTTGATGGCCGACCTTGAACTATATTGGATCAATTTAATATTTGTTCTCAAGGACTCCCCGTGCTGAATAGTGAAGCTATCTCGTCTAGGCGTACTTGCATAAGAGCTTCAGAGACAACCAAACACGTTTTATTTTTTGATAGGTGATATCGTCGGAAGCCAAGTGGCACCTAGTGATGTACTCGTTAGATCTGAGACCTCCATACTCAAGGTCTTCTACCATCAATGACTGTGGAAGTCAATTTTTTTCCCTCTTCCATTCAGACTGAGATCAATGTAAGTAGTATGTTCCCTCTTCGTTAAATTTCGTCGCAATAACTACAAAAACATTCATACACATATAGGTGGTGAAATTGTTCAGTCAATTTAATAAGATACATTTTACAGAGTATGACCATGGTGAAATGAGAATTTATAAATCTAAAACATGTTCATGTACTATATATGTAATGTACTCTTAGCTTGCACTAAATCAGAGACTTGGTCAAGAGTTAGGTGATGTTGTCTATCTGATCAGTGCCAGACCCTGTGAAGTTGTAATGCTTGTTTTGGCACCACTAACCTACATAGACATGTTAGTAAGCAATGGAATCAGAATGTCTACAAGTCCATTCAAAATCCACCCAAAATCATTGTGACTCACATTCATTCCACAATTAAATTCAATGCATGAACATACCTTAACTAAACATGATCATGCACTCTAGTATTGACAATAGTACAAGCATTTGCATTATGAACTACGGAATGACGTGCATATCCACTTGATCTTTGTTTGACTGTCATACAATCTTCAATAGTTTGATCAAATGTAATATTTGCTGCTATCAGGACCAAATGTGAATATCTACGAACCATTGTTCTCTCTTGATGATTCATGGCCCATATTCTTGACACACCAATCAACAATGTTTGATATTGCATCTGATAAGATATTAGTCGAAGCCAAGTCCTAGTGAACTTTAACTCTGATCTCTTGCAAGTGTTATTTTCACACATGCTCCTGCACCATCAATGACTCTCCTTTTCCAAAAAAATGCCCTGCCTCAGTACAAACTCTAGATATGTTGTAGTATTTTCCCTCTTTGTGCATCCTTCTTATCGCAATAACTACAAAAACGTGCATTCTTGAATTGTGATGTGCAAATTAAAACGTCTGAGCAAATGTAATGTTGATAGATACACTAAGAGTTCCTCTCATTCAATAATTTGCATAAAACACCTAGAAACATAACTTGTGCATATTATGTAGAATGTACCTCGATCATGCACTGATGTAGAAATGATACTCTCTTCAATATTTTCAATCTTACTCAGTTGTCATTTCATCTGAGAGTGCATGCAATGTTATAATGCACGAAAATAGAAACTTGCATGTGTGTCGAGTGGATATTAGAGAGTGAACAAGTCCATTTATCCACCCACTGTAATGTGAATCACATTCATTCTATGCAAAATCAACTACATGATATACAATAGTATCTCAAGTGGGACCTAGTGTCAAATAGTCTTAACTTGAATTTTTCATCTGAACCATCGAGCTCTATGTGTGTGCCCTATCACTTGACTCATAAAAAATTTCCTCTCTGAATCTTGACCATATAGTTCTGATACAAGTAATTGTTGTTGCTCTATCAAGCTCACACCTCTCTATGATTACCGTTCCATCTCTCTTAATTGATTCATGCCACCGATTTATCCTTTGGTGACTAATCAACCAATGTATTTTCCTATCTGTAAATATAGTACTCATCCTCATGGATACTTTAACTTTTCATATTTGGCAAGTGCTCTTTTCACACATACATCCTGCACTATCATGCTCATCCTTTTGCATGCCTTTGTTCAGTAAAACACCAAATATGTTATACATGTTGATTCTTTGTGCAAAATATTGTCATAGCCAATAAATTCCCTTGAAGCATTTTTGTGGGACATTGTGATGTCCACACTCCTGTCTAACATGATGTCAGTATGCAAAACATCTACGTATTCTTGACAAAAAAAACATCATAATGCAATTGTCTAATTCAACATGTAATGCCTGATCGACACCAAGTGGTATCCTGAGTGATTGATTTTCACATAAAACACCTGGAAACACCCTTGTTCATATTCTGTAGAATCTTTGGCTAATGTTAATTGATGTGGATTTTCATACTCTCTTAATACTTAGAGAACAATTTTTTTTAAGTGCATATCTAGGAGAGTGCATGAATTTTATATGCACATAATTCACGATTACGAGAACCTGAGTTCTAATCTTTTTACTGTATCTCCATTCTATTCGGCTGACACCCTGTGTAATTCTCATTCCAAAATTTTACAATTTTTCCTTTTAGTATATCAGATGTATTCTTGTCATTTTTGTGGAAGTCTGCTAGAGAAAGCCCAATAGTCAATGTTATTGACTAACTCAAAGACGTTTACGTCTCTCTATTGCTTTCATTAGTGTTTTTTCTGTTTAGCTTCAAAGCACTGGTTGTTTTTCTAAATCAAGTGTTTATTAACTATTTTATCACTTACTACTACAATTAGTTAGTGCACGTTGTGTAGCATTACTATCTTTGGTAGCTCTTTTGCCACCTACATTTTGGTATGCTTTATGTATGTTTTCAACAATTGACGCATTTTGATCAACAACATTAGATGTTCTTAACCCCAGGGTCTTCATTATAGGTCTCATCTTAATTAATTTCATCAATGAAACAAATAATTGACATTTTTGTGTGTCATTTAAATTCTCAAAGTAATTATCCCAAATTCCACTAGCTTTTCTTCTCGAATTTATTTCAGACATTTTGTTAGGAATTGGTTTTATAATGTTTTCATCAATTTCAATTAAGTGAATTGGTTTTCTTCGAGAAATGGAAGGAGGTGTTCTTAGAGGTGAAGATTCATTTACAAGGTTACTTTCTTCATTCAGTGTTTTCATACAAATTTTGGGGTTAAAATTTGGATTCTCAAGTAAGGGTTCAACAATTGGATTCATATCAATTTATTCATCCATACCAACATTATCATTCAATTCAATATCATTATTCATTGCAAAATCATTATCCTCTACATTTTCATTATGTATTTCATCCCAATTTTATAATACATTAGCTATATTTGATATAAGCGGATGTACCTTGCCCTGCTCGAAGTTTTTGCATTCTCTTCAATTTCTTTATTCTCTTCTCTTCCAATTGCTCCAGTGTCTTATTCTTGGCTTTCCTCTTGTCCTTAGCTCGACATTTATTTCGCTCGTGATTATAAAAAAATAAACTAGTGGGGTAGGGGACAAAATGAAATACTAAAAAAATCATGCAAGAATGTAGAGAATATTGCAGATGAAACAAAATGTTTGCAGAATTCCCGTTGAAAGAGATGAAAGGGACGTTGGGGGGACACAATATATAAAACAAAGAAAAAAACGTACGCGTTATGTAATGTGTACACGTTTTGCGTTTTTTATTTTCCCAAGCCATGCCTCAAGGCTTGGGATCTGATTTAGATCCCCAATCCTGATGCATTGACCTGCACAAACACAACAAATAGTGAGTTTTTACAAGAAAATGTAAAAATGACACTTCCTCTATGATAAATCAAAACAAAACAATTGATCCATTTTTTAAAAATTATACCACGACGTAGAACAGAGTCTCTTCTTTCTAAAAATATAATTTTCTGAATTTTCTAACTAATATAAGGTTTCCATATTATTTATTTTCTAATAATGCCTTTTTATAGATATTTTTTGAAGTGTAAATATGTCTATCTTGCATGGTGTATCTTTTTTTTGGGTGATCGAAATTAAAAACAAAAAACTTATAGTAGCCCAAACTAGGCATAATTCTATACATATTCAAAAAAAAATCTAATTTTCGATATTTTTTGAAGTAGTTAAGGGGGGGGGGCCACCGGTTAGAGCTCCGTTATTTTTCAAAACATAAAATTTTTGTACTAGAAAAATCATAAATAAAAAAATATTTGCTAATCTTTTTTTTTAAATGGAGCCCAAACTAGATGCTCCTAGCTATCTTTCTACCAAAGGGTTTTCAAAAATACTAAATGCTGCTCAAAAAATGGTGGGGGGCACAAAAGTCACTCTATTATATTTTTTAACAAAAACATGAGCATATGTTGGTATTTTAGTTGTTTGACCCACTTAAACTTATCCGTTTTCAATAAAATTTAGTATTTTAGAAACTAGACTTGAAATTCTACGATTCATATTTCTACAACATCTTCTAATTTTGAGTGTAACTATTTCGAAAAAACTCATACAAGTTGAAGATTTTTTTTTCCAAAAAAATGCATCCACTTAAGACCCCCTTTTGCCCCCCCAACTTGGTGCACTTACCTAGGTGCAATAATTCATTCCCAAATCCAATCTCTAACTTAGAAATGAAGAAGGAAGGTGACTAAATAGAATCGACAGCATCCACAATGATCATCGGCAATCACAGATCTCCCTTGAATTGGTCCAAGAGGCTAAAAATAATTACGAAAAGATGGAAAATGGGTCTACCCAACTTATCATCTGATGGAGTTGAGGTTGTAATCAAGAATGGGTGAATAAGTACATGTATCTTCGTAAGAAGAGCTTAGGAGGTTAGGATAGTGAGGGTCACTCTCCATCACAACACCAATATTTATTTGGTCAAAGATGAGTCAATCAGATTTCTTCCGTCAGATAATTTTATGGGTTTTACTGAGGTCAAATGTGACTGGAAGGGATATCCATGACTGAGGATAGTGATCAACCTCACTTTAAATCCTCTTAGTGTGATCCATATGTCAAAGGGTCACCTATGAGTGAATCAGAGGATTGTCCAGTCATCATGTAAACTCATCATGTTGATATCCATAGGTATACATACCTTATGATGCCATTAGAGAACAAGTATTATATTCACCCTCTCTCATAGGTAACAAATATGGTGGGCATAACCAAAAAAATCATGAATCCTTCATAGTCTACGTAGTTTAATAGTGCATGGTAGACTCTCCTTAACCAGTGGCCACAAGACTCCACTCCCTAATTAGCATCCAATGGGATCTAGGACACAACATGAGAAGGGACAAGGGGTGACATGATATGACATTTCCATACACATACATAGGAAGGGTTAAGTGTCATGACTTTTTCATCCACAGTATTAATACTATTTAGTTGCTACATGTCTGAACTTATAACCAGATATTAATTGTGTCAACTGTGCACATAGTGCATCCTAAATTCAAGATATTTCTACATCACACGTTCTACTAAGATACTATATGGAGTCTAAGATATAGTGTAGTGCAATCAAATGTCCTATGATAAATGTGTGTATATATCAAGATATGTATCACTCAATGTGTTAGGATAAAGTGTGTCTAGATCAAGACATGTTGAAATCTTTTTTAGGATTGATGGAATGTTTGTATAAACAATGTGTGTCAGGTGAATTTACTATGTTTCATAGGCATTACATGTACCTTAAGTGATCCAGTGAGCTCACTAACAGGTGATTCTCAAGTAATATGTCATAAATGTTGTGACATCCTTATAACATAACATGAACCAGATCTCGAGATGATTACGCTTCTCACGAGTATAGCCTAGGATAAGAAGGGGGATCAATTCCCAGGTACCCCTATCCTTTTGTGGTTGCCCATGCCAAGCCTTGTTTGTGAGCTCCATAAATTATAGAGGTCATATACAATGTAGTTTTCATATTTTTCATCACTTATCCTTGTCCCTATGATCAAATTCTTAGGATTACTATGGATATCATCTAAGTCATTGATTTGATCTCTCTCTTGGGATCTTAGGCTCAATATCATACCTTAGACCTTATGATTTAAGTAACTTACTAGTCAGGTGTTACTATTGACAGTATTTGTAGGATTTAATCATACATTGTATTTTTGTAACCACTCTGCAATATTAAATTTGATTCAAATTAAATTAATTCAATTAATCAAAATAACCTCATGTATCTAACCATTACATCTTTTAGTGTACTCATTTCATTAATCTAAGATTTACCATTATATAACTAGGGTGTAAATAAAATGTATAAGAAAATAAGTAGCCCAAAGGGCATAAATTTATAGCAGAACGTACCCCATGGAGTTGTAAAATATGTATGCAAATAGTGCAAAGAGATAAAAATTTACTTCTAACTAAACACTAACTTGTCCATGTACATTAACATCTCATACCTATGGTAGTAGATGTCATACCCTCATATCAATATTAGGCAGAGGAAATTTGACTTTAGGAAAAGCCTTATCTAAATTGTTTTTTTATTATTATTGGCAAATAGTTTTTTGAAAGGGACTCTACCCTTGTACACCAAGGCTCAAAAGACAGAATTTGAAAGTTAAAGCACAAGAGATGAGATCAAAATCCATATAGAACAATTAATGCCCGACAATGCAGAAAACAGACTGCAAAGCAAAAAACCAACAACCAGACAAAACAGATCAGCAAAAAAAACAACTGAAGTACAGCAATCAAACAGCAGTGGCATATCAACACCATTGGAAGCAAATCAATGTGTTATCCGGCTAAGAAAATATAACTGAAACAATGACAACCCAGCCAGCCAATAGTAGAGAAAGAGAATCATCAAGACGGAGAGGTGTTACCCTTCAGCAATGGTAGATTTTTTCTCTTTATTACAGACCGTAACCCACCCTAATGGAGCCTTCGCCGGTTGGAGGAAGAAGACAAAGGAGGAGTATTTTCCTTAGTCACATTTGTCCCATTTAGGACATAGCCACGTTGTTATCCAGAGAGAGATATCTCTATCATTTTCCATGCTGCCACTCAACAGCTTGTGTATTTTTCATACTGCTAACAACCTGGAGTTTCAAATAAAGGGGTTTTCGTTGACAGAATCTGGATTCAGTCTTTGTATCTGCATTTGAGGTTCAAGATCCTCTTCTATCACACAAAAAATTAGGTGCTCCGGGAGTGCGTCTTTCCACCAGTTACACTTCTCATATTGACGTTTTTTCCATCCCACAAGCAGTAGAGGGCGTGTCCTAAACAAAAACACCTTCTACACCAGAAAGGTAGACCTTCATAATCTAAAGGTTGTGACCAAGTTCTATTTTACACTCTAAGATCTATGGTTATAGGAAGGTTTTTAGCAGTATCAAGTTCCACCAAGATCCGGGCATAGGTAATATGGGTGTAATTAATGGTTTGAGAATCTATATAGAGTGTAGTTCCTAAGGTGTTGCCAATAGATATCAGATAGTCACGACTCCAAAATTGCAGGGGTAAATGGGGCAGCCTAATCCAAACAGGTTTCCATGAGAATGATTCAGTGAGCAGGTTAAAGGAGGGGAACTAGGGTTTAATGACAAAATATTTAGATTGACAGGTCCAGAGCTTGGAAGCAATGGTGTTTTTATCAGCTATTGAAGAGAAAGTCATAATGAAAATACCTTTAGCACACAGGTACAAGTCTAACCTTTCAGTTAGTATTGGATTCCAATGCTTGGAGATCCACACGTGAAGAATAGGAAGGTTGGGCCATAGTTCCCCGAATCTGTAAATCAATGCATGTTATTTGTAATAATTCTCAGATGAAATGACCTCTTCCCCAAATGTAATACATGGGGTAATGTCTGCAGGTTTCATGGAAGATTCCTTGCCATTTAAAACATCTTTGAAGGAGGTCCCAATAGGTTTTGACATAAGAATATTCCTTGTTATCTAAATCTTATAAACATCTACAATAATGAATTTTTCCATTAGGTTTTGACACAAATAAAATTTTGGAAACTCACTTAGGGAAATATACATTATAAATGAAACCAATAACCAAGAGATTCTAGATTTCCTTTATAACAAGAAGGACGACCTAAGGATGAATCTTTTAGATTTTTTACTATACCGATTTGGCATCAAGATATATGATGATGTTACATGTATATCTATAGATGTGTCAATTCCAACCCTGTCATTATAATCCCATGCAAATAAAACTAGGAAGTCATAAAATATTGTCATATGGTTACCTGTTCAGTTAGGGGTCATCATATGTATGAAATTATTAGTGGTTTATTCATTCAAAAAGATTCGATTGGTCATTAATGTATGGTCTAGCAGTAATATTATCAAAATCATCAAATGGGATATCAAGAGAAAAAGTATCACCCTCACCAAAATGTGCATAATCATTTGTGTTATGAGGGAAAAAAAATTATGAAATAAGGGAGGGAAACCCTCATATTATCCTAGGTACTCTAAAAGGGATTCTTTATTAGAAAATGGATCCAATGTAGGGATATCAAAGGAGGTACTATCATTGATTAGGTTAGAGTAAATGAGCTTTGAGGTGGAGGTTTGATGTATCTCATTAACATCCTACAAATGTACTCTTGAAACATACATGAAGAGTGGAGTAGAAGAAGCTTTATGCATTGTATGGGTTATGTAACCAAGACCTTGTCATGAAGTAATAATAGGTCATACAATGGGATCATGGATACCTTTCTCACGATTACCAAGTTCTCGTCCTTTAAAACCCATTTGTTTGAACATTTATAGCCAACCCCATACTTATGGGAAGAAGAGGGTGTATGCTCTTGTGTGGATGACTACTTATCGTCAAAGGAATGTGGCTACATGTAATTAATATATTTTCCTCATTGTATGTCATGGCACAATACTTAAAAGACTCAGTGTCCATGCTACATGTAAGGAATATATTTTCCTCATTGTATGTCATGGCACAATACTTAAAAGACTCGGTGTCCATAAAATAAGAATGAATAGATCCTTGATAATTAAATTTTAAACAATCATGTAGGGTGTATGTGACAACATGTATGGCATGTATCCATGTCATCCCAAAATAATGTTATAATTAATGTCATCAGGCATATCTTGTCATATGGTGGAAAGGTTTTATTTTCCAAAGGTAATATGTAATGTGATTTACACAATCACCTTCCTGGGTATATTATCGAAACAATGGAGTTTCGTATCTAATGGGGTGAGGTCATTTACTATTATGCTCAAAACATTAAGAAAATATATGTTGCAAATATTGAGACCTTGTCCATTATCGACAAGCACTCATTTAACCAAATGGTTTTGTACCTCAACTTTAATATACAAGGGGATACATTGATTAATGATATGTTGGGGAGGAGGTCCTCTAAATCGAATGATATGATCTCTTCCATGAAGTGAAAATTATTTAGAATGGATGCCACATATTGGGGTTCCCCATCGACATGAAGTATTATTTATCACAATACCTTGAAGAATGTTTTTATATAAGGGGTATTTTGATGTAACTCATTTAAGGATATTTTAGCATTAGTCATTTATAATTGGATGAGAAATCATAAAAAGAAACATGGCTTGGAACTCTTGGGTTTTTACCCCTTTGGGTTAACATAACATGGAGCATGGAGTCAATTCTAAGGTTGTGGCCTACAAAGAGCACAGGAAGGTAGTTGTGACCATCAAGAGAGGCAGGAAGAGAAACCATGCATGGATATGAGTATGTAGGGAATGGAAATTTGTACAGAAATAAGGACTGCAACAAAATTCCTGATTACAATAAAAACCTAATCCATACTAGGTTAATGATTCAATCAATAAGCGGGTTCACCAAATGATTACGCCTGGAAAACAAAATTGGGGAAAGAAGGATAAGAGGGATGTCTCATTTTTGCTTAATTAAACTCCATATTACGGTTAGATACAAGATGTATATTTACATTATTAATTAAGAATTAATACTCGATTTTGAACATACATATAGAGAAATCAAAATATACATCAATTAGAACATGTGTCAAATATAGTAAAACATAAGAATATGAGTGCACTTAGCTCTTTAACTAGTCTAGAGACTAGGATCAGAAGTGTTGAGTTTGGTAGACCGAATAACAACTGATATCGTGAATGCGAAAGAACTTGCTAATGTGAACCAAATTCGCAGAGAGGAACGGAAGGACTCGAGGGAGATTGAGGGCCTGGAGGTGGAGTAGGAGGAAACCTAGGTAGGAAACGGTCTTCCCTTGGAGTCACGACAGCATCTGGGGTTGGGAAAAATCTGTGCCCTAACCCATCTATTCAAAGTGTGAAATCCAAGACGGCGGTCCCGGGAGGCATTCGTGGTTCCATGAACGGAATCGTAGGGGGAGGAGCTCATGGCGGTAGGAGTTCGAATCCACTATTTTTGTTTAAGGATGCCCTTGGGAAAAATGGCAGCAGTATCTCTGGCAGTCAGGCATATTTGGTTGAGCTTGCAGAAGAGACCCCATCCCTAGTCATTGATAACCATGAGGTGGAAGATTTATTACCAATCCCTATCTCGGGAGGCCCTAATTGGCCAATTCAATGGGTTTTTTCCTTCTTCTTCTGCCTTATATCAGTGGATTTTCCATAATTAGACAGATAAGTGAGAAATTTGCCTTTTCTCAAGAGGTTGTTTCGGGTGCATTTTAGGTAGGCAGAGGACTTTCATCATTGCCTGTCAGAAGGACCGTGATTTTGGGGCAATGCGGGCTTATTTTTGACTCCATGGTTCCCAAATTTTGATCTGAATACCCTATCAATTTCCAAAACCCTTGTTTGGGTTAGACTTCCCAATCTCCCTCTACATCTTTGGTATGCACTGGAGGATATTGGAAACGTTTTGGTCAAGTTTATAAAAGAAGATATAGATAGAACTCATTCGGGCATGTGTTCCTTCACTCGAATTTGTGTGGAAGTTTATTTGAGTAAGGGTCTACTAGATCAAATTAATTTGAAATTTGGCAATTTTCAATACTCCCAATCTTTAGACTACAAAAATACAGCATTCTGATGTAGAATTTGCATAAATCCAGGGCATCTACAAGCATGTTGTCCTTTGAATAAAAAAACAACGAAAAAGGGTGGTTCAGCCTCAACTAGTGGATGGGGTGCTCTGGACCCAAATTTGGTGTCTACCATGAATTTCAAGGAAAAGCCGTGTACATCCCATACCGAGGATAAGGCAAAAGGAAATATGGAATTAGGGAATATGAATATAGAGAAGAAATCTCAGTGAGTTATTATGGTAAGTGGGTCAAAAAGGGGACATTCCCCTGAAAAATCAAACTCCGATCAAAATGTCTTACCAAACCTTCAAGAGGATTCAACAAAAACAAGTGATCTCATGTTGGTGGTTGCGTCAGAAAATGGAATGTGGCATGAGGTAAAGAAAAGGAAAGGGAAAAAAGGACGCATGGGTAGTATTGATGAGTATTTCCCGTCCCAAGGTGGGAAATAGATTTTCTGGAACGAGTATTGAATCATACTCTTCTAGGTTTTGAAAAATCGCATTTCTAAGTATGCATAATATATAGTTTTCTATATGTGTATGTCTATGAGTTGGTTTGTGTAAGTAAGGAACCAACTATTAGTTGTTGGTTGATGAAGAATATTTTAAATTTGAGAATTTAGCCTTAGCTTCATGTACAGGGTACGCGCTCCTTCAACCAGCGTTATCAATCAAAAAATAAACTAGTCTTAAGACTAATCTAAGTGTGAAAGGGTGATAAATTGGCTAGATGCTTCATCTTTAATTTTGACTTTGCATTAAATGTTGAGACAAAACCATTCCATTTAGACCAAACAATATGTACATTGATTTTGGCTTTGCATCATATGTGGGGTCTTTCCATTATCTGTACATATAAAATACATGAAAAACACTCCATGAGTCCAAAATCACACAAAACCGTGACATTAGGTAATGTCCTCACATCACAAACAAAAAGCTTAAAAAGTTAGCTTTTAGTTGCTTGGTACAGACAAGTACAACCGCACAAGTACAACAGTTGTACAAAGTTAGGCAAACACGTGAACCCCAATAAACAAAGGTCAACGGACACTTTCCCAAAATGGACATGGACTTGTTATCTTTTAACTACATCGAAGGTTCATCTACTGCATATATAACAGCGAATTCTCTTAGACCACGATGGCGAGCATCCTGCGTTCGAATCCCGCCATGGGAAACTGCATTTCTATGCCGGCTTCTTCACAGACCCAATTCTCACAAACAACCAAGATCATATATTTTGACGGTGGTATGAAGGAATTCAGCAAACCCATTAAGGCCCAAGAGATCACTGTACAAAATCCGGGGCATTTTCTCTGCCACTGGGATTCTCTGGACGTCGGAAAATTTATGGCGGCTGTTAATTCAAAGGAGGAGTTGGAGTTGGGAGAACTTTATTTTGTGCTTCCTCTGAGTAAATTGCAATATGTTCTTTCCGTTTCAGACATGGCCGCAATGGTGTTCAAGGCTAACTCTGCCATTAACCAGAGCATGATTGGCAATGGCAGAAGATGCAAAGAGAATAGAGTCCTGCCTATTCAGCAGCATAGGGATGATTGCAATGTTTCAGGAAGATCGGATGAACTGTATTTCTGTAGAAATGTATGGAGGACTAAGCTTGAAACCATCCATGAGGGCACGATTTCACTGGAATTTGTATGATATCACTTCTACACTGCGAATGTTTTGGTTTTATAGGTTAGCTTAGTGGTGAAATATATTGTTTCTAGAAGTCAGATGTTTAGGATCACAAAATGAATATGAATGAATGAATGATTTTAATAACATCCACAAGACCAAACAATCTATGAGATCAAGAGCGCCAATAAGACTATTCCTTGTGACTGCAGGCTTAAATTTCTATAAATTTGTTTTTGGAGGGCAACACTAAAATTAAAATTAAAGATTTATTAAGACAAAAAATGTTAATAACAAAGGGAAGGCCCTATCTTTGCACTATATATTTCACAATTAATGTATATTCAAATGGCTCTTATACACCTTTGTATGTTTTTAATGTTAAACCAAAGATAATTAACACCGACAACTTACTCTTAGATGATCTAAAAACACTCTCTCCATACTATATAGAGTATGGATATACAATTATTAAGGTTTAAATTTTGTTTTAACGCTTTTTTTAGTGGGTTAGACTAGCTTCAAGAGAGTTTGGAAAATTTGTAAAGATTATGAATTTACTAAACCATTCAATTTGTGGTGTTTGAGTGTCAGTAAGCTTGGCAAGATTTTGGATATTTCTAAGTTTTAAATAAATTGATTTATTGTAATATATATAATTACTTGAATTGGATGTAGGAGAAATGTCCACCATGACCTTCTTTGATTTAAAGTTAATGAATAATCAATCTAAATACTATGGGTGCAAACCCCAACATGTGTTGATGGTTCGGTATATGTTGTTCCAAATGAAGTTGATCAGTGGTGCTCACCTTGTGTTAAAACCTCACTCCTCAAAGCTTCAGTTTATTAGATATTTGTTGAAATTCATTCATTGTAATATATCTTATTACTTTAATTGGGTGTAGGAAAAATGTCCACCATGACCTTCTTTGATTTAAAATTAATGAATAATCAATCTAAATACTATAGGTGTGTGTTGATGGTTTGGTGTATGTTATTCCAAATGAGGTTGATTGGTGGTGCTTGCCTTGTGTTAAAACTCTGCTTCTCAAAGCTTCGGGTCACTAAATATTTGTTGATCCCTCTAGATTACTAAAAAAAATAAAAAATCATAATAATGAATTCTATTCCACTTCAACATTACATATTATTTGTATTTCAATGTGAATGTATATGTAATAGGAATTACACAAGATGACCTTAACGAGGGTTACTTAAGATGAGAGAAAAATAAAATAAATGATTACTTCTAGAAGTAATACATAATAAATAAAAAAATCATATGCATACACTGGTGTTTAGATATCTTAAAATATGTAAAGATGTGATCTATTAGTTTATTTTGAAGTTCCAAGTGTCTTATGATAATTAAATAGATGTTAAATGTTAAATTTAAAGCCCATCATTAATTTTTAACATTTCAAACATATAAATATATCAATTAGAATAGTAAGAACATAAGTACATGCTCAATCAGAAAAAGGTGTGATGTATTGAAATACACCTTAAACAAAAAAAATACAACAAAATTTAAATTAGATTCCAAAAACCCTAAAAACCAAAGGCCTAAGGCTAGCCAACAAAGCTAAAACATTATATCAGAAACTTTAGAAAAATATACATTATTTAAATGTAAACATTAGACATTGAAATACAATCCAATAATAGGAAATACAAAATCCAACCTATAAGATCATAACTTTTAAAATAAAATAAGAGTTGTTTTGAAAACGTTTTATGAAGTTTTTGTAACCTAATATCTTAATGGTTGTTAAGTTTTGATTTACATCTTCCACTAGTATTCAATTAAGTTTTGTACATTTTTAATTGCATGAATCATTGATAGTTTAGCTAGTTGAGGCATCTTGATGCAAGAATAATAAGAAAACATTAAATACATGTGTAGGTGGAGTTGGACTAACCCTGACAGACACTCATGCTAAACCAATCTAGGCACTACACTAAATCCCCTTGCAAGTGAGAGAAAAATCCATGTAGTTATCCTAGTGTAAGTATAATAGTGTATGTAAATCTAAGCCAACCCCCTATGTTGCCCTTGCATCTCTTAATACAAAGAATAGTGAGAGTAACTATATATACAATATAGATGTACCATGTGCAGTAGTGATATAGTGTGATGTTCTTTGAGAGCTAAACTAATTATCTTTGTCCCTTAAGACCTTTGGCAATGTGCGGCTTAACTTGTTATTATTAAGACATGGCTCTAGGATCTTTAGAGGCTTGGATATGGAGGAAGCTAGACTCTTGAATCTGGTTTGAATTCTTTATACTTGTATGTTGACTACTCTAAAGGATATGCAACTTACCTAGGAAGATTTAGGAGAGCCTTGAGCGCTTTTGGAAAGTAATTTATAGTGTATGCTATTGGGAATGCTAGGTGGTTTCAAATGGTGAATTAGAATTTCATATATAGGTTTTTTTAGGTTGGTTATCACATTAAGGATGAGTTATAGGATAGGAAAATACCCATGAATTATTTTTGAATTAATAAAAGAGTCATTAAATATTGAATTACAAGATCGTATAGGTCAGTCAAGTTCATAATACGGTTTAGTCTCACACTGTATGGTCCCATATAAGCAATAAATGACAATAGAGTAAGATTCAAGTAAATATGCCTTGAAGCTAAGTACTACTTTGAATAATTTATAATGAGTGGTTGAATAAGATAGTGTGTAGAGTTGAGCAAGTTATGAAGGAGAGAGAAATATGTGTCAATTATGCTTAGGATGTGAGCATAAGTCATAACATAGCAACAAAGCCAAAATTTTCATTGCAAAAGGATAAGTTGCAAAATTTATGTGTCTACAATTCTATATCAACTAAACATGGTAATATAATAAATGTGTATTAGATATGATCATTTACTAAAGATTGTGAATTTACTAAACCATCCAATTTGTGGTGTTTGAGTGTCAGTAAGCTTGGCAAGACTTTCTAAGTTTTAAATAATTTTATTTACTGTAATATATATAATTACTTGAATTGGATGTAGGAAAAATGTTCACCATGACCTTCTTTGATTTAAAGTTAATGAATAATCAATGTAAATACTATGGGTGCAACCCCCAACATGTGTTGATGGTTTGGTATATGTTGTTCTAAATGAGGTTGATCAATGATGCTCACCTTATGTTAAAACTTTTCTCCTCAAAGCTTCAGTTCATTGGATATTTATTGAAATTCATTCATTGTAATATATCTTATTACTTTAATTAGGTGTAGGAAAAATCTCCACCATGACTTTCTTTGATTTAAAGTTATTGAATAATCAATCTAAATACTATATGTGTGTGCTGATGGTTTGGTGTATGTTATTCCAAATGAGGTTAATTGGTGGTGCTCGCCTTGTGTCAAAACTCCGCTTCTCAAAGCTTTGGGTCACTAAATATTTGTTGATCCCTCTAGATTACTAGAAAAAGAAAAAAAATCAAATCATAATAATGAATTTTCTTCCACTTCAACATTACATATTATTTGTATTTCAATGTGAATGTATATGTAATAGGAATTACACAAGATGACCTTAACGAGGGTTACTTAAGATGAGAGCAAAAATAAAATAAATGATTACTTCTAGTAGTAATACATAATTAAAAAATATATAGATGCATACACTAGTGTTTAGATATCTTAAAATATGTAAAGATGTGATATATAAGTTTATTTTGAAGTTGCAAGTGTCTTATGATAATTAAATAGATGTTAAATGTAAAATTTAGTCCATCATTAATTTTTAACATTTCAAATATATAAATATATCAAGTAGAATAGTAAGAACATAATTATATGCTCAATCAAAAAAAGGTGTGACATATGAAAATACACCTTAAACAAAAAATACAACAAAATTTAAATTAGATTCCAAAAACCCTAAAAACCAAAGGCCTAAGGCCAACCAACAAAACTAAAACATTATATCAGAAACTTTAGAAAAATATACGTTATTTAAATGTAAACATTAAACATTGAAATAAATCCAATAATAGGAAAGAAAAAATCCAACCTATAAGATCGTAACTTTTAAAATAAAATAAGAGTTATTTTGAAAATGTTTTATGAAGTTTTTGTAACCTAATATCTTAATGGTTGTTAAGTTTCAATTTACATCTTCCACTTGTATTCAAGTTAGTTTTGTACATTTTTAATTGCATGAATCATTGATAGTTCAGCTAGTTGAGGCATCTTGATGCAAGAATAATAAGAAAACATTAATTACATGTGCAGGTGGAGTTGGACTAACCCTGACAGACACTCATGCTAAACCAATCCAAGCACTACACTAAATCCCCTTGCAAGTGAGAGAAAACTCCATGTAGTTATCCTAGTCTAAGTATAATAGTGTATGTAAATTTGAGCCAACCCCCTATGTTGCCCTTGCATCTCTTAATACAAAGAATAGTGAGAGTAAGTATAGATACAATAGAGATGTACCATGTGTGGTACTGATAGAATGTGATGTTCTTTGAATGCTAAACTAATTCTCTTTGTCCCTTAAGACCTTTGGCAATGTGTGGTTTGACTTGTTATTATTAAGACTTGGCTCTAGGACCTTTAGAGGCTTAGATATGGAGGAAGCTAGACTCTTGAATCTGGTTTGAATTCTTTATACCTATGTGGTGACTACTCTAAAGGATATGCAACTTACTTAGGAAGATTTAGGAGAGCCTTGAGTGTTTTTGGAAAGTAATTTATAGTGTATGCTATTGGGAATGATAGGTGGTTTCAAATGGTGAATTAGAATTTCATATATAGGTTTTTTTAGGTTGGTTATCACATTAAGGATGAGTTATAGGATAGGAAAATACCCATGAATTATTTTTGAATTAATAAAAGAGTCATTAAATACTGAATTACAAGACCGTACAAGTCAGTCAAGGTCATAATAAAGTTTGGTCTCACACCGTATGGTCCCATATAAGAAATAAATGACAATAGATCAAGATTCTAGTAAATATGTCTCGAAGCTAACTACTACTTTAGATAATTTATAATGAGTGATTGAATAACATAGTGTGTAGAGTTAAGCAAGTTATGTGGGAGAGAGAAATGTGTGTCAATTATGCTTAGGATGTGAGCATAAGTCATAGCATAGGAATAAAGCCAAAATTTTCATTGCGAAAGGATAAGTTGAAAAATTTATGTGTCTACAATTTTATATCAACTAAACATGATAATATAATAAATGTGTATTAGATATGATCATTTCAAAATAAGTCATAATTGTCATCGCATTGGGAGACATATCATGAGTGTATCTAGCAATTCAAAATAAACCATAGTTAAGAGAATTTTAATTATAGGTAGAGTAGTATGACCCTAGCACACAATTCAATGTCTAATGGATCCATTAAGACGTACGACGTGAAATGAAGGGCCTACTAAAATAGAAATATTTGACAAGACATGACAACCTCACCAATGTTACTAGTTGTTTGTTATGTGTGAAAATAAATTATATGTAAAGCAATGTGTCATGCACATGATATAAATCAAAATATGTATCAACCATTTGTGCCAAGTGAAGTATATGTAATTAACATGATATAAATCACAATATGTGCCAATCATTTTACCTTGAAGCAAGATATGTAATAAGAAATATATCATAAGCATGATATAAATCAAAGTATATGTCAACCTTTTGTGTTAAGATCATTATATAAATCACAATATGTGTCAATAATTATTCCTAGAATAAATATATGTGATAAGAAATGTGTCATTATAAAGTATTTCTATAAGCCATATGTTCTAAACAATGTGTGTCATATATGATGTATGTTTAAACAATGCATGTCATAAGTAATATATATCTAAAAATGAGTGAGATGGTACTCTCACCAAGTTGAAGGATCTCAATGTACCAAGAGGTGAAGTGAAGAGCTGACAAAATAGAGCATCAATAAATGGCATGATAATATTGGCAAGATGGTGAAAGTGTGACTCTATTGTCTAATGTTCCAGATTTACTCGTCTTTTTTTAATTTCTTTGCCAAGTCCAAGAGATTGTTTTTTCTGAAGTCTTAACTAAACTTTATTGACTTCATGATATTGAAATTTAATTAGTTGTTTTGAATTGATTACTTTTTAATTTAATTCATAAATTTGTTTGACGAGATTAATTATTTTGAAAATTAATTTAAATTATAGTGTTGAAGTCATTAAAGAATTATTAATGATATCAAGTCATTATAACTTAATATGTAAAAGTGACAAATTCACAAATTGAAGCTAATTCAAATCAGGACTTAGGTTTGAGTTAGGTCGATAAGGTAGTTTCTTAACTACCTTGATGTAGGACAATGTTATAAAAGTCACGATTTTTATTGTAATGAGGGTGTATCCTTTCTCTCAGCCTTAGAGATGGTTGGCTACAATAATGTGTACAGTATGTTATTTTTAGGAATTTGCTAATAGAACACAAGAAATTTGTGATATCATTTATTTCTTTATTGTTTTTAATCTTGTTTGTTTATAAAATCTTCATTATTGCTAATAAATAAAGAAACGTATTAAAATCCAACATCTTTCATAATTATGTCTAAACCTTCAGTGTATACAAACTTTTTATTGAAACCCTTGCATGTAGGCATTCTCACTTTTGAGAATATTTTATGCTTCTAGGAAACCTCTTTTCCTCATAACATCTTTTGTTTGCATTTTATCATAATGTTGAAAGGAACATTCTAACTCATTTATATTCAACATGACTTATCTAAAAGGTCTTCTATTTTTATCCTACAATGGTTTTTATATCCTTCTTATTATCTTCTATTTGTTCATATTTATTCCTTTATATTTTATTTATGCTCCCTTTGTGATTTTTGGTTAAAGTACCCAAATATCCCTTTTATAATGTAGTGCCCAAAATTTGGACCTAAAGAACTTGGAAATAATCATTTAGCATGTATTTCAATACTAGTCCATTTACAAATTTATTGGACACTGAGAGGGGGGTGAATAAGTGTCTATTAATTTTTTACCTCATACCTTAGTTCATTTTATTTTCCTCATCAATACCAAGCTAGTTTTCACAAGCAACTAATAAGAGATAACACATAGAGACAAAGATAATGTGGGAAACCCAAACTGGGGAAAAACCCACATAAACTAAGAACTATGATTAGGACCAAATTTTCCTATGTCTATTACATATGTATTTCATGGTTGAGCTTCAACTCAACCTAGAGTTGTAACTCCAAAACTTTTACCAAGCTTCCACTCATTATTTGATAGGCTTCAACCTATCTAGAAGCTTCAAATCCTAAGTTTGGTTCAACAAAAATTGACCTTTAGTGAGCTTCAACTCACAGAGAAGCTACAACTCCCCACCTGTTAAGATAAAAGTTATAATTGAAAAAAAATTATTGATCACACCTAACTTGTTGTCTCAAATAACTGATAATGATCTCTAGATTATATTACTCATCTTCTCTATTTTCTCTTTTACTCACTTTCTTTAAATAATTTTCTCATCTCAAAATGTCTGTCATATAAGTCTCAATTTCACAGCTTATCTTCATGTCACAATCACAATCAAGCTCCTATCCTATCTATGTTTAGTTTTTTGTAGGATTTTCATCTTGTGCTCACTTAGTTTATCTAATGGTTCATGATTTCATCAGCATCCTTCAGATTTCCTGGATAATTCTAACATTCCTTGACATAATATGTTCTCACTCATTCACCTTATAGGTCTCTTTAAATTGATTGCATCACTGTTTAGGACCTCCTATGATTGATCTATACTTCAGCAACCCTACATTAAATTCACATAATAGTTCCAAGACCCTACAATCTTAGCTTCAATCATTATCATAATACTCATATTTCTTCAACACCTACTTCTACAATCTCTAACTAGTATTTTCATCTTGATAAAGATCTTCTTTTGACACTCAACCCACCTATGTAGATAATTTTCACATCTCCTTCCTTAAAATTTTATCATGTTGCTCCTATAAACCCAATCATTCATTGTTTATCACTCGACATAGCCATGTATATACATTTCACAAGCATTTTTCTCAATTTTCAAGCATTCTTTACATACTATCCCTCTTGCACATGAATTTTCAATTTATTACACTACATAAATTATTCTCTTCTTCATCTTAAGATTTAACCCTCTTTCTATCAGAAAAATTCATATTTCACAGTTTTATCACTGTTTATCTAACTTCTCATAATAGGTGTACCTTAGAAGCACATTACAATTTTCTACCAAAGACCCTCACACCTATCAACTTTATACTTTTTTTTTTTAATTAGCACACCTTTTCCCTAACTTTCAAAATTTCAAAGTCACTCTTCATATTCATATTCCTTTCATTCATGATTTGAAGTTGAGAATGTGGTATTTTCAGGCATGTAACTATTTATGACGTCTGGACACCCTAACATATTTCATCATATTACATCTAACTTGATTTTATATGCCATGTAATGTTTGCAACATACTTTGACAATTTCCTTATGTATAACTCAACTTAAAGCTTAAAAAAAACCTTCTTCACATAGTTTAAAGAAATGAATCGTTTCATAGACATTTTAAGGTTCTAAAACACTCTTAGAAATTCAGCCCATTCTACCTCATTAAGCATCATCAAGAGGTTCAACAAATTTAAGATTGAAGAGTGTATAGGTTTCTAAGTTTTAGACTAGTAACATTTTAAAAATGAGTTTTCAGTGCTATATTTATCTAATTTGACCTCTATATTGGCATCCCTCATGAAATAAATACATTGGTACAACTTCACATTTCATAGGTTTTTCTAATAATTATGTCTACAAGATTGCACATTAGCATGATATTTTAAGGCAAATCATTCAAAGGGTTTCAAACTTTAAACCCTAGATGGTTATCTGACAACTCGTTTACTTCTATCCTTTACTAATTTAGCATTTTTCTTTCATGAAATTTTCAAGAGATGAATCAAGACATTCATTCCTAACAATCCTCATCTTACCTTTTACCTTGAATAATCTCCATGAATGAAACAACTTGAGCTCACTTGTTATAACTGCCACAAAAACACAAGAACACTTTCAACTTGAGCTTCCCGTTGCTTCAACCCAGCCACTTAATTAGTTATTGCATGGTCTCCCAAGAATTCCTTTTGGAGACTTCTGTAAGTTATGCCATTGATCACATTCAAAATCTATTCACTTAAGCCATTTGATATGTGAGAAGTCATATGTAATTTTGGGATCAGTAATTGTTCATACCTCTTGGGCAAGCATTTTCAACTTGTGTGAAATTAACATTTGGGATATAATTAATTAACTAATTCACTGGAACCATCAAATGAAATTTTGATCATAAAATTGAAACTCGTAATACAGCATTTGGAGAACTTTTCTTCATAATTTAATTTCAAGGTAGTAAACTTGGGTGCAAAGAAATGATTTTTTAAGACAAATTAACTTAAAGCAAAACATGGAAAATATGGAGCAATTACGTAACCAGCAACAATGAGATTTCACCTTATTAATCAGATATTTTTACTATACGTGAGGATGTAATATTTAACTTGCACAAATGATGCTTAGAAGTTAATCAAGATTCGTAATTTGTGCCTATCGCTTCAAGAAAGAGGTTTAGGAGAGAGAAAAACTTTAGAAAAATGCTCATAAAAGATCCTTTATTCTTAACCAATTTCCATCAAAAAAATTTTAAATAATTTCATCATTGAGACTTCTCTAAGCAAAAATTCCTTCTATGATTTTCTGAAGAAGGATCCATATTTTTTCTTGGAATGTCTAAGAAGACATGGTGCTCAATTTTCCATTCCTTAAGATACAGTTTTAGAAAAACTTGCATAACTTTCACATACCTCTTCAGAACTTGATGAAATTTGGCTTGAAGCACTACAAAACAAACCTCTACACTCTCCATAGGTTGGTTATCTTGATCCATAATATTATTTTGGTGATCTCAAGACCTATCTCATTTACCTCAATTAGTGATACAATACCTAGTCCTCAAATTCAATTTCTGGTGAACGTTTGAATTTTTGCGTCAGGAGATAAAATGAACTTGATGTTCCTGATAAAACATTATCATGAAAATCATCCCTAGGTACTCTCAATCAGCTTACATTTTATCTTTCCATAGGTGTTACCCAATGAACTCTTACACCTCATTAGGCTCTAAAACTAGGCCTAAATGAGCTAGTTACAACTGTGACACTTAAACAAAATTAACCTATTACTCACTCCAGAAGCTATTCCACATGATAGAAACATCATACATGACCTGTAGAACACTCTGTTACAAGTTTACCAACCATGTCCATACCTCCAGTGAACTCCTACCTCACTGACCAAGCTATTCGCCTCATGAACCTAAAGTTCCAACCTCCTGAATTCTCAATCACTCATAGAGGCATTACAAATTGACCTAATTGTCCCTTACAGGCCATACAATTCTTATCCAATCATTCCTTTTCCATCAATGCACACTTGACATCAATGACAACTTACCAATGACCAGGGTCATTCACAAAAGTCGGCTATAAAAGCATATGCACCCTAACCTATTACGGACATCTTTGGACATCTAGGCGAGATCATGCTCAAGCACACTCTAAGATGGACTTTGGGTCCTAATCATTAAATTATCAATACTTTAGAGCACTACAACAGCTACAAGTTGAATACATCACTATTTTCTGCCCTAGATCACCCACATGCATCACAATTGAAGTCAAAGATCATTGTCGAGTGTTGAAGACTTTATTAGGGTTTTGCCAAAAATTGTTGTTTATGCACATTCACACACATTCATCAGGAGGGAGAACTACATGATCTTAAGGACATGTCAAGGTAGTGTTATGTAGGTAATTTTTGTCTCCAAATCACTACACCCCCTGAATGGTCAGGCTATAAGCAGGTCATTCGGTGTGATTGGGACACATGGGATCACCTCTCGAGCTATAGGACTTGAGGCTTGAGGTGAACCTCTAGAGAAGGTTGTATTCCTCTTCCTAAACTAAGTGTTGTACTACTCCTAATATAATAAAATGGCTATCTAATCCTAGGCTAACATTTTCCTGAGTTTTAGGGAAAGGGATTTGCAAAAAAGGGAAACTATACTAGGGATGGTGATGCACCAAATAAAAGGATATTTTGAATCTTAGGAAGGGTTAATGTGAGTAGGATGCGAACACCATTAGTCACCTTCACCTATTGCAACTTAGAAAGGGCACAAATACTACAAACCAGAAGCATATGTTCCTTTGTTAAAACTTGAATCATACAGAATAGAGAGAATCAAATTTGATTGAACACACAATTAACTAACCACGAGGATAAAACACATGCACATGTCAAACATTCATTTCACTGATTATGGCTAATGATAATATAACTTTTAATAACAAAAGGAAAACACTCTTTCCACAACTGACATAAAAGATGGTTATATCACTTTTCCATAACATGAAACAAGATAATCTGAAATAAAGGCAAGCTAATCATCTATACTAAGGAATCATACATTCACAAAGCATATATCAATCAACCATTTAGCACAATAAATCAGGTTCTTCAAGGCAAGATATCACTCTGAATATAATTAAAAGGTTTTTTCAAATCTCTGAAGCACTCCTCCAAGCTTAAAGATAAACTTCACCCACCAAAAATATATATATTCCCCTCTATGACTCCATATACCAAACTATTTATAAGTTCTTTAGGCTGAGCCATTACAGCTGGGCCTTCAACTAACATTTTACTAAAAATAGAAATGTCATTAATTCAAGGGAACATGCTCCCATAAAAATAGCCTTGGTTTGTTGCAAGGGTTTGACTCAATCAACCCTACAACTTTGACTTATCCAGAGCTTGGATATGTCCTTTCATGACCGCTCAGCTTTGGCCTGGTTCTGCAACACCTTCTTCTTCTGCAAGTTTTTGTTGTGTTTCCTCCCATGCAGCCATTCGATGCTTATATTCGATGAAGCGTTTAATGATTCCTTGAATTTCCTCATCCCCTGGCCCACATGCATAGTGATTTACCACATCTGTTGTTTCAATTTCCCTCGTGATCTTAGTTGGAACTCTTCTAAGTTTACTCACAACTTTCTTCAATCTTCCTGTGAAATTTTGGCATAAAACCAACCTGTCAATAGATTCACTGCCGAAAGTTTTGGTAACTTCATCATCACGCTTCACCAAATCTTTGAAATTCTTCTTGATCTACTCCTCTAGAAGAGCATCGATATTTTCATTGAAGAATTTACAGTTAACAATATCAAATTCTTCTGATATGTCATTCAAAGCATCTGTAATCTCTACTCATTTATCATCCAACTTCTTAATTAAATCTTGCAACACCTGACACCGGAATTCCATGGCCTTTTGATATTCAAACAACTTTGTAGCATCGTCGATTACATCCTCCTGAAGGAGTAGATCTGAATCTTCCTCCCTGATTTCACTCCATGTTTCCAAATTCAAATTCAAGTTGTTATTGTCCTCCAAAAAAGCTTCATCCATTTTGCAAATAGTAGTTTTTCCAACCTACAAATCATTATATATTTCAAGAGCCTCTTTAATTAAAGGATTAACTTCTTGCAGGATACGTTCCATCCATACATTTACCTATCTCCCTTTCAGGCCGACCTTTTCATCTCATGATAAGGACTGTCATCAATGGTAGATGAAACTTTCATAGCCATAGAGTAGTTGATATTTCAATAGATTGAGTTGGTTGTGTTACTTTTCATAGCAATGCAGTGAGTTGCTTGACCTTAGCTTTAAGCTCATCCTTATAAGCTTTATCCTTATCATATTTCTCTAGCACATTTCCAAGAGCAGGTGTGTACATCTTGTTTATCTCCTCCATGAGTGGATTTTCCCAATGAAAATCTAGAAATATGATCATCTAGGGTTGTAATTGTTTCCTTAGATTTTCCCTCAATGGGAGTAGCAACCTCTACAACTCGTTCCCCAGATGGATTTACTGTCATGCTAGAAAAAATATTTGGCCTCTTGGCCTATCTCTTTGGTGTATACTCCAATATGCTTAGATCTATTACATCCCCCAGAGGCACTTTCTTCTTTTGCTTTGGAGTCTACCGAAACAACCATTCTGGAATGGATGATGCTGATGAGGATGGAATAGTAGATCTGGTACCTGAAACATTAGTCACAACAAGAGTACCAGTAATACTAGTTGGCACTTGAATGGTAGTGGTAGTAATGGACGGGGTGGATGTGAGGATTGCCATAGGAGTTGATACAATGATGTTAGGGGATGAGATGGAAGGAAATGGAAGTGTTAGGGGAAGTGAAGTAGAAATGGGTGACCCAATAGTTTCTCCAGCTGAGAGAACTGGAAGGGATGAGAATACTTGGGCCATAGAAGGAGATGGGAAAGAAGAAATGATCAAAGAAGTGGAAGGAAATGATGTAGGAAGTGACAATGGAAGAGAAAAGGGAAATGATGGGTCTTGTGGGACACTAGGAGAATCACTGACTTCAACTATTTCTATCACAGGTACTGTAGGAGGCATGACTTTGGGAACAGGAGCCTTGGAGAGAGATGAGCTCCCAACAACAAATGAAATATTTTTTGGAACTGTATGGGTCTTTTGGGTTGACCTTTTCCCCTTTGTGGGTGTTGATTGGCTCATGGTTGATGGGGCTTCTGTATTTTTAGGTTGCTCTAACCCCTTGGGTGAGATTCCCAAGGTAACCAACCAACTGTAAGTTCTCTTGCAGAATGGGCCCCACCCTCTCCTTTGTGTTGAAACATTCTTCCACATACCAATCAATCCATGGCAATGGTTGATTGGCAATATTATTATTTTTATATACTACATCCAAAACCTCATCATCATCCTGCATGTCTTTTGGGACATCGGCTATTCCAAATTGTGAAACCTCATCCAAAGTTATCCTTTCATAGTCTCTCTATCAGATGATGAATTCATCCTGACAATGAATCTAGATGTCTTCCAACTGGGGCACATGGGAACTGGACCAACCTGTTTCGTTGAATTTACCCCAATAGTCAAAATTGGTCCATGGATGGAAAGTCCTCAAGGTTACCTCTACCATTTCTACATCTACATTCTTAGCCTTGTAAATATTTGGGCAAGTGTATCTACCAATTGAAATAGGGAATTGCATTCCCACTTTGTGCCTTTTATTCTAGATCTTGTGGTAATCTAGCAATTTCCAAACCAATTCTAACAAGACCCACTTGTCAGTGGGACATCTTGGCAGCTTACTGGGAGCACCTACGAAGCCGGGGATCCAAATGTAGGTAAATGTGGGGAACTGAAGGTAGATAGCTCCCCACTCATGCACTTCCTTGAAGGCTTCGTCAGAAATCCTCTGATTATACAACTCCTTATCAAAACGGTAGAGAATAACAGCAAAGAAGGCATCGTTGATCCTGCAGAAGTGCCTGCTTCCCTCGTCCAGTGTGAGCTGAGGATAGAAATCATAGATTTGAGAGGTGCTTTGAATACCCTTAGTATTCAACCCAGTGAAGTCTCCCATAGCAGTTGTGGCATAAACCAAGAAGGATGTCATATAGAAACACTTTGAAGAATGCACTCTACTCAACTGATATCAAATGGAGCTACTGATATGCTCCCCCCATCTGATAAATTCACTATTCTTCTTGATGGTAGCGATATATAAGAACATCCACTCCTGAAATTCCTTCACGGAGGGAAGACCTGAGACTCTGCTTAGTAGCACAATAAGGTCACTGACCTCCTGAATGAAGTCTGACCGATACATGGTCTTTGGCAATTTGGCAATGCTCTTGGCCAGATAGGTTTTCAACATGACCCTCGTGCACAAATCTGCTTCTTTGTCCCAATGTTCCACCACTGACTCTGGTGAAATTGTGGTGTAATCTTCAATGTCAGGGAGTTTGAGAAAATATTCAAAGAAATATGGGTCCAGGCGGATCACAAATTTTCCATCGGCATCTTTAACTGTCATAGATTCTTCATCGTAGTGGGTTGTTACAGCCAAAACAAATTCTGGGCAATGTATGGATGTGAGAAAACCAGCAGCAAGAGAAATCCCACTCTCATATATGGCCTATATCCAGGATTTCTTATTTGGGGCCTTCACCCTTTCCCAGAAGTCTGGAAAATCAATTTTCCCGAGGTCAGTGTCCCCTATATTCCCTAGGTCGGAAGACAAGCAAGAGTGAGGAGCAACTCCAAGAAATGAATACTTCATCTTTTCCTTGCCCTTGGATGTAGAAGTAGACATCAAATTCTGAGTTCTGAAATGCCAAAGAAGAGAAGTCCAAAACCCAAAAATCTCCAACTTCTGAAAACCTGAAAGTTAGAAACCCGAAGCAGAAAAACCCAAAGTGGAAACCTCTGAAAACCTGAATTGGAGAAGTCTGAAATGACAGGTTCCGAAAACCTGAATTGGAAACCTCCAAAAACCTGAAGTGCAAACCTCTGAAACGGAGAAGTCTGAAATATTGAATTGGAAACCTTTGAAAACCCAAAAGTTAGAAACCTCCAAAATGAAGAAGTGAAAACCTCCGAAGAAAGGACTTCCGAAATACCGAAAAAGAGAACTCCAAAGTCTGAATGGCACAATCCCCAAAAAATGAGAAGCGTCGAACAACCAAAGCTCTGAATTCCGAAAAGAGAGTTCTCTGAAAACATTGATCTCCAAACTCTGAAAAACAAGAGGTGCTGAGAGGGAAAATTGGAGAACTTGAGAGGATCTTTGCAAACTCTGAGTGCTTGTAGAAACTCAAATCGTGGAAACATGGTGGGAAATGAATTTGTCATTTCCCAAGGTATGTAGAGGAGGAACAAAGAAAATAAACAAGGAGGAAACAAAACAAAAGATCTTAAACCAAAAATAAAATGACCAAAATAAAAATACCTTGAGAATGACATCGAAAAGTACGAGATATAGTAAAAATCAGGTTGTCAGAGCAAAGTGTCAAGTGAAAATGTGATTTAAATAGAAAAAACCCGATATTAATGGTGAAATTCCAATCCGTACGGAAGTAGGTAGGAATTAAATGTGTAGAGAGCTCTGAAAGTCTGAAACCTGAAAGCCCAAAATTCTAAAATTTTAGAATTTTGGGGTTTCGGAATTCGGAGATCAGGGGATGAAAATCATGGAATGGTGCGGAAGAGTTCCAAAACCTAAAAGCCTGAAAGTCTGAAATTTCAGACTTTCAGGATTTCAGACTTTCAGAAAGTCCAAAAGTAACTAACTCGAAAGTGATCGGGAGAGTTCTGAAACCCAAAAGCCTAAAAGTCTAAAATTTCAGACTTTGGAAGTCTAAAAGAAATTTTCCAAAAAGTGCAACCAAGAATTCCAAAACCCAAAATCTTGAAAGTCTGAAATTTTGGATTTTTGGACTTTGGAACTCCAAAGGGAAAATTCTAAAAAACGTGACTTAGAATTCTGAAACCCAAAAGTCCAAAATTTTAGACTTTCAGGTTTCAGACTTCAAAACTTCAGGCTCAAAAATTTGCAATCACCGAAAGAAAACTTTGAACTCCGAAAACCCGAAAGTCCCAAATTTTGGATTTTCGGGGTTTTTAGAATTTAGAACTCTAAGAATTTCCAAGTTGAAGAAAACTCCCACATGAAGATTTTGATTGATCTCAACATTTTTTTCTCAAGGTAGATTAAAATGGTAACATTTTTGGTGACCTCTAGGGAATGCTTTCCTGCTAAGCTTTTAGATCAGTAGCCTTATACAAACCATTGGGAAAAAGGAGTCTTGGAAGAAAACTACATTCAGGGGGGGGCCAAAAGAAAATAAAATGAAAACAAAACAATGTGCAAAGCACTTGGAGGAAAAGACAAATAAACTGTACAGGGGTGAAACCATCTCACAAGCAAGCTTTGAGATGTATCCCATTCACGTGAATGGGAAATTCTTCTCCATTGAGTCTAGATAGATGAAAATAATTCACCTCTTTGCAACTTGAGATAATATACGGTCCACTCCAGAGAGCGTCAAACTTGGCATGCCTTCCTGGTTTGGCCTTGTCTTCATCCCACTTGAGAACCAGATCTCCTTCTTGAAAATGCCTATCAGAAGCTTTTTTGTTGAAGGATTTCTTAACTTGAGCATGATGTTGGCTTAAATTTTTCATAGTCGTGTCTCAAACTTCTTCCAGCTCCATGAGTTCAGCAAACCTCACCGTTAAGGAGTCATTTTCCATAACTTCAAGCTGATGAGCCAACTCCAAAGAAGGTAATTCTAAGGAGAGTGGGTGCTTTTCCTCCCTTACATATACCAACATAAAAGGTGAAATCCAATTTCTCTTTTAGGTGTGATTCGATCTGCCCATAAAGAAGTCTTGAGTTGTGTATGTCAGGTCCTTTTGTTAGCCTCCATCGTGTGTTTGATGATTCTTATGAGATTCTTGTTGCTTGATTCGGCCAACCCATTCCCCTGTGGATAGTAATTGGATGAAGTCTTGAGGTAGACCCCATTCTTAACCACCCATTCACTCAACTTCAAACCAAGAAAATACATTGCATTGTCAGAGATAACAGTGAATGGAACACTGAATCTTGTCATTATGTTTTCAAGAAAATTAAGGACTACCTTTTCGTTACTTTCTTTCAACGCTACTGCCTTTGTCCATCGAGTGAAATAATTTGTTGCAGTAAGGACCCATTTATGTCCATCACTTGATGGTGGGTTGATCATCCCAATAAAATCTAGCCCCCATTGGACGAAAGGTTGATCCACTTGAATAGGATGCAGGGGAAGGGCTGCTAGCTTCTGTTTACCTATAAAAAGGGTGCATTCCTTACATTTCCTTACCCAAAGATGAGAATATTTGAATAAATCTAGCCAATAATGACTAGCTTGCATAATTTTGGTGGTAGTTGTATGAGAAGAGTAATGCCCCCCAGATAGGTCGTTGTGGAATTCTTCTAATATCTTATTCACTTGCTCCGGTTTGATGCAACATAGAAGAACACCATTCAAGTCCTTTCGGAAAAGAACATTATTGACTAGGACATATGGAATAGTTTGGAGATGAAAACTGCGTCTTTGGACTTTGTCCATATTTGAAGGATATGCCCCTAAGAGGAGGAAATCTTGTATTTTTGTTAACCAATCATCTTTCTCATCATCCTCGTTGGCATTCAATAGCGTAGCATCTTCCACATATTTGTTTTCTAAGTTTGCAGCCAGCTGCTGACATAATCCTTTGCCTCAGAAAATTTTAGTGACTTTAATGTGTACGTCATACTCCATTACTTTTGTGATCCATCCAGTGTTTCTCATTCATCTCTTTGTTCAGCAAAAACTCCTTAACGCCAGGATGAGAAACCATCAGGTGAATTTTGTTGTTGGACAACATGTGCCTAAACTTTTTCAGGTCTCGAATGACTGCAAAGACCTGTTTCTCAACAAAGGAATATTTGAGCTCGTATTCCTTGAGGGATTGACTGAAGAAGGCAATTGGTTGTTCCATCAGATTGTCATTTTGTTGGGTGAGAATCCCCGAAATACTTTCCTGTCCTGCGAAAGCATAGAGAATGAAATATGTGTCGAACCTGGGGTTTACCAATGTGGGAGCTTGGGAAATGGCCATTTTGATAGCCATAAAGCTCGCCCTACCTTCCTTTGTCCAAGAGAATGGAATGTTATTTTTTAGCATAGCTATGAGTAGTTTAGCCAACGTTGTGAATTGAGGAATGAATCTCTACACAAAATTTATGGTTCCCAGGAAACTCTGGAGACCTTTCTTATGGCTTGGAAGAGATAAGGACATAATTGAATGAATCCTGGCTGGATCAATAGACAGTCCTTCTGCTGAAACAACATGTCCCAACAATTTTCCTTCTTGAACTGCAAAAATGCACTTCTTAGGATTCAGTGAGACCCCAAATTCTCTACATCTTCGAAAAACTTTTCTTAGATGTGTGATATGATCCTCAGCGTGCTTGGAATACACAGTTATATCATCAAGGTAAACTAAGATGATATCATTGATTATTCCTTTGAATGCCATGTCCATGGCTCTTTTGAAAGTAGCCCCTACATTGGACAACCCAAATGGCATTTTTTTGTAAGCATACATGCCCCACTTAGTAGTGAAAGCCATTTTGAATTGATCAGATTCTTGGACCAGAATCTGATTATATCCCAAATATCCATCAAGCAAAGAAAACCTTTGGGCCCCTGCCACTGTTTGGAGGATTTTCTCCATTGATGGAAGAGGGTAGTGATCTTTCAACGAGGCGCGGTTCAAATCCCTGAAGTCCACACACAGCTGAATCTCTCCATTCTTCTTCCTCACAGGCACCAGATTGGCTACCCACGAGGAATGCTTGATGGGAAAAATTATGCAGGCCTCAATAAGCTTGGTTAGCTCCTTCCTCATTAGCGGCTCAATTTTAGGATTAATTGGCCTCTGTTTTTGACGAACTGGCTTAGAATTTGGATCCAGCTCAATGGTGTGTTGAGCTAGGCCAGGATCGAAACCACATAGGTCTTTATAGCTCCACGTGAAAATATCATGATATTCTTGACATAGTTCAATGAAATCTTTCTTCTCTTGAGCAGTGCATACTTTACCAATTTTTAAAAAAAAATTCACTTGCCACCTTGACTTCTTCAAAATCCTCTTCCTTGACTACCATATTTGTGCTCTGTCGTTTGGCCTGGTCATCCAAATTGAAGATGGATTCAAGTGTAACCAGGCCTTTTGGCAGCTTGTTTCCTTTCAACTGTATAATTTGATCACCGTAGGAGTTTTGAAGTTTATCCTGGTGTTTGGCAGCGAACTTTGCTTCTTGTTGTAGGAAGAGGACAATCTGTTGGTCACTATCAAACACCTGCCAGCTACTTACGTTATCTGGGACCATGGGATGGACCACCATTTTTTCCATCTGCTTCCCTTCTTTCATAATGTCTGCAGGTATATCATACTACGAGCCAATGGTAGCCATCCTGTTGGCATCCTGATTTTACTTTCTGGGAACTACATGAATTCCAAAAGCTTCAAAATATTCTATCAAGTCCCAAACCCGATTCTTATATGATCTCAATAGATCATTTTTTGATGCGTTGCAGGCTGTTACCTGATGCACAACCAATTCACTATCACCAAAGACCGTCAAGGCTTTGATTCCTCTCTTTTGAGCTAGCTAGATTCCTTGTATGAGGGCCTCATATTCAACAACATTATTAGTACAACTAAACTACAACTGAAATGATGAGAATTATTTATATCCCTCTGGATAAATTAACATAACACCAGCACCAGATCCATTCTTACTTCTTGAGCCATCGAAGAATAATTTTCCACAGTCCTTTCAAATCGCTTGGTGTTTTGACAAGTTGTGGCATTATTGTACCTTCTTCATGAATGCAATATGTACCCAATCCTGTTTCTTCTAAAAGTAGCAAACTAGCTTCTTCTTCATCCAATGCATCAGCATAGAGATCATACTGATGATCTCCACTTACTTTATCTAACATTGTATCGGGGACTTCTTCAACAAGAGTAGTTGGTTCATGATCAACATCTTCCTCTTCCGGATCTCCGATGGTGTAATTCCCATTTATAGGACTAGCAGTGTAGGGTTCTACATGATTATGGAAGATTGGTTCCACCCTTATAGTCACTTTGGTTCCGTATCGAGTCTTGAGAATCATATGTGACCAATCGGCTGATAGATAACCACCCATCTTGGCAGTGAAATCTCGTGATAGGAAGATGGTGAAGAGAGGAGGAAGATCAATGACTGATATGTCTTGGGTGAATGAAAAACTTGGGCATGCATGGATGGTAAGTTGAAGTTTGATAACTCCAACCATTTGGACTACATTACCGTCTAGCTAGACCACCCCTTTTGAGATTGGAGTACATGGGATTCCCAATACATCTGCAATTTTCTTGGACATCACGGAACTACTGGCTCCAGAATCAATCATACAATTGTGCACCAAATGATCACCGATGATCAGAGAGATATAGAATGGTGGTGGTTTGTTGGCCTTAGAAATCACTTTCATTTCTGGTTGACACAGGATGGTTGTTATTTCTGCTTCACGACCTGATGATCTATCGGTAGTACCAAAACTATTCAAAGCCTCCCATAGCAAGTTCCTCTGAGAAGGAATTGAGAGTGCATCCCACATCATGACACTCAAATTGGTCTTCTTCATTTGCTCCACAATACTGAATGGAATTGCCCCAACTTTGCTAATACCTTTTTGGGTGTTAGAGTCTTCTTTTGGGAAATGCCTATTGGGCACTGTGATACTTGAAGTTCCATCTTTCTTTATAGACTGATCTGTGGATACTTCTAGTGATTTCTTTCATGTGCCCTTATCAGTTGATACTTGTGCTTGAGGCTGTGAAGTAGATTCCTGATCAGCTTTGGAAGTTTGAGGTTCCATTGCTCTCTTCTTGGAACGAGTGTTTTTCGCCACTGATGAGGAATCTGTATTCAACCCGTAAAAATCTTCCACTTTCTAGTTTAGCAAAGTGGTTTCCTCAGGTTCATAGTTGATCTGTTGTTTCTTTTGTAGATGTGTTATATGTTAGCTCAGAAGGGGAAGATGCATTTTGAACCATAAGGGCCTAGCCAAGAACTCCATTGGGACAAAGATTTTGATTGTGGGGTTGAGAACAAGGATAACACCATTCATAATCTTGCACGAGGTTATTTTGGACCGGTACTATGGCTCTAGATGAACTAGCAATAGAAGGGTTCCAGAAGTTCAAAGGCCTGACATTCACAGCTTGATTCATAGCTTGATTTTGTGGCTGATTGGTCCCTTGAAAGGGAGGACGGTTAGCTTGATACTACTGATTTTGTGGCTGATATGGACGATTGTATTGAAATTGTTGTCTCTTAAGTGCAACGAGCTCATTTCCAAAAGTTTGTAGCAGTGACTTGACTTCAAATAAATCATTTGAAGAGGTAGGGGTAGATTGAGCTAGTTGATTAGAGGTTGTTGGAATAGGAGCAATGATAGGCTGATTGTTCATAAGGTCTATAAGACAATGGCATTGGCAGTCATGGAGCTATCTTTCCAGCCTGAATCAAGGAATTTTCCACTCTTATGGCCACTTCATAGGCATCGGGTAATGTATCCCCTCCCATGGACTGGATCATAACTGCTACATCACTATTCAAGGCTCACAAATAGTACAAGAATGCATTATGTGAAGAAGGCTTTATAAGTGTGGGAATCCTATTCCAGGTCCTGTGGAATCGGAAGTTGAAATCACTCATGTATTCTTGGGGAGCTCTCTTCATGGTAGTGAGCTGATCCAAAAGTGATAGGTTATCACTCTTGTCTTCAAACTGTTTACAGATTTTTCTCCTAATTCATTCCAAGTAGTTATACTACCAACACTTAACCCTTGGAACCATTGAAGTGGTTTTCCCTTGACAGAAGTGGCCAGAAATTCTACAACAACGGTTATCCTCCATGATGTTATGGAAGGCACAAATGTTGGCTATGTCAAGAATGTGTTCAACTAGAGTGATGTGAGTTTCCCCTGTATAAAAGGGTAAACTTTTGAGTGCCGCAACGGGTATAGGATCACATTGAGCCAACAGAAGAGGACTGCTTGCATTGAAAGGGGGAAAAACTTGATTTCGCGCCATAGCAACAAGAGGTTGATTGTTCCTTGGTGGAGTGAACCTTCTGTATGGAGGAGTTGAATGACCCCTATGAGGTAGAGCTGCAACTGGTGATGTTGAAATGCCTCTTTTCCTTCTCTTGGGAGGAGACAAGGAAAGTTTGATATGCTGATAATTTCCTTGCTTTGAAGAGGCTCTTGTCTGAATTCTTCACATAAGTTAATGCACTGAGATTTGGAATCTAGAGATATAGAGTCACCAGGTACTTTGACTTGTGCAAGTGAGAAGAGAAGTACCAACTCTGTCCCACTGAGCGTGCCAAAAACTATTGTCGCCAAATCACTACACCCCCCGAATGGCCAGACTATAAGCAGGTTGTTCGGTGTGATTGGGACACATGGGATCACCTCTCAAGCTGTGGGACTTGGACTCGAGGTGAACCTCCAGAGAAGGTCCACTTCCTTTTCCTAAACTAAGTGTTGTACTACTCCTAGTTTCATAAAATGGCCATCTAGTCCTATGCTAACATTGTCATGGGTTTTAGGGAAAGAGTTTTGCAAAAGGGAAACTACACTAGGGATGGTGATGCACCAAATAAAGGGATATTTTAATCTCAGGAAGGGTTAAGGTGAGCAGAATGCAAACACCGTTAATCACCTTCACCTATTACAACATAGAAAGGGCATAAAATACCACAAACCATAAGCATACGTTCCATTGTTAAAACTTGAATCATACAGAATAGAGAGACCAAATTTGATTGAACACACAGTTAACTAACCATGAGTATAAAACACATGCACATGTCAAACATTCATTTCATTGATTATGGCTAATGATAATATAACTTCTAATAACAAGGAAAACACTCTTTCCACAACTGACATAAAAGATGGTTATATCACTTTTCCATAACATGAAACAAGATAATTTGAAATAAAGGAAAGCTAATCATCTATACTAAGGAATCATACATTCACAAAGCATATACTAATCAACCATTTAGCACAATAAATCAGGTTCTTCAAGGCAAGATATCACTCTGAATATAATTAAAAGGTTTTAAATCTCTGAAGCACTCTTCCAAGCTTGAAGAGAAACTTCACCCAAAAAATATGATCTCCCCAATAACTCCATATACCTAACTATTTATAAGTTCTTTAGGCTGAGCCATTACAGCTGGGCCTTCAACTAACATTTTACTAAAAATAGAAATGTCATTAATTCAAGGGAACATGCTCCCATAAAAATAGCAAGTTTGTTGCAAGGGTTTGACTCAGTCAACCCTGCAACTTTGACCAATCCAGAGCTTGGATCTGTCCTTTCATGGCCACTCAGCTTTGGCCTAGTTCTGCAACACCTTCTTCTTCTGCATGTTTTTTTGTGTTTCCTGCCATGCAGTCATTCGATGCTTATATTCGATGAAGCGTTTAATGATTCCTTGAATTTCCTCATCCCCTGGCCCACATGCGTAGTGATTTACCACATCTGTTGTTTTGATTTCCCTCGTGATCTTGGCTGGAACTCTTCTAAGTTTACTCACAACTTTCTTCAATCTTCCTGTGAAATTTTGGCATAAAACCAACCTGTCAATAGATTCACTGCCGAAATTTTTGGTAACTTCATCATCACGCTTCACCAAATCTTTGAAATTCTTGCTTGATCTGCTCCTCTAGAAGAGCATTGATATTTTTGTTGAATAATTTACAGTTAATAATATAAAATTCTTCTTATATCTCATTCAAAGCATCCATAATATCTACTCATTTATCATCCAACTTCTTAATTAAATCTTGCAGCACCTGACACCAGAATTCCATGGCCTTTTGATATTCGAACAACTTTGCAGCATCGTCGATTACATCCTCCTGAAGGAGTAGATCTGAATCTTCTTCCCTAATTTCACTCCATGTTGCCAAATTAAAATTTAGGTTTTTATTGTCCTTCGAAAAAGCTTCATCCATTTTGCAAATAGTAGTTTTTCCAACCTACAAATCATTATATATTTCAAGAGCCTCTTTAATTAAAGGATTAGCTTCTTGCAGGATACGTTCCATCCATCCATTTACCGATCTCCCTTTCTAGCCTATCTTTTCAATCTCATGATAAGGAATGTCATCGATGGTAGAAAAAACTGTCATAGCCATAGTAGTTGAGATTTCAATAGATGGAGTTGGCTTGTGTTACTTTTCATAGAAATGCAGTGAGCTGCTCGACCTTGGCTTTAAGCTCATCCTTAGAAGCTTTATCCTTATCATATTTCTCCAGCAAATTTCCAAGAGTGGTGTGTACATCTTGTTTCACTCCTTTGTGAGTGGCTTTTCCCAGTGAAAATCTAGAAATATGATAATCTTGTAGCTGTAATTGTTTCCTTAGTTTTTCCCTCAACAAGAGTAGCAACCTCTACAACTCGTTCCCCAGATAGATTTACTGTCATGCTAGAAACAATCTTTGGCCTCTTGGCATGTCTCTTTGGTGTATACATTAATATGCTTAGATCTATTACATCCCCCAAAGGCAATTTCTTCTTTTACTTTGGAGTCTTCCAAAACAACCATTTTGGAATGGCTGATGCTGATGAGGATGGAATAGTAGATCTTGTACCTGAAACATTAGTCACAACAAGAGTACCAGTAATACTAGTTGGCACTTGAATGGTAGTGGTAGTAATGGATGGGGTGGATGTGAGGACTGCCATAGGAGTTGATACAATGATGTTAGGGGATGAGATGGAAGGAAATGGAAGTGTTAGGGGAAGTGAAGTAGAAATGGGTGACCCAATAGTTTCTCCAGCTGAGAGAACTGGAAGGGATGAGAATACTTGGGCCATAGAAGGAGATGGGAAAGAAGAAATGATTGTGGAAGTAGAAGGAACTGATGTAGGAAGTGACAATGGAAGAGAAAAAGTAAATGATGGGTCTTGTGGGACACTAGGAGAATCACTGACTTCAACTATTTCTATCACAGGTGTTGTAGGAGGCATGACTTTGGGAACAGGAGCCTTGGAGAGAGATGAGCTCCCAACAACAAATGAAATCATTTTTGGAACCGTATGGGTCTTTTGGGTCAATCTTTTCCCCTTTGTGGGTGTTGATTGGCTCATGGTTGATGGGGCTTCTATATTTGTAGGTTGCTCTAACCCCTTGGGTGAGATTCCCAAGGTAACCAACCAACTGTAAGTTCTCTGTAGAATGGGCCCCGCCCTCTCCTTTGTGTTGCAACATTCTTCCACATACCAATCAATCCATGTTAAATGGTTGATTGGCAATATTATCATTTTTATATATTACATCCAAAACCTCGTCATCATCTTGCATGTCTTTTGGAACCTCAGCTATACCAAATTTCCAAACCTCATCCAAATTTAACCTTTCATAATCTCTTTGTCGGATGATGATATTCATCCCGAATATGAATCCATATGTCTTCTAACTGGGGCACATGGGAACTGGACCACCTGTTTCACTGAATTTACCCCAATAGTCAAAATTAGTCCGTGGATGGAAAGTCCTCAAGGTTACCTCTGCCATTTATGCATCTACATTCTTAGCCTTGTAAATATTTGGGCAAGTGTATCTTGCCAATTGAAATAGGGAATTGCATTCCCACTTTGTGCCTTTTATTCTAGATCTTGTGGTAATCTAGCAATTGCCGAACCAATTCTAACAAGACCCACTTGTCAGTGGGACATCTTGGCAGCTTGATGGGAGCACCTACAAAGCCAGGAATCTGAATGTAAGTAAATGTGGGGAACTGAAGGTAGATAGCTCCCCACTCACACACTTCCTTGAAGGCTTCGTCAGAAATCCTCTGATTATACAACTCCTTATCAAAATGGTAGAGAATAACAGCAAAGAAGGCATCATTGATCCTGTGGAAGTGCCTGCTTCCCTCATCCAGTGTGAGCTGAGGATAGAAATCATAGATTTGAGAGGTGCTTCGAATACCCTTAGTATTTAACCCCGTGAATTCTCCCATAGCAGTTGCGGCATAAACCAAGAAGGATGTCATATAGAAACTCTTTTAAGAATGCACTCTACTCAACTGATAGCAAATGGAGCTACTGATATGCTCCCCCCATATGATAAATTCACTATTCTTCTTGATGGTAGCGATATATAAGAACATCCACTCCTGAAATTCCTTTGCGGAGGGAAGATCTGAGACTCTTCTTAGTAGCACAATAAGGTCACTGACCTCCTGAATTAAGTTTGACCGATACATGGTCTTTGGCAATTTGGCAATGCTCTTGGCCAGATAGGTTTTCAACATGACCCTCGTGCACAACTCCGCTTCTTTGTCCCAATGTTCCACCACTGACTCTGGTGAAATTATGGCATAATCTTCAATGTCAGGGAGTTTGAGAAAATCTTCAAAGAAATTTGGGTCCAAGTGGATCACAACTTTGCCATCAACATCTTTAACTGTCATAGATTCTTCATCGTAGTGGGTTGCTGTAGCAAAAACAAATTCTGGGCAATGCATGGACATGGGAAAACCAGCAGCAAGAGCAAGCCCACTGTCATAAATGTCTTGCACCCAAGGTTTCTTATTTGGGGCTTTCACCCTTGCCCAGAAGTCTGGAAAATTAATTTGTTTGAGGTCGGTGTCCCCTATATTCCCCAGGTCAGAAGACATGCAAGAGTGAGGAGCACCTCCAAGAAATGAATACTTCATCTTTTCCTTACCCTTGGATGTAGAAGTAGACATCAAATTCTGAGTTCAGAAATGCCGAAGAAAAGAAGTCTGAAACCCAAAAATCTCTAACCTCCAAAAACCTAAATTGGAGAAGTCTGAAATGATAGGTTCTGAAAACCCGAATTGGAGACCTCCAAAAACCCAAATTGAAAACCTCTGAAATGGAGAAGTTTAAAAACCTGAAGTGGAAACCTCCAAAAACCCAAATTGAAAACCTCTGAAGTAGGGACTTCTAAAATCCCGAAAAAGAGAACTCCAAAGTAGGGACTTCTGAAATACCGAAAAAGAGAACTCTGAAGTCTGAATGGCACAATCCCCCAAAAAATGAGAAGCACCGAACAACCAAAGCTCCGAATTCCGAAAAGAGAGTTCTCTGAAAATGCCAATCTCCAAACTCTAAAAAACAAGAGGTACTGAGAGGGTGAATTGGAGAACTCGAGAAGATCTTTGCAAACTCTGAATGCCTTTAAAAACTCAAATTGTGAAAACATGACAGGCAATGAGTTTGTCATTTCCTAAGGTATGTAGAGGAGGAACAAAAGAAAACGAACAATGAGGAAACAAAACAAAATATCCTAAACAAAAATAAAATGGCAAAAATAAAAATACCTTGAGAATAACATCAAAAGGTACAAGATACAGTAAAAACCAGGATTGTCAGAGAAAGGTGTCAGGTGAAAATGATAGGTGATAAAGTGATTTTAAATAGGAAAAACTTGATATTAATGATGAAATTTCAATCCGTAAAGAGGTAGGTAAGAATTAAATGCACAGAGAGTTTTAAAAGTCTAAAACTCGAAAGCCCGAAATTTCTGAAATTTCTGAATTTTGGGTTTTGGACTTCGAATATCCGGGGATGAAAATTGTGGAATGGTGTGGAAGAGTTCCGAAACCCGAAAGCCCAAATTTCAAAATTTCAGACTTTCAGACTTCGGAAGTCTGAAATTAACTAACTTGAAAGTGATCGAGAGAGTTCCGAAACCCGAAAGCCCGAAAGTCCGAAACTTGTATTTATTTCATTACACATGCCACCTCATTAAACATGATGACACCCTCCTCATATGCATCTTCCCAATTTCACTCATTGTCCAAGAACTTTTATTAGTATTTATGGCTCCTGCAACATAACATTTACACATTCACACAACTTATTGCCACATTTTTATCCCACTTCTCCATCCATATTGCACCCAAAGCAACCTTGGTCGACCTTGATGCACTTCAAAAGTATCATGATGAGTCTATTCTTGACTTTGTTGTGCATTGGCCTGCACTCATTCACTTCATCTTGTTTTCACTCTTGTGATAAAATATCTTTGACCTCTTTTCAAAAAAATTCATTCCCCACATCTCACACCACTTACAAATTCACATGTTGCACACTTTTGATGAGGCCATACATATGGCACAATGTGTAGACATTAAACCATGCACTTTGGGTACATTACTAGGTCCTAATCACATACTACTATTCATATTCTTCTTACGATAGAAAATTACTAATTGATCATTATACTTGGCCTCTTATTTTCCTTTCTAGTCTCCCTCTTGGCCTTACAGACCTCACTACCTAGTCTGACCCTTCATGCTTCACCTTTTATGGCTCTGGACACCAACGCCTAGCTAAGACACTAGCGCCCAGGTGCCCTCGTCCCCTCTATGGGCACCATAGACCTCTTTGCACTTTGCTCGACTCCTTTTTGGGTCCTTTCTAGCCATTGGGCATCCCTATCTCTTAGGCATCAGCCTTTTAGTGATCAATTATGAAATTTGAACAAGAGAAACATATAAATATAAAGTTATGTGACCAAATTAAAGGACCAAGCTCTAAGCATCTATACTATCACCTAAGGTTGCATCTCACAAGCACTCAAGAGCATCTTTGCATTCATCTAGCACCATTACAAGGGACAAGGGTTGGTTTTCTGCATCACACACATAGAGGGAAGTTCATTTTATTTAATGCCCACATCTATTACATATTTTTACATCTAGCTACTTTTCTCGCTATCAAGTGCGACACGCACAAGATCCACCTAGGGCATGATTCCACACACACACACATAGAACTACATTGGGTCTGAGATGTAGTGCAACACTTAGTCATAAGATCACTTGTTTGACAACTGAGGATAATCCAACCCCTCATTTTGCATCTTTCTTTTTTAGGATTTGATGTTCTTTTGAGGGTTTTGTAGGTGATCTCTTTATTACAGGTTATCAATGACATCAACGATCATAGTGCGACCATATAACGACAAAACGAGGGTTTCAGATTATCCAACATACCCTATAAAATTCATCTCTGGACTCTTACGTAGACCCTGGTGCCTAAGGAAGGGATCCTAGCACCCAGGCACCTAGTACCAGTCCATGGCACCTAGTCCCTGCTCCTACTGCACTCCTGCACTTTTTTGGGTTCGGTTTCGAGGTCCCGTACTATGTTCTACTAGTATTCCACCTTCACACACTTGCCAGATATTTACAAAATAATCTAATTAGTTCTAACTCTCTATTGCACTTAGGGTTTTACTTCCTTTGCTTATTTTCTTGAGTCATTTCTGTACTTTATTGTCATATATACTTGTTGTAGCATACATAAGAATTTAACAAAGTAATCTACACTTTATTTATTTTTGTTAAATCATTTGGTGAACCCATATTTTGAATCCTTTCAGACCCAACCTTTATCATGGCTAAATCTTATGGTCCTTTTGATGACACCCATCTTTGCCTGATCTTCAAGAGCATATTGCCAAATCTGAGAGTCCACATGATCTAAAACTATTTTATACAGTGAGAAGTCGTGAGGAAGCCACTACTTTTGATGAAGAGAAATTATAAAAGCTCTAAACCACTACTACTGAACAATCTAACCATCCATTTCTATTGAACTCTAATTGAGGCTAAAAATGCTTCTACTATTCAACCTACTTCCACCTCATGTCCACCTCCATTCTCTTACTCCCCCTAATGTTCCCATTTCACTCCAGCTCTCACTTCACATATCATGACCCAAGTTACCTCTTCTATTGCACTCAAGATGATTTAACTTCTCTTTATCAAGATCTTCAAGTTCAAATCCATCAACTCCAACAAGCTACTTCTCATGCCTCTCCATCTCTTGATTCCACTTTACTTCTTCATACCCATTTTGCACCCATCATTTCCACATATGCACTTCCTCAAAACTTTCTAGTTCCTAAGCTCCCAACTTTCAATGGTCATAGCGATCCTCAAGAGCATCTTCATGCATTTCATGTGGCATGTTTAGACTATGAGGATGATCACAATCTATTAGCAAAGCTCTTTCCTCACAGTCTCCAAGACTATGCTATTATGCGTTGGTTTTATGATCTACCTGTTCATTCGGTAACATCTTTCATCACGCATTTAGCTGACGCTTTCCTTACTCACTTCTCCATCAACATCGGTTTAAAGATATCATATGCACAATTAGCACAAGTAAAGAAACGATCTAATGGGAACCTAACAGACTATGTCTTGAGTTACAAGAACAACCTTGATAGGATGACTAATGTGCTTGCTGACTCGAAATTACAAGATCTATTCGTTCATAGTCTCTTACCACCATTGCAGGAGAGTGTCATATTTGAAACTTACCATTCATTTGATCACCTTTGTCACACTCTTAAGCTTTGTGAAAGAAAGCTTCTCACTATGGGTAAACTCAAGTATCAAGATCAAGCTACCTCATCTTCTAACAAGTTTCCAAGAAAATCTCCTTTCAAACCATCTACTAAGGTCAACAAAGAAAAGGTCACTGTTAACGTTGTATCTCCTCTTGAGAAGCTTCAATTGCAACCTCAACGACGTATGTTTACAAAATTAACATGTGCTCCACATATCTTATTACCACAACTTATTGACAAAAACATAATTACGCTTCCTCCTCCACTTACTATGGATCCATCTCACCCTAAGGGCCACAACTACAATGAAAATTCCAGATGTGACTATCACCAATGCGTTGGACATTCCACTGATCATTGTTTCAAATTGTGCCATATCATTCAATATCTCCTAGAAAACAATCAAATTGAGCTTCTTGAGCCATCAACTTCTCCACCAGTAAATGAAAATAAAAAGCTTAAAATATTCAACAATCCTCTTCCAAATCATGAAAAGAAAGCTTCTGAATCCTTCGACTAATCATGCATATCATGTTGTCCCTCCTCCTTCATCAATACCTCTCAATTTTCTAGTTTCTCACGTTGATTCATCACAACCTATCATTACATTCTCTGATTACAATTGCCACACTACATTCTCCACTGATTACTTGCACATTAGTGCTTTTATTGGATCTACTCCTATTAATAACACTATGATTGATCCATCATTTCAACAAAACGCATGTTCTATTTTCTTACTTGTTCTATCGGCTATCCACTCACACATATCTCATATCCAGTGTCTGGATCTTATGGCTATGTCAAGCTTCCAGTCATTTCTGGTCCTCTCACCATGCTGGTGCCTTTCCTTGTGGCACCAAACATCCATAATTGTGACATGCTCTTAGGTTCTCCATGGGTCATGGTCACTCAAGAAATTATTTCCATGCCTCATATGTGTCTTAAGTTCATGCATAACAACTAGGTTATCACTATCTGAGGTGTCCCTCTATGCACACCATGGCCTCAACCTCCTCTTGAGGTGGCCCTCACACTTGCTAGAGAATCTAGGTCCCTTGGACCTCTGAAACATAAAGCACCATCTATTCCTAGCTCTCCTACTCATGTGCGACACGCTCGTCCTCATAGGTCTTCTAGTTCATTACACAAGTATAGGTACACCATTCAGAAAATTCCTTCACCTCAGTATACCTCACCTCCACATTCTATTTTACATAGGTGTTCCATCACCTCCACATTTTATTTCACATAGGTTTCCATCACCTCCACATTTTGTTTCACATAGGTGTCCATAACCTATGTTCCTTCATAGGTTTCCATCACTCTTCTATTCACATAGGTATCCACCACCTCCACAATATACTCATTGGTCACATGCATATAGGCTTCATTCACCTACACAACGTCTATCTCATATACCACCACTCTTAGAGCATGGTCACATGCCTTTATCTCCTCAAGCATTGTGTGAAGGACCCTCATCTTTCACTTTCATCAGATAGCACATTCATTATCACACACTTGGGGGGCACCACACTACATATTTCTCCCCCTTCTAGCATCGACACACGTCTTATATTACCTTCATTTGACATATGATCTCTCACATACAACATACATATCTTGATACATTAGTATCATCATTACCCTATGACACACTCTTGTGCTAGGTTCACACTTGACTGTTGAGGGCATACTATACACATGAACCTCACACACTGCACATTTCACATCTACGACATATTCTTCTTCCTACACATCATACATATTGTGCACTTCCTACATCCTTTTCTTACATCTATTACATATCATATGCACTTTGTGCTCTCCTACACATTCTACACATTTCACATATACTACACATCATCTTCTTACATCTACTACACATCATACGTGCTTTGAACTTTCTACATTTACACACTCTACATCACGCATCTTACACTTACACATATAATCTTCATCTATTATACATCATACACTTTTATACACGTTCATCACATCTATCTTGCACTGCACATTACACATCCACACTTACCCTTTCAATCACATCTTTCTAGTATTTTCATCATGCATCACACTACACACTATTCTACACTTCTAGCACATCTACACATCTTCCTATTCTATTCTACATCCTACCATCCATGAACGATTCATTCTAGTGCACATTCATACTCTTTTTATCTATAAGGAGTATTCACATGGTGTGTGTGAACCTTTTCCCATGCTTATTTGTGGACATGCCATAACATTCTCATTACACAATTCAATTTGCCTTGTTTACATCAATTTGACTACACACTCTATATGTTATGACTTTTGAAATATTACAATCAATACCTTTATGGAAATTTGAAGCATCTATTAAATGTACACACTTTACTATACACTATATTAACACTATCTAGATCTTTGAAATTTTATGAAAAATAGTATATCTAATAACTTCCCACTCACAAAACATCTTACGCTGCACATATAATTTTTTTACTAAAGCTTTATACATATATATCTAGTGTAACAATGGTAAAAACACTCTAGAAAATTCACAATTGTTCATTTAGATATAACTACATCATTGCTAGAATCGACTTACTCCAAATGGAATGGAATTACTTGAATATTCACAAATCTAGACATCATTCAAACCTTATCACACTTTGATGGGGATCTAAGTCTCAATAGGTACATACTCACACTCACCTTTGGGGAGGAATCTCACCCGTTCTATAGGTATCTTGTGAAAGGTCACACCCCTTCATTACTATTAGTTTCATACATCAATGACTTACCTCATGCATATATTACACACCATATCTATGCATCTATGTTCTATCCTCATAATCTAGACATATAAATTATAGCATTCTAACACTCATGTTCATCTTCTTACATGACATTGAGGGATCAATATTATAAGAACCTCATGTCGCTCACTCAGTCTACATGCTGCACTTCAACTCTATTCAACTTTTTCTCACATACAACAACACTATTCAAACCATTTCCCGATGACACACTCTTGTCTCTATGGTTCATTCTTGACTGCTTGAGGGGTATTTATAAATGAACCACAATTCACTCATGCATACATCCATCCACTCGGGGGGCATGCTGCCCCTATCACACTCATATTGCATTCCATTCCATCTCATCCACATCATACTGCATATCTTGGTTGCACATAGTTCTTACTTGCTTATGCTTACATGTACACTTTATTACACATGCTAGATAGATATCTTGTATGTCATTATCTTTATCATACACACATGTGTGTTCACTTGATTTCTAGTTGTGATCACAGACTTTACACAGATCGATACATGTAACATGGATGCTTGGTGTAATACCTCATACCAGTCCGCAACTGCTCTTGGGGGCATCCACATTCGTACACATTTCAGGTGTTATTATTTCATTATTGTACATAACACACTACTATATCAGATTATACATGCTTTGACATAATTTATATCTTTCTAACATGCTAATGGGTGCTTCATGTGCAACATTTTCCTTGCAGGACCTATTTTCCACCATGGTTATCTGATGTTTTCTTACTATTGTTTTCCATTATTTGTGGGATTTTCCCTATGTTTTGTCTTGTGTACACACTGTATTTTTTCAACCATTGTGGCCTTGATTTTCTTGTGACATTGTGAGTGATGTCCCATATTTGATAACCCACTTTTCATGGTCTACATTGTCTTCTTGCTTGGTAGCTTACATTGTTTTCTATATACATGTTTGTTTGCACTAACACTTTTCTTCTAGCCACTGTTTGCATGTGCCTTGGTTTTTACCAAGCACATTCCCTCCTACATATTAGTATCAATTTCAGCATGGGGTCCTCTTTTGGGCCGCACCTCCTAGCAACATCACATGCACCCTAAATGAGGGGGAATCTATTTGGTGAATCAGTCACCCCATTCAGTAGTTATAGTCATAATTCAGTAGTCACAATTCAGTATCAGTACATTACACATAGAGTTAGCACAGTCTACAGACTTAGATAGGGTTTAGAATCAGATTTGGGTCCTTACTTCAAACATAGACACTAGCACCCAAAATCAGACTTGGGCACCTAGGTGCTTCTATCCTTTCTTAGGGCACTTGAGACCAGGGGGCAGATACACAACATTTTTCAGTTCAGTACAATTTTCAACATTTTCACAGAGGATTTTCACAGGGTAGAAAATCCTTTAGTACTTGGCAATCACATTTGATCACACTTATTCACATTGGATTGGACTTGTACACACCATCTGTAGTGGTGTTTTTACTTCGGGAAGTAGTCAAAGGTTGGAGAATGACACTAGACCTTTCTCCCTACACTACTTTTGTGTGGCGTAGGATGCTTGATATCACCTGAAAAAATCACTCTTCATCAACATCTTCAGGATCCTTTCTATCACTTTTTTACTCATCATGGATTAGGTGCACATGTTCCTTTTTCTACTATTTACACATTTTTACACACTTTTTACATGCATTTTATACATCTATACACATATTTGACTACTTGTTCATTCTTCTCTTTTGCAGGTCCATCCTTATGGGAAGTGGTAGTCAACATCAACACACAACCATCATCACTCAAAGAACATCATCAACAACAAGTACAACATCACATCTACACATGTGCGTTTTCACCCTAGGGTCATTATTCATCAATTTTCTTTTTACTTCCTCTTCTTTAGCATCCACGCTTCATACTTTTTATCACTCCATGATTTTCTTGTCTTGAAACACTCTTCTACATCAATCTACATGGTTATCAGGTACACATCTCTATCTACTTTATGTTATCGAGATTTCACTCACCAACATAAAGTGGGGGAAAATGTAGACACTAAATCACACACTTTGGGTACATTACTAGGTCCTAATCACATACTACTATTCATATGCTTCTTACGAGAGAAAATTACTAATTGATCATTATACTTGGCCTCTTAGGTTCCCTTCTAGTCTCCCTCTTAGCCTTATGGACCTCACTGCCCAGTCTGACCCTTCATACTTCACCTTTTCTGGCTCTAGACACGAACGCCAGCCAGGACGCTAGTGTCCAGGTGCCCTCGTCCCCTCTGATCGCCCTAGACCTATTTGTATTTTGCTCGCTCCTTTTTGGGTCCTTTTTAGCTATTGGGCATCCCTATCTTTTAGGGGTTGGCCTTTTAGTGATCAATTACAAAATTTGAACAAGAGAAGCATATAAATATAAAGTTATGTGACCAAATTAAATGACCAAGCTCTAAGTATCTATACTATCACCTAAGGTTGCATCTCACAAGCACTCAAGAGCATATTTTCATTCATCTAGCACCATTACAAGGGACAAGGGCTAGTTTTTTGCATCACATGCATAAGAGGGAAGTTCATTTTATTCCATGCACACATCTATTACATATTTTTACATCTAGCTGCCTTGCTCGCTATCAAGTACGACACGACACAATAACCGCCTAGGGCACAATTCCACACACACACACATAGAACTACATTGGGTCTAAGATGTAGTGCAATGATCAATCGTAAGATCACTTGTTTGACATCTGAGGATAGTATGACACCTCATTTTGCATTTTTCTTTTTTAGGATTTGATGTTATTTTGAGGGTTTTGTAGGTGATATCTTTATAGCAAGGTTATCCAGTGACATTGTTGATCATAGTGTGACCATCTAGCGACAAACAATGATGGTTTTTAGATCATCCAGTGACCCTGCAAAATTCATCTCTGGATCTCTTGCACAGACCCTGGCACCTAGGAAGGGATCCTAATGCCCAGGCGCCCTAGTACTAGTCCATGCGCCCTAGTCCTTGCTCCTCCTACATTTCTACACTTTTTCAGGGTTCGGTTTCGAGGTCTTGTACTTTCATTCTAGTCAGTCTTTCAACTTCACGCACTGGTGGGATATTATGTGCAAAATCAACTAAGTAACCTAACCTCTCTATTGCACCTATGGTTTCATTTCCTTTTTCTTATTGGATTGAGTCATTAATCTGCAGTTTACTTGTTATATCTTTCTTGTTGTAGCATACATAAGAATTTAACAAAGTAAATCTACACATTAGTTTATTTTTGTTAAATCACAATGCCTTAAGGATATCCACCTTGTGCATCCTACTTCTTTGTTGCAAATTTTGGTTCCCCCCCCCCCCACCTATTTTCTTGGCATATTCTCGTATTCACAATATCATCCAACACTAGACACATCCTCCACCCCTACCTTCATAATCATCACATTCTTCTAAATCTTGTTATTTTTTACAATTCCCTCATAAATTCACTCCTTTGACTAAGTCACTTTCTTTTATCCTCCAAAAGTTGTTTAATGCCAATTTGATCACTATACCACGCATTACACTTCGTCATTGTGGCATGTCTCCCATGAAAAATGTTCTTACCATCATACCAATGGAGATTCCACTAATTAGTGTCCCCAATTCCACAAAATCATTCAGGACCATTTAGAAAAGGGTGACATTTTTTCCAACCCTCCATCTCCTCCTACTCCACCTTATAATATCAATCCAATCATTTCACACAATAGTAATCTCACTTCTTCTCCATGTGTTAACTCATCATCCCCCATTACTACCCACTCATCAAATTCATTTAGTGCATAATCATGTAAGTCATCCCCTTCAAATTTCACATCACCATGCACTTCTAATTTTGACATGGCTTCATCATTTTCACATTGTTCTTCATAATCCCCAGAGTCCTTCTCCACATTCTCATCACATCCCTCAACATTTTCACCATATATGTCATTGTGTGATCTAGTTGTCACTTCCATATTTCCTACTTCATCACCTATGTTGGTCATATAAAAACCACTTATCATACACCCAATTATCATGCCTACATTGTACTCTTCATCACCTATCATGCCACTCATCACTTCACCTATTTTAGATCCCTCTTCTGTAGGCATCTTCTTTCCTCCAACATCACTTATTCAGGAACCATTATTTCTTCCTTATCCCTCATTACATCTTAAACCATCTTCCATGTTCATTTACACCCCTCTTACATCCATTCCTCACAAGTATCTTCCACTTGTTCTTACACATTTTCCTCACATGTCACCTATAATTTATCTTATTTCTTCACCTCTTTTGGAGCATCTTTCCACATGAACCTTCATACCTCCATCATCACTCATTCATGCACCCTTTTGTTTATCAACTTCTCCTTTGTCTCTTACATCATATATAATGACCACACAACCGTTTTTTCTTCCACATTTTATTCTCAAGTCTCCTCCACATCCACTTACACTTTCACATCATTTTAATTTTCTTCCATATTCTCATCCACTTGACATCACATCTTACATACCACCTCTTATTCCACACATTCATCCTCTTATCACACCCATTCATCACAATACCACACCCTTGGTTATCATGATTCCTCTAGACATCAATTTACTCTCCAATATGCATACCTTTGATGTCCCCTCAAGAAAACTACTTCATATCATTTCATCTCCTACCATTGATCTATTCATATTTCCCCACCCACCCAACATTATTGCACATTTTTTGCATTCGACATATATCTTGTTTTCTTCTTCTCCGTGCACAAGTGCTCCACTCACTACCATCTTATGGATTCTATGGGTTATCATTGCTTCACTCTTCATCAATATCACTCAACACAATCCACTTATCTATCTTCTCTGTCACCTTCTTCTATACATCATGTCTCTTATTTTGTTCCCTACACAGACTGTGTGGTCTTTCTCTTATCTACGTTGTCACATTCTCTACACTCCCTACATTTTACTTCTCTTGATTTGAATTGGATTCAAAACATGACCTGATTCTCCACACATCATGCACTATCATAATTAACACTTAAAAAAAAACACACACCTCCACACATAGATAAACATCTTTCAAAAATCACAAAAAATCTATCTATCTCCAACAATTGTAATAAAATAGTGTTTTCTCATGATGTTCTCCCACAACCACTTCATTCAAGCATATTTCATTTCAGTTCTTGGTTTTTTAATCCATATTTCACTTAAAATTGATTCAAAATCCACATCATGATTTGTTTCATAGCTTCTAATACCTCTTGATCAGATTTTTGTCACATCTTATGAGTCAATAATATCTATTGTAGTTGTTTGAACTTGGTATCTCGCCACTTGGTGAATTCAGAATGATTGTCCTAGATATCCATACACTCTTATATACTTATTAACTTTTCATGAAGGCCCCAGAGCATTATCTATTAACTCTTGCTAGTGTCATCTCCATAATCATTTCCATTCTCTCCATCATGCCACTAGTGGTTATAAACACCATGCAAAACAAATTGAGAAAACCAAATATAATGTCAAAAATAAATCCAAAAAAGTAAAAAAAAAGTCAAAAAGTATTTAAAAATCAGTATCAAGAAATTTTTCTCATGGGTACTTCTAGCATCTCTACTGGGGTTATGGACACCAAACTTGTAGTAGAGTAATCTTGTGACTAGAATCAAATGCATCTTCATCAGGTCTATAGATGTATGATTGGAAGCACAATACTACAAATATTATAATTCCTTTCCATTCTATTAATCATCAATCAGTTGTTTCACTCACACGTATACATTGACATGTGTTTTCACTCACTTTATTATGGGTCTTAACTTTAAGAAGTAATTAATTTAACGTGTGTGCACATGCGCACGCACGCACACACACACACACACACACACACACACACACACACACACACACACACACACACACACACACACACACACACACACACACACACACACACACACACACACACACACACACACACACACACACACACACACACACACACAAATGATCTCATCGAGACATAGGGATAGTATCTTGATTGGTGATTTTTACACCTTTTTTAACATCCTATTTTATTTCAGTTACTGTCTCACGACTTGTGCCTTCTTTCTCATCATGTGCTCACCTAAAATATTGTTTCAAACCTTTTCCATATGCATGTAGAAACCTATCAATATACCTACTTAACTTTGACACTTTTTCATTATAACCATTTCATTTCCACACTTGCATTCCACCTCATTTGGACTTAACATTCATAGGCATCTGCTACCTCTACACAAATTTTGCATAACCACCACTTCTTATCCATGCTTACTTACAATCATTTCGCACCACTATTGGGTTAGGGAAATGCTTCTCTCATGATCTCTAACTTACATCCACTCTTTTACATGTCACTCATCATCACTTTTTCACCTGCACATGCCTAGGGAAACATTTTCCTTGCTTTCAATCATCATGTCTTTTCCAAGGTTCATTTTCTATCATTTATCAATTGTCACTTTTCATCCCATGCTATGTTGGGGTAACCAATGGCTCAAAAACTATCACTTGAGGGGGATATCACATCAAAACCTTTTCTTCAATATTACGACATCTAATGGTCACCTATCTTAGTTAATTATCCAAATAGTATTTTCCTTGCAAAAACTAATTTATAGATCCCTTTATAGACCTGCATGAAGTGGCACATCAATCGAATTTCCAGGTTCATGTATGTCCAGTCATCCATCTAATTTCATGTGTGTGGCAACCATGATCATAGGTTTGGATGAACCCTATCTCATCTTCATTTTTTACACTACATCCTTTTTTCTACAACACACGTCCCAAAAAGGAGGAAAATGTAGACACTAAAAAATGCATCTTACGCATAAGGTCTCATATATTAAAAATACCAAAAACATCATAAAACAAAAATAATCCCAAAAATATCAAATAATCCCACAAAATCAATTAAAAAATATAAAACCCCATAAAAGTTGATAAAAGGTACCCCATCACTTATTTACTAACCCTCACTCGCATTTTATTTTGTTCACCCCACCTACCTATTTGCATCCCACATGCACTATGGACCCTTATCATCTGACCCTTCTATATACATTGCACACATATGTGTCATAACCTTATATGCACTCAAAAACTATAAAATAACATCCACCCCCTCATTCCAACTACTTGTCTCTTGGTACACTTGAGCCCATACCTTAGTATTTGCTTCTTTACTCTCATATTTCAATATTGCATGTTTTAGAGAGGAAATGGTGGATCACAAAGGATTGTTGTAGCCCATGAAATTTTTATTTTGGAGAAATTTCAACACAAGTTTCAATCGTTTCAATGAATGTCTTATATCCTTCTTGTAATTTTCGATGAATTGCAACAGTAACTGGTTTACGACTGAGTCAGGTATATCTTTTACTTTTATGCATTGTTTTGTCATTTTTCATATATAAAACATCTATTATCTCCTTAAAAAGGTTAGGTATCTAACTAAGGAAAGCCTCTTAACAACCAACAAAAACTAATTCTTTTCCAAGTTTTTACATGTAAATTTTATATTCGTATCTAGAATTTTAGCCCACTTTATTCAATGAAAAACCCATGATTTCCTACTCATTTTCAATGGAAGAAGTGTAAGCCCGTTTATTTAAGTAGTATTGATTTGGGGTTATATTGTATCAACTAGCACATCTTGCAATGATCAAATTCTAAGCGTAAAATATGCTTTATGTTCATGTATTCTTCTATGCACCTGTATGCTTTATGTTTTGTCTACTTTATTTTATCATATGCTCTATGTTGTTAGATGATATATGTTTTGTTTTCTTCATTGAAATCATATTTTCTATGCTCTATTTTCCATGTGTCATTAAATATGCTATATGATTTGTTTTCACAAATGCCATTATTTTCTCTATGCATTGATTTCTCACTACTTTTTTGCATTATGCTAAACTACATGCGGTGCATACTACTTATATTGCTTCTTAGATACATTAGTTGTTACATCTTTAGATTACAACACATCTCTTGTGAGATATTACTTGAGACACAAATTTATTGAGCTAATTCATTTAGACACACATTGTTTAGACATACATTGCTTATCCCACACATTACTTATAACAAACATTAGTCAGACATACATTGAGTATGACACACATTGTTTAGAACACGTCTTATAGACAAAATTTCTCATAGCACATTAGTTAACACACATTTTTATCTATATCATATTCAATGCATATTTCTTGTTACATATTTTTCATGTAACACATTGCTTGAGACATATTTTGATCTATATCATGTTCATGACACATTGTTTGCTACATATCTTACACATAGTACATTGATTGACACATTTAAATTTATATCACGCTCATGACACATTATCTATTACATATCTTTCTCATATCACATTGGATGACACATTTTTTTAATTTATATCATGCTCATGGCACATTTATTTATCATAGAACATTGGTTGACACATATTTTGATCTACATCATGTTCATGACAAATTTCTAGTGTTATAGTCAGATTAAGGCCCACATAAATCAAGTAGTTTCCTATAGCACCAATATCTAAGGGGTTCAATGGAAAATTAAACTTTTTGTGTTGATGTGAGTTAGTGTAAAATCTTATATACCTATCCAATTCTCGTCATTGAAAATAAATTAATTTTAAATAATTCAATTAGTATTATGATATTTATTTATCCCCATACCTATAAGATAAGTCATGGGGTTGTTCCTAGTAGTTAAAGGATTGTTAACATGTTTATAATACTATGGAGTTGAAAATACCTTTACAAAGTTGTAGATAAAAGGATCTGATACTTTCATATACTTCTTCATATCTCAAGGATCTGGGGATTATTCATTTTCTATTGTGAAACATGGTGGGTGGTTATTTTGTAACAAAGGACTCTATTTATACACTAGAAGATGGGAGGAGGATGGGATGTATGTAAAGAGTAGTTATTGCATAATGTTGTGGAAGAATATGTTCTCGTGGGTAGAAGAAAGGAATTAATCCCCACCTATGACATGAAACATCTTCTTTCTCTTAGATGCTTGGGTTGTAGTAATACAACTCCTCTTTTTCTGTACTTTTTAACCTCAATTGCGGATGACCTATTTTTTTATATGGAAGAAAATTTTTGGATGTATAAGACTTTTTTTGGGTTGAGGATGAAACAGATTTAGAAGACCAAGATTCTACTAGGAAAGAATTTTTTTCTTCAAAAATATTTTGGATGCGAATGACTCTGGCCTTGACTGGAGAAGAATGTGTTGCAAAAGACGGACCTTGTGCTGATGAATTCAACAATATTTTTGAATTGATTGTTTTTGTAATCATGCTGAATATTATTTTATAATCCTTTACGAGACTTGGGACATCATTTTCTTGTTACCGAAGTGGTAACTCTGATATTGTAATTTGTATTTTTGGATGATTAATATATCAAACTTGTAGCTCCATTCAAAAGTGTTTACTTATAATAAAAAGTACATTTATTGAAAGCTTCTTATATTTAAATAGTACTTATGTATTGTTTTAAAATATTAGAAGTGTTTGTTTTAGGGAGGTAAGACAAAGGAACTCAAAGATGTAAGTATCTTGAAATATAAACTAGTTAGAGAAAATAATGATAAAATGAGGGTTATGATAGATAGTACGTTAGAGAAATGGACCAGGGAATTTAGGTGGTTGTACCTAAGACATTTTACTAGAAATTTTTACTTGGAAATTTGAGTCATTGTATACCAAGTAATTCATTATTTAGCTATGGATAATTATTTTTTACATGATGTAAAAAATAATTCAAAATTAAAAAGGTGGCATTGACTCCAAGTACCTCTTAAGGATCTCATAGCAATTGATTTTTTCCTAACTAGTTATATATCTTACTCATAACACATTAGTTGACACATATTTTGATCTATGTGACACTCATGACACATTAGTTCTTGTTATGTATCTTGCTCATAATACATTGGTTGACATGTACTTTTATTTGTGTCATTTTTGTGACACATTTATGGATACATATCTTTCTTATAGAACATTGGTTGGCATGTATTTAGATTTATATCATGTTTATGTCACATTTCTTGGTATATAACTTTCTATTAGCACATTGTCTTAAAAAATTTCCATGGAAATTTCATTGGCACATAATTTTTTCCACACATAACTAAAAAATACTAGCATTAGTTAATTTGTCATGTCTTGTGACATTTATATACTCATATTGATTTATATACGTTACATCTCCTATTTTTAAGTTGATCTTTAAACTACCAAAACTTCATGACTGTAATCTACTATTTTTACAAACATATATTCTTCTTTTAATATGTAAATTCATTTTGATAGTGTCTACCATTCTCATGTTCTCCTATCTACATAAAAATCCCTTTCCTTTCCTTGTTTTCCATTGTTTTTTTGTGTGTGTGTGCGCACGTTTTAATGGTTGTAGCAATGCAAAGAGGTCCCTTGTAATATGACTCGAATTATTTACTCATGAATATATAAAATAATAGGTAAGACACTATTATACAATAATATATTTTGGAGTATATGATATGTCCTTGATAATACAAATCACCAATTAGAGCCAATTATTGTACATAAATTTTGAGTTATGTGAAACTTCATCGAAAATCTCAAAATTATATAATAGTGTGTCAACCTTGTTCTATGGATGAGATTTTATTATAAACACTCTATCCTCAATCCCTATTATTTTATCACATTCATCCCATCAAAAACCAATTGATATGTTGGGTCATGTACCCATTTCCTGAGATACTCGAAGTAATCATGGTATCCTCCTATATATTTGAGACCAAGTGATACGATAACCTAACCCATTTCTATTAGTATTTCTCATCAACCCATGCATTGAGGTGTTCTAAACAAATCATTTGAATCTCATAAATGAGCTAAATAACTCCATTTTTGAGTTTTGTCATTTTGTGACAAAAATGTCAAGTTTTCAAAGTTTTACATGTATTAACAAAATTACCAAATAGTTCAAAGTTTTACATGTATTTAATACAATACTAAATAGGTCAATAATTTTATGAAAGTGGAATCCCCTTAAAAAATAAAAAATAACAATGGCTCGGCTCCCCAAATTTCTTGACAATACACAAATGAAACTCTTTGGACAAAATATTAAATTATACTAGCACTTGCAACTAAAAGAGGTGTAATGGTTACAATGATTGAAAAATATGAAGCTATTTTGCACCTAGTTTTAAAGCTCCAATTTTGGCATAACTAAGAGCATGCTGGTAAAGGATGTAGAGTTTGGCTTTATACCTACCAAATGCATTTGATCATAAAAAATTAAGGCCTTCTAAACAACCCCATTTTTAAATATCTTAAAATCACTATATTCCATTAGATGACATCTTTCCGAGGATTTATGTCAAATAGTTCACATGCCTTGCATAAACCTACACATTTTTCATACATATCAAGTCATGACCATATAGAGCAGTCAACATACTTTTTCACACATGTCTACCAGGGCATTCCTAGCTGTAACACTAGTAAAACAAACCATTTTTTTATGAAAAAAACATTTTCCACTATGCCTTGATGGATTATAATTATTGTTCTAAGATCCTATTATGGAGCAATATTTGGGGAGGCTTAAAAAATGTGGGGGTGGATTTACACCAACATGGATGCTTTTCCTGAAAGGCTTCAAGATATTTTCAACAAACCCATTGTGTGAAAATACTAAAGTCATTGCATGTTATCATGTCACTAGTCACACACATATATATATAATATCCATATTTCTATACATATCTACCAGGTTCTTGCTACCTTCTCCTTGTCCCCTCTAACATATTCACATTCCTTCACACCTCTGCTAGTCTATTGTAACTCGTACCTGTCATAAAAATTTAGCTATGAGAAACCCCATAAAACATAAATGTAAATATAATCAACATATGCAAAGGTCTCTACTTAAATTTCTCACAAAAACCCCCATCTAGAAGACTGCAATTTGAAAATATGAAAAACTTGTACAAAACCGTCAAATTTACATGATATGATGTGGTTTTTTAGCGAATGCATATTGTTGGGATCATGGACTTTTTTCATATGACTATTTTTCAAGAAAAACCTTCTCCACTCAATATATCCTATCGACTTACTATCAACTAAAATTAGATGAAGTAACCTCAAATCTCTACACATCCAACATGTAGTGAAGATATAGGATTTTAGGTGGGGGGTTTGAGATCAAATTCTAAGTTTGTTAAAAAATGAATTTTCTTGTATTTATACCTATATTTTGAATGCCCTTTTTAAGGATCTAGTATTATGATGGATGGTTACACTTTCTTGGTTATTGAATAATAATTTAGTTCTTCCAAACAAATGGTGTTATAACTTGTGTAATATGGATTGAGGGTTAAGTAACCGAGCCAATGGTGGTAATCACACAAAGTAGAGTAGAAGTGATTATGCTCAATGGTATGAAAGGATCCTACACAATGTAGTACATGTAGAGACCAAGATCAAGTTCAAATGAGAGTCATGAATCAAATCTTTATATAAGAAAGTGGAAGAAGAGTTTGGTGTCAAATTTGAAGAGAGATAGACTTTGACAAGGAAGAAAATCAATATCAATATTTTCCATAAGGAAGAAAATATTGATCTTCAAGTAGAAGTGATAATCTTAAAAAATTGATTTTACATAAATATGGAGAGATTAATTTAGAGCTCTGAGCAAAGGCAAAACCTAAAATCTAACAATAATCACATCTAAATGAAGAAATCCTAAATGGCAACACATAGTAGTTGAGCTGATATGATTTTGTTGAAGAAAGAATCCTATGTTGATGTCATTAAGACCAGGAAGTAGTGAGTGTGGAGATCATGAGCATGTGGTGGATATCTAGTGGAATCAAAGGATGATGAGTTGAGGTTTAATGTCAACCCACATAGAAAGAAGTTAAATCCCATGAGAAATGATCCAAGTCAAAGATTATTTTCTAGTGTGAAGATCTTGCACACTTTTTAAAACTTAGAGAAAGTAGACACCACAATGATAATCTACAATGCTAGATAAGAGAAAGGTAGCATTAGGTGATTATATTTTGTATTGAAAGTGACATAACTCAAGTTTGATAGAGTTTAGTTGGAAACTCAAGCCAAGATCAACATCAAAAACTATGTATGATTGAAGAGATATCACCAAGGAAAGGTGATCACCGATTCTAAGGTGGATCAAACCAAAAACATAACATTTATGGAGCCTTAAAATTTCTATTTAACACTCATAAATGATGAACTTCACACAAAGTAAAGGTAGTTGAAATACATATTGAACCCTCAAGTGACACAAATCAAACTTTTAGAGGTTATACTTCCTATTTAGGGGCTATGACTCATGTGTATATCCAATCATTACTTATATATAATATACTTACTATGGGGACATATGACATGGATTCCCAAATTACCATGACAATGTTTACATAGTACATAGCCTACACTTAAACACTTAGCAATTTACAGGTAGTTTCAAAATGATATTCCTAATTTATATGTACAAAAACTCCTAGACATGCAAACTCAAATAACTATTCTTATGAAAATCAAAGAGTGAGTCACTATAAGATCTATCAGGTTACTTAGTAATTCATGATCCCCTGAGGTTCTTAACTATCCATTACTACTTAGGTTTTATTCACTCAATTTATCCTTTTTATGATAGCAAGAATGATTCCCAACAACATCTTCATGCCTTTATGGTTTATGTATGTACTATGTGGATAATGATCGTGTAATGATTCCTTATTGGCTAATTTTATTTCCATGTAATATCAAATAATATGCATTAAACTATTTATGTAATATTCCTTCAGGTTATGTACGCTCATTCCAATCATTAGGGGATAGTTCGTTCAAAATTTTGTATCAATATTGTTCAATGACTACCTTTTCCCAAATTATGCAAGCTAAGAAATAATATGATGAAAGGGTCATAGACTATGGCATGTGTTATAAGCCCATGTTCTATTAAGGTCCTATGCACATCGACAAGGGTGAATTACAAAAAGTGTTCATTGCTAGCCTTATTACACAAATTAGGCAAAACACCATGTACTCTACTTTCACATCTTTTGAAAACATATGCCACATGGTTAAGGTCTATAAGATGAATATTCTTACAGAAAAATCCTAAAATATGGTGATAATACATCTAATCAAGTGGGAAAAAATTCCAATCAAAACTATCCTATAAAGGTAAACCAAAAGAAAATAAGAAAAATGATGACCAAATTGTCATTTTTTCTCATCCAACTCCACCTATGATATTTACTGTGGCTCTCAAAAGACAATGGACCCATTTTCCAAAATCTTATTTTAAAATATTATAGGAACTCCTAGAGATTAATCTCATAGATTTACCTCCTCCCATGCTAATCTATATGTCTAGGAAAAAAACACAAATTTTGGTGGTAATTTATATTGCAAGTATCATATATTTTCCAAACATTAAACCAATAGATGTTTCACATCATACCGTAAAATACAAGGGCTAATTTACACTGATGTTATTTATGTATAAGACTTGGGCGCACCTACCAACACTATGATTATTTAACCCATTATAATTTAAAGGCGTGTTTATTTATCCACTACTTAATCATATAGAGGATCGTAATGGTGATGAGGAACATATGGTTTATCATGAAATACCTCCTCAACAAACTTATATGGATGACCCACATCTTATTTATGGCATTATTGTCTTAACCATATAAATATAAGAGTATGACAAATCACATTTGATGATTAAAATATTCCTCTTGATAATGAGGAAACATCTAAACCTTTATTCATTGGTCACATGAAAATTCATATCCAATCAAAAGAGTGCTGGTAGATAATGGCTCTAGCCAAAACGTTTGCACTATGAAATTTCTTACTAATCTAGGCTATGTGACATAAGACATCATCGGCACAAAAAAAAATCACATATTTGATGGACAATGTCAAATCCCACTTAAGGCATCACAATTCCTTTATAGATTGTACCTAAGATTATAACCACATGGTTTTAGTGGTCCCTTCTAACAACATGTTATTTGAATGTATGTGGATCATCCAAATGCACAGAATCCCTTCTACTTTGCATATATGCCTAAAGTGTGTATGTAACAATATGGTGGTTACCATTCCTAGTGTTCCTTATGAGTACGTAGTCTGGCCTATCACAATGCTTGCTTCTATTCTAACTCAATGGGTTGTGTCTCATACCAAGGTGAAAACTTTGCAACCCATATGACATTTTGATAATATACCTACAAAAAAATTCAATATACATTTATATAGCCTCATCATGAGAGAGATTTGACATATTATATTGTGTAGGTAAAACATGTGTTACATAGCCATACACGATGAGATGTACTTTTACAATAATGTTATGAGTGTGGCCCATGTAGGAAATTGATGCACTCTCTAGATACACATAAAGAGCCTAAGGTTGTTATGACTACTTTTGACTTTTGGCTTATACATGTATAGGATAATAATGTTAATATTTCATGATATTATATCACACATGCATACAATTTTGATTTACATGAATTCTATATTATTTTGAGATATGCTCCTTTACGTCCCACACATATTGTAGCCCTTGATATCAGACATCTATACGATCATATCATTGATGAGAACATGGGATAGCCTTCATATGCCTCTCTTACTCACATCTACAAACACATTCACTTATACATGCATTCTTAAACTCGCATATGTTTATATTAATCTACCATTAATGGAATGTTCTCAAAGAACAATACAAAATATTCTAACACCTACCCTATATCTCAAGGCTATGGAATACCCAATGGTGCGACACATTTTAGGGGTTTGATGTGATTTTTGAGGGAATAATATTTACCCATGACCCCACATCATTTCTTTTATTATTACAACTTATAGTTCAATTCCCTTAGTAGATTACAAGAACTATTAGTTTCTTTTCAAGCTCTCTTATTGAAAAAAACCAAGACCTACATATGACTGACTTATTCATTACAAGGACTATGACAAAGTGTTTATCCAGGTTTAACACTTAACATATCGTACATCATTACAAATGATCTCCTTATAGTACAAATAAGATAGTTACAAATACCCTTAATCCATGAACATTTTATGGCTTCTTAAGCCTTGAACTTTGGGACAAACCACCACATATGGAGAATACATACACTAGGAAAATTTTATTACAGAGCCTACTTAGATCACATGTTCATACTTTACATATTCATATAACCCTATACCCAAGGGGATACCTATTGTATTAGGGGCATACCTACATTGGGGGTATCTCACAAACCGAGCTTATCTAGATCATAACGTTGTACATAATTTTATTAGTTATAAAGAGTTTATATTGCTTATCTTGCAACATCTTATATCTTAGTACATGTGATATATTTTTGTTCATTCATTGATCACATTGTTTGCTTTTAGGTAAATTTGTTGTTGATCACTAATTTACTTCTTGTTTACTACATAATGTTATACTTGTTTACCTATTATTGGCCCTAGGCTCATGTTTACTCCCACACAGTGTCAATATCATTATTTTTCCCAAGCATATTAATTATTACATCACTTGATCTTAGCACTTGTTTCCTCTATGCACACATTGTATAATTCCTTTCTTTCCCTAGGTACACTATTTTTTACATCACTTTATCTAAACACTTATTTTATCTATGTATATTATATGATTCATTTCTTGTCATAGACACATTTTTTTAAATTACTTGATCTAACATACTTTCCCTAGGCACATTATTTTTTACATCACTTTCTCTAAGCGCTTGCTTGTTGTAGGCACTTTTTTCTCTATGCACATTATATTATTCCTTGTTTTCCCTAAACATATTATTTTTCACATTACTTTCTTTATTCACTTGTTTTCTCTATGTACTTGTCTTCTTTGTGTCCATTTTTGTGTTATGTACTTTTTTCTCTATTTACATGCCTTCTCTATGACATTACTTTCTCTACATTATTTTCTCTAGGCACTTCTATGATGTATGTCATTTTTTCTCTATGTAGATGTCTAATATATGTATTGTTAGCTCTATGTCATTGTTTTCTATAAGAACTATTTACTTTGTGTAAGAATTGTTTAAACACAATAAAATCCTCATCATAGACTCACGCTGGACATAGACGAATTAATACTATGTTACAACGTTTAAATGAATAAATAATGAAAATAGTATATTATTATCATAATTTTTCATAATATACAACTAAAAGGTGGTCAATATATAGCAAAAACAAGAGTTTAGTTCCAAATTTACTTTTGACTAAGTAAAGCAAGAGTTATGAACCAAGTCTACTTTTAACTAAGTGACACATTTATGAAGTGATGGACACATAATAGACACATGTGGGAAGTGGTGGCAAGTGATTAGCGATGTCACTTATCATATTCTAATCCTGTGAGGTGTTTAAAAATTAAAAATAGTATAGTTAAGATAACCTAAGTCAATTTAATATTAGTTCAAGAATAATATTGCACCAACACCCCCCTTAAGTGTAACTTAGGGAGTCATATAAAAAATGAGAAGGATAAGAATTATCTAAAATGGGTCCTGAAAACTAGGCTTGATGAGATACCCATGTACAATAAGTACAACCTAGAAATAACGAGATACAAAACAAATTTCTCTAAAAAACCAAACTTAGTACTATGAAGACTACACTGGATGGGATGAAATCCATCACTAAAAAATATGCAAAAATTGCAAGTGAAAAGAATCATTAAGAACTAAAATTTGCACAAGTGGTATGAATCCACTACGCAATCATTAAAGAAGACAAGCTGCCTCTATATGTACCAAAATAGATTCAAAGAGACTGTCAATCTTTTGAATGAGGTGATGAAAGTACATAAGAGTACACAAATAATGACATCAACTACATGAAGTATATGATGTGATGTACCAAGGGTAAGTAAGGGACACAACACCCGAATAAGTAGTGTGACTATACAATCCTACAATAATGTTGAATGGGTGGAGTGGAAAAAATAATATATATGTATGATTGGTACAAATCCACTACTTGAACATTGAATAATGATATAATCTATGAAAATACTCGCTAAAAAGAGATGTCTGACTGTCAAGGTGTCAAACAATATAGAAAAATGCCTCTCACAAATAGTGATGAGAATACATAACACCTAAGTAAAATGTTTGCAAAGCAAAGCACACACGTAGGAAAGTAGACTATGCTATGAAAATAAAACCCCCATGACACTTTATAACTTATTGAAATTACATATCCCAAAAAACACAAAAGTGAGAGTTTCTCCAAAACAAGGGAGCAATGCCAAAAAGGAAATTTACTCCAAAAAAAAGGGAGCATTGCTAAGCAAAATGAATAGTGTAAAATTGATGCAGCTAAATCATAGAGGATCCACTCCTATATATACCACGTAAAGAATGACGATGACTGATCTAAAATCCATCTTGTATGAATATGAATGGTAGATGAAAATGTTTGCATGTGATCTAGTGCCATGTGCATAAATGGTGCATGTGAGGAATCATCTGTAGAAGTGTCATGAATATCATCTCTAAATAAAGTATTCTTAGGTCTCGCATGCCTGAGAAGGTGTGTAGAAGATCTCATGTGTTAATCAATATCCTCACAAAGACTGAAATGAACAAAAACATGTGAGTTTGCACGAAGTGAACTCAATGAAGAATTGTCTACTTTATATCCAATTTTGTTATGAGCAATCCAATGAATAGGTTGGATAGGGGAAGTGGTGCCCCACATATATTTAGCTATGCATCCACCAAAATGACCCATGGAACAAAGAGTGTGAGATTTAAAACTAGTTGTGCTCTTCTCAAATGAGCCAAACATGATGGTGGGTGAATCTAAAGTATGGGTTGCAATAAGTAAAAAATAGGTTTATAAAAATCAATGGAAAACTCATGAGTAGGTAGAGTAGAGGATGATTATGTCTCAATAGGATTTGAATTAGTGACATAAGGTAGACTATGCCAAAAAAGAGGTATGTCCATGGAGTCAATATGATGTTGCAAGCATGCAACCATATCATGCAATGATTGAAGGAGGGTGTCTTTTCTAGAAATTAGTAAGAGTATTAGAGAGTTATGTTTTTTAATCCTCCTATTCTCTTCAACAAATCTAGCCATGTCTTTTTAAAGTGAACATACTTCTGTAAAGATCATGGTGTTTTTCTAAAGTAGGTTATTATTTATGTGAGAGTGTGAAAGTTGCAACTATAATTCATTTACAATTGTAAGGTAGAAAATACCTTATAAGAACGTCAAAAATGAACACATTCAATAAGCACCTCTCAAACTACTTATAATAGTGTAATTTTTACAAAATTTTCTCAATAGAATGGTTGGTATGAAAGCTAAGAATCATATAAGCCCATCTTAGAAACTATTTTAATAAACAAAAATGAGCCCCCTAACTGAAAATAGGTTGCACTTTATAAAATATTACATTTACAATAGATTTTTAGTTAAAATATGACAAAACACTAAAAAAGTACAATTCTAATGTAGAATGGAATATGTATGAAGCTTGAACTATGAATGTTATGTTGTGGAGCATGTTTTCATGTGAGAAATTGTTGAAGACTATACACTAAGAGTACTGTACACTTTCCACAATTGACTCGTCAAGGTTCGGGGGCGGCAGCCCCCGATAGTGGGGGTTCAGGGGCGCAACCCCTGAGAAAAATTTGTTTGGCCTTAAAACGTGCCCGATATACCGGGAAATGTGCTTTTCTCATATGGGTGGGATTTTTGACCCATAGGTTTATGGGATGGTTTTGGCCCATGGTTTTTGATACCCATAGTTTTGTAAAACTACTTAAGTAGTTGTCTACTTATGTGGTTTTTGGCATATGGTAGGGTTCATGTAACATTACAGATGTGTTTTAAATTCGGGTGTGAATTATGTAGAGTTTGTTGAGCATAGCTCCAAACAGATTTGGGTATTGTATGGAGAGAGTAGTGGCTTGTAATAAGCGTAGCCCAACTTGGGTGAACCACATTAAATACTATCTCTTTGTGTTGTGTTATTTTATTCTGCACTTTTATTGGAGATTTGTAATATTTTCTGCATATTAGTTTTTATTTTTTTGATTCGGTGAGGGATTATTCTGCATATTTTATCCCTTATTTCCTAACAATGAAGAGGGTGAAAATAACACATTTAAAAAAAAATAGCACCAAAATCTCTTAGACAGATCAAAAGATATGATCCTGTAAAGGTCCAAAAAAAGACGAAGGAGAAAATTTTGGCAAAAACTAGAATTCCTTGAAAAATGTGTAACCAAAATATCAAAAATATAACACCAATGTGTAGATATCAAAAAATTATGAAGAGTAAAAAAACACCCCAATGTCTCTCATATCAAAAGATATATCTCGTGTGAAATTTTAACTCAAAATTAGGTGCTCAATGGTGCAAACAATGGCTAAAAACCCAACATCAAATTTGTTGGATAGATCAAAAGATATAGCCCTCCAAAGGTCTAAAAATGAGGATGAAGGGGAACCTCTAACAAAAAATAACATTCATTGAAAATAGTATCACCAAACTGTCAAAAAGACAACACTAATTTGTAGAGCTTGAAAAAATATGAAGGGTGAAAAAAATTACCCTCTCAGGCCTCTTGGATCAAAAGTTATGGCTCCTGAAAATTTGTAATTCAAAAATAAGTGTTTTACAATTCAAGGAAGGCTAAAAAATATACATGTGGGATAATAACAGTAGTAAACAACCATATGGAAGCTTAATTATGTGACTACGAGCTAAAAACAACATAGGGAGCTAATTAGGTTCAACTCATGGTCATATCCATAGTCGGGGGCTTAAAAAAGGGCACTTAGGCTATAAATATTCATTTATTATAAAAGTATCTAAGGTATTTGACATTGAGACCTATTAGAGCCATACACCTTGCAAGTGCACTTGTAGCAAATGTGCTAATAATTACACACTAAAAGTAATGTGATCATAATCAACTTTACTTAAGCATTTATTCTTAAGCCTTCACCATTGAAAAACATGTCAAATAAGTGTAAATTTTAAATTGACAATCTGGAAGCACTATAATTCCAAATTTCAAAAGGTTGAACTTTCTAGAAAAGTTGTGAAGAGGAGAATCCATAAAAATACATATAGGTATCCCATATTGCAAAAAATTGATGTATATCATGTTGACATGTGCTTTTCCTTTAAACTTATAACTTCAACTGGACTCCGTGGGTGCTCACAATATCCTTTTTGTAAACTAGGACTTTCTATAAATCTATCAAAGAGAAGAATCTAGAAATGAAAATTTTGATCTTTCAATTTATTAAAAAAATAGAAAATCATGTTGAACAAGTTGCTCCACATTTGTATGCAAATCTAGAACTTAAAAATTTCACAGAAAATTCCCATAAAGCTAAAAGAACCATTTTTAAAAATTATATATTTTTTCAATTTGCAATTAAAATATATATAAAATTAGAAAATTACAAATTTTTCCATAAATACAAAAAAATGAAAGAAAATACATTAAAATTTCATTTTTGAGAAACTAAAAAACCCATATGTTTTTTTTGGAAACCCAGAATGTTGGTTATGCCAAAAAATGTGGATGATGGTTGGAGAAGTATGTAGGAAGAGATAAGAAACAATTATGCTTCAAAAATCCATAATTGCCCCCTGATGGAGAAAGGCTCTAGTACTACGTAAGAATTGTTGAAACCCAAGAAAATCCTCAACGTTGATTTACACCAGCCATGGGAAAATTGATAATATGTTACAACAAATACATATGAATAAAGAATGAAAATAGTATATTGCTCTCACAATTTGTCAAAATATACAAATAGAGATGGCCAATATATAGCATAAAAAAGAGTTTAGTTCTTATTTACACTTTTTTTAAAGATTTGATGATCTTTATATGCTATGGAATGCACAATAATAAAAAGGAATGTAAGGTTTGAAATTAGGATCTATTCTAATTAATTAACTTCTGACATTAATTATATAATATCATAATAAAATATTGGTACTTGCAATTAGTGATTACAATATGTTATAAGCTTGAAAACACAAGAGAAAAAGTGTACTTAGTTACACATGACTATACATGAAGGATCTGGGTACACAAAATTGATAATATATGAGTGTCGAGGCTGAAGATTCTTCATTACTAAAACAATAACTAGAAGTTGACTTGGTTTAGGACCATATAGGTCTGTCAAGAACATTTGTATGATCAAGGACTTGTTTTATAGTCTTGGACCTACTCGTTATGTCTTTCGGTGGCCTGGAAATGTGTTTCTCTATCAAATCTAAGCATCACACAATCCCAAAACTGTATATAATCAACTGAACCAAACTCAAACCCTAACCATAAGTAGAAGACCCTGCAAGAAGGCTGGTGTTTGGGTTGAAGTGCAATTCATGCACCACCTACGTTGGCACTACTCCGAAGAGGTCTCAAACCAAATGGATTTCTCCACCTAGTATGTAATTTCTATATGAATGCAACTAGTTGAAAACTTGAACCACATTGAACATACTTGAGAGGATTGTGATCTTACTAAGACTTTGAAGGATCGGTCTTGGTATACTTGGAAGTGATAGGTTATGAGATACATGGAAAATGACCTGGGATAGTTTCGTGTATGTCTCCAGATAGTGTCATAAGATGGATGATGGATATATAGGGGATTCTATGGGTGATTCTCTGGCATAGTCCAGAAATCCTTATCTTTATTAGCTATTATGTCTAGTGAGGATAATTGTGTGATAATGGTTGGTGGAAGTGGAGAAGATCTAAATACTAATGTGCGTAAACCAACATCTACATCTAATTGACTTATGGACTCATTGGGTTGTGGGATCTGTGAATCACAACCGTAAGTTCATGGTCGTTGTGGACCTCCTATGGTCATGTGTGGAATTAATTCTTGATCCCTACTATCTAATAATCGTATGCCTTTCTCAGCCTCTATATTTAGAACTAAAAGTTGTATGATCTTCTCAGAGTGCCTTACAGGTGTTCTAGAAACCTGGAATTCTTAGGCCAGTGTCTATTTTTGTGAGGATATCTCCTGCATCTAGTTGTGGGACCAAAGGATCACAATTGAATGTTTTCTCTCATTCAAATCCCTCCTACAATCATGCAGGCATGTATTTAGGGCAATATGTAGTTTGGCTGGTTTGTCCAAAATGCATATGCACTTGGTCATCTTATATGTTTAATCCTCTTAACTGTGGGGTGATTTCTTGTAGGTCTATTGTTATTTGGAAGACCTGGATTCTAATATTTTGATCTATATCAGTTATTGTTGCAACGAGATTGGGTTGAGGCATGATTGGCTCGAATACGTATTCTCTGGGATCCTTAGGTCCTGTGATTGTCATACGAAAGAAACAATATAAATCTAATTAAATTAAAGTGAAACTAATTAACTACTTTGAAGTATATCTCACAGCATATATGATAAATTCTCTATTTTTGTATTTTCTGATGAACTATTGGAATGAATTTAGAAGAGAAATTAATTTAAAATATCTAGAAATTGACAGCTAAAATAACAAAATTAAAACAAACAAGATAACCAAGTATAGCTATTTGTCTGTGCAGTTGTAAATCTATTCTAAATAATGAAATAATTGATCTAATCTATTTGAAAGACTCTCGATCCTACCTCAGAAGTGAGGAATGAATCATAGTCTCTCAGAAACTATCAATCCCCACAGCTTCCCTGGCAATATCAAAAGTAAAATTGACTGAAATGAAATGATTAACTACTCTATTTGATATGTTTCTAATTTAGAACTTTGAAAGCTAGAACCTGGATTCTGCAGAACACTGGCGAATTCGATGGTGTGTGGATTTGTCCCCTCAGTGTGATCTCCTCGTTCCTTCATGCTCACGTGGATCCAGAAAAGCATGTAATGCTAGCATCAACAGAAGTAGATATTGGAACAATGGACAGCTTTAGAATACAGACTGAATACAATGTGAGTAGGAGAGGGATAGCGCAAGAGTACAGAGCTTGGCTTATGCAATTCCTAGAGGGATTTATTGCGAGTCATGCAACATAAAACGTCCAGAACCTGAAACTATCCTCTTTGACGAACAAAACCTACAACTTTAATGGCTTCCTATTGAAAACAAACTATCCTATTCCAATGGATTGGATGAAATATCAACAGCACTTGCACAAGATGAATATGTGGCTTCTTAACAGCAAAACAATACTAACTAAGCATGTCAATGAATGAAACTAATACAATTCTAAGCAAAATGAAAGACTAAATCTATTGTAAAGAGAAATTCAGAGGCAAATTTTGAGGGGCCATTTTCTTGAGCACAAGCCATCTATTTATAGCATTTGGATTTACCCAAGGTAAAAACCAATTTGAACTCTTAAACTATAAACAATGGCAAAACACTATTCTAGGGAACCAGAATCATAAATGCAAGCTTATGGCGGTGAAAAAAAGCTGGTGAAACGTTGAATTTACGTGAGTCATGTTAAAAGAGCTTTCTGGAAAACGCATGCAGGACCGCCGCTCTGAGTAGGGCGGCGGTTACAGGACCGCCACCCTGATCAGGGCGGCAGTCACGAGACCGCCACCCAGGCAGGGCGGCGGTTTCGTAACTGAAGAGCAAAAGGTCAAGAAAAGAGGAAAAAAGAGAAAAACAAAGGACGCAGGGGCTAAGCGGGGCATGCGGGATGTTAACGCATGTTTAGAGAGCTTTTCCGGATCCCAAACACCTTGCGAGGAGACCTGTATCATCATTGGGGCACGTGTTACGTTGTTCCGGTGGTGCAGTACCCCACAATTTTGGGTACGTACATATTGCCCCCTCAGAGAAGCGTTTTAGCCATGAAGAGGCATAAAATGGTGGGTCCGAGTATGGCGGTCCCGAAATGGGAAGTTAGAAGTTATACCTGATACGTCCGTGTGTTGAAATGATGCCATCCAAATTTCCCGTTACCTGCAAAACGAAAAGAGAACTCAAGTGCAGATAGACACAATAATTTGGAAAATAAACGCTAAAATAATAGGAAATGAGGACATACCATTTGTGCGAGGATAAAAAACTTACCTCCGTCGGCGCTCCAAACCTGCGAAAAAGGCATTTAAAACAAGTCAGGTTGCTATATATATGAAAGTGGGCCCATTTTCCTATTCATTTGCGCGTGTTGATTTGATTGATTCTGAGCTCTGGGACCCACGGTGACGGTTTCTTGCGTGAGTAGAGTCAAAACGTCTGTGACAAGATAGTGATCATGCCTCCGCGAGCAGAACATCGACCCACGAGATCACAGGTTGGTTTTCTTCAATTTATCGCTTTTCCCCCCTCAATTTTAAAATGCTAAAATCTTTGTCATGGGGGGGTAGTTTTTGAAAATGTTAGGTTCAAAAGGTCTATCTAGGGGGGGGTGCCTACTGGGTAGGCTTTGTTTTTAGCTAAAATGGTTGTTTTTTAGTGTTTTTAGGCTTTTTAAGCTACAAAACCCGCGTGGGTTTTCGGGCCACGACCGCCGCCCTGGGGCAGGGCCGGTTACATGACCGCCGCCCCCCCGTTCAGGGCGGTGGTTACATGACCGCTGCCCTTAAGGTGGTGGTCACAAAACCGCCTCCTTGCTCAGGGTGGCGGTTTTGCACAGAATGCTAAAAGAACATCTGTTTGAAGTTGTTTTTACATTTTTAGCATTTCTATGTCTTTTCATGATTTTTCTAGTATCACTTGGATGCTAACTTGCTCTGTTTTGTGTGTTTTTGGGTGTATGCAGGCAAGAGAGGAGTATATCTGGTGGAGCCGAGAGAGGGAGTGTGACTGGCTCCCAGCAGTGTTAGATGCCCTCTCACAGGATGAGGAGGATACTCTTCAGCGGGCTGGTATACTGTGCATATCGCGCGTGCCTCATGTTGCACCGTCCAGTCACATACTCTGTGACTTGTTTTCCTATTGGGATGCTGATCGGAACACCTTCCGATTACCAGGGGTCCGCGGTGAGTGGACCATCACTTTAGAGGATGTTTACCGTATCATGGGGGTCCCAATCATTGGGAGACGACTCACCCTAGAGACAGCAGGTTCACGGGCCCAGATAGCACAGTGGGCCACTTATATGGGAGATGCAGTCATCTCCATGGGTTCGAAGAAGGGGGTCAGAGTTCGATCTATTCCCAGTTTTCCCATCCCCCTACTTCGCCAGGCTATTATGGGGATCCTTGCCTCGAGACTGATCGGGGACAAGGGAGGAGACACATTGTTATATTGCTGGTCCCCCATTATTGCACAGATAGAGGGACATGGCTGGATATATGCCTAAGGAGCAGACATACTTGGGACCACCTACCACAATTTATACAGGGTAGTCCATTTACAGGGGTAGTCCTTGAGCCACCCAACCCTGGTCATGAGTTGGGTCTATGAGCACTTCATCCCCTATGGCAGAGGTGTAGAGGTGACAGATCCCGGAGCTGTGAGGGCAGCTAGATGGACAGATATGTCGGTGCTCAGAGCACCTCATCAGCCAGTTGCTTTTTTGACCACTGCTGACATGGAGGCCACACCGTATCAGACTATGGCAAGTATATGGGGCGAGGAGACTCTTACTTTGATCTCCTGCTCCACCACAGGGTAGCTTATTGATAGAGTGGGGCGAGTGGAGGTACACCCCTTTGGCCGAGTTCCTCAGCAGTTTGGCCTACCCTACATTGGTATGCTTCCCCCGGTAGCGCCAGTTTATAGATCAGTCCGAGAAGCCAGGGGAGGCCCTAGAGGCCAGGGTTGGACAGTTGTGACACCTGGCGTTCCTATTGCGGCCAGGCGGGTAGTACGTGCCCGAGGGAGAGCCGGTGCTCCTCGGGCACCCTTACTTCAGATTGCTGCAGGTCCTGCCCATAGTAGCGATGACCCCATTGACATAGACTCTGAGTCTGAGGAGTTCACAGGGGGAGAGACAGAGGAGGACAGTGATCCTGAGTGGCATGATACTCAGGATATCATGCAGGCAGAGAGGGCCGAGCAGAGTGCAGAGAGGGTGACTCTGGTTTCAGAGGAGCCACTCTCCCAGGGTCATGGTGGGGAGGATGAGTCCGTTGCAGGACGCTACGTTGCTCCAGCCACGGGGGGAGCACCTCAGTCAGCGGTGGCATCTGTGGCAGGTGCCGACCCTAGAGATCCATCCTGGAGGCCTGGTGATCCGAGTAAGTTACCATCCTTCCTTTTAATGTTTGTTTTTAATTAGGATTGCTTTAGTTACTATTTCTCCTCTTTTTTACTCTTTGTGTTTTATCTCTTGTTTATTTCTAATTTGTCTTTGTTTCCTTTGTTTTGCAGAGACCGCCGATGAGTGGCGAGACTTGATTCGCAGGGTATGCACCGATACCCTGATGATCCCCATGGAGAGGACCCGTGCAGAGCTGTCTGTAGATGCTGGGGAGCCCTCAGCAGCTGGTAGACACACTGACGTCTTTGCCCCAGTCTGGCATGTGGCCAGGATGGTATCGACTCTCCACACGGAGCTAGCGGGGTATAGGACAGCCGAGCGCCTGATGAGGAGTCATTCTCGTGGCGAGACTGCGGCTGCCCCTCGGGATCCTGAGCCCTCCGTGCACTCAGAGCGCCGGCATAGCCGGAGTCCTAGGCGTGGGCATGCGCCTTCAGAGGGGTCTCGTAGGGATTGAGAAGCCACTTGGCTCTCGTAGATTTTGTATGATATATTCTTTTGTATATCCCGGGCTCTTTGAGCGTTTTGACCATGCTTAGTGCATGATGGCATTGTACAGAAACTTTGACCATTCATATATATATATATATATATATATATTCTTTTTGGATCAGACTTTTGGCATTTATGGCTTTGTTTCCTTTTCCAATTTCCTCATGTAGATTATGATGTATGTTTATATGATTTTAGAATGGATGCAATGGAGAACAAATGATGCAAGTGTTTACTTCCTTTTTGTATTTCATGATGCTGATATATGATAATGTAGATACAATGTGATTTTGAATCTTAGTTTCTTTAAGCAATTTTTGATACTTCATTTTTGTTTTGGCAAAGTGGTGAAGGTAAACTGGTATGATGAGCAGATAAACCTGCCCCTACTCCCAACTCCACGCAACTAGTAAGATGCGAGGGCTCGTCACCGAGAGCTAGAAAGGGCACAAGTTATGAAATGTGTTGAAATTATAGTGATGAAAGATAGACAAAGCTTTGGTGGAACCAAATTGGGAAGCTACAAGCTTAATCTACCCAAGTGACTTTCATAGTTTAGGATGCAACTTTCTTTGCGATTTATCTAGACTTAGATCCGTAGATGGCCACATAGTAGACAAAATCTGGGTTTTTAGGATTTTAACTCTCTTGGAATTTTGAACATCTGATTCATTTGTTTTTGACTCAAGGCTTCAAGATTTGAATTGTTTGCTTATGACCTTTAACGTTTGTTTGTCAAGAGGACCCCCTACACTTTGCCCCATGCTACTAGTAAGAAGCGTGGGTTTATCACCATGGGCAAGGTATAGGTGAGTAAGGGCATTTCCATCCTTTCCCAACCCTACGTCACTAGTAAGAGACGCAAGCTCATCACCGAAGGTTGGTGAGGCAAGAAAATGTGTAAATTTAAAATTTTCTGTTTGATTTACATGTTTGACTTGTTTATCTGAGCAAAATGTCAGCATGCTCTTATTTCCAAAGAGATATACATATGGGATAGATGTGACACGATGAAGCTTCTAGAACAGACCATAGACAAGACACCCATCCTAAGAAGAAACCAAAAGTGAGAATAAACCCGCAGATCTTGGTATGGTTACCGTTTAAGACTTTGTCATATCTAGTTTTATTTGATGACATGATTCCAAAATAACTTGACGATATCATGGAGATGGAGAAGTATGATTAGAGTGTTTATGCCAATACCATCAGAAGTTTGTAATGAATTACTTTAAGAATAAATTCCTTGATCACAAGATTCGTATGAAACATGCGGACAAAATGAACCTAACTATATGAAGATGCAATGTAAATGTAGCTATATATTATGTTGGTTGCTTACGCGTAGAATCGTTTAAGGTGTAGGGAATTGACTGTTTCACCAAATTCCTCACCTTCTAGCATACATAAGAGATATGCACCATTTCCATAGTCCTTCATGACTTGGTATGGGCCCAACCATTTGGGCCGGAACTTTCTTCCCTCGCCAGTCTTTTTGTCGATCTGACTGTCTAGCCTTAGAACTAGATCACCTTCATATATGTCGCATTCATAGACCTTCTTATTATACTGCCGGCACATCCGGTCAGCATAGGCTCTGTGCCGCTGTTCAGCATCTAACCTAGCTTCATCTAGGCTTTCTAGTTGGGAGAGACGTGCTTCTCTGTAAGCGTCTTCATCCAGAATCCCTTGTAATGAAATACGGAGACTGGGTATTTCAACCTCAAGTGGGAGAACTGCCTCCACCCCGAATACTAGTGAGAAAGGAGTCACTCCTGTTGGTGTTCTTATTGAGGTTCGGTGGGCCCATAAGGCCGGATATAACTTCAAATGCCAATCTCGTTTGTTTTCTTTCACAGTTTTAAGGAGAATGGCTTTCAGTGTTTTGTTTGTCGCTTCAGCCTGTCCGTTGGCTTGAGGGTAATACAAGGAAGCCGTATGATGGCTTATTTTAAATTTATTACATAGTTCGCGAACTTCGTCATTCTTAAAAGAAGTTCCATTATCTGAGATAATGACTTGTGGGATACCGTATCTGCAAATGATTTGGTTCAAAATGAACTTGGCGATTACAGAACCCGGTACAGTAGTAAGAGGCATAGCCTCTACCCACTTGGTGAAATATTCGGTGGCCGTGATTATAAAATTATGGCCATCTGTAGATGAGGGAGAGAATTTCCCTATCAAATCAAGACCCCACGTAGAAAAGGGCCATGGAGTAGCAATTGGTTGTAGAGCTTGTGCTGGCATGTGAATCTCGTGGGAGAATTCTTGACACTTATGACACCTGCGTACAAACTCTACTGCGTCGTGTTCTAGAGTGGGCCAGAAATAGCCCATTCGATGTATTTTGTGAGCGGTGGCATGGCCACCAAAGTGGCCTCCACACATTCCACTGTGAGATTCATGGAGAATCTTCTTGGATTCTTCTGTGTCGACACATCTTAGGAGCATTCCATCGAATGCTTTTCGATAGAGCACTTGCTCTATAATGACGTATTTGGCTGCAATAATGCGTAACCGCCTTCTTTGTTGTGGTGTAGCCCCTTCTGGATACGTATGGTCCATGATATAATTAATAATGTCGGTATACCAGGGACACTCAGAGATAGGAGGTCTGGTTTCAATGTAGTATACGCACTCATCGGGAAAGTCTAGATTTACTAGATCACCTCCGTCTAATGGGTTATCAGCTAACCAATCCATGATGATTTGTCCCTTAACGGATTTCTGATTTACAAATGTTAATTCGAATTCCCCCATTAAGGTTATAAAACATCCAGCCTTCTTAGACAAGGACCCTTGTGTGAGGAAAGTTCGTAAATGGTCCGTTTTTACCATGACCCTTGTTTCTTGATTCAGCATATAGTGTCTTAAGCGTTTAGTAGCAAAGACTATGGCAAGGCATTCTCGTTCTGCCTGTGTATAACGTGTTTCATAGTCAAGTAATGTTCGACTAATGAAATAAATCACGCGCTCTCTCTTGTCATCGTCCTCTTGGGCCAACATACAGGCCAGCGAGACATCGGTAGCTCGTGAATATAAAATTAACGGGTGGTCTAGCTTAGGTGGCATTAGCGTAGGTGGTGATAACAGGAAATGCTTAACTGCATCAAAAGCTTCATTGCAGTCTTCGGTCCAATCAATACTATAATCTTTCTTGAGCAGATTGTTGATTGGATGGATGGCGAAGCTTAAGTCTGGGATGAATCTCCGGATTGCACCAAGTTTTCTGAGAAATGACCTGATTCCAGATTCATTCGAAGGTGGGACCATTTCGAGGACAGCCCAAATTTTGGTTGGATCAACATCTATCCCTCGTGACGATATGATGTAACCTAGGAGCTTTCCTCCTGTTACACCAAAGACGCATTTCTCTGGATTTAGCGTGACTCCGTATTCTATTAGACGTGAAAGAATGACGCGGAGCACCTCCGGGTGGTCACAGCGCTTCTTGGCCTTAGCCAACAAGTCATCTACGTAGGATTCCACAATTTTATGAATTAGATCATGAAATATATACGTCATAGCTCGCTGGTATGTGGCACAGCGTTCTTGAGACCGAATGGCATAACAGCGTAGCAATAGGTTCCCCAAGGAGTTATAAACATGGTTTTAGCTTGGTCTTGTTCAGATATTCTGATTTGATTGTATCCCGAGAATCCATCCATGAGAGACAAGAGTTCAAATCCAGCTGTTGCATCAACAATGACATCTATGGATGGTAATGGGAAGTCATCCTTAGGACATGCTTTGTTAATGTCTCGGAAATCTATGCAGATGCGTATCTTCCCATTCTTTTTGAGAACGGGAACGATATTAGATACCCATTGAGAGTAATCGACTGGTTTGATGAATCCTACTTGGAGGAGTTTTATTACTTCCTCTTTCACCATGAGAGCTACCTTAGGTTTCATGGGTCTTGATTTTTGTTTAATCGGTTTTGCATCTGATTTAGTGACGAGGTTGTGTACCGCAATGTGGGGTGCAACTCCTGTCATTTCTTTATAATTAAATGCAAAAGCCTTCTGATGTTCCTTGAGGATTCGAGTGTGTATTTCTACTTCTTCTGGGGTTAACGAGGATCCTAGTTTCAAGATCTTTGGTTCATCCTCCGTTCCAATGTTAACATCAATTGTTTCTTCGATTAAAGAGGCATTACCTTCTTCAAACTCAGGTGGGGCTGGAGGTAAATCCAAATCGTCCCCATTTTCTACTGTGTATATGCTAGGTTCCATTTGCGAGGGAAGCTCCATCATGGGATTTCCGAAGTAGGAAGATGAATGTGGGATTAAGGACAAATCTATCATATGATAGGAGAGATGTAATGCCACATAGGCATTTAAGTAATTCAGAGTGGCCATATCACTATCAATGTGGTCTAGGATAGTAGATTTGTTTTCATTTCCGTTTAAAAGAGAATTTGTCATTGTTTTTATCAATGGTTCATCACGAAGGGATACCATGAAACGGGTATCCTCTAACTTACTGTTTGGAGTAAAGCGTGATGCCGAGGTTGCTATAGAATCGGTGAGAAGATTGTGTTCTCGCGGGATTGCTTCAATTGATATGAAGTCAAACTCCTTGCTTAAATCTAATACAGCTGTTTTGTAAAGCTGTAAGTGCTCGGCTTTGGTTTCATATATCTCAGAGACTTGGTTTGCTACCAATTGTGAGTCTCCTAACACCCTGATGTTATTAACACCGATCCTTTTGGCTAAAATGAGGCCAAGGAGGAGGGCTTCGTACTCAGCACCGTTGTTTGTACATTCAAAATTTAGTTTGAAGGTGAACGGTAGGACTTTTCCTTCAGGGGAAGTAAAGATTACACCTGCCCCCGCTCCGTAACGGCATCTAGCTCCATCAAAATGGAGTGTCCAATATTTAGCTGGGAATATGGACGCTGGGATATTTGTTGTGTTTGCGCATTCTACTTCCACCATACAGAGATCCTCTGCTGGAAGAGAACCAACACCTAGGGAATATCCCATGCCTACAGAATCAAATGGTAAGAACATTGGTAGATCCTGTTCTAGCAATTCAATGATTTTTGCAGTAGTTCCTAATGATACCATTTCTACAATGTTAGCCTCATCTTTTGAGGCTGGGATTGTCTTGACTAGACTCATAGTCTCAAGATCCGTTGTAGGTACCAACTTTTCCTCTGGTTTTGCGTCAGTGGGTTTATTAAGTTGGTTTGTTGGAAGTTCAAATTCCGAGTGCACGCCTGGTCTTTTCTTTAAGTCAGCTAGGTGTATATCGAATGGCTTTGGATCACCTTTGGCTACAAACACCTTTCCTAGATGCAAGAATCTTACTTCTTGGAATAACGTAGAAGGGATTGCCTTCATACGGTGTATCCATGGTCGGCCGAGGATCATATTATAGTTAGTTTCCCGATCTATAATATAAAACTCAGTCAGGATTGTTTTGGGTCCTAAGGTGACTGGTAGTATTATAGTCCCAATCGAAGTGGCCTTAAGGCTATCATAGCCTCTCAATGTATTTCGAGTCGTGGAACAATTTGTTTCCCCATATCCTAGTTTTTGAAGGAAAGAGAAGGGGACTATGTTAACTGCTGCCCCATCGTCAACCATTGCTCATTTCACGTAGTTATTATAAACCCATACTTGTAAGTGTAAGGCTGGATCACCTCGGCGTGCAATCTCAGCATCTGTAGGCATTTTATTTATTTCGAATATGAATTCGACATCCTTATCCGGCTGCCCCGGAGGGTGGATATCAAAGTCTACATGGTTCACTTGTGTTTCGGGAGGTGGAGTGATGTTAATTAGATGACCTAAACCTAATGCCTCTAGAAGAGCAGCCCTGTGGGCAGGAGAATTCTTCAGTAAGTCCAAAAATGAAATGTGCGAGAAGGTTTTTGTTAGGTCGCTAATTAAATCATAGGCACCTACGGGTTTTTCTACTATTTGTTGGATCTTATCTGTTCCTGGCAGGTGACTTGGGCTTGGCTGAGAGAAATACTCTCGTGTTCTTGTTATAGCTTCGATGGGTAGTTCGGCATCTAATTCTACTAAACCGACTATCTTGGGTCTCGGCTGACTTCCTAATTGTGGCGCAACTGATGGATTTAGTGAAGTCGAGGCTTCATGATCATTGTTTCCCATCATTATGCTTTTGTTTGTCCCATTTAGACTTAGCCTATTGTTATCATGATTTGGGAGTGGATCATTAAAGATCTTGAGGGGAGCATTCTGAGGGGAAACTGCCCCTGCGAGCGTGTTTGGTGGTGGTGACACAGGATCTGCCAAGAACATATCTGTGAAGAATTGTCTTTGTTCCTCTGGCAAACGTTGCATGAATTTATTGTAGTCACGGCACGTTCTAGTGTCATGACCTCGAATTTTGTGGAAACCACAATATGAATTGGGATTGTAATTCCTGGTTTGTTGGTTTGGTGTATATTGTGGCCTAAAACTCTGATCAAACCGTTGCCTATTAGGATTAAAGTTTTGCATTTGTTGTTTCTGGTTTTGATTCTGGTTTTGATAACCAATTGAGTTTTGGCTTAGACCCTGTGCGGGATTTCACCATTGTTGTTGTTGTTGAGGATGATTAAAATCCACTGTATTGATTGTTGGGGTAAAGTTGTTGTTTCGTTGATTGTTCATTGGTGGTGAAGTATTCACAGTATTTACCTTTTTAGGCTGATCGGTTACTCCATCTGTTGTCACCCCACGATTTTTGTTAAGGATTTTAGGTCCTTGATTGACATTCGTGGTAGTAGGATAAGTTGTAGTGTTCTGGCTGGAGGTGATTAACCTCCCATTTGTTCCATATGTCTTACGACCACTATCTATTGCCGCTTGATCTATTCGGAGAGCGCTCTCAAGTACTTCATCGTAAGTCCTTAGTGGGAACTTCTGGACTTCTTCCTTCACTTCTCTGCTGAGAGAATGAAGGAATAAATCACATAGTTCCATTTGGTCCATATTTGGAGCACTGGCTGAAGAATAAAGAACCGTACGCCATCTCTGGATGAAATGAGCGACAGATTCATTATGTTCCTGCTTAATGTGCAAGAACTCCCTGATTCCTGTTCTTAACAGTTTGTTCATGTCAAATGCCTTAATGAACTCTGAAACGAGTTGTTTAAATGAATGGATGGAAGCCTCAGGTATTCTATAATACCAATCGAGAGCGATGCCTTCCAAAGTTTTGGGGAATATTTTAGCAACAACCCCATCCCAAGGGAGTAGTTCTCGTATGGCTGTAGCGTAAGCCTTGATATGTGCATTCGGATCTCCCTCACCTTTGTACTTGGGTAAATCAGGAAGGGGTCTTGGAAGCATGACACTTCGTATGGTGAAGTCTAAGGGCTCTTTCAAATATTCTGAATAAGTCCCTATCGCATAGGTTTCGACCATTGATGGTGCTTGCTGAGGGAGTGGTGGTGGAATGGGTTGTTGATATGGCGTAGCGTATGCGTTGGTAGGGGCATAAGGAAACACCTGTGTTTGAGCAAACATGCCGGGAGAGGAGAACATATCCCCTTGTGGTGATTTGGAGTACATGTTTAAGTATGACGGGGTATTGTCCAGGAATGGATTGTTTTGTACTAGACCGGGAGGAACGGTGTTAGAGATGGTGGGTCTAGTTGGCGTTTGTTGTGAATACTGAGGAGGCATGCCTAACGTGCCTATTCCTGTGAGGAGGTCTACTTGGCTAGGATGGTGTGGGGGATTGGAACTTCCTGCTTGCATGAATTGAGAATTTTGACTTGCTTGGGCAAGTTCTAATCCCCTAACTTTTTCTACTAAAGTCGAAATGACTTCATATGGTGAAGTCACGATATTTTGCCTTGGTGGCGTTTGTTGTATATTCTGATGTTGTATAGGTCTATGATACCCTGCTATGAACTGACCATTGTCTTGCCAAGTTTCTTCGAGGGTATTTCCTATATGCAGTGGTATAGAGGTATTTTCTTGAAAAGAGGCCTCGGGTTGTGTTTGTAAACTCCCTATAGGTGGGTACATACTCCGAGAGTGTTGTTCATTCCTGGGATAACGTATTGACTGTTCATCATCTAAAACCAGGTATGGGTCTGATTGTCTACTAATTTGTGGTCTAAGCAGCACCTGAGGAGATGAACCAGATTCTCCGGTGAACGTCATATTATTCGAGCCTGAAGGCTCTGTTTGTTGTGTTTGAGCGAGCTGATCTAACTCCTCAGTTTGAAAAGATGAGTTATATCTGATCCTTGGAGTTTGTGTTGACAACTGGTTAGTTGAGTAGTTGTCACCCCATACTGAGAGTGAGGGTGATGATTGCCTATTCTGTTGGGCGTAGTATGCCTCAAGACCCAAGAGGGGTCTGCCATATGCATCGAATCCTGACATATTCGGGGGGTATATGAATACCCGCAGAAATAATGGGAAGGAGCGAAGGTGATGGTGAAAACTGATGAGGTAGTACAAATCTGACTCCAAATCAGAAGGTAGAAAGTTCACGTCGGGTTCACCAATTTTGTACGATGGAAAAGTGACAAGCGAGCTTGGGAATCTACAAGTAACTCTTCCTCGCACCCGACCTCCCGAGGTCATGCCGAGACAGCCGGTGGGGATGGAATATGCGTGGGATGTAGACAAACTAGTTAGGCAATCTAATGTCTTCGACACGCACTAGTGGAAATTGTGAATCTAAGGCAAAGAAGGCCCTCCTAACCTGAACTGGTGTGATAGATCGATCAGCAAGGATGACTGCTCGAAGGCTCCAATCAATATCGAGCTCTGGCATGATTCGGTCTATAGGTTGTGGGATACGTGGAAAATGGCCTGGGATAGTTTCGTGTATGTCTCCAGACAGGGTCATAGAGTGGATGATGGATGTAGTTGTTTTTATGGGCGGTTCTCTGGCCTAGTCCAGAATTCTTTAGCTTTGTTAGCTGTTATATCTAACAAGGATAATTGTGTGATGATGATAGGTGGAAGTGGAGTAGATCTGAATACTAGTGTGCGTAGGCCAGTGTCTATGTCTGATTCACTTACGGATTCGTTGGGTTGCGGGATTTGTGGATCGCAACCGTAGACTCTTGGTTGTTGCGGTCCTGCTATGGTCATGTACGAATTCAGTCCCTGATCCCTAGTATCCAATAATCATATGCTTTCTCAGCCTCTATATTCAAAATTAATAGCTGTGCATCTTCTCAGAGTACCTCACAGGCGTTCTTGCAACATGAATTCTTAGGCTAGTATCTATGTCTGTGAGAATGTCTCCTGCATCTGGCTGTGGGACCAAAGGATCACAACCGAACGTTTGCTCTCTTTCAAGCCCTTCTACAGTCATGTGGATATTTTTCTAGGGTAATCTGTAATTTGGCTGATTTGACCAAAACGTGTGCGCTTGATTGTCTTCTATGTTTAATCCCCTCAACTGAGAGCTGATCTGTTGTAAGTCTGTTGTTGTTTGGAAGACTTGGATTCTAAGATTCTGGTCTATGTCAACTATTGCTGTGACGAGATTGGGTTGAGGCACGATTGGCTCAAATACGTATTCTCTGGGCTCCCTAGGTCCCGTGATTGTCATACAAAAGCAATAATGTAAATCTAACTGCAACAAAGTGAATTTTAACTACGTGAAATATATCTATAGTATATATGATTTCTCTATTTTTGTATTTTCTGATGAACTATTGGAATGGATTTAGAAGAGCAACTAATTTAATACATCTAGAAATTGACAGCTAAGATAACAATTTAAAACAAACAAGATAACCGAGTATAGCTATTTGTCTGTGCAGTTGTAAATCTATTCTAAATAACGAAATGATTGATCTAATCTATTTGCAAGACTCTCGATCCTACCTCAGAAGTGAGGAATGAATCATAGTCTCTCAGAAACTATCAATCCCCACAGCTTCCCTGGCAATATCGAAAGTAAAATTGACTGAAATGAAAGTGATTAGCTACTCTATTTGATATGCTTCTAATTTAGAACTTTGAAAGCTAGAACCTGGATTCTGTAGAACAGTGGCGAATCCGATGGTGTGTGTGATTTTGTCCCCTCAGTGTGATCTCCTCGTTCTTTCATGCTCACGTGGATCCAGAAAAGCATGTAATGCTTGCATCAACAGAAGTAGATGTTGGAACAAGGGACAACTTTAGAATACAGACTGAATACAATGCGAGTAGGAGAGGGATAGCACAAGAGTACAGAGCTTGGCTTATGCAATTCCTAGCGGGATCTATTGCGAGTCATGCAACATAAAACGTCCAGAACCTGAAACTATCCTGTTTGAGGAGCAAAACCTGCAACTTTAATGGCTTCCTATTGATAAACAAACTATCCTATTCCAATGGATTGGATGAAATAACAACAGCACTTGCACAAGATGGATATGTGGCTTCTTAACAACAAAACAATACTAATAAGGCATGCAATGAATGAAACTATGAATTCTAAGCAAAATGAAAACTAAATCTATTGCAAAGAGAAATTCAGAGGCAAATTTGAGGGGCCATTTGCTTGAGCACAAGCCATCTATTTATAGCATTTGGATTTACCCAAGGTAAAAACCAATTTGAACTCTTAAACTATAAACAATGGCAAAACACTATTCTAGGGAACCAGAATCATAAATGCAAGCTTATGGCGGTGAAAAAAAGCTGGTGAATCGTTGAATTTACGTGAGTCGTGTTAAAAGAGCTTTCTGGAAAATGCGTGCAGGACCGCCGCTCTGAGCAGGGCGGCGGTTACAGGACCGCCGCCCTGATCAGGGCGGCGGTCACGAGACCGCCGCCCAGGCAGGGCGGTGGTTTCGTAACTGAAGAGAAAAAGGTCAAGAAAAGAGGAAAAAAGAGAAAAACAAAGGACGCAGGGGCTAAGCGGGGCATGCGGGATGTTAACGCATGTTTAGAGAGCTTTTCCGGATCCCAAACACCTTGCGAGGAGACCTGTATCATCATTGGGGCACGTGTTACGTTGTTCCGGCGGTGCAGTACCCCACAATCCTGTTAGCTCAAAATATAGAATAGAGTACATGTAAGTAACGAAGGTAGCTCCTATCATCAGTTTACTGATTTGTGAAGTCTTGGATAAGAACTACAATGATACCTTGTGAATTAGTATAGTGTGGAGGGACTCCCATGAGAGAATAATGTAAGAAACCAAGCTAGCTCCTACTAGCATGTAACAATCTATGTGTCCTGCATCAAACTCACTATACCCCGTGAATACATATGTGTATAGGTATTAGTTTTGATATTTTATCACTCAATATTTTATGTTTTGGCATTTTTTGTTTATCGTATGTATTGGGAAATGGGTAGAACAAGAGCTACCCAATAGGAGCCTCATGATGTAGAAAACCAAATCTTGAAGAAATGGGATACTCGGTCCTCAATGTGTGTGTAAATTTGAATATGCTCAGGTGATGAGTGGTACAAAATATATGATATGTGTCATAAAAGTCCTCAGTGATGTAGCAACTAGGTGGATATATCCATGAAGAATACATGTGTGACTTGGATGATCGGTAGAATTAAGAGTATTAAGGGGAGAAACCTAGTAGAGAAAAAGGCTTATCTCACATCATGTAATAAGTATAGTGTGTAGCATGCAACAGGAATCCAAACCTATAAGAATACATAGGAAGGGAGATCCTCAGTATGCCCCATGAGGGTTATTGGATCAAGGGGCTTAGAAATAAGGAGATTAAGAATCCCAACTATAAGTAAAAGAGGTGATATGGCAATTATTACGATCAATATAAATGATTTATTCTCACTTTGTATACCCAAAGAAGTATATGCTAAGATTAAAATGAGTGACATCATGCATACAAGATATAACTTTCAACATAACACAAACAAGTCGTAGTCATTTGCTAGTTAGTATGTAAGATCAGGAGAAACAATTGTATCTCATTTGCATAGTATTGGATAGGGACTTAATCATGTGCAAAGAAGTATGCATAAAATCCATAGTTATGTGCTATCATTAGGATGGGAAAAGACATGAGTGTTCTCCTATGATATGAGGGTGAGCAGCCAATTCATGTATCATGCAATAGTGGTAGTACAATGTAATAGGGGTATCAGCAAATACCTATGTGAAGTGCATGAAGGGAAATCCTAGTCTAGTGAATCCATATTTTTGTAAATACTTATAGCTCATCCCATATTGGTGGTAGAGTAGGTAGAATGCAAGTGCAGGTAACGATACAAGCATCTAGATCAACAATCATCATATCTTTAGATATGTATCGAGATTTATTCGAAGTAGAAACATACTTTGGTATGTTTATTAGCCAGTAGGACATAATGGAACATTTTAAAGGGAACTATGGGCTGCCCCCAAAATCATAGGTATAGTAGAAGTAATGATAGGAGAAATATGTTCACTATAAGCAATTTCCTCATTGTGATGTAGGAGAGAAGTATCACAAATAGGTATATCATGACTAAGTTCACATTCCATTGTAACATGAGTTTTAAGTGTATCTTTGTTTACATCCATTTCAAGAGAAGAAAAATAAGTATCATCATGTGAAACATCATTGAATCAAAGCATCATCATAATTACAATTATCAATATAATGCAAATGAAGTGTAAAACTAAAAATTTCCTTGAGAACAGTAGTTTACCACATATGCAAGGGATGTTGTTTTGTCAATCTGTGCATTTTGAAAGACTTTATGAGTGATATCCTTACATGCAATATTAAGTAGAATGTACTCAAAGAAAGACACAATGGATGCCTTAGAAGGTATGCTAAAAATGACAAAAAATAAGTTTGGAGCCTCCACAGTAGTAGGTAATGTGATTTGTCCAAGCACCCGACAGGGCATTTATCAAAACCAAAAATATTTTTATCATATGGGATAAGATCATGGGTTGATATTCCTGTTGAGATTCCCAACCTATTAAAGAAGGATATGATAAAAATATTGAGGTTGGATCCATTATCGATGATTACATGCTTAACTAGATTATTGTGTATCATCACTTGAATATATAAGGTGATACTATTATCTATAACATCTTGAGTGGTTAGATCAATGGAAGTAAAAGAGATGGGTTCCTCTTGAAAATAAAGAACCTTTTTCATGAATCCCCACACATAATTAAGAGATGTGCTAGGATGGATACAAACATTTTGAAATACCTTAGAGATTATATCCTTACATGCAAGATTAAGATAATGAAAGTCAAGGAATGAGATAGTGGGATCACTATTAGAAGCCATTAATATGCCAAAATGTGGGAGAAGAAGGCCTACATAAATGAAAAAAGAATCATATAGCGAAATGAAAAAAAAAACTAGGGAAACCAAGGTTTGAGCCAAAATGTTCAACTCAAGAGTTGAGTTCACCAAATATTTACACCCTTTTTAATATTTATAATATTTTTATATGTTATGGAATGCACAACAATAAAAAAGAATGTAATTTTTGAAACTAGGAGATATTCTGATGAATTCACTTCCAACATTAATTTACAGTATCGTAATAATGTATTATTATTTGTAATTATTGATTACAATATGCTACAAGTTTGAAAAAAAAAAGAGAAAAGATGTACTTAGTTACACATGATGGTACAAAAGGGATTTAGGTGCATAGACTGAAGAATATGGGAGTGTAAAGGTTGCAAATTTTTCATTATTGAAATTGCAAGTGGAAGATGACTTGGTTTAGGACCTTACATGTCTTTCAGGAATGGTTGCATGGTCCAGGACCTATTGTATGATCTTAGACATGTTTGCTCTTGGGTTTTGTAACTTTCTCTATCCTTTGGTGGCCTATAAATGTGTTTCACTATCAAACCCTGAGTATTGCACAATACATAAACTATTTGTAATCAATTAAACCAACCTCAAACCTTAACCATGGGTGGAAGACCTTGTAAAAAGGTTAGTGTTTAGGTTGAAGTGTAATTCGTGCATGACCTACATTAGCACTACTTTGAAGAGGCCTCAAACCACACATAGTTCTTTACCTAGCATGTACTATCTATATGAATTCACCTAGCTGACAACTTGAACCTCTTTGAACATACTTGAGAGGATTGTACCATTGTTAAGACTTTGAAGTAGGGTTTTGGTGTTGTTGGAAGTGAGGGAAGTTAGACTCTTTGACTTGGTTGAATGCTTCAAAACTGTAGTAGTGGCTGCCCTAATGGATGTGTATCATCTTTAGGAATATTTAGGGAGCCTTGAGTGCCTTTTTATGTATTGCAATGAGAGTACGAATTGACTTTATTATGTTCTTTCAAGGTGTGTCAGGTGAGTAAATGAGGTGATGTTAACTTTCTTATATAGGGTTCTAAAGGTAAATCATTATGATAAGGACAACCCAAGAAGATGAAAAGACCCAACAATTAATATTAATTTGAAAGCAAAGTTGGAAGATGTGTCGGTCCAAAAGCATACAAGTCAGCTAAGATCAGATGTCACATCCTTACCCTAGTGTATGGTTTTCAACAAGGAGATAATATATGAAATCTAGAATTTGCATAATGAAAGGAAATGTTTAAGGCCGAATTCTATTCATTTATTTTCAAAAAGTGTCAACACATTAGTTTGTAGGAATAAGAAAGTTGTGAGAGAGATAATAAGGTGTACTTAGTGAGGATAGGATGTAGGTGTTTGTCTTATCCAAGTAGCACAATCATGACCAACAATTTTGAAATGATAAATTACTAAATTTGTGTGTCTACAATTCCAACTGTGTTTTTGACTAAGTAAAGAAAGATTTGTGAACCAACTCTACTCTTAACTAAGTAACTAACACATGTTTGAAGTGATGGACACATGTGGGAAGTGATGACAAGTGATTAGCGATGCCACTTATCCTATTCTAATCCTACGAGGTGTGGACAAAGAAAACTTAGTATAAAAAAGATTACCTAAGTCAACTTAATATTAGTGTGAGTATTATATTGCATCGACATTATGCAATTGGTTTCTCCTAGCACATTCATTGATACATCTCTTGATTTGGACACATTTCTCATAACACATTGGTTGGAATTTCTCTTGATCTAGACATACCAATCATAGAACATTGATTGATACATATCTTTATTTAAACACATTTCTCCTAGCACATTTATTGACACATCTCTTGATTTATACACAATGCTCAAGTAGCATATTAATTTATACATCTCTTGATTTATATACAGTACTCATATTACATAGATTTATACATCTCTTATTTTATATATTACTCTTAGCACATTGATTGACACCTCTTGATTTAGATGTTGTTCATATCATATTGCTTGATACACCTACTATTTGGGATACATTACTTATGACACATTATTAAATGCACATTGTTATTGTTGTTTACATCTAGTATTTGACATGTACTTGCTTCACACACATAACTACAACTAATTGAATCATTATCACAATGTCATGCCAATTTTCTATGTATTACGGTGAGCCCATCTTGTCATGTGTTTTCATGCCATGTCATGAATCATAGTGGATCCGTTGGTGTTCAGTTGTGTGTCTACTAAAATGCTACCTTATCATTCACTATTACACTCTTAGTTATTAATTTCTTTGGGTTATGGGATATGTTTAGTATATACCTACCCATGAGATGACATCCACTACTTGTTCTCTAATGATCATATCCTATGCACATTCGTTATAACACCATGTTTAGTTTACATGTTATATAATATTCACATCCATGATGTTTTGGTTCTATATTTTTTTCTACCTAACACATTCTATTTTGAGCTAAGTTATTGTTTACAACATCCCTCATCTCAAAAGGGAGCATATTTTGGGATCTTCCACTAGTTCACACATATCTAATCCACAGTAGTACAAGGTAAAAAATTTGATGGTATTCACACAATTATTCAAGGCATATTATAGGTTTTAGATCAGGTTTACACATACACATACATAATTACAAATTACAGATATATCAACATCTTATACAACAGTAACACAAAATGTCCAAATGATAAGGTGGTTACATAGATTCCTAGTGCTCAGATGGTGATGTAGTTGCATAGTGATTGGATGATGATGTGCCTAATTAGTTCTCAATTGGTGTTCTATCATCCTAATGCTAACTTTCACACGAGATATTCACATATTCCATGAATATTCCCTATATAAGTACACAAGGGAAATCAAATTTCATGGTTTTGACGTGGGGGGGCACTTTTTCATCTTTACACAGACATCACACCCCTATGGTTAGGGAATATGATGTTTTTGTTTTCTTATCCCATTAAATTATAATCCACCAACTTCATTGCTAGATTAAAATGTGCAAAATTTTAGTACCTAAAATTTAGTCCTAAAGATCATGGATATAAGTATTCAAGGCATTTATCTCAATGTTATCTCATTTAAACATTTATTGACTAAGCATAGAGGCATAATGCTCAATCCAACACTCTAAATATACTAGGTCATTACTTGCTCTTCAGCTAACCACCTATGGAATCAATACACCCTATAGAAGACATATCTTTATACTCTCAATAGTCCTCATAATGTCTTAGATTAGGTTCTATCCCAAGCCTATATACATTCACCTTTTGAGGACATGTTATGCCAATGAATCTATTTGAGGAGGAAAAAACCTATATGTTATACTTACAATGGTCATATTTTGAAATGGACAAGTTACATTGGTCGACTTAGGGTCAGCTGAGATAGAAATGATTCACACAAGTCACCTATATAAATACATGCATCCAAACCTATTAGGGGAATTTATGGATACCTTATCCAAGTACACTATAAGAAGGTTTTTAATCCCAATCAATGAAGAGTATCTCCCTAAGAGCACATTACAACAAGCTAAGAAAATTAATATACACCATCTTCTGATTCCCTAGATCATCATCATATTCTAAGAGTGAAGTCAATCATAATTGCCAATCGTTGAATGCCTAAGTATGGCTTCATCCTTTACATCATTTTTTCAGGTTCTCACACACCCACCAAGATAGATAATTACTTGTTTGTGAGGCCTCTTCACAATATTTCTTTGTAGACATCACTTAATCATTATAGAGGTGATGAGGAACCTCAAATTAATTGTGGACTAACCCATTTTTAGGTCACAAGAGGATAGGGTTTCAACACAATAAGAAGATATTTGAAAGTATATAAGAGTGGTCACATAGATCTAGACATATATCATAGATCTATAGAAACAATCACTTTAGGAGTGAAAATTAGGTTTTAGGTCACAACAACAAAGGAGAAATTCATTTTCTAGGACACGTTCACCAAGAAAAATTGTCCTCCATAAATTTTGAGGCTCTCAAATTTTACAGACATCTGTACAAAACTCTACACACAATCCTAGCCTATTTTCATATCACTATCACATTCCTACATCTTGTAGAACATTGACTTATTTATAAACCCTAAACTTAATTGTTGATCTCTACTTTCTATAAGTTATGTCTTAAAGAAAACATATATCCTTACATAATTCTAGGACCACAATTTATGTATTTACTATTATGATATTATTCTCACACATATTGTAATTTCTTAATGAGATTAAACTTAGTTTTGATATTACAATAATTTGTGTGTCCATATATTGCATCACATAGCTATACAACTATATATTCTCTAAGAGAATGAGCCTTGCTTAGACTTGGTCATCTAACCATATCCAAAAATATTTAGGATTGGTGCAATTATTTCCTATTGTCTTGATATACATTCTTGGTTGATCCATTGCCTTTAAGGCAACATATGACTTTGCAACGTTTACACACTAGAGAATCTCCAAATTCTCATTTTATAACGTGCAAAGTCTTCATTACATAATGCGCCTTCACCACCCTATGTCAGAATATTATCAACACATTACTTCTACACCTACAATTGATAATTACAATCAGAAACATGTTTGATAACACATCTCAAGCTTCATACATTGCACTCCAATGTTGTGTAGCTTTATTGCACAACATAATGCAACTACCCCATGCACACCCAATGTTGTGCATACATATTAACCCCACATTGTACAATCTTTGCAGAATCACCCATGTGCCCATTTCTTTGCATACACTTTATTGTGTTGCAGTGATGCACAAACATGTGCAACACAAACGCCTGCATATATAATCCTACACATACTTATGCGAAATTTCCTATCTGGTACCCTAAAGATAAACCCTTTTTCTAACACCTCACGAGCAACACAACATATTTATGAAATTTTACTCATTTTAATAACAACCAAACTTGTAAAATTATCGAGAGTTGAAGTGGCACAAATAAGTACTTGTGAAATGTGGTTGCAATGCCACATAAACCATTGCTTTTCTCTTTTCCTTTGAGGCACAAATCACATCACCACATCACTTGATGTCATCTCAATGTGTTTTAGGACTTGTACTGATATCACGATTAGTAAATGCTAATGGTTAGGGATGTGATCCATGACAATTTCATGTTAAAATGGTAGAATGGCATTACATTATGGAGTGTGCAGCATACAGTGACATTCATACCAAGTACAAAGACAACCTGTAGATCGACAACCTAACCAACCTGTTTGAGGAGGCAAGCTTAAACAAAATAACAAGTTTCTTAATCAAGATCCATAGCATAAGACTTAACATCGAGAAGGGGCTAGAAATTTAACAAGAATAATAAGGAAACCACCTATGTTAGTTTGTTGTGTTGGCTCGGATTGGTCTTGTTGCTACTCTTGGTCCCATAGACCGCTTGGTCTCGTAGACGTTATTAAAATCTTTCATACATTCATATAAGGAGAGGGAGTTAATGTGGCGCTTATACCAACGAAGATGGAGGAGCTGATGTTAAAATGGTAGAATGACATTACAGCATGGAGTGTGTAGCGTACAGTGACATTCATATCAAGTATAAAGACAACTTGCAAATCGACAACCTAACCAACCTGTTTGAGGAGGTAAGATTAAACAAAACAAGTTTCCTAATCAAGATCCATAACAGAGGACTTAACATCGAGAAGGGGCTAGAAATTTAGGAAGAATAATAAAGCAGTCACCTATGTTAGTTTGTTGTGTTGGCTTGGATTGGTCTCGTTGTTGCTCTTGGTCCCATAGACCGCTTGGTCTCGTGAACGTTATTAAAAACTTTCATACATTCATATAAGGAGAGGGAGTTGATGTAGCGCTTATACCAACGAAGATGGAGGAGCTGATGTTAAAATGGTAGAATGACATTACATCATGGAGTGTGAAATGTACAATGACATTCGTATCAAGTACAAAGACAACATGTAGATCAACAACCTAACTGACTTGTTTGAGGAGGCAAGGTTAAACAAAAAATAACAAGTTTCCTAATCAAGATCAATAGTAGAAGGCTTAACATCGAGAAGGGGCTAAAAATTTAGCAAGAATAATAAGGCAAGAGGAGGCAACCACCTACCACCTATGTTTGTTTGAATACGAAATTGCAGGGATTAGCTACACAAAATTCTTAGGCTTAAATGCCAAAGACTGAGGGGTTTCCATTCTGCCGAAGTCATTTGGGGCACGATCCTGGCCTCATCCCTTATTTACTTGGTATCTTCTGGAAGTGGAACCCTGATGTATGGCTAGACAACACTTTTTACACCATCATACACACCATTAGACCACAACCCATTCAATAATAAACTTTTTTTTTTCGCTCTAATATGTTAAAGATATCTATCTATCTATGGAGGGGATATTCAAACCCTCAATATGTTATTCCGTTGGTTTTTCCATATGCACTTTAGTAAGAACCGTCCGTGTCATTTTCTGCATACCAACGTACAATCAGTATCATAACCGTCATAGCTTTTGCTCAATCGATTCCAAACAAAACAAACCCGAACTAGGTAAGTAGATTGCAGTAGGCCCATTGAATCTGAGAATGGCTTGCACTCTAAGCCACAGCCTCAAATGGACTTCCTCTGGATCAAACCTCTGCAATACTAAATACCAAGTCCCTTCAATCCTAATAAAGAGGAGGCGACTCTGTATTCCTATTTCCCTTGCCAAGGGAAATGAAATAATCATGGCCTCGCTCGGCCCCAAAGGAACAAAGACCGATCAATACAACGAAGAAATGCAGCGTCGGATGAGGAACCCATACGAATACCATCACGATCTGGGTTCGAACTTCTGACCTGCTTCATGCTAAATTCTATTCATGACTCATGTATCTAGCATGTTCATGGTTTTTTTTCTTTAATGGGGATTTGATTTAATTGCAGGAATGCATTACACTCGTATTACACCCAATTTGATTGTGGGGTCACAGCCCCAGAGTGTTGAAGATATTGACAAATTGAAAGAGGAAGAGGGCGTTTCGGCAATCTTGAATTTACAGCAGGATACTGATGTTGCGTATTGGGGGATCGACCTGGCTTCCATTGTTAGGCGCTGTAACGAGTTGGGTATTCGGCATATGCGAAGGCCTGTGAGTTATTGAACTCCTCTGTTTTACTAGATTCTGTTGTTTGATGATTTCTAAAATAACTAGATTTGTAGCATCTCGAGGACAAGTTTTAGTAACATACCTAAGGATTTATAATGTCAAAATCTACCTAGACTTGCAGGAGCCTCTTTTGGACAATTCACATAAGGAACTATTCTGTAAAAATTCACCCAGATTTGCACCTACTCCAGGGAAAGCTTTAGTATAATGATTAATTCGGTCAAACAACATTCACCAAAACTTGCACCCAACCTCTTCTAGATTCTCCTTAGTAACATGATGATCTATTTTATTAACCTAAAGTTTACCTAGACCCACATTCAGCATCTTCTACAGGGGCCCGAGTAACATAACAATCTATTCTGTTAAACTTTACTTAGGCTTACATCTAGCCTTTCCCATAAAATCTTTGGTGACATAAGAATCGATTCTATTAGAATTTAGCAGGACTTGTACCTAGCCTCTTTCGAATAGGCCTTACTAATATGAAAGCTATTCTGTCAAAATTTACATGCAGTTGCACCTAGCCTCTTCCATATAGACGTCAGTAACATAACAATCTACTCTGTATCCACCTAAACTTGTGCCTGACCTTTTCTAGATGGGCCTTCGAACCATAATGATCTATTCTGTCAGAATAAACCTAAACTTCCATCCAGCCTCTTTTAGATAGGCATTAATAGACAAATGGTTTATTTTGCTTAACTAAAATTCACCTAGTCTTGCACCCAGCCTATGCATAGTCCTGACTCCTTTGTAACTTAACAATCTATTCTGCCACAGTTTACATGTACTTGCAGCCGAGCTCTTCCTTAACTTTCTTTTCGATCAAAATCTATGTATAGCTGCACCTAACCTCTTCCACATATGCCTCAGTAACATAACAATCTATTCTTATAAAATCTGCCTAAACTTGCATCCAGCGTCTTCTAGATAGGCCTTCATGGCATAGTGATCTGATCTGTCAAATCAAAAATCACCTAGCCATGCACCCAGCCTCTTTTGCATAGGCCTTGTATCATAACAATCTATTCTCTTAAAATCTACTTGGACTTGGACATAGTTTCTTCCATATAGGGCTCAATACAATAAATGCCTATTCTGTCAAAACTCGCTGAAACTTCCTCCTAACCTCTTCCATCTAAACCTGCATCTAGTTTCTTCTGAATAGGCCTCCGCCTCAGTAAAATAACAATTTATTCTGTCAAAATTTACACATACTTGCATCCAGCCACTTCCATATAGGCCATAGTAACATAAAGATCTACACTAACACCCAGCCTCTTCCATGTAGACCTTGATAATATCATTATCTGATTTGTCAAAATTCACTTAAACTTGCACCCAGCCTCTTCTAGAAATGTCTTAGTAACATAATGATCTATTATGTCAAGTCAAAGTTCTCATAGACTTGCACCCAACCTCTTCCAATAAGCCTCCGTAATATAACAATCTATTCTGTCAAAATCTACCGAGGCTTCCACCCAGCCTCTTCCATATAGGGCTTCGTAACATGATAAACTATTCGGTCAAAACTCACCTATACTCACACCTGGCCTTTTTCGCACAGGCCTTAGTGAATCTATTTTATTTAGTAAAAATCCATCTCAATTTGCACGTTGTTGTTTAGACACAACAAATAAACAACATGTCCCTAATTTCCCTTCAGGAAATCATGGAACCCCTAGGTCTTTCCTTGAAAGATTGGACTACTCGCGCATTTCAAATTTCCATCCTCTACACAATTCCTATCTCATTTGATAGTCACTTGGAGTCAATGCTCACTTCCTGCGTGTCCAACGATGTCGTCCCTCTTTGCTTTGCAATAATTTCTCAGACTCTTGCACCTGCCCACGTCTTGATCAAGCGAATGTTGGTCTGAGTGTGAGTATGGCTTTTGGATCTATCTTCGCCAACTGGAAAGGGGTCTCTTCCGTGCCATCGGATTCATTTCTCTTTCTGCCCTACCCTTCTCCTCTTTTGCACTTTTCTCTACTCTGTTAGATCTAGGACTAAAGTTTGCAATCGGTTTATATTGTGAACTCTTCGTGATTGCAGGTGATACTCATTGCACACTATCTTTCGCATGTGAATTGCCACACACAATGAATGAATTACCCGACAGCCTTGTGCGCACCCACGCTTAACCCTTTGAGGCTAAATCCCACTGTTTTCCCATTGCACACTCCCACACACAATCACTCTAGAACGTATTAACGAACCAGCAAATGCCCTCGTAAAAATCATATGACCACCAGCCCACCTTGAGCTATTCCGAGCAAATGTTATGGCCACCAAGCCCTGGTGAATGGAACCTTGGGGAGATCCTTGGGCGCACAGGCCATTGCGTGATTGTTTTACTTGCACGCGTACCCTCCTTTCAAGAGAGGTAGAGCCCAATCCATTTGCCAGAAGCTCTGTCTAAGTCACCTACACTTGCGCGCGCTCGTGCATCAACATCATTTGGCACTAGAGGATGGGGATAGTGGTGTGACTTTCGTGGAGATCAACACACCTAGCCTCCTACGGACAGGCCTTCATGACCTAACAAAACCTCTTCTATATAGCCCCTTGTAGCACATAGATATATTCTATTAAAATTTGCAGTGTACTTGCACACAATTTTTTTCCCTATGGGCCTGCGTTACCGTACAATCTATTCGGTGAATATCTGAGTATTTACACCCAGTGCCTTCCATAAGGCCTTTTGTAACATAAAGACTTACTCTATTCAAGCAAAAATTTGCAATTACACAACCTCTTTCATATGGGCCTTAGAAGCATGACAATCGAGTTTACTAGAAATGATCTAAACTTGCACCTGGTCACTTCTAAATAAGCCTCAGTGACATAATGATCTATCATGTCAAGTTAAGATTCACCTACACTTGTACCCAACCTCTTCTGAATAGAACATAGCATTGTAGCATTCCCTCTACATGGCATTGACATGGAAAACTAAAAGTGTAAATGGAATTTAATTACATAGGATTAAAATGGGAAAGAATTGGCAAACCAAGTGTAAAATTGAAAAAATTAAAAAAATTCGAAGCCACTTTTTGAAAAAAATCCCAAATAACTCACTAGTTATTTCCGAGTTTTTTAAAAAATCGCGAGTTACATTCACAAGTTATTCAAAAATCAAATGTTATTGACCGTTCACCCCTAGTTTTGAAAATTATTCAGCAAGGTGAGTTAGTTTCACATGGTAATCTAGTTGTGAAGCGAGTAAGTGCGAGCTATTGGCAATTTTTGCTTCTATGGACCTTACTAACATAACTCACAAAATTTGAAGTCAATTTGAAAAGATTTTTAAATTATGTCAAACTTACAAAATTGAGAATTATGTCTTAAAAACAAATTTGGCAATGCTTATCCGCTACTAGAAATTTGATTGTATGATTTTTTCGTGTTACTTGAAGGGTGAAATATTTCAATAGTTCTTTTCCATGTTTGTATAATTCAAGGCAAGAAGAATGAGAAGGGACGATTTATACTTTTACTGTCAGGTTCCAAGGAGCATATTGGTAGTGCTTTCATTTGTTCCAACCATTAATTTCGAAAATTAAACTCCAAACTAATCTGCATCATGGTCTTTCCAACCTGATATCAACTATTTGTTAAATATTGATTTGGAAATCTATCCATTCCATCCATTCATTCTTCATCCCTTTGCCATGCAACACTGTATACTTGCTCAGGGTGCATGTATGTTATTCTGCTGGAGTATGAGCCCTGCATTGCATGTCCAAAATGTACATTTGTCATAGTTGTGTTTTGGACACCCCACCAGAATTAGGACTTGGTCTATTCTGCTATTTATCTGTTCACTCATGCATTCTCCAGAGCCTACATATACGGCCTGTTGGCATGTATTCTCTATAACATTGCATGATGCATGCAATCGTGCCACCAAAATTTTACGATAAAGCTAATAATAAAAGGACTGTATTGTGGCAACTATTTTCTGCAAGGATGCACTGGTACCACTTGAAAGATTCAAGTTGTCTATTCTTTTTCATTTTACAGGAAATTCTATGAAAAAATCATGGGAAACTTTTGGGTATTATTTTTCTTACTTGAATCAATATCAAAACAGAGAATTTTCAAACATTCATCTGAAGTTTTAGAACTAAAATGACGCTATGTTTATACTCTGATCCTCTGTTTCTCTATTACTAGGGAGTAATTATTTTGGCAGTGGTTTGCAAACTTGCATTGGCTCCATTGTGATTTTTGAAAAATGTCAAATATTTGTACATTAATTAATTTATTTTAAAATTTATTTAGGCCTGAATGAGGCCACTGACGAGAATATTTGTCTAAGAATATTTCTCATTTATAACGTGTATCAGCTACCCGCGAAAATCAGAATGGGTGGAATTAATGTTCTGTAACTTCTAAACACGATAGGAAAATGAATTTCAACTTTCTGCCATGATGGTAGGAAGAAATGTCTTATTTCAAATGGCAGTTTAAAAGCATTGATTGAGGGATTTATAAGAAAATGATGTGCTAACAGTATATGCTTTCTTGTATAAGAAGAATATGTGTTTTACATTTTTGTAAAAAATGGACTGCTATTGATAGCAAAAATAATAGCCACTTTTAAAAACTTAAAAGAATATATTTTCTGATGAGTCTACAAGACTCTCCGTGTGAGCTCATAACAACCTAGCAGGCTCTTTATGTGGGCTCTTTATAACACAGGAAATTCCTTTTACAGGATTGATTTTTAGTACATGGCTCTGTATTTAGTATTTACTGATTTGTCTGGGATTTACTTGTTTACCACTCTTATTAGATTCTTTTGCTTCCCAGATCAAGATAAAGATTTAGTTTTAAGCTTAATGTTTTTTAAATATCCTGGAGCTGTTATAGCATTCTTGATAACTTGCTATACTTTTTGAGTCCCATTGGCCCATTTTGGTCACTTGTGCATTAATATAATTTTTTTTATTCTCTCTCTTGTGGAAGTTTGTGTTTGGCTCTGTAATTTTGATATTTGGACCAGCCCTCATTCATGTACTTACCATTTGGAACTAATTCCCTGCAATTGAAATTGCAGGCCCAGGACTTTGATCCGGATTCTTTGAGAAAGATACTTCCAAAGGCAGTTTCTTCTTTGCAGTGGGCAATCTCAAAAGGGGGCACTGTCTATGTTCACTGCACAGCAGGCCTAGGAAGAGCACCAGCTGTTGCAATTGCTTATCTTTTCTGGTTCTGTGACATGGATGTAAGATTCCCCCTGACTATGCCTGCTGTTTGGTTTATCGTCCATTATTTTTCTTTGAACACGATCTGTATTTTGGATATAATTTGTGCAGTTGAACTTGGCATATAATATGGTGACATCAAAGAGGCCTTGCGGACCAAAGAGGGATGCAATCAGAGGAGCCACATATGATCTTGCAAAAAATGATCCATGGAAGGAATCCTTTGAGAGTCTTCCTGATTCTGCTTTCACAGGTGTTGCACATTGGGAGAGGAAGCTAATTCAAGATAGAGTCTGTGCCATTGGTCGTTGATTTATAATTTCAAAGGCCTGCAAATTTTGTTTCCAAATGAGATGTACCCAACTTAAGGTGAAAGGTGCATGCATGATATTGGTTACAGCAGCATTTTTAACATTCCATTGTATCAGCAATTTTCTACAGTGGCGTAATGTACAGAAGTCAAAGCCTAAAACCTCGACCTGGGAGATTGCATTAAATAAAAAATTGTAAGTGCCTCACTGAAGACCTGGTTTGGTTGCCTTTTGGCATGCATCTACATTTATAAGTAAACAATTCAAGTTTTTCTCATGAAATTGGAGTCAGAGCAAACTTGTAGGTAGGAGAAATCATTGAATCCGAATCTCCCAATCATATTACCCTGTATTTATAACAATATGATAACTTTTTCGATCTGTATGTGGTAAAGATTTACAAATACTATACACCTTTAATTCTTTTTGATCAACCAGTTTTAAATTTCTAATAAAGATGGACATTTATTCCAGAATCCAAATGCACAAGGGCTGTGCTTTTATTTGGCAGATTTCCTTCGTTTCGGAATTATGGATTAAACTGGATATGTTTCCTGAATTTGCAAATTCAGATGATCAGAGATTTCCATTTTCCAAGCAAAAACACAGAAGATGATGGGATTAAAGCTTTACCGATCATTTTTCATTATTGCTTTTACCCTTCAAAAGAAAATAAAGTATATGATAATAAGATCAAAATTAAGAATTTATGTAGCCTTAAGTAGGGGAGAGGGACTAATAATTGGCAGGGGTCCAATACCTTTGATAGTTATTGAGACCCCTAACCCCAACTATTATTTGTTATTTACTTCAATAATTTTATGAAAAGGGACATTATTATATTAGTGTGGACCCTATCATTGTTAGAAGGAAAAACTTAAAATTGAGACATTTTCAACACAATTATTAGTCTTTTGACCCAATTATTGCACACCACGTATCATCTAAAAGTGTGTGACATAATATAATCATTAACTATTTCCCTAAAAGTTTGCATCTACTTGTCATTTGTAATGTTTCAAGAAAAACACTTTTCATCCATCAACTTCCCAAACACAGTACAAAAGTCAACTTTCTTTTGAATCTCAACTACACCATGATGTCATTTTTTCAATACAAATGCATTCTCCTTAATTGGAGTGCACCACCAACAACATTAAATGCAATACTCTAAATCCTTTGAAATGCAGTCCAAACTTCATGGATTGGTATTTGAAATTTGAAAATTTGTAATCCTAACCTCATATTAAAAAACATAATAAATGTCAATTAAGAATTTAATTTTGCTTAATGACTTCAATGAACACTTGTTTGAAATGAGGTATGTTATTTCTGGGATAAAACCCACTTTGGAGGTGTTGCTTGTTTGTAGTTGCATGATTGAAATAAAAAGTTGGAAACGAAGGCTTATTATCTCAGGGATAAAAGCCACAACTGTGAAGCAAATGCATTATCCTTCCATTTTAGTATTTTCAGCTACAAGATTTATGAGATTTATATATAATCTGTAGCTTCTTCAATTGAGGAGCAAGTTATTTGATGTCTTTTCTTCTTTGCACCCACTTTGTTTTCTATTTGGAGTTGTTGATTCATAAAGATTGCAGTCTTTGAATATGTTATATTAACTTGAATCTTGCAACTCTTTCCACTTTACTAGTTTCTGGGATAAAAACCACAACCGTGAAGAAAATGTATTATCCTTCCATTTTAGTATTGATGTATTTTCTTCTTTGCATCCACTTTGTTTTCTATTTGAAGTTGTTGATTCATAAAGATTGCAATTTGTGAATATGTTATATTAACTTGAATCTTGCAACTCTTTCCACTTTACTAGTTTCTGCTTATAGATCCTCGTGCAAGGATGTTTATGTGCCTCTACTAAATGAATCGTGCAACTCTTTCCACTTACTAGTTTATGCTTATAGATCTCAGTGCAACCATGTTTATGTATATGTTATAAATGAAACATGCAACTCTTTCCACTTTACTAGTTTTTGCTTATAGATCCTAATGCACGGATTTTTCTGTATATGTTATAAATGAGAAATAATGACTCGAATGTTTTTGTACTTATTTTAAATGAGAAATAATGGTTACAACTTAGCCAACATTTAAAATACACTTAAAGTCTAGATGATGGTGTATGGTGCGAAGTGTCCCTCAAGCTAGAGAATGATAACCTCAAAATTCACTACAAAATGGATTTACCCAGAAGAAGTTCCCGACCAAGAATTGCTGCCTAGAAAATTTGGAGTATTTGCAAGAGCTCAAGAACAAACTTGTTTCTTAATAGGTGTGTTCTTGAGCTCCTACAAATCCTCCACATTTTCCAGCGAAAATTCTTGGTCAAGAACTTCTTCGGCTAAATCCGCTTCGTAGTTAATTTTGAGGAGATAATTCTCAAGCTTGAGGGACACTCGTACCATGCACCATCTTCGGACTTTAACTCTAGACATGGGACATCTTCTCTTTTGCCTGTTTTGCAACTGAATTTAAGAAGGCTCGAAGAGAATTGGAGAGGAATAGACGCCTAAGCAGCGAAATGAACCTTGTGCTTGAGGGATATCATATTATAAAATATATGGTAAATGTTTTTGGCCCAATTGCTTCTTCCACATTCAACAATCCTTGGATGCTCTATGTTTCTAATCATGTAATCTAAGGTTTAGTAAAATTAAAGTTAAAATTTTGTGTAGTTGATTGAAATAGAGAACTCTACAATGTGAATCACTCATCATATATCTGTAATGCAATGTTTATGTTCATGAATTTGTTTCATTACTACAATATATGATTATGATTATGATTATGATTATGATAATAAGGATCATGAACTTAATGAAGGTATTAAAACATCACCTAAAAGTTGTTTCCACTTTGTTCTTTCTCTGTTGTCCAATATGACCCATTGCCATACCTGCAAACAGAAAGACGGTACTACACTAATCACTATACAACATATTCGTAAATCACATTCAATAAAAATCTTAAAACTTGATTGTAAAAGACAAATGTAACATAGGTAGGTTTGGACAAATGTAACATAGATAGGTTTGGACATGGATATAAAAGCTCAAAGATGTTAGAAATGAGGTGCATGATTAAAAAAAATGTTACAAATGAGGTTTGTTTTTATTCAACAAAAACATGGTTGTACTAGGATCTATATATAGAAACTAGTAAAGTGTAAAGAGATGCAACACAATATTACTCTAATAATTTTCTCCTCAGTCAAAAAATCTACAAATTATATATAAATCTCATGTCTGGAAGCTGAAAAATGGAAAGAGGTCCATGATTGAAATAAAATGTTAGAAGTGATGTATGTTAGAAGCATGCAAAACAACATTGAAATGACATGTTACGATGTTTGAGTTGTGATTATCAAGTGACGGGGTGGGTGGCGGTGGTGGTGGCAACCACATTAAACGCTATGCATGAAAAAATAAAGGCTCTTAAATGTTATTTGTTGCTTCTTATTTTTAGTGTCAATTATATATTATTTTGGATATTTTCAATATAAATTTAATATTTTTACTGCACGATTATTCGTTCAAGGAGGAAAAATAGGAAAATTTGAGAGCTTGCGGGAAAACATAATTTATTGATGGAAAGAGGTGTATGATTCAAATAAATTTGGAGTCCATGATTAAAATAAAATGATGTCTTACTAGTTTACTAGTTTATGTTTTTACATTCCAATGCAACGTGTTTCTATTTCCTACTTTTCTATCCACTTTAGTAGTTTTAGCCTATACATCTACATTACATGATTTCCTTCCACTTTGGTAGTTTCAGCTTACAAATCCTAGTGCAACCTTGCAATTTAAAACTACTCAAGTAGAAAGAGTTGCAAGAGTTTCAATCAAACAACTTAAAAGAACTAGCAGAACCTCCAACAATACCAATAATAGATAAGAATGGAAAGGAAGTGGGTGCACAATTAATGGCCAATACATAGCTTTTAATATATTATGGCTCTTGTAGTATTTACAATAAACCTTAATGTAATATTAAAGCATTACAGAGCTGTGACTGCATTATGGAATTTACAGTAGTTACAATAAACCTTAAACCATGTTTAAAATATTAATATTCTTATAGAGTGGCCAATCCATTATGTCATTTACAATATATATAAAAGTGGTGCAAAATATTAGAATGTAAAATACATTATACGTGATTTCTCTGCTCAACTTAACTCCAAATCCTTAAACTGTATTTGCAATATTAAAGCATTATAGAGTTGTAAATGCAATTAATTAACACCACCAAAACATACAAACCAAAATGAAGTGGTGTGAAAATAGACCTCCTTTCTAACAATTTATTTTAATCATGCAACTCAAAACAACATTGGGTAAGAATGAAGAAAAAGTTGGTGCAAAGGAGTAGATAAAACAATACTGAAATGGCATGTTATGGTGTTTGAATTACAATTATCGGTGATGGAATGTGTGTGGTTAATGGAGGCACAGACACATCCTTGCACTAGGATTTATAAGAAAAAAATAGTAAAGTGGAAAGAGTTGCATGATTTGTTTACAACATATAAAAAACATTATTGCACTCATGTCTATAATCAACAAACCAGTAAAGTGGAAAGAGTCACAAACTTGAAGTTAATATTAAATATTGAAAAAATGAAATCTTTGTGAAACAACAACAAAAACACCTCCATAATGAGTTTCATCATAGAGATACTGAACCTCATTTCAAACTTTTTATTTCAATCATGCATCTCAAATATGCTCCAATATTCTAGAAAACCATTGTAATAACCCATAAAAGAAATATAATATATGGGTTTTAACTAATTCTTACATCACACTTCAATATTTATGCAATGTATAAGCTTACAAGAAAGCTATGTAAGGTTATCCACTTCAAAGTTTATGCAAAGCATAAGTTTGTAGGTAAGGTATGCAAGAATGTTGACTTCAAATTTTATGCAATGCACGAGTTCACATGCAAGCTATGCAAAATAGGCAACATTACTACTTTAAAATAGGTACAAAACCTCCTAGTAATTACTCCTCATTCAGGCCATATATGGAAACTTCCTTACACTAGGATCTATAAGCAAAATTTGGTAAAGTGGAAAGAGTTGCAAGATTCAAGTTAATACAACATGTTCAAAGATTGCAATATTTATGAACCAACAAATCCATATTGAAAACAAAATGGGTACAAAGAAGAAGGAAAGTAATATTGAAACAAAAGGACAATGCATTCACCTCATAATTGTGGGTTTTAACCCTAAGATAACAAGTCTCATTTCTAAGTTTTTTATTTCAATGACATAACTCAAACATGCCCTGAAATTCTAGAAAACCAAAAGATTGCAAAAAACCTAAGAAAGAAATATGATATATGGGTTTTAAACTAATTTCTACTTTGCAGAATGTGAACAATTAAATATTTACAACAATGTATAAGCATACATACAAGCTATGTAAGATTGTTCACCTAAAATCTATGCAACAAATAGTTTACACAAACAAAGAATAGTTGGGTACAAAGGAACTTTGTAAAAAAGCCTCAAGAACAAGCCTCCTTGTAATAACAGACCTCATTTACACCAATATATCCCAATCATGTAACTAAAATACAACCCCATTTTTCTAAAAGCCATAAGAAACAAATATCTAAAAAATCATTCAACTCAAACAAATAACTCTTGTATTCAAAAGAAAACATTTAAACATAGTGATGGAATGAAAACACACCATTTTTGTCAATGGTGTCGCTCCTCCATCCTCCTTCTCCATATACATGACGTTTAGAACAAACCAACATCATGTAAGAATGAAGTAATAGTTAGTGCCAAGGAGTAGGAAAAACAATACTGAAATGATGTGTTACGACCTTTGAGTTGCGATTATTAGTGATGGAATGTGGGTGGGTGGCACTGATAACCACTTTAAACATGGTGCATGCAAAAATAAAAGCTCTTTAAGGTTATTGATAATTTGTTTTTTGCATTTTTTTGTGCCAATATATATATATATATATATATATATATATATATATATATATATATATATATATATATATATATATATAACATACATTTAAGGTTTTTTATGCACAATTATCGGGTCGAGTATGAAAAATTCAAAAATTGGAGAGTTTGAAGGAAAACTCGATTTATAGGGATACACATGGTTTAAGAAGTCGCAAAATGCACTTCTACAGATTCGTAACTTGACAAACTATGGGATCATTCTTTTTTTTGTGAAAAATATATTTTTTAATTGGCACTCCACTGCCCTAAAGTTAGGGGTCTCGACTATTGGTCCCCTTCCCCTATATCATGGTGTTGTAAAAGACCAAGTTAAACAAGTACTATCTTTTCAGATAGATTTTATACTATTAAATAGTTGTCATAATTCATAGAAAAAAGAACATGTGTTATCTTCCTCTGAGTATTCTTTCAACTCCTAATGTTTGCATTTCATGTATACATCCCTTTGATCCTTGTAAAGGAACCTCGTCATTTTTCATGTGATAGGATGGATGGTAGGGATCTTAAAGTGGACATTACTCATTTCTTCTCCTTTCATCCATTATTTAGGTACTATTTCATTGAACTCTTTTTTCTATGCCTAGATGCATATGCTACAATCTACATGGGAGAACTCTTTGTTTTGGATTTGCATGGCTTGTTAACAAAGTTGAAACCCTAATGGATATAAGTGTAAAGCAATAAAGGTACAATGAAACTGAAATCCCTTTCTTCCTACAAGGAAGTCTCATGCATCAAATTGAGGTGTTGGTTTGGCAAATGCCTAAAATATTGGCACCTTTACCTCTAATTTGTATTGAAGGTTGACCCTGTCGAACAATGGTTTAAACAAAGGGGTGAGTATACTATTTCCATCATTTGTCACTTGTACATACACTATTTGTTGATAACATTAATTGTCATTTCTGTATCTTCATTTTTATACATATCCTATGATTCATATATTACCTTTTCTTCTTTTTTTCTGCTTGTTTCAAGGGGGTGGTGGAGACAAAATGATACTACATCATGGAGCATGTAGCCTAGTGTTATCCAAATCACAAATGATGACAACTTGAAAGTGGACAATCTAACCACCTTGTTTTTGCAAACACCTAATTATGGTCTTTGCAACATCAACTTTTACACTCTTTTATATAAACTATTGACACGTACATGAATATGTCACACTTTTCTCCTTTTCTAATTACCCATACATCATCTTGGCTGCCTCTATATGCCAATTATACTCCTTGATGATTATCTCAATTTATACAAAAACACTTTAAAAACCTATATAGACATTCTCCATTTCTGAGGGCAAGTTCTCAACTTTTGGACAATGTCATTCACCTCAAATAGTATTGTCCACAGTTATTTTCCCCCTCCGGAAAAAAGTTCCTCGCATGGAATATAACTATTTTTCAAATATGGGCACTTTCAATAGGTTAGCCTAGTCTTGATTTATATGTCAGCTACGGCAAGAAATTAATGAAGAGGATTCTATATATACAAATGATCCTTTAGGTCACTATTTGTACATATGTTTGATAGATACTTTGGAAATCACTTTACAAAGGCTTATTGATGCAGGAGCATCCAAGCTTCAACACAATCTTGCATCAAAGTTTTGGTTAAGAAAAGGGTGCACGTACCTAGGGAATAAGGAGGAACTAGTGTAGCAGTGGGCAAATGTGCGGAATTGTGTAGAGGATTTGTGCAGTAACATGTAATGCGTGGTTGAGTGTGTAGAGGAAACAACAAAGGAATACACAGAGGACGAATAAAATGCACGAGGAAGAGTGCGCAAGGGATGAAACACAAAGCATGCACAAAGTTGGTTAAAATAAGGAAAGGTGTATTACACAGAAGAAGTGAGTGTAATGATTGCACGAAATTGTTGAGCACAACGTCTTGGACTAGTGTGTGCAAAGGTGAGTGTGTCGATGGTTGGACTAAATAAAAAGACACTCTAGAAGGTGACAAGAGGGGTAATGAAGACCAACTACATGTGGACATGTGTCACCAAAGGGAGTAAGAGCATAGGGATGAGGTGTGCAACAAGCATCTGATGAGCGATTGATGGGTCTCTGTCAAATTTAATCCTTTCTTAGATAAGGCAAAAGAACAAGTAGATGGAAAACAATGTGGCTCATAAATGTAATGAAAAAATTCAAATTTGGAGGCATGGGAATAAAGCCCATTGAAATTACCATCCAGATAGTTTGGGATAGATCGTAAAAAGCAAGATATGTAGGAAAAAGAGATGGCATGAATATGAGGAGAGAGAGAAAAGATGAGACATGAGAAGAGGACCAGTTGATGAAGACAAGACAACACGACTGGAAGCCAAAGCTAAGCAATGGGGAAACCAGTCAAGATTTGGGTCCATAAGTGGTACACCAAATTCTATATAAGCATTGTAAGCTCCATAGTCAAACATTCATATCGTAGATGCCACAAGGGCTTTGAGATAAATGAAAGTCTCTCATTTTTTTGTGAGGGTCCTTTGTGTACCCTGAAACAAGATGCGTGGTCGGGCATTCCCATAGGAACCCCTGTCCATACGACCTTGAATTACTTATGCACATCTCAATTCTACCAAGTGCAGTCCATTGAGCTAAAATATGAAGTACAAAGGGTCAAAGTTTTATGTCACTAAGTGTTAAGGGTCCAAAGAAGGTTCATTTGAGATTGCACATTACTTTCATAGTTGCACATTTACATAGGAATTACAAGAACCACGTGTGGCTTGATCTTACATCAAAGTATTGGTATGCCATGTAATGCTCACATGCATTTATAGGTATGTTGAGGTTAGCCCAACCTAATAACTATGAATATATCTTATTGTGCATTATTATTCGATTCCATTACTATGGTTTAGAAAAGTAGAGATCGTACGTGTTTCATCACATCATATTGCAACTCCTAAGTACCCTAATTCCATGGTGCACATATAATTGAATAGTCCATAAAGTTACAAACATGTCAAACATCTCTAGACACTATCATCCACCTCAATCACTTTTGTTCGTTGGTATTGTCTTCCCATAACAAAAATGTTAAGACAGATTCATATTGCCTCATTCCCTGAAGAGTTTGATGACACTTTCCTCAACTAGATCTAAGTCCTTTTGTCCCTTTAACATTTTTTCTTCTAACATAATCAAGGTGGGTCTTTCCATTGTGCATTATCTAACTTTATCTCTCTATTTTCTCTCTTTATGAAAATAATAATTTCCCTAATTCAGAGTCAAATATGGTATTTTACTGTCAATATCTAAGAATATAAACTAGTTCATTGTTTTAGCTATTATAAGTCATTGTATGTAAAATAATCATTGTCTGCTTATTGATTTTATTTTTTGATTGCCTCTTGGCTTTGTTTTCTTCTTTGTCTCTTGGATTTTGTGTACCTAATTAGTTTTCACTTGTTTACAAAAATATTTTAAAAATATAAAATCGGATGGTGCACTATTTGTTTTGTTGGTATATATTGTTTACTTGACATTTATCATATTACATAGAGATTTACATATCCATTTTGCATCCACGTTTTTCAAGGTATAATTGAGCTAAATGTTGGACATACATGTTACATATGGACATAGACACATGAATGTTTGACGTTGATCACAATCGGGGACAACCTCTTTACACTTGGGACATGCCCACATTGGGGGCATCTTATGTGTATGTTTCAGGTCCAATCTTTTTATGCTAGTCTATTGATCACATTGGACTACTTCGACTAATTATAAATAACTTACTCTTGTTTGTATCTTTAATGAACTTATATGGATAGTGTACTTTGTTATACATGACGACAACATTGGCTTTTTATGGGTATTAACATTGCTTGAACGATACTTACATGTATTTGTTACCAATGCATACTTATACTGATTATTTTATGCTTATGTGTGTATACATTTCTTTGTTCATATTGTCACTTATGCATGCTTAAATGTCCGTTCATATGTTAGTTATGTGAGAGATCATCTTGACAGCTGGTTGTGTCTGTTATCATGTCATTTGATCCTTGTGTGCTTATTGATCATAATGTATGCTTTTTTTTCTTCACTATAATGCTTCATGTTTATGTGTTCTCATGTGATTTTATTGTGTAACTATTTGATTGTATTTGGTGTTTGTGCGATTACATGCTTGGTGTCACAATTTAGATCACACATAGTTATATTGTTTGTTATCTACCAATAATGAATGTGTCTATTAGGACACCTACAATGTGTTTCATTGCTATAAGATCTTGTTCATACTAATGTTTATCTCTAATTGATTTTTAATATGATTATATATTATATTCTATGAACAAACAAATGTTGTTTATGTCTTGGATTACATGTTTCATATGTGATTGCAATGATCAAATCTTTTGATGTTCACATATTCTATCATGTTTGTATACACACTTTATATGGTTAGCTCTTGCTTTAACTTTATATACATTTTCTTTTAAGATGAGTAAATTGCATGGTATATCCCTCACTCAAAAGGGGGACATACAATAGGCTTGTTTCAGAGATTCAAACTATGTAAGATGGAACATTTCACTTTGAGAGAAAAATTAGATGGTGTAAATGGGTTTGGTTAGATTTTCAAATACATTTTCCATGAGTTCAAATAGATCATATTCAAAATTGAGGGGCAGTTATACACATGTAAACATTCTATATGATTTTGAAGGACTATGTTCAAACTTTCAAGGGAACACGAACACATCCAAATTGAGGGACACTTGATCATGTGGAACATGTATTTTATACATGTTCATACATTATATTTAAAGTTGGAGATTGATGGTATAACATGATCATAGTTTGGGTCTATTTATATTTGTAGGAGAAGATCCATCTTTTCATACAAGTTTGGTTCAGGACCTCATATGCAGAGATTGTTACCATTGCAAATCCTTGCTTGTTTGGCCAAGAAAATGATAAGGGAGGATCAAATTTTCCATTGCAAATAAGGTTATTTAAACACGTGTGGCAATATGGTTGAGTTATCGGTATCCCTCAACTTGCCACCATTTTAATTTAGCCATTTTAATCCTTAGTGCTTTGGTTCAATAGTTACATTTTTGGGCTAGATTCACCCCACAACACTCTCCAAAATTTCAACAAGTGATAGCTTGGTTTGCATACTATCATGTGTATTCGTTCTTTTGTTTATTCTAGTTTCAATATTTTGCAATGGTTCATATATTTTAGTTTTCTTTTTCATTATGGGACATTAATCTACACACATTTATTTGGAAATTTTCACATGGGACAATGGGATATTTTAGTACTTGTCAACACTTGCAGTGGTTATCATAGGTATGTATTTTATGTTATTCTTTTAATATAATATTGTAATCGGTATATTAACACGTAATTACGGTCTTTGCCACTTAGAAACATCAATTTTGGCACTCTTTGACATTCTTGGATTATTGAAACATATATGACTCTTTATCAAACTTTACTTCTTTCTAATTAATCTGCCAGATATACTCACTCAGAATCATCTTAGTGTATACATGAACATTGTACGAGTCTACATAAACATTCTCCATGTTTTAGGATCTTTTTTCTCAACCTCTAGACAATAACATCCGCCTCAAATAGTACCATCCATTGGCATTGTCCCCCTTTGACAGTAGTGCCCTTTCGTAGGCAAGTACTATTTTTCAAATATATGAATTTTCACTAGGTCGGCCCAAGATTGATTCATGTGTCAGTGACAACAGAAAATTAGCAAAGAGTCCCTTATATATACAATTGACCCCTTAGGTCATTATCATTCGCACTTTTGAGAGACACCTTAGAGATCCTTTACAAAGGTTTATCCACATCTAAAATCTTCCAAGACTAGTTCTAGAGTATTCTATTTAATTAAATTTGAAGTACAAAAGTTTCATGGTGCTAAGTTTCAAGGGTCAAACGTGATCACTATAGTCTACACATTATTTTCATAGTTTCACATTCACATAGGAATTGGGAGAATCATGTGTGAATTTATGTCTTCGAAGTATTGGTATGTATTGTAACACTTGCATGCATTGGGGTATGTTGAGGTTAGTCCAACTAAATAGCTCCAAATACATTTTAGTATACATTTTTATTCTAGTGTTAGTATTTGGAAAAAAAGGATCACACAAATTTAAGCACATTAGATCACAATGAATGAGTGATGCAGGAGCATCTGGGTTCATGCATAACCCTATGTCAACAAAAAAACTTAGAGTTAATTAACTAGCAATCACATGTGTACAATGCAATGTGAACGCCGAACGGTATATGATATTTGATTTAGAGGGATAGTTATTACTTTAATTGATGTTGATAATGGGTGTGATTAAATTTGTTAAGTGTAGAAATATAGATGAACCACTTCATTTAAAGGTTCCATCTCTACATTTCAAACTTGTTACAAATTCGTACATATACATTTGCAAATCTCATATCATGAGTGGTAGCACTTTGTTGTCAATTTTATTTGTACTAAACATGTTACATGAAGACTTTTGTACATGTGCAGATTTTATGTCATGAGTGGTAGCCTTTTGTGGCCATTTTTTTCGCACTAAACAAGAATACATTTGATATTTTTTTGGATAGTTAATTACATTTATAGTTGATGTGGTTTGTAATTATTTCAGGGAAATTATGCTAGTGTTGCATCAGTTGTTTGGTTGGTCTTTTGTTGGAAAAACCTTTTTTGTATAGTCGATAACAAGTGGGATTGATGGTGGTAGTGTAGGAATATAGATGAAACATTATATTGATTTGTTCTATGTGTACATTTAAATTTGTTACAAATTCGTACATGTACAATTGCAAATCTTATATCACGACATTTGAACTAAACATGTATACATGAATACCTTTGTACATTTGCAAATTTTATATCATGAATGGTATCCTTTTGTGGGCAATTTTATTTTCACTAAACATGAATACATTTTATACCCCTTGAACGACATTTCCACTTTGGATACAAGACGTGTTGAGTAAAGTAGTAGTGGAGGTGCTATCAAATTAGAGGGTAGTATTTATGACGGGTTGAGTGATAGTAGTCTTGACTCCTCCTTTCTTCTTGCTCCAAGTGTTGTTACACACGCCATTTTTGAGTACCTTTCGAGTGAAAAAGGAGGTGAAATCTAAAAATTTGCATGTGAGGGAACTCTGGAGAAAGGTGTGAATGTCAAACCTTGGCTTTTAGTGGTTCCAATGTCAACATTTTCTCTATGCAAATTAAGTCCCTAGGACTTATGGATAATTAATCCCCAGGCCATTTTAATCAGAAATTGTCTTCGATTCCCTCTCAAAATAGGGGGTATGGGAATATGTAACGGGTTGGAGGGATCCCAACATGGGTCATTGTATTAATCAAATTTGACAACAACAAATAAAGGTAATGTTGGTGGTGGTATTGATGTGTCGTAGACATTGTTGGTGATTTTTCCTGTAGAACCATTTATGAGGCCTATGTCAACCCAAAAATTTACAATGCGGAGGCCTTCCTAGATTGTGGATGCGAAGATGTTGAATGCTGAAACACCGGTAGGGGGGAGCAAAAGGAGAGGTGAGGAAGATGTGGTTGATGCTATTTTGAATGAATTCCGTATTTTATTTATCAAAAATTATTTTCCTATGCCAATTGTTCCTTGAATTGTCAATCTTAGTGGAAGTAGAAGGGATTTGTTTTGCTAAATGGTGTAGTATGGTATCAAGAGCTAGTTGTTGTTTTGAAGACAAAGGTGGTGTGGAAGATGGTGGTGTGGCCTATATGTTGGTGTTAATTATGTTTGATTTTTCTCTCTCGATGAATGATGAACCATTTATCTGCAAATCAAGTGAAATGTCAAGTATGTTCCAATTATTGTGTATGACGAAATCTTGTTTCCCCAACATTTCAAGACTGTCAAGACCCGTGTTGTTTCCTGAAAGAATTTGTGCGAAGACCTAACATTTATGCAATGGTTCGTGTTGAATATTTCATTCAACCTTGGAGTCAGAACTAACATATGTAGCATGACATGTGTCTGTGGTAGTGCGTAAAACATGTCATGGTCTGTAGTTGTGCTTGAACAGGTCCCAAGTGCCATTGATGTCATGCGGGGTTGAGCCAAATTTGGAGGCAATATTTATGAAAGGCATGTATAAAAGGAGTTATGACCAATAGAAAAGGTCATAGGACGTTGAATCTTGAGCCGGGACATCCACAAATCTTGGGTAGACCCAAACAATTATTTGGCTCGATCGCAGTTTCCATTTATCGCCTTTATGGTTCTTGTTGTAGCTCCAATCTCGAGCAACCTAAATAAGAGGTAGGTGCTCCATGGTTGCAAGGCAAACTCTATATGCATCCAAGAAAGCGGTTATTTCTTGTACATTGACGTCACTTTCAACGACACATCTCAAGGTGTTTTTTCCAACATTTAATGATACAAATGAACAACTGCACGTAACAAGTGGTAATTTTTGTAGCATGTTGTAACGACCCATAATTTCACACCCAAACAACACAGTAAAATATAGGATAACTTTTTTTTTGACACAAACACGACACGACATGCCACCACCGAGGTCACAACTAACTCCGTGGATAACTCAATACAAGGATGACCACAAGGGTAGCACGGAAATGTTCACACCCACCAAGGATGGTTCACTTTTCTATCTGACAAAACAACATAAGAAACCACCACATAACACACCTACAGATAGGGCAAGCCACAATGAGGAAATTATTGATGGTTATTTATTTTTATGTAACCTCTTTCGATCCTTAACTTCAGTTTGCTAAGACTCTAGATATGATTTGTACAATGCTTCTTACAATGCTAAGTTTTCTCTAGCTTATTAAATCTTATCCTCTTCTAACAACTAACAGTTCATTTCACCTTAGGGTCATTTTATAAATTTCACCATAAAAGGAATAATGTTCACTAGAGGAGCTAGGGTTATCATGTTATATAATTCTTACTCACAATGATAGTCTCGCCTATGATTACTTCAGGAATCTCTTGTTCTCAAGTAAGTCATCTCTACATTAATCTATCTGAATATATATATTTAGCTAACTTCTACAAGGGTTAACCACTCCATTTAATTTTACTTATATCACATCATTACAAGGTGTCGGAGAGTTTTGACTGAACACTTTATTCTCAAAATCAAGGTTTTACAATACTTATGCCAATGTAATGATTGAATATCATTTCTCACCAAGGTAAGTTACTAGTCTAACAACAAAAGGGAAAGAACACTTCACCATGTAGTTTTCCGAACATACCGGGACAAGAGATCTTCTAAACTCCTTGCAAGCAATGTTACAAAATTTACAACGCATTGAACTTTCTACAAAGAACTTCATAGTTTGAACTGATGAAACTTTTACACTCTTTTCCTTTAATCTACTCGCATAATCCATCTGCACAAATATTTACTAGAGTCAGTTCGCTAGAACTGAGCATGATAAGATATAAACCTCACCTAATAACTTATGCCATCTAGCATTTAAATAAATGAAAGTTTGCAATACTCCCTATCAAATAATTCCTAATCATGTATTCAAATCTTAACTGCACATCTCATGATAATACATTTCATACCCATTATTGTTCACTTCCCTAAAATCTGCTTACATATGAACAAAAATTCCAAGTGGAGAGATATGCAACCTTAACCTTGGATTTAATCATAATTAAAATACAGTAGTAATAATAACGCTCACCTAATACCCTCAACCTACTTCACATATATAAGTGTCCAACAATATTATCGTTAAATTAAATAAAAGCACCAACGACATTAAGCTCCTATAATAAATACAAGTGTCAATCTTATGATATTCATCAATATTACCCAAGTATCAAACCTTTCAAGAAAATCAAGGATAAGTAAGTATACTATTGATATTTATCTCACAATTTTAAGAATATACTTATGTAAACAAGGGTTCCACAAATCAGTAAGTTCATATATTATTTAGATATCCTATCGGTTGTTTATTATCATGTCTCTATATGCCTCTATTAGTATAAGAGTCCAACTCAGAGGAATGAATTACGAACAACAATACCGTCATACTTTGTTAATGAGTAGAAGGTACATTTGGCTAGCTAAAATATGTAAGCGTGGTCCAAGCCACTATAAATGCAAGTATCAACATTATCTCAACTCCCAATTGGGATGCAAGTATCAATTTTTAGCTAACATAATAATCATCATAAATGCCAGAAAATATTCCACGCGTTAACCAAGTATTGAAATAACATATTTATCCTTACTGGTTACCTGATAACATAATATATCATATTATATAATTCAACCTCCACTTGCATATCTCAATTTATGGGTATTAATCATTTTCCTATATAATGAAGTTAAATAATTTCAGGTCGACTTCTATCCTTACTGTCATATATGGTATGTACAGTCCCATTATGGTAGTTGTCACCTTTACTTAAGGCTGTGTATGAATCCATTTTAGGGTAATTCTCATAACTTCCCTATTCATCTGTTTTCCTACCAAAAGGCATTTCAACAAGCTTTGAAGTCGAAGTATAGGATAAATTTATAATCTCATATTTCAAGCATTGTCTGAATTCATATGCCTGAGGGCCATCACATGTCAATCAAACTTGAAGAATGTACACATTCATGAGAGTTCGATGTATCCAATATTACTTTAACTGATTCGAAGATCTAAGTAGTGCCCCAAACTTAAGCCATATAGTTATCCACACAAACTAACATCTTGAGAGCTTACCGTATTCAAAAAGGTCACAAAATAGAAACCCCGTTAACACATGCTTCAGGAGCGTTCCAATCTAAAAATAAGCTCATAGTAATAATAATAGTAGAGGGCCTGGTGAGGGGTTTTCAATAATCCCCAAGTAAACGATAATCAAAGGAGTCGGATAGTATCTAGAAAGAACCAATAAAACCAGTACGACTCTCCCCAAATAGAAGCCTCCGATCCTAATGGGGGGGGTGTTTATATTATTATCAATCCACATTAAAAGACCAACATAGTCTTCCGAGAAAATTTCCCGTTTTCAAGCCATGTTTTACATAATAAAAACAAGACAAGAAATATTCTAAAACTCATTCACACACCACAATATTTTCTACAAAGACCACTGTTCACAGGATAAAACGTGGCAAAAGATAAACCAACTTTATAAGATCGCTAAGCGAGAATCACTGGAGAGAGATTTCTTCTTGTCAAAAAGGTAATTAAGATAACCTGTTAAGGGGGAGAGAGATCAAATCATGCAATTATGATTAAAAGTCATTCGAAAGCCCATCTCTTTTGGGCATCTCTTTCAAGAAAGAGTCAACATATATATGTAAATAAATATTAAATAATATCAAGAGTCCAAAACGTTATTTACTTAGTAAAAGAGAATAACACATCAACAATCCAAAAGAGACTCACATATACAGAATTCAAACAAAATTGTAGAGATTGATTTATCTAAATGCTAAAGGAAATAAATCATTAAGAGAGAGGGTTAGGGCTTATCATGCATGTTTTAAATGCATCCACCAGCAACATATCCTGCAGGGACTGCAGGAACATTAACGTTGCTATTCTAGTATGCCAACTAGTGTCATTAGTTGCAGATATAAGCACAGACACAGCTGATGAAACATATGGCTGGGGAATTACATGCCATTTTAATAGTTCCATAGCTGTTCTTGCTAAAGTGGATAACTCCTTATGCGTAGTCTCCTGTAAGGAAATAACAGGATAGAGAAGACCAACAATTATGTTTGTCAAAACTGCAGCTCATCCAGACTTTAATGCTGATATAAGAAAATAGAATGATGTTTCCATCCATTTTATATATTCTTGTTCGTCAGTATCACCTTTATCATTCTTTTCACCAAAAGAGACCAGCTGTCCATCAAGGACACTTGATTTACTGGCACTGTGAATCTCATTCACATATAGACTGGCTCTTTCCACAAGAAATGTACTCCAATTAAGTCTCTCCATCAGTTTGGACGACTGATCCCCAAAAGCTGAATTGAAATGAAGGTTTGAGCACAAAATGCTAAGAAGAGTGCCAATAGACTCTAGTACCTGGGCAGCAGAATGGCCCATGCAATTCAAAACTTCCCCTAATAAGTTCATAATTACAAAGCAAATTGTGCTTCATGAATATTCTGATATGAAACAGATCCACCTCTATGAGATTCTCTTCCGTGAGTTACATCGTAAAACCAGTAAGGTCTCAATAGGGAATCTTTGTAATAAATTTCATCAGGTCTCCTGGTAACACTCTTACTGTCACTTAATCGATTTTGATAAAAATAATCTTGAAGGAGAATCCCAAATTTGAGGATGCATTCAATACTGAACAGGTAACAACATAGTTGGACAACTTGCTTGTTGGAAGCGCTCAAAGAGTTTCTACTATACTGCAACATGCCTGCTGCCTGGCTAAAAAATGTTGCAGTCTGTTGCTGTGGATCCCCGATAGGAACACACCTCGCAACACCCAATGAAAGTGGAGGTAACACGCCTACTTCGCTAGCTTGTAGCTTCATCTATAACCACCATATCATACCAACCGGCTAGCAGGGAAGGCGCCCAAGGTTTTGCGCACTACCATAGTCCACGCAACTAACAACAAACAAAAAAAACTCCAACCATTCTCCCCCACGCGGCCAGGGCAGACAACAAAAAACGCGCCCAAGTCCTGCGCATTCTGGAAACCTTCCTCCACGTTTTCCAAACGCCCATCCAGCATTCGGCGTGAGCAGGATTCAATGCGGCCAGGGAAGGTGAAGAAAAACAAAGGAAAAAGGGACAGGTGCGCAGCAAGAGAAAGACACACTTTTCTCACGTTTTTCACCATTCAACAGTAAATCCGCCCAAGAAGATCCTGCGCCGCCAGAGCAGGAAGTTGCAGGTTTGTAAAAAGGAGAGAAGTGCGGCCAGCAAGATTAGGACCAGTTGGAGATGGCCACGCAACAAGGAAGGAAGATTAAATCAAAGCAAAAGATACACACAGCCCAAAAAAAGTGCGGCCAGGAGGGAAGAGGTGTCCCTTCCCAGCTAAAAGGTCAAAACATGATTTCAATAAAGCAGACAAAGAACAATTTAGGCGGCCCAAGGCAAATTTTTCACTTCCTCCATCAACAAGTCAAGTAAAATTACTTATCCACAAAATAAAATAAATTTAATTGGTCACAATTTCATATCAAAATATTTGGTTAGATCAACAGACTGTTGACAATAGACAACTGCGAAGTATAACTAATATCCATTCTTTTATTATTCATTTTTATTATGTTTTAAAATGCTGCGACACCCGACAGGGTTCGAAAAGTCGTTTAGGACCTAACACGATAGTGACAGCGAATAAAAATAATAATAATAATTTAATCGAGGGGTCGAGCACGAGAGTGATCAATACTACGGCAAAAATATCTGGCAAGCAATTAAACAACAATCAACAGGAGGTTTGATATAGCAAGAATAAGGTTTTCTTTTAATAGGATAATCGCGAGGGACGCTGCGGGCCAGCAACCAAAACATCGACACTGACGCAAGTAGGCAAGCTCAACAAGACGACGACACCAACGTTTCAAAGGGAACACAACGGCGTTCAGCCCTTAAAAGCACGGTCGCCACAGAATAACAGAGCAATGATGAATGGGGGCATTACACATGTGGCATGTTTCTTGTGCACTTATGTCATGTTCAACCACACTTTCTATGAGCATTTTGAAGATCACGATATGTGATGGAGAATCCACATCAGCATCTCTTGAAAATATGGATAGCATTTGGTGATAGGTTTCTGAACGTTGCTCTTCTTTTGAAGCATATTTTGCAATATACTTAAGAATTTCATGGTGGGAAAGTACCGGTTGGAAATCGACATTTTCTCTCCATATGGATATTATAGCTTGATTCTAGATGTTCAATATGTCATCATTTCTCGAAGGGAGCTACTTAATTTTCCCAGTACTTTCAATTAGCAAGGATGAAGTAGGTTGTGTGGGCATGGGGAAAACAATTAGATGTCAAATAATATGTATTACGTTTGCGGGAGTTAATTAATAAATATTTGTGAAACGTTGCACCTCTCCTTAGTCATTTTACAAACTATCCCATCTGCACATCACTACGAAGTTCTATAGCAGCCACCTAACACTGTGGATGCCGCAGTACATTGGAATTGCCACAAAGTACTATAGATGTCATGCTAGTTTACTCATGCCGTGCAAGCCTATATAAAGGCGCACAACACTGGGAATGCCACACAATCTTATCTGATTTTGTAAAAGCTTATACAATGTCATGGTACACTATAGAAGCCATTGACCACTTACACAACACGCAATATTACATTCTTACATGACCACTCCCAATGATGAGATTTGCGACTGCTAAAATCTCCTGGCAAGAATGAAAAAATTAGTAAAGGGAACACATGGTCCTTGATCCACCTATTTCGACTAGGGGCCAACAAAATGATCTGATTCAACTCAATCGAATGAATGGGAAATTCTAGGATTAATCAATGGTTTTGAGAGGCCACTTGATGGATATTATGCAAAACCTTCTCTTGTTGAAGGCGTTGTGATTTTTATAAGTAGAAGGGAACTACAAACTTGTAAAATAGCTTATTTTGAGAAATCTCGATCTAAGTATTTGAATCTGTGTATTGATTTAGAGTGGGTCTTGATTTGTGGTGACCGTCCTTGTAAGTGTGGGCTATAGGTTGGTTCTAAAGAAACTTAATAGAGTTTGCAAGCTTAGAATAGGTCTAGGTTGGGGATTCTTAGTAGAGTCCATGCAGAGCCTCATTCACTATAATTGGAGAGTAATGGTAATGCATTTGGATATGTAATTCTCTTTCCTTGTATTTATATAAAAAATCATTTATTTCAAGTTAATAAGTTGTTCCTTAGATATTGCCTTCGTGATTTCTACTCTGACAAGGCTTGTGTGATGTAAAACATCCCTTCATTGGGAGTCGTGACAATGACTGCATCGATTTAGTATCAAAGCTTAGGATTTGGAATTTTTGTAAGTAAGAGCTTATGATTTGAGAGCCTTGTTAAAGAGATTAGTCATAGTGTAGGATTTGTGCGTCTTTCCAAGGAGATTAATGTGAACATCAATTTGGGTTCCTTGAATGACCTTAGGATTTGTTTATTTCCATATTAGGGGTGTGGTTAGAAATAAGCTACAAACATCTCCAACATCCAAAATTATATTATTGGGTAGAGGGTGTGAGTTTGTAGAATCTTGCTATGAAAAATTCATGAAAGATGGCACATATAGTGAATAGAGTACTGAGACTAGCATACTTGGCTAATGTGATAAGAGGAATGCACGCCCATTTGGAGGCCATGAATATCGTGCAACATAGATGACTTGCCATGGATGAAGATGAGAGTGATGATGATTGTGAAGTGAGATAACTTGAAGCTCAAGAGGATACATGATAGCATGTAGTTGAACACGAGGAATGATTTTTGCAAGAAATCACGAGGATTGGAAGTAAACCTAACATAGAAGTTCCATGCTACACTAAGAAATTAGATCCATAATAATTCATATAATAAATCACAAAAATGGATAAGTACTTTGAGTATGAAGATGTGGAGGATAACAAGAAGGTTAGATTTGTGAGTACCAAGTTGAAAGGACATGCATCCTTGTGGCAAGGTCATGTGTAGAATGAGAGAGTTTAAAGAGGAAAGGATAAATTGAAGAAATGGGATCGTATGGTGACAAAGTTCAAGGATAATTTTATGCATGTCAATTACTAGTTTCATTTATTTAAGTAATTATAAAATTTGCATCAGAAATAATTTAGTGTAAATAAGTACGCCAAAGAGTTCTATCCTCTCAACATCATAGTTGGCCATGTAGAGGATGATGCTGAAAAAATATCAAGATATGTCAATAGATTGTGCATTTCTATTCAAGATGAAATCAATATGATTAGGGCGAGATCTGTGGATAAATCCCATCAGTTTACATTGAATGTGGGAGCTAAGTTATCCCACACATAATAGAATAACCTGCAATGAAAAGGAAAATTACCATGCAGAGGTGAAAGTTTATGTAGTGATGGACAATCACATGTGCAAGAGAAAACTACATGCACATTGCATGAATAGAGTATGGGCAAAGAGGTGGAGGAATATTAAATTCCTAAGGTAGAGGAATATTAACGTCCTAAGGTAGAGGAATAGTAACTTCCTAAGGTAGAGGACACAAAGGAGGAGGGGGATTCAATGTAACTTGTTTCTATTATGGAAAGATTGGATATCACACATTCGAATGTCCACAATCCACACAAAGTAGTGGCATCTGGTGGAATGATGCTACCAATCATGTTGCTCAACATGCAGATGCAAAGAGTCATACATCACTAAGTAGTATAGAAGATCCCGAATGAGTTGAAGCACTCATGATAAAGAGGGCGTTATTGAAGTCCAAAAAATAAGAAATGTAATTGCATAGAGGAAGAATATATTCAAAACCATTTGTAATTATGGAGCTAAGTGTTGCAAAGACATTGTTGATAGTGGTATCAATGATAATATCGTTAATGAGGAAATGGTGAAGAAACTTGGTTTGAAGAGGATTGTGCATTCGAACCCGTACAAGGTATCATGGTTGTTAAAGGGGTATCAATTGTTTGTGAATGAGAAATGCAAAGTGTGTATGAAGATTGACACATATGAAGATGAAATCCTGTCCAATGTAATGCCCATGGATGTATGCCATATGTTCTTAGGGAGACCTTGGCAGTATGAAAGACAAGTGGTTCATGATAGTTGTGTAAATACCTACACATTGGCAAAAGACAAATGAAAATACACTCTAAATCCTTTAAAGGATTCAAGCATAATGGTTAAGGGGAGGGGGTTCACAAGTATTGCTTGTTTTAGGGAAAGATCTCTCAAATGTTATGAAAAGGGATAGTACGTGTCTTGTGTTGATTTTGAGGCCCACATAGAAATTAGGGGTAAACACAACTGCAAAATAGAGATCTTGCATAAAGTCATAGAGATGATATGTGAGTACATGCATATATCACGATGAAACATATTATGAATGGATTACCACCTACATGTAATATCAATCATTAAATAGACATGATACCAAGGGCTATTTTTCCAAAGAAAGTTGTGTATAGGATTACACCTATGGAGAATGAAGAATTGGAGATTCAAGTGTAGGAATCATTTGACAAGGGTTTGATTAGAGAGTCTACGAGCCTATGCACAATGCCTAGAGTATTAGCACCAAATAAAGGAGGAAAATGGAGAATGTGCACTAATTCTAGAACCATCAACAAAATCACTATCAAGTATAGATTTCCATTTCCATTTGTCTATGTGAACTGAATTACTTCACCAAGATTGATCTGAAGAGTGGATATCACCATATCAAAACTAAAGGAGATGAGTAGAAGAATGCATTCAAAATGTATGATGGATTTTTTGAGTGGTTGGTCATGCCATTTTGGATAACAAACATACCAAACACATTCGTGTGGTTGATGAACAAATTTTAGAAGCATTTTATGTTTAAGTTTTTCATTGTTTAAATTGATGACATTCTAATTTTTAAGAAAATGCAAGAAGAACACTTATTCTATTTTTAGAAAGTGTTAGAGCATTTGTAGGAGAATAAGTTACTAGTAAACTTAGAGAAGAGAAGTTTCATGTAGAAATAGTTGGTCCACTTGGGATTTTTGATATCTTGTGAAATATTGAAGATGGATTTTTAGAATGTGCAAGCTCCAGTGGATTGGCCATCACCCAAAAGTGTCACAAAGGCCCAAATATTCTATGGACTTATGAGCTTCTATAGGAAGTTCATTAAAGGATTTAGTGAGATTTTCAAATTGATCATATAGGTGAAGTAGAAAGTTGTGTAAATCAAATGTAAAGTATACAATCCAAAAGATGAAATATAAGGTCACATAATAGCCAATATTATCTTTACTGATTTCAACAAGGTATTTCAAGTTGATTGTGATTTCAGTGGGGTAGCAATTGGAGTAATGATGATTCAAGAATGGATAACCATCACATAATTTAATCATAATTTTGAATGACATGAGGATAAATTATTGAGTTTATGACCAATAATTCTATGTCATTTTCTAGTCTTTGAAGAAGTGGAGGTACTACTTATTTCCCAAGGAGTTCATGTTAAATAGAGAACACTAATCACTAGACTCAGAGACATATAAAAAGGGATGAGTATATGAAAAACTAATCATTTTTCCTAAAACACATAAGTTTGAATTCCAATAAAGTTGTAAAAGCGTTGAGTAGAAGATGCATCTTTTTGATCAAGATGTAGGTGAGTGTAACAGGGTTTGAGATGATGAAGGAGCTCTACTTAGAGGATGAGTATTTTTTGGAATCATGGAGCTTGCATGACACGAATACAGTACTTCCGACACAAATGATTATTGTTCAAAGACTCACAATTGTGTGTTCCATAAGGATAAATGAGGTAGAATTCGATCTGAGAGAAAAATTGCAGAGGAATGTTAGGGAACTTTGGGATGGATAAGACATTGGTACTATTGGATTAGAGATATGTTTGGCCATGGATGGATACAAATGTATGCAAATATGTGTAGAGATGAAAATTATGTCAATTGGTAAAAGAAAAGAGTTAGAATGCAAATTTAATCCACCATTGCTAGTACCTGAGAGACCATGGGAGCATTTGAGTTCAAATTTTGTCTTAGGATTTCCCATAAAGCATAGGGTTCATGATCCTATATTTTTCTAGTAGATAGACTCCCAAATATGGCTCATTTTATTGCTTATAAGAAGACATGTGATGCTACTCATATTGTGAATTGTTTTTGGGGAAGTTATGATAATGCATGGTTTGTTGTGCACCATGGGATTTGATACAAATACAAAGTTTGTGGCCCATTTTTGCACACATTATAGAATAAAATCAACACGAGGTTTCATTTTAGTTCTACGTATCAAGTGCAAACAGATGGCCAAACAAAATTTACCAACAAGAGCCTTAACAACTTGTTGTGATATTTGGAATGAGAGAAGGTAAGAACATGTAATGTAGTTCTTAGGCATACAAAGTTCTCTTACAAAAAAATCTTTCAACAAAATCAATGAGAAGTTACCTTCCAAACAATATATGGATCAATTTCAAGAGGAATTCATATTTGAGGGAGTTTCTGTGAGAAGTGGAGAAGAGTACGAAAGCAGAGGAATTTGTATAATACATGAAGTGCACAACAAAGTGTGGAAATATTTGGAGTAACACAATAAAAAATACATAGACTAAAAATTGTTTTGAAGGAGACACTTGGATTTTAAGGTGGGATATTTAGTTCTTGTCCGCCTAAGGAATGATAGGTTCTTGTGAGGAACTTTTGAAAAACTCAAGTGGATTAAGATTAGAACATGTATATTTCGAAAGAAGTTCATGAAGAATGTATATGAATTAGAGCTTCCAAAAGGGATATACATGTCACCTATTTTCAACATATAGGATTTGTATCAATATCATAAGGGGATAACAAGTGGAGAATAGATCCACACAAAAGTATATTAGAGGCACCAACTACCAAAGTAACAACATGCATAAGTCAAATACATATTTGAGGAACACATAACGGAGACATCGCACATAAAGGGGCATAAAAATATATGGTAAAATGGATATGCCAACTAGTAAAAGGATGCATCTTGGCTTACAAAAGAAGAGATTGTAATAATTTTTCATTCCATTTCAAACCTTTGTACAAGTAGGGGCTCAAGTTTCTTCTTACTCAGCATGTATGATGAAAGAACATCTAGGTTCATACACAATTTTGTATCAACCAAAAACACTTAAGAATTAGTTTTAAAATATTTCCATAGTGCATCATCACTTCTAAGAAATTCATGCAAATATCATTTTCCTCAGTCATTTTACAGAAGCTGCAAAATACTTTCCAAGTCACGTAACACTATGGGTTTTTGTAGAATGTAAGAAGCCTACTAAAGCCACGAAAGCCTGCGAAATACGCGTAATAATGCATATGCCATGATACACTAGAAATTTTGTGGAGCAAGTGTACAAATGCCACATAAGATTTGAATCTGCACAACATTGTAGAAGCCATACTAGATTACCCATTCTGTAAAAGCCTTTTTGAAGCCACACAACATTGGGAATGCCACGCAAGATTATCTGATGCCGCATAAGATTATACAATGCCTTAATACATTAAGAAAGTCTCTGATCACTTGATAAGGCATGAAATATTGCATTCTTGTATGAAAATTTCCAACAATGAGATCCATGACTGGAAAAATTTATTATGAACATTGAGATAATTAGTAAAGGGAACACACGGTCCTTGATACCTATTTCGGCCAAGGAAAAACAAAATGATCCTACTCAACTTGATCTGATGAATGGAAAATTATGGAATTGATAAATGGCTTTGAGAAGCCACTTGAATAATATTCCACACAACCTTTTCTTATTAAAGGTGTCATGCTTTCTATAAGTAGAAGGGAGCTACAAAGTTGTAAAGTAGGTTATTCTAAGAAAGCTTGATTTTTGATCTAAGTATCTAGATTTATATCTTGATTTATATTGGGTCTTGATTTGTAGTGATCGTCTATATAAGTGAGAGCCAAAGGTTAGTTCTGAAGAATCTTAGCAAAGTATGTAAGCTTATGATAGGTCTCAGTTGGGAGGATTCTTAGAAGAATCCTCATGAAGTCTCGTTGAAGATTGTTATTAGAGTGTAATGAAAATATGCCTAAATCTATTATTATTTTCCTTGCATTAATACAAATATTGTACTTTGTTTCTTGTATTTAGAAGTTGTTCATGAGATATCTCCTTAGTGAGGTATACTCTTACAAGAGGTTGCATGGTGTAAGGCATCCCTTCATCGAGAACCCTGATTGTGAATGTATCAATGAGTACAATATTTCCACAATGCAAACAAAAGTGCAAAATACTATAAAGTTATAGATGTCTTAGACATCTCCGTGCACTAGCATGTTCCTCAGTCACTGTCATCCAACAATACAGTATGTCCCTAATGGCATTGCACAAATAATGTTTCATATTGTCTCCTTTCCAAAGAGCTTGAACAAAATTTCTTGAGCTAGATACAAGTCTGTGTGTTCATTGTACCTTTTTCTTTTAGTTTGAACTATGTTGGGTTTTTTTCATTGTGCATTATCTAGATTTCTCTCTATCTATCTGGGTTAATCATATTTTCCCTAATTCAAGTTAAGATTACAATATTTTACCGTCTTACATAATAATTTCAATTATCTCATAGTTTTATTTGTTTTATGACATTGTGTGTAAAATAATCAAAATGGTTTTACGATGCAAGGCTATATAAAAAATAAAAAAATTAGATCTAGTGTGATGAATCTTTCTACAAATAGATTAAATTAACATCGAAATATAGATAAAATATACTATATTGGATTAAAAGAGTGAGAATTGTGGTAAAAAATTGATAGCCTCTTTAATTGGTATTCTCCTTTGAGAAATCTTAATATAATGTAATCCAGGATGCCTTTACACTAGCCTAAGCTCTTACTTTATACCAACTCTAGTACAACCGACTAATACTTCCCATGCATATGTGATTATTTTAAATAATTCAAAGGGTGACTTAAAACACACATACATTTGTATCTTTTATTAATAAAAATGACTAAAATGAAAAAGAGCTACAATGAAGTAGGTATAATGTGTTGTCCCCTTTAAGAAGTTTTTCTTTCAAAGTTGAAGCTTAAGAAATTGTTGTTGAATGTGGATTAGGCTCCCAGTTGTATCTTTACAACCGGTGCATCACATTTAAAGTTTTGTGAAGTCCAAAAAACTTGGTCCAAGTGTGTGTTTCTAACGATCCCAAAGAATTAAATCACATCCCTCCAAGAGAAAAACAACCATGTCTAATTTGAGGTTATAGTCCCCCACGTAAATACAAACATTGTGACATATTTCTATATAAGGTAATGTTCCCCCTTTAGAAATCATAACTTCAAAGCTTGGACAAGGATACAAAAAATAGTATATTTGTTTGGCTAACCATGGGTCAATGAAATTATACGTGTTGCATAATTTAATGAGAATAGTGAGGGAGTGTATCTTGAAATACCCTTTTGCTTTCATATTAAGAGTGGTTACCTCCACCAAGGCATGTACTCAAATTTATGGTTGGAGATCCATATGGATGGGCTCTTTTGCTTCATTTTCCTCTTTTTGAGACTCTTCATCATATTCTCATTCATCTATATCATGAGGTGACTTAACATCTAGTAGATACAACTTCTATACAACACATTTGTGGCCCCATTTGATATTTTTTCACAAATTATAACATAACCTTTTTTCCTGACAAGATTGCATTTAGCCTCTACAAGGTGTTTATGTTAGAAGAACATATACTGAGAAATGGGGTGAATCAGTGTGCAATAAAACATTTAATCATTTCAATCTTATCCATTCAATAATCATTCATCATCTTGACCATTCACCATTCATCACGCATTTAAAAATCAAAGAAAGCATGAACAATAGGAATACATTAGCACATGAACACAAGATATAAGTGGGAAAATCTCGAAGGGAAGAAAACCCATTGAAACAAAAATTTATGTAACCATGTTTCAAATTTAGTGAGACACCAACCCCACAAAGAGCACCAATCCCTAGTTTAGTAGAACACCAACCCTACAAGGAGCAACAACCCTTGATTTAGTGAGGCACCAAGCCCGCAAGGAGCACCAACCCTAGAAGGAGGCATCAACCCCATAGATGACTCAACACCAACCAAAGATATTTTAAATGAATGTCATCTTTGATATGTTGTTGCAACAACTGATGATGACTATATGATGCTCACTTTCCCCTCTATCTTCCTCAAACCATCTCTCTAGCCTCCATACCCAAAACCTCTTCCTTCAAGCTGATTTTCACATCTACTCTAGCTTGCCATCATCTAATCTCTCTCCAGAACATAATACATTCCTCATTTCCCTCTCAACAAGGTCAAAAGGACCTTCATCACCTTCTTCAATCACCCTCTAGTTTGCACTTTTCTTCCTCTCTCACAACTAGCTCAAATGAGCATTCTAACTTTCTTTTATACCCATCTCTTGGTCACAACAACATGTAGGTCAGACTTCATAGTGAAAAAAACATCACAATAGCATGTGGACATCATAATAACATCATACACACAACTATATAGGTTGGAAATATCATGAGCATACCCAAAACCTTCATTAGAACCCAAGAAGCACAAACACACTCAAGAAGCCTACTCACCAAAACTGGGTGTACATGAATAATAACACCTTTGTAAAAACTTACGGATCACTTAGACATGTTTTCTAGGCCTTCAAAAAACCTCTAGAATGCTTAAAACACTTAGGACCATCACAAAATGAAAGTACACCACCATTTGGATCAACTTACTTAGTTGGGTACGAAACCTTCAAAAATGAAACTCAAACCAACATCGTGACCTCAAAACATATAAGTATTATATATCATTGGAAATATATTGATCTTATATACATCATCAAACTCAAACGAAACCATAAAACTAAATATAGCACCTCTAAAATTGCTCTGCACTCAGACTGCTCCAAACTGTCCAAAACTGCCCAAAATCCTGTCAATAAAAATAGGGAACACTTCACCTCTTAAATGCTCAACCATGTTCTAAAACCACCATGTACATGAATACAAACTCCCATGATTCCATAAATGTTAAATTAGTCGATAGGTTCAATGGAGATTTTTTGAACAAAATGAAACTTTCTAGAAACTTACATTTTTGAGTGGGGCCCACATACAACCAAAACCTATAAATCACACTTGGATAAATATGGGGGAGTATTTTACAACATAAAATCATCACTTTTGGTCAAAAAATCAATTATAGGCTTGTACAACAAATTTTTCACAAGTCACTACTTAGCTAGGGTTTCAAGAGGGTTAAAAAGTTATTTAGCTTCTTAACGATTGTTCATAAAAACATGACAAAAGAAAGACCTCATTATTATTCGAAAATATTCATAACTGACCTATTCAACTATCCCCATGATCTCAAGTCCCCATGCAAAGAATACTCTCCACAATGAGCATCAAAACGTCAAAAATCAACCTTGGCTTCTCACCTTCACAACTCAGTTTTGGAAAAAGTAGCATAACTTGAAAATTATTTAGCATTAGGTCCTGAAATTTGGACCAAACCATCAAACTGCCACACATTCTCCAATGATCATTTTTTTCTCGAATATGCACAAAAGTACTCACTCCACCACACTAGGATTAACTTTCTTAAGGATTAGGTCTAGGAATAGACCTAAAAACATCGACTAACATTTGAACCAACACTATTAAACACTTGTGAGTGTCTCTACACATCATATACTTGTTTTCCATGCTCTCACCATGCATATCCAACTGCTAAATGTCTTATACTACTCTTTAGGCCTCACAAACAAGCACCTAAAACATGCTGCATCACTAAATCTGACCACCTCATCACTTAGCCAACCTCGAACACCTGTAATGACCTTCAACACACTCCATGACATCATTTCATCAACCTCTATACCTTTGAAACATTCTACAAGACACCATAATCCGATATACCTACTCATAAGACCATGCAATCTCAATAAGACAAGCAACCTCTATGCTCTATACACCTTTTGACTTCAATACAACTTAATGACAACACTGATAACATCATCCTTTGACATCAGTGACAACACAATGTCAACATTTTAATGGGGATCATTTTTAGAGGTGGGGTTTTTACATTGTGTTTTTATATGTGGGGTTATGTTAAATGTCTAGCATGCAAAATTGAAAATTTTGACCATGACAACTAAGCCCACCATTTGAAAACCTCTCTCTTGGTCATTGTGAACCCTTCCTCTAGCCGGCATATCAACCCACATAGTCCCTCCAGGTATGTATCATCCTCATTTTTTCTGAGAGAAAAGTGCTAACATGGTTTTTAAGTGTTTTTCATATGTAGGGGAATCGATACAAGTTGATTTCACAGTGATACTAAGCTCTGAGGTGGAATAATGTTCTTTAGAGCACCAAATTGGCTATTTTTTAGCCATATTGTAGCACGAGGACATCCCCCAAAAGCTAACTGGAAAGGATCAACCCATATGGGAGTTGTGTGGGAGAGAAGTTAAGTGATCCAAGGTATTTTAGGGAAAATCTGTGGATACAATTGATGTCCTGAATAGTTAAAGTAAAACTGGGTCATTTTGGGCAAGGGAATGAAAGCTTAAACAGATAAATCCACCTTGTTCTGAAGATTCTGGGATTTTCGGGAGGATTTGAAATCTCATAAAATATTTAATGGAAAGGTCTTGGAATTCTCCACATTATAGACACATTAATTTTTGTCTAAGTCTTCAAGAGATATTGTGATATCTCAAGTCACTGTTGTTTCTCCTTCATGCCAAAAGGGTGAATGGTGTAAAAACTAAAATTCAAGGATGAATCAAGTATTTAAAGTGGTGGTAATGAACTCGTTGGATTATTTGGAGTAAAGATCATATATTATTTCACCTCCAAACTCCAACTTTCACTCCCGGGGAAGAAAAGGCAAGCCGTGTGTTCTAATTTTGCGTTGGGATGATGCCATCAACATCACTTAAAGGCTTGAGCACAATTTTCAAGGTGGCGTGACCCCTTAAACTTGTACTAAGGTGCAAATGAACATGAGGGATACAAAAGTACACCACCTATGCATGTTATGTTATCATCACTTAAAACTTGTGACTTGAGTGGTTAGGTGAACACAATGCAAAAACATGCCCCTTCCTCATATTGTGGACCCCTTTGGCATGTTTTTCAAGGTCATGTGCCCCCTTACACTTGTACCAATGTGTATAGGGACATGAGGGACAAAAAATTGTTCTTCTCTTCCATTTATATGTTTTCTTCACTTGAAACATCAAATTGAAGTATTTGGAGTGCTATGAGAGCAAACTTGAACTCAATGCAAAATCAGTCCCCCTCCTCATGATAGACTGAACCATGGCACATTTTTTAAGGTTTGATGTTCCCTTGCACTTTTACTAAGGTGAAAATGGAAATGAGAGACAAAAAAGTGTGATCCCCCATTCTTGTCCCCCAAACACATGTAAAACCTCGTTTGAGCCCTGAGTGCTAGTTTCTAACCCCCTGCATCTCACTCTCATGAAACCACAAGCTAACACTTGGCATGATTTAGTGAAAAACACACTTCCTTTTCCCTCGTGTCCCCTTTACCCTCTTTTCCCCTATATTTTAGGGTACAACTCCACTTCAACCCTCATCCAATCCTTGCCCCACATGTCCACTTTCCCCTCACATCCACTATATTTTAGGGTACAACTCAACTTCAATCCTCATCCAACCCTGATTGAGCTTGTTTGAGTCAAACTTGAGTCAAGGTTGTTTGAGTCAATCTCCATATTTTCACTTCCCTCTCTTCTTCTCTCTCCCTCTCTCTAGCATTCTATTTCTTCATTGGGAATGTACTTTTTCACTCTTTTGTCTTATTGACTTAAGTGACTTAATTTTGCATTGTAAAAGTCCCTTTTCAAAAATAAGAAAATGACTTAATTTCACTCTTAGGGATTTGAAAGGTCAAAAATGGTGGTGAGATGAAAATTCACATGGGGGGAGATGAAGAGACATTTTTTATTTATTTTCTATTTCACTACTACTTCTAGCAACAAAGCTACATTTCTTTTACCTCCTTGCATATGTTCTTCTATACTCTATATTTTCCAACTTTTCAAGCATTGTAATCTTGTAAAACCAAGAAGGAATTGTGTGTCTTTGATTAATGAATTCATTTAACTTTGTGTCTCTGGTTTATTTGTCTTGTTATTGCGTACATGATTTTTTATTGAATGTGAACATACTATGGTTACTGTTGGTGAGAATATACTAGTGCCTACTCACAACATTAACCCTCTCTCTCTATTCTCCTATCTCCCTTTACCCTTCTCCAAACTAATTTTTCCCTTGTATACTATACAAGCAGTTTGTCATAGGTTTCGTGGAGTACTCCTTTGTGATCCACAGCCTAATGGCCCCCCACAGTTTATTTAGTCCTTACATTCAATAATGATATCCTCCCCATACCCAAGAAGGAGGGGCTTATCCTCGTGACCATTGGTGAAAAACAATAATCTGTCCTACAACAAATTATTTCAGCAACAATGTGAATAGAAAAAAAATTAAATAACGATAATGCATTGGGATCTTGTCTTCAACTTGTTTTCGTTGGCATTGTGTTGTCATTGATGTCAAAATGAGATGATGAAAGTGGTGTTGTCATTGATGTCTGAGGTGTCATTGATGTCAACATGAAAAGGACATGAAGGTTGATTGGTAGTGTCATGTGTCTGTGTTGATGATGATGACATGGTGTTTTGAGGTGTCTTGAGTAGGTATGGAGACTTATAGAGTGACTTGTAGACGTAGTGTAATGTTGTGATGATGTTATGAAGCATGTTGAAGGCTCCTGTTGAAGGGTATGTAAGTGATGAAGTCATGAGAAGGTCAGTATGGTTGGTGCAAACATGTTCAAGAAACCTAGTTTGGTTAAGAGTCCTAGTCTAGCAGGATGATGAGAATGTCATGACAGAGAAAAGGTATGTAGCGAGCTGAATATGCATGGTGAGAGCACGGGGAGTATGTGGATTGAGGTGTTAGAGACACTAACAAGTGTCTTAGAGTGCAAGTATAGGGTTAAAGACTTCATTCTAGGTTTGTATCTAGATCATATGTCTTAAACCCTAAGTGACCTAATGAGGTGTGCAAGTTGGACTGATTTCAGATTCATAGAGATGGAAATGTGAGCCTTTTAAAAGGTGTAGTAGGTTTTCCTATTGAGGTTTGAGTCTAAGTTTCAGAGTGCTGGATTACAATAAGTATGAGCAAGAAATTGTGATTTTACTCTCTATCAGAGTTCACAAAACTGAGAAACCAAGCTCGAGGTGATTTGTTTGTTGCTCATTGGCACATGTGAAATTTTCATGGGAGGCTAAATCTATTCATGGTAGTTGGGGAATGGTCCTAGCTCAATGTTCCTAGCCATTAGTTTGTGGTTTGAGGGGTAACTAGCTTTACTGAACAATCGTTAAGAAGCTAAGGAGGTTTAAAACCCTTCTTAAACCCTAGTTGAAAAGTGATGTGAGAGATAAATTGGTCGTAGTGGCCCATAATGGATTGAATTTTGACCTTGTTTGAGTGATTGGATGTTGCAGAGGAACTCCTTCATATTTACTCTAGATGGAATTCTAGGTGTCTATGACATGTGTGTGGACCCCACATAAAGGTGCAAGTTTCTGAAAGAAGTTTTGTTTTCTCCCAAGTTTTGCACTAGACCTATCTGAATAAATTGTGTGTTTGAGGAAGTATGGAAGTTCATTATACATGTATATGGTGGTTTCATATATTGTTTGAGCCCTTTGGATGTCTATTGAAGTCATTCTTGCATGACTGGTTTTAGGGTAAAAATTTAGATAGTTTTGATTATCCTAGTTGCAGAGGTGTTTTGATGGTGTTTCAATTTGAGTTATGCGATGTATAATGAATTTGATGATGGTACCCTAAGTTCATGAGATGTCCCATCCATGTTTCACAATTGCATGGTTTAAGTTGATTTGATGTTGGTTTGGCTTCAATCTTTGAATATTGGTTTTGTAGGTCATAGACCTATTGAGGAGAGTTGATCCTAATGATTGGTGTCATTGCATGATAAGATGATGCATGGAGGTGTACAAGATTTTAGGAGTTTGCATGGAGGTGGACTTAGACAACATGTCTAAGTGGTTTCATTGAAATTTGGTGAAGACCATGTAGGCGACCAAGTGGTCTTGGTTTTGGTGAGAGGGAAATTTGGGTGTATTAGGGCTACTTGAAACCTAATGGAGAATTACGATGTTTCTAGGTGTTTTTTGCCTGACCTAAATGGTCCTTATGTATGATTGTGTTCATGATGTGTTTAATGTTGTTTTAAGTGTATATATGTCCCTATGATGTCATGATCTAGATGAATTTAGATGCTTAAGTCAAGTATTTAAGCATGTTCCTAGTGACTTATTTAGAAGTTGAGGTGTGTATGAAAAAGTGCGAGTGAGGGGGTAGTTTGTGGAGAGGTGAAAAGGGTTTGTGTCACCATAAAGAGAGGGAAAATAATGGTGTTCATGATGTGTCTAGAGTGTGTGTTGTTAATAGAGAGATAGGTCAAATGACCTAATCAACTTGGTGTAGAATTTCTTGAGTGAGTTAGCCCAGAGAGGCAGATTTGGAGGAAGATTGAAGGAAGGAGAGCCTAAACAAGTGTCATCATTTAGTTGTTGGTGGCAACATTCCAGAGGTGACAAGAACAAATCAGGTGGATTTAGTTTGTGTACTACAGTCATCTAGGGTGTTAGTTTCTCCTTGTAGGGTTGGTTCTCTATTAAGTCTAGGGGTTGGTGCTCCATATGTGGTTGGTGGCTCACTAAACCCAAGGGCTTGGTGCTCCTTGTTGAGTTAGTGCTCAACTAAATTTGAATATTTTCTCTAATAAAGCTTTGTTTCAGTGGGTTTTATTCCCTATAAGGGTTTCCCACTTAAATCTGGTGTACTTGTGTTCTTGTGTTCTCATGGTACATGATTATGTGTTTTGTTTAATCATTGCTTAATCTATATATTGATGAATGTTTTGTGAATGCATTGAAATGGTTGGTGGATGTTAATGCTTAAGTGATTGAATATTTTTAATGGCCCACTGATTCACTCCCCCTCAGTGGTTGTGCTTCCAACAAATTTTTCAACCAAATAGCTTCCATCGTGTCCTTGGGATTGAACATTTTTTTATCTCGATGTGATATGTATCCTTAAAGATACTAATCAAGAAACTATTGAAAAATTATCAAATAAACCTTTAGTTTGATTTTCCAATTTTCTAATTTAGTTTGGTACTCTCAAGCCATTCCCCTTTTCCTAAGTTTGACAAGGGATTCAAATCATCTTTGGTGTTGGGACCAAATCGAACCGTCAATTTTTTTATGAAATTGTCCAAGTTAGCTCTTTAGATTTTTTTGATACCACATCTATCATTTAATGAATTCTTTCTCCAAGTGGAAAGAGGAAATAAGTACTTTGTTCGAACCAAAGATATTATGTAGACTGAATTATTGTTTTGCATGGTAAATCCAACTTCTAGGGTTGGTAAAATCAAAATTAAATAAATCCAATTTTGGGCCCAATGAAAAGGTTCCTAATGATAAATTTATCTTAAAATGTTTGTTATCTTTGAGTTTTCTAGAGAGTTTTATTTTTTTTCATTGAGGCCATGTACCATTTGTTGTAAATCAGTGACCACGAATCTCAATTAGGTGATTTTTTGCTTTATCTCATCGGTTCGTGATCAAATTGTCATAACTAAAAGGGGTCCCTATGCTCCATAAAATTCTCAATAGAGTTATATTTCAAAACTACCAACTTGATGAGATGATCAAAATAGTATAAATATCCCAAGGGTGAAATATTTTTCCATTTTAACTAGAAAACTACCATATATGTAAAACTTCGCTCAATGTTTTCATATAGGACACCAATTCCAAAATAGGTCACCCAAAATATTCTTTCTCTACTTTGTAACACCCACTATTCTAACATTTTATATTTTTGAGCATATGAATTCAGTAACTCCTATCTGTACTATAGATTATAATATATGTTGTTCCATTTCTGGGAGGAATTAATTGGTGGTAGTTTTTCCAACTCCAAATTACTAAAGTTCAACATAGTTAGGTGAAAATGGGTAGAGCTTATATAAAGTGTGTCTGGTTTGTGGGCACACATTTAGACTTACCATGTGGTAAATAGTGTCGATTCAATGTTTTATTGCACTAAAAACAAATGGTATACCATAATTGTAGATCATTATCCCATTTTTGAATTAAGTTGCAAGTAAATTTTTGGGGCTAATCATTTACCAATGCACTACAAGTAACACATTATCGACGGATTTTTATGGATAAAATTCAAAAATAACTATGAGGTTTTCTTATATACCCTGCCACATGCAAAATCTCAACTCTGTGTATGATGAGACCAAACTAAGTCTCATTTAATAAAAAAATACCACTATTATGTCTCTTATAAAGTGAATTTATATGTAATCTTAAGACCTAGATAGCTTATTTAAGATAAAATGTAGAATATATTTGATTTATTTTTGAAAAGTCCATTGCAATCTAAATGTTTTTGTTTCCTAATATTTATTGTAAGTTGGAGTGAAATATTGTGTTTGAGCAGGTCATTTGAAAATATTTGAAAGCTAAATCACTTTAGAATACTCTTGACTGTATTGTAGATAGCAGAGGGCTCACAAAAATCAAGCGCAAGACTCACATAGTCAAGCACATAACTCACATAGCCAAGTGCATGAATCACCTACCCAAACATATGACTCACATATCCAAGTGCAGGACTCACACAATCAACACTGGACTCGCTCTAAATAAATTTTAAGACCTCTAAATGAGAAACTGAGAGATAAGTTTGTTCCTCTTATTGATAGGAGGTAAAACCTCTCTCCATTTTTACACAACAATAATGGTTACGAAGATATCAACATTTGAAGAAGAATATTGTTAATCACGTGACTCACACAATTACCACCAGACTCACTCTAACTAAATTTGTAAACCTCCAAATGAGACATAGATAGAGGTTTTTGTTCCTCTTATTTCTAGGAGGAAAAACCTATCTCTTTTTTTACACATCAAAAATTGTTATGAAGATATCCACATTTGAAGAAGAAGAAGATTGTCAAGCGCGAGATTCACACAGTCAGCACATGAATCTCTCTAACTGAAGTTGCAGACCTCGAAATGAGAAACTGAGAGATTATTTTGTTCCTCTTATTTCTAGGAATAAAAACCTCTCTCCATTTTTCCCAACAAAAATGATTACGAAAATATCCACATTTGAAGAAGAAGATTGTCAAGCGCATGACTCACACAATTAGCACCAGACTCGCTCAAAATGAAGTTGCAGACCTCAAAATAAGAAAATGAGAGAGGCTTTTTTCATCTTATTACTAGGAAGAAAAACCTCTCTCCATTTTTACACAACAATAATTGAGGAGATATCTTCATTTTAAGTTTCAATAGAATAAGGTTGAAGAAAAACAAATAAGACAAAACAACACATGTTCAATAGAATTACGATATCTCCCTCATTTCTCAATAAATAGAAGCATTTCAAAATAATCTAGAAATCTTACAACAAGGAGCACCAAGCCAAAAAAGTGTTGGAAAATATTCTTCAAATTGAATGCATGATAATGATCAGAAAATTAGGGATGAAAATATGGCGGGACAACTGTCATGTTGAAAGATTTAATAATGCAAGAACAAACTTGTCAAGTGTAAGAGGTTCAATCTAGAGTTGTAGTATTTGAATAAATATCTTCCACATTTATCTCCTTGGAAAGTGGAAGAAGTAGTTAAATTCAAGTGGAAGATGTAGTTTAATCTAGAGTTGTAGTGTTTGAATAAGTCTTTTCCATATTTGTCTCCTTGGCAAGTAGAAGAAGTAGTTAAATGCAAGCAGTTAAATCTGGAGTTGTAGTGTTTGAATAAACTCCTTCCACATTTATTTCACTATAAAGTGGAAGATGTAGTCAAGTCTTGCCCAATATTATAGGTATGTAGTTCTATACAGTTCAATGTAGTTCTAGTGTGTGTGTGTGTGTGTGTATGATATAATTGTGTCTCTTAAATCTAGGTTTCCCTTGTTTCAGTCACACCAAGATAGTAGGCTACAACTACTTTTCCCTAAGATGAATGTGTGTGATGGAACTCATAATTTGCTCTTCCTACGTAGTGAATGATGTATCCTAAATGCAACCCTTGAATGTTGCTCTTTTTTCAAGTATTAGATATGAAGTAATATCCCAAATTACCTATCCCCTTAGAATAGTAAGTATGTCATGTACATAAATGATTCCTTTACTTGAATTACGTCAATAAAAACCCTAAGAGTTTACCCAAAGTGGTAGTAAGAGTTTTAGAAAAGATATTGGTTGATGTGGCATTTAAACATATGAGAAGAGGGAGAGAGGATAAAAGCGCTCAAAGGGGATAGTAGCGCCTAGGCACTCTTGTCCCTACTAGGCACAAGTATCTGAAACGCTTCGAGGATAAGACATGAAATATTAATTTAGGTCACAAGTTGTGCAATGTCCAAAAGTAAAGGAATAGTTCTAGAAAAGTAAATGATGGAAGTATAAATAGATAAAATAATGTAAATGCAAAGCAAAATAAGTGTTATTAGTATTATGAGAAATCAACAAAACACCAAACAACCTCGAACATGCAAGGGCTTAGTTACTTGGAGATGATGACAGATGCGGGCGCCAAATGGATGATGAGCTCCTCATTGTGATCTCAACAAATCTGCCAACTCACAGACACTCGAGAAAAATAGCTTAGATATTTTCATGCGGGGGCTGCCCGACGGAGCGGATCCAAGAAGCATTCACTTTCTTGGTAGCTATCAACCCCCATGTTCACAAAATAGGAATAAATTTTTAATGATACAATGACATGCCAAAAAATGAGATTTGAAATATACCGAATAAATGAAATGAAATGAGAATAAGTTTTCAAGTGATAAATGAGGATTATATTGGGATTCTCCTTTGATGAGGTAAAAGAGCACAAAATGGTCATCAAAATGACCTTACGAGAGTGGCATAGGTTTGCCTCCAAACACCCTAAAATTTGCTTCAAAACTTCACAAATAATTTGGAAAAATTTTGTTATTTCAAGCTTGAGAATTTTCAGAATTTTCATATCTATTCCTAGAGGGGGAGAAAGGATTTTATTTATAGATTGAATATGGATTATAATATATGGTTAATGAGTAATCAAGGTTTACAAAAGCAACCCTACTTAATGGGACATGATTAGGAGTTGATTTGACTGTGGGGTTCATGATGTGAAAAAAAGAAAAGGTGTGATGTGGAGTGGGGACATGATTTAAAATGTTAGGTGGAATAGTGAATCCATGTGCATAACTTTACACTATTGCATTTTTGAATTTGATGTCGGATTTTGGGATTTTGAATTATTAAATTCATGGGTGGGGTTCATGAATTAATAATTTTGGGGGATTGATTTTTAGGTGGGGATTGATTTTGATTTGATTGAATTAAGTGGGGAACATGTGGGGTTTTTGATTTGCATGGTTTTTTAGATTATTTAATTATGAGATAGGATGATATGACTTAATTGGAATAATTGATTATTTAGCATATAATGAGGTTTAAGTATGTGAAAGGGGATCAATTAAGTTATAAGATTAATTAATTGAACATACATTTTTGGTGGGAAATGAGATTCACATGGATAAGCCTGCTGAAGGAGAGAAAACGCGGGGTGATACCAAAATTTGGTGTCTACATTTGCCCCTTTTTGTTGAGTGGTTTGCGATAGCAAGCCACGAGACAAAAACAAAAAGGGTTGGATGAAATCATGTGTCCACAAAAGGGATGGGGATGGATAAAAACATGACCAAAGGCAAGATGCCCCAGGCAAAAAAGGATCACAATAACAATGAAAAATATGGCGGTGACTCCAATATCACATTGGTAGAGGAAAATTATGGTCTCAACGGAGACAAGTGACAATGTTCTATAGACCAGTGAGTGGGTGGAGACCACTGCAGTATGGATGTAAACCGCGATGACCAATGGGTCATAGGAAAACATCAAAGTATGCTCAACTGAATGTGAAGAGTATGTGAAATCCTTCGTACACGAGGAATCGAGCGAAAAATCATGCGTCTGCAAAAGGGATGAGGATGAAAATAATGATGCCCCAGCACATGGCATGATATAGAAGGTGGATATGTAAATAAAATGCCCCAGGGGGAATGAATGTAATCATAAATGTGGACACGATGAGAAGATAGGATAGAAGTGTGAGATAAAATGCCCTAAAAGGGTGATAAATATGGTGATGAAAACATGTTTCATAAGAAAGGTTCATAAGTGATGGAAAATTAGTAGGTGAAGAAAGGAGAAAGCAGTCCCACTTCTTCGGCAAGTAGGAGAAGGAGTCAAGCTACTTTTGTGACGAAAAAAAAGTAGAGAAAACATTCATGAAAGAGAACAAGATTGGATAGGTGATGACCGTTATGGTATCCTCCAAGATGAAAATGTCAAAGGAAGATGGGATGAGGGATGTAGGTGATGATGATTCCCTGAGAGGGTTGACAAGAATGGAAGAGATAACACCACTCTCAAAAGGAGGAGAGAGAAATTTGATAGAGGAGGAAGAGGACATTGAATAAGACAAGGATATGAACTAGAGCAGATGTGGTGGAGGGAGAGAAAAAAAGTAATGATTAAGGAGGTTGAGGATGGGGTGTAATAGGATGGAGAAACCATCATCCACCAATAACGAGGAGTGTGAACTGTGCTTGATTGTGAAGGAAAGAAGAGGAAGAGAATAATAGAGAAGAATAAGAAAGAGAGAAGATAGATGATAGAAGAAATGAAGTGGGAGATAAGAGAGAAGGTGTTCTGATGGGCCTGGAGAAAAAGAAAATAGAGAAAGAGAATAAAAGAAGAAATTGATGAGGAAGGACAAACAAGAAGGAGAAGACAAGATGAGAGGAGGGAAGAATTAAAAGTAAGAAAATGAGAGAAGAAGGAAGAGATGTGCCGTAAGAAAGAAGCAACAAATATAATAAAGAGGGAAGATGGTGGAAGAAATAAATGATGAAGGAAAAAGAAGAAGAGGACAAGAAAAGGATAGAACAAATGGTGAAGGAGAAAGGAAAAGGAAAAGGGAAAGAGAAGAGAAAAGAGGGCAGAGTAGAGGGTGAAGACAAAAGAGAGATGTGTAATATGAAAGCAGTGGAAACCAAGAAATAGACAATATGTAGAAGATGATGGAGAGAAATGGTGAAAAGATGGAGGGTGATGAGTTAGAGGAGAAATGTTAGAGGATGATTGAGAGTGGAAAGATAAGAAAAAGGAATAGACAGGAGTAGTGGTAGATTATGAGAAGAGCAAGAAAATTCAAAAGTGAAGGAGAAAAAAGGATGAAAGATGGAGAAGGATATAAGAGATAGGGATGATAGGGGAAGAAGGAAAAAACAAGAAGATGACAAGAAAATGACAGAGGAGAGGGTTAAAGGGAGATGAAGATCAAAAATGAAGGGAGTGAAGAAAGATGAAAGGGATGAAGGGAGAGAGAGAATGGAACACAAAAGAAATAAAAAAATTGAAGAAGACATAAATAGGTAGAATAATATTATAGAAGGATTATAGGAGAAGTGAATAAGAAGACAAGATGAGGGTAGGGTGTAACATCAAAAAAAATGGGACAAGGATGGAAAGCCATGAAGGGGATGAAGAAGATGAAGAAGTTAAAGAAGATGAAAGAGGAGGTAGAATAGAGAAGAGAAAGAAAGAAACAATGAGGGGCCAGAAAGGCTATAGAGAAGATGAGAGAATGGAAGAGAAATGATACATAATGATGGAAAAGGTAGGGGTGGTAGAGAAATAAAGGAGGTTTGGTAGTGGGAAGGTGAAAATGATAGGGAAAGAAGAGATGATAGAGTGGAAAAGATGGGAGAATATTGAACCAAGGTGTTATGAGGAAGACCTAGGAAAAGAATATGAAAGAGACCACATGATGAAATGCATGTGAAGAATGGGATGATAAAAAATATGGGACAACACTGGTGAGCCAGGTTATCAATGGGGAAGTAAGATAGAAAAAGGGGATGAAGGATAATGAAAGAAAAAAAGGGTAAAAGAAGGGATGTTAGGAGAAGTCACCGAGAATGATCGATGTGGAAATAACTGGGATGGAAAGTGAAAAGGGGAGATATGAAGTGGAAGAGTGAGTAGTATGAATGTAAAGAGAAGTCCCCCGATAATGAGGGGACAATAACATGGAAGGAAGGAAGGAAGATGAGAAGGATAAGTTGAGGATGAAAAGGGGAACAAGGTGTATGATGAAAATAGAGTGAAATTGAAGAGAAGGAAATAAGGATTAACACGGAAAAGAAAATGATGAGAAAAATGAGGAATGGAACAAAATGGGGGTAAAGCATGCCAGTGAAGGATATGTTAGGAGAAGTCCAGAATGATGGAGTGGAAAGGAGGGATAACGAGGAAAGGAGGATGAAGAAATGAGGAATGGGCAGGGATGAACATGGGATGAGGATGAATGAGGGAAAGATGAGAGAAACAGATATGAGGAAGAAATGGTATAGAAATTAGTTAAAAAGGAAATCCAAGTGAATGGATGATGAGATGATATTAGGGAAGTTGATAGATGGTATTAGCATGAGAATGGAAGAAGATGGAGAGGATGTGATATGGAAATGAACGAGAAAATGTGGAGGGTGGAATGGGGAGATGATGGGGAGAAATCAAGAGTGGATGAGGAATGAAGATGAAGAAAGAGGGACTCTAAGTAAGATCAATGGTGCAGGAGTGGTTAAATTAGATTTCCAAACCGAAGAAACGTGATGATAATAAATGGAGAAAGAAATAACATTTAAGCGGGGATATAGATGAAAATTGGGGATGTGAGATATTTGGTGTGAGGAAGAAAGAGGAATACAAGAGGATGTGTTTATGGGAAATGAAGATGAAATGTGGAAATATGGTGGAGCGATGGGGAAAGGAAAGATGATGGATCATCCTTAAGAGGGAATCTTAAGTGAGATCGTCCATGTGGCGGGAATGGTTAAGTAAGATCGCCAAGCCGAAGAAGAAGAAGAATGATGAAAAGAAGTGGATGATTGACAAGGTTGATGGGAAGAGTGTATGACAAGATGGACTGAAGGGGAACCCTTAAGTACATTTTCCATACTGTGAAAGTGTGTAAGTAAGATGATTGAGCAGAAGATGGATACTAGGAAGGATGAGAAAAGAGTGAGTGGTGTATGCCAGAGTGGAACAAGAGGTGGGAAGGGGCGATAATAAGGAAAGAAGGAAACAAAGGAGTGTAACATAAATGGATGGAGGAATGTATGCGGTGTAGGATGGAGAGTGTGAGGGAATCCTTAATTGGGATGTCCACGTTGTGAAAGTGATGATGCAAGATCATCAAGCGGAAGAGATGAGTGGGAAGACATTTGTAGTGGTGATTGTCGTTTCAAGGAATGGGAAATGGTGAAGGAGTTTCTACAATGGCAAGATCTTAGGAAGAGGGATATATTTCAACTAAGATGCCCTGCATGAAATGGGGTGATTAAGTAAGATTGTCAAGCTGAAAGTTGAAAGGATGAAAGGGAACCGAAATGATGAAACAGGTGAAGGAAGCGATGCCAGTAAAAGGACATTAGGGGAAAAAAAACCAACAATAATTATTAGGGTGGAGGACGGGTGAAGGATCAAAGAAGAAGGAGAAGGATGAAGTGGGTGAGAAGAGCAGTGGAGAATGAGATGGGGTGAATTTTAGGAGAAAATTGGTTGGTAAAGGAGACTAGGAGGAAGGAATGGTCAACAACGTGATTTGAATTTTGTCCAGAATGACAGGTCTAATTTGAATAGGATTTTCGTGTTGTGTTGATAGTTAAGTAGATGTGCCAAGCTGGGGATGAAAAATTTGGAATGGTAAAGAAGATGATGTCGGCATTAAGTGATAGATAGGAATAAGACTGGTGAGAGGGGTAATGGGTGGATAATTGACAAGAAGATAAGGGAGATGCGAGAGGATGGATGGAGAGAGGTCATGTTGGCCATGGTGGGGGATGAGGAGCTGCTAGATAATGAATACTACTTGAGAGATATCCTCAAGTAGAATTCACAAACTGCAACGTAGATCAAGTAGAATTCCCAAACCAAATAGTGCATTAAAGAGAGTGTTTAAAAATAGTAACTGATTTCATGGATTTATGGATGACGTTAATAGGGGACATCCTTAAGAGTAAACATATGGATGCAGATTTTATGATATGAAATTTGATCTCTAAGAATGTGATTGTGATAAAAGGTAACTTTGAGGAGATAAATGACACATGACCATAGCACCCATGTGACCCTCAGGGGCACATAAGAAACTCATGCTTCAAACTAGATAGGAGGTAAACAAGAAAAGGTACTACTCAAGGCATTGCACTTGTAGCCAATAACAGGTGTTAGTACATAACCAATGACAGTTAATTATACCAAAAGACCCTGAGGGAGATATGAATGAAAGATTCTCATAAACCTAATGTCGACATGAAAAGGGGGTTTGAGATGTAACTTGTATGTGGGAAGAGGGTTCTCCAAATGTGGTGTTCCTTATGTCTATACCCCAGCTCTGGGAAAGGGAAAGAACAACAGAAGAAAGTTGATCAATGTGGGAAGCTTTCTAAAAATGTTGATAAAAGGAAGGTTGATCAATGTGGGAAACCTTCCAAATGCCATAATAAAAGAGTAGCCATCCTTCGAGGGTATGGTCTACTTTATACATAATATGGATGGAAAGAATAATATATATGATAGCCATCCTTCGAGGGATCGGTCTATTTCTTGTGATTTTTTTTACTTTGATTTGCATGCTTTTCTTTTTTATTTTCCTCTTTTCTCTTTCTTCTTATTTTGCATGAACAATTGTCCTTCGAGGGATTAGTCTGTTTCTTTGATAACTTTGTTGTTTCTTTTTTGCATACATGAATTTTAGCTTTACATGGGGGAGAGTTGGGAATAGCTAAGTAGACCACTTAGGAGGGGATAATGAATGTACAAGAGACACCCCTGGACCCTTTGCATGACTGCAATAGGAGAATGAGAGGGTGATGGATGTAATGATTGTGGAGTTCTCACCAAATGGGAGAACTTATCCATAATGAATATGCTATGAGTAGAGTCATGGTACTCATATTTAAGGTCATATCAAAGCAGTGACGGTAGACCACATAGTTCATATCATTACCATGATAGATGGAAGGGGCTAATGATGGAGGAATGATCTAAAGATATGACTATCTGCTCATGGGTGCATGTGCTAACAATAGAATGGTCATAAGTGCAATGCATTAAGAGGTTCAGTTTCAGGTTTACCATCAAGGGAAGCCAAGTGATAGGCCCCAAACCCATACTTATGCGTGATAATATATGGTCTGATCCAGTTGGGAGTGAACTTTCCCTATTGGCTCCTTGATTAACGTTGCATTCAAGATAAGATAAGAACTTGGTAGGATGGGATACAATGAGATAGATGAGTGAAGGTAAAAAGGACTATGTGCTACCCTTTAAGGAAGCAAAAATATGTGTCCCTAACGAGACGAGTAGATGGTTCCCCGAAGGAGGGGAAATTATGACCACAATGGTGGATTTCAGATAAGATGGAATGGTCCCCCCTAAGGGAAGGATGAAAATGACCACAACAGTGGGTTTCAGATGAGAGTGAAAGATTAGATAAGACGTCGCGAGATAGATAAGATGGAACCTATGTGTTACCTTTCAAAAGTGAATAAGTGAGAAAAACATATGCGTCCAAGTGAGACAAAAAATGGCCACAAGGGTGGGCTTATGTGGAAAATATGGTGCCCCCAAGAGAGACACAAACATGGCCACAAAGGTGGAATTTGATGAAAAAGATGAATAAAAATGGCCCCTCAATGGAAGGACAAAAATGGACAAATATGGCCTCAAAGGAGGACTTTGATGAAAAATAAATGGTCCCTCAATGGAAGGACAAACATGGCCACAAAGTGGACTTTGATGAAATATATGGTGCCTTAAAGGAGGCACAAATATGGCCACAAAGGTGGACTTTGATGAAAATAAAATATGTCCCTTAATAAAAGGAAGGACAAATATGGCTTAAGATCAAAATAAATGGTCCCCTAAGGGATAGATGCTATGGCCAAAAAATGAGATGAAGATTTGGACGGTGTTAGTTTAGATTGGATGGATTTGGATGAGGTAAATAAAACAATGTCAAGGAGTGAAGTCCCCAGTGTCAAGGTATTTGTTTAGATAGTTAATGCAGATGATATGCTCAAGGACGAGGGGAGGCTACTCCCCCAACGAAAGAGATTATATCACTGTAGGAAAATTGGATGTGGATGAGTTAATGGATGTCGAAAGAGATTGGATGTTGATGATAACTTTAGATTTGGATTAGGTAGATGAGTTGGGGATCATAGGAAAACAATGTTGATGAATAAGGGAGGACCCTCTGTATGAGGAATAATATGTGAAGGAGAGATGTTAATGGAGGATGGAGGAGGGGACTTAGAAACTTTGATAGATGTGGAGTTAATTGGAGATAAAATGGTAGAGGGACAATCCTCGAAAAGGTCATCTCTTTCAATGAGATCATGGATGACATTATGAAGGGCCTTACAACATTCAATGTCATGACCTAGGGTACAATGGTAGGCACAAATGAGGTGGGAATCAAACCACGACGGCTTCTTACTATTTGGGTTAAATGCCTTGACAGGTGGAAGTGTAGTGGCGGAAATTTGTAATAAGTGTATAATATTTGATTGATACATTAGTATATATATTTTCTTTGGAACTTTTAGACTTGGATTTGGATGCAAATGCTTGGGATGTGGTTGTCTGAGTTGTCTTAGAGGATTGAGTCATGTCATTCCACAGTTTTGATTCCATTTTAGTGACACTTGAAATTTTAGAGGAAGATTCAGATCTTGAAGGAATGTTGGATGGTTTTGATTTTGGTTGGTGGAGTGATTGTGATGCCTTAGATGGAGAAGGTGGCCCTAGAATAGATTGATATTTCCCCAAAATAGATGATGTAGATTTAATATTTGTTGGAGGAATGTCTATCTTCTTTTGGGGACGCACAAGAGATCATTGTGGATGTGTACCAAGGTTCTTGGATTTGGATTGTGAAGGAGCATTCTTAGAAGGGATGATAATGATTTCAGCCGGAGGGTTTGAAGGTTGTGTCATAGTTGATACAGGTGGAAGGATTAGTGTTTTCATGATGATGTCTGGCGAAGGTTGGTTTGATGTGGAAGTATCTGTAGATGAGATAGGAGGGGCATTCAAAGTTGCTGCAAGTTGAAGTGTTATCCAATATTCTTCAAATGATGTGGAAGAAGAGGATGATGTGGTCACAATCACAATAGTTGATGTGATTGGTGATGGTAGAAGTGTGGAAAGAGGAACTGAGATAGAATCTATAGATGGTATGATAGGTAAAGGCAGAATAGATGTGGATGGGGGAGTCTTAGGAAACCTGATGGATGGGGATGTAGAAATATGAGTTGTATTAGTTGTGGATGGGGAAGGATGTTCCCCCTGAATGAGGAAATCATCTTCCTCAATAAGGTCATGGATGATTTTCTGAAAGGCCCTACACTGCTCAATGTTGTGGCTCGGAACACGATGATAGGCACAAATGTAATTGGGATTGAACCATGGTGGCTTCTTATTGTGAGGGATAAAGGATTTGATGGGAGGAAGTGTGATCGTAGATGTTTGAATTAGATGTCGAAGGATATCTGCATAGGACCCAATCAAAGTGTCAAAAAGAAGATAACTCTTATGGGTTTTAAGATGATGTTTTGGCTTGGATTTAGACATGGAAGTTTGGGATGTCAATGTATGAACTGATATAGATGTTGAGGATGGGGGTGGATTGCGTTGCGGTTTTGGTATTTTGGTTTCAGTTTTAATGTTGGTTGATGATTCAGGGTCACGTGGACCAAACTGAGTAGTTACTTGAATAAATTTGATGGAAAATGAAGGATCCTCTTTAAAATATTCTTCATTTAGAGGTGACATGGTTGTGGAAGTTTGTGAAGAACAAGGGGAAACTTGCATTTGGATAGATGAGGTCAAAGGTGCAGGATGTTGAAGTGGAAGGAATAGATTGTTTTGGTTTGGGAAAGAGGTATCCTTCCTTAATGAAGTCATGAACAATGGCTTGAAATGCTCTGTAATGTCCAATATCGTGTCCAGGGGTATGATGATATGTGCAAAAAAGGGTGGAATTAAACCATGATGGTTTCTTGCTATTGGGGTGAAAGGCCCTAATAGGTGGAAGTGTGATTGCAGAAACTTGTAACAAGTGTCAAAAGATCTTCGTACATGATTCAACCAAAGCATTAGGAGGTGCTTTGTTTGTGCAGAATCTCTTGCTCTTTAGAGAAGAAGTGGATGTTTGAGATAATCTAGATGTTGAGGAAAAAGTTCAAACATGTTGATGTCTTGATGGCCTGAAGTCAGTTTTGGTATTCATAGTGTTGGATGATTTTGGTCTTAGTTGAAGGGGTGTCAGGTTGGATTGTTTAGAGGAAGGAATATTAATTTCTTGTATAAGGGATTTTTGGGACAATGTTTTAGAGGTTGTGAATTCTATTTGAGAGGTTGTGTCCTTAGGAGGAACTACAATAATTTCCACCGGAGGATCCAGAGGTGGTGCTAATATAGGCGTAGGAAGCAATATTTGTTTGATGGAATCTAAGGAAAGTGGAGATGGATTTGGTTGCGTTGATGAGGTAGAAGGATCATTTGAAGTTGAAGTAAGTTGAATTTATTTCAAATTTTCTTCAAACGATGTAGAAGGGGAGGAAAATGTGGATGTGGTCTCAATGACTAATGTCGTAGGTGCAGGAACTGGGATTGGATCTATGGTTGGTATTATGGGTAAAGATGGAATAGATGTGGATGATGGAGTGGATGAGGTATATTCAGGTGTGGAATCAATGGTGGATGTGGGTATGGGTATTGAAAGAGGTGTTAGATGTACAATATTAATTGAATAAGGATCAAAATCATGTGGTGTAGAAGGTAGAAATGGATTTTCCGATGGTGGATTTGGGAAGGTTTGTTGGAAGATATCCAGGAGTCGAGATCGAATTGGTTGGGAGGTTGTGTAATATTGGGAAGTAGGGACATAGTAGGATGGATGATATTGTTGAGGTACATGAAGTGTGGTAAATGAAGCAGGGGTGACATTGGCATAAGGTGACGGGGATAGAGTAGGACTTTGTGGTTGACATAATTGAGAACTAGAGTTACTGTGAAAGTATTTGTAAATGGGGCTAGAAGGAGTCAAACACGAGGTATTGATCATGTTAGATGTTTGAGGAGTAGCAGTAATTGATGTGATAGGCATGGAGGTTATAGTTATGGTTGGTGTGGGTGTAGGATAGGTATTGGATGGTCTTGGTTGTACAACACAAGGAGTGGATGGATAAGGATATAAGGAAGCTTGGTATGTTAAAGCTGGAGGAGATGTTTGATAGGATGTTTGAGGTTGGATTACCATATTTGATTGTTGGTACATACAAGAAGTGTGCATGCTGGTAAATTGTGGTGATTGGATGGGTATTCTAGATGAAGTAGGGATAGAGTTGATATGACATGATGTAGGTGTAATATGATCCATCAATTGAGTGGATTGACACGATTGAGGGGTTTCGATCTACATAAGCAAGCAAGATGCATAGGTTATTTTTAAGCCAAAATGAGATGTGGACTGTCGATGAGAACAATCACTCAGGAAAGGGAAATTATAATGTAGAAAGGAGAAAATGGGTTAAAATGAAAAATATATGTGTATCGCTTCCCCCATTACTTGATTGTACTTGATAATGGCGTATTTGGAAGCGACGATTAGTGTCCAGGAATGTCTGGGTACCTTAAAAGTGTACTATTCATAATCATGGATGGGGTTTGGTGAAAGAGATTCTAGACATGTGTTTTTTTTAATGTTAGTCTTTGACGATGCAATTTAGACTTTTCCTGCAAAAAGCAATTACAACAATTAGTGGATATATGTAAAAAAAGGATAATAAAACAAAACATTCTAATATTTATATGCAAACAAAAATCCTACGCATAGGATATTAATCTAAAACAAGGTTTTCATGTTTGTATGTTAATTAGAATAAACAAATTATCGAAACTAGTCGAATGAAAACTAAATGATGAAATAACTATGATTAAATGATGAAATAATAACTAGATAACTCCCAAATAAATATTCAATGTAAATCGTAACACGCAACGATAAACAATATAATGTGATAATGCATTCAAAATAATAAAGTGCGACATGCACTATACAAATGACAAACCAACTTTAGACTTATAAAAATAAATGATAAATGAATAAAATAGTAATTAAGCTCCTAGACGATAAACGACGTTATCAAAACCGATGTGAATATGTATGTTGCATTTATTCAACAAATCTAAACAAACTTCAGAAGCAAATGTTTATTAGCAATATAAAATATAGTTGAACATTAGATGTTGGATGTCAAACGATGATACAACGAGATACGATGTCTAATCGATGGGACAAAAAAAGGAAATATCTTATCACCCTTCGTTATTAACACTTCCTTATCTACTTTTTGATACTTTACAATTGGTCCTACCGCACATGGATATGGCTTGTTACATTGATGATGACATAATGAGAACAGTAAATGAATAATACATACTTGGAGATTGCAAACTAAATGCTATAAGGAGACTACACAACTTCCAAATTAATGTTCTATATTTAATGTAAGAGCTACCAATGGTTATAAATATGTTCTAATGAATTGTAAGTTAGTTGCTATAAAAGGACTGTAAAGTCATTGCCTACACAATGTGCTGAAGAATTACGAATTAATTGATAGAAATAAACTATACATTCAGACACGGCATAAATCAGGTGATATAAATCAGCCTTGGTGATGATTATGACACTGCATGGACGTGGCTCTTCATATAATGGGAATCACAGCAACTTTAAATGGATGTATGCATGCTATTTATAGAAAATTAAGTTTTGTGCGCTAAAGAATTACAATTCAATCCAAATTTAATATTCCCGGGTGGTGTTTATTATTGATGCCTTCTAAAGAATTGCAAAATGATTATAATAAAAACATTATAAGCATACGTGGAAAGCTTGTTTGAAACTGTGATTATAATAAAGACATTATACAACGACTGTGTGTAAAGCTTGTTTGAAACTGTGTTGGTGACAGATGGACGCGGCTTTCACATATACAACGTCACAATGAAAATAACAGAAAATCTAAATGTATACTTGGCTATGGTGTTATCTATCTGCAGTTTGTTTTAAAGAATTACAAGTCAATCACCAGACGCATTGACCAAGGAGATTATTAGAAGCATATGTTCCTCCCTAAATACATTCCTCTACATTGCATGTTTATCAATGATATAGTCGCTAATATGAAACTGGTGTGAATGTAATGCTGAGTTGGAAATAATCAGAAGCAATCAAGCACCAAAATCTCCTGAATCGACCAAATAGCATTAAGGAAATCAATAGCAGGTGTTTTATAATGAATTGTGAACCGATCGATGTGAACTTGATATCAGAATTTACAGATATATGAGAATGATACCGGAATTAGATTTTAGATTTAGGCAAAACGCGTTGAGAAGTCCATAGAAACATTAAACTACCAGAATTTATAGTCACCAGTAAGAGCTAAGTTGTTAGATAATATTGATTTTAAAGGCAAAGATAATCTTTATAAATATGTCGGCTAACTACAACGTTTTGATCGGGATCTTATACTCCTGCGTGGAATATAAGTCAACATAAAGTTGAGGCAGTACAACAATGTAAGGAGTTAAGTCGTGTGAAAGGGAGGTGAAATGGTGTGTGGGAAAAGGTCAAATGGCTGAGTGGCCGACGAGAGAGAGAAGTGAGCTCGGGTACGAGGATGAGAGCTTGGTTGGGAATGAAGAGTTAAGAAATAGGTGGGAGGGGTAGGTTAGGACAATAAACTATTTTTTTTTTTCATTTCGACTTATTTATTCACGTTATTGTGATTCTTTGTTTAATAATAAATATAAATGTTGATATCAACTATAAACAAATTAGTTTAATTATTAATATTACAATTATTCTTATTATTATTATTTTTTAATAATAAAAATAAGCTTGATACTAACTATAAACAAGTTCACTGTCAAGCCGGTTGAAAACAAGATGAGTATTTACCTTGAAAATGACGCAGACCACTGATACAGACGAATATAACACAAATCTTGCAAACAAGTGAGTCCAAAACATGAAATATTTGTCACCAATATTGGTGTCCCCAGATTTCACCTTGAAATCTGGGACTACCCATTTTAAAAAAAAAAACGTTCTTTTTAAAATAATGGGTCTTTTCGTGTTTTTATTGCCAGAAGATGTCTGTATTACGTTAAGATATTCCTAGTGAATCATATGAGCCAATTTCGACAAATACCCAGATGACGAAACTCATTTTATCCCTCTGCCAAGTTTTGTCTGCGGGAATTTTTTATTGAATAAATAATGCCCCGTTTGAAGTAAATTGTGCTCCGGTTGAATCATGTTGAAGTTTTGCATGTCAGTATTCACCCATCTCATTAGGGTTTTCACTAGGAATGAATTCAGGGCATTATCTGCAACTTCTGGCAGCGCTTTTCACTTTTATTTATTTCTTTTGAGTTTTTCTTTGGTTTTCTCTTTTGTTTCTCTGTGAAATTCCCCTAGGTCAATTCCTTCGCCAATAAAGTCTGTTTAATAACCTGAAGCATCTGGAGATCATCTACCGACACAACACCAAAAGGAATCAGCGTCAAAATGTAAGCTTCTGACCAAAAAAGATGAAGTCATGCACAAAAGGCCTCTCCTAGGCAAGTCACATTTTCTGGAATTAATGAGTGTAAGTTGCAATGCGATTTTTAGAAGTGGCAGGGAGGCGGGAATTTCTTACCTGTCTTACAGGGTACTTTTTCCCATGAAATCAAAGTCACTTAAGCTGCGATGGGAAAATTAGAAGTGGCGGGCAGGCGAGAATTTCTTACCTGCCTTGCAGGGTAATTTTTCCCATGAAGTCAAAGTCACTTAAGCTGCAATGGGAATATTAGAGGTGACAGGTAGGTGGAAATTTCTTACCTGCCTTGCAGGGTAAAAATTCTCATTATAAAAGAAAAATCACTTAAATCACCGGCGAGAATTTCTTACCTGCCTTGCAGGGTAAAAATTCTCATTATGAAAGTCAAATCACTTAAGTGGAAGAGGGGATTTTTGGAGCTGCAGTGTAGGGTGGAAATTCCCATCAAGTTGACTTCTTATTTTTAACAATTCCTCTTGCCAAAAAGTGCGACCCACCTTAGGTGAATAACAATGCATTTAATAATATTTATTAACGGTTTATTCACCCAATTTTGGCGCCATGAATAGAAGGAAAGTCAATGTAAGTGGATGAGCTAAAGAGAAGCAAATGATGCATGTTATAAATAAATAAAATAAATTATTTAAAAAGCAACTAGCAACATGCATAATTGGGTGCCCAATTTAGGTGAATAAACATGATTATTTATTAATTAATTTGCCAGAAATATGAAGGACAATTATTAAAAATAGTATGTTGAGAATTATATAAGCATGGGATGCCATAATGAAGAAGCAATTAATTATTTTTGCAAAGGATTGCAGCCCGGACATGTTTTGGCACCAAAGGAAGGAGGTTTTTGCATTAAAGAGTGTTTTTCATTGCTAGGGAGCTTCAAGGTTTGGTGCCTAGGATTGGAATGGCGTGATTCTTATTATGATAATTATCTGCATGTTGATATAAGTGCTCTGGTGAATTAAATAATATTTGTGCTTGCTTTGCATGCAAGCAAGACCTCAAATTTTAGGGCAACAGACTTTATATGCAGATTATGCAGATTTTGGTGATAAAAATCAAGTATTCCTGCCATGGACTCCATATTTGTCTGAATAAAATTATAGGTATTCATCACAGGTGCTCAAATCAATCTTAGGTACATTGAATATATCTTTTGAATCCGAAGAAGTTGTTAGATCTACACAAATGGATCCAATTACAAGGGATACTAACATAATTAAAGAAAAAGAGCTCAGACAAATATTATTCCAGCCATGTTGAAGCATGATGAAAGAGAAAGATCAACGGAATCATGCATAGCTTCCATATTTGTTGAAGTCAATATTACAGACATAGGCCCTGAACCTATCACTGATTTAATTGACAGATCCAGATCTCATAATTGCAAAGGCTTCTGACAAAATTCGTCCTCTTGTTTCTAACACAACCCGTGTAGAAGTCAATGCATGGAAAATTCTTTCCAGGATCTTGTGCATGTGCTCCCAATATTCCAGTTAAAGTTTTCATCGAATTTACTTTGCATGTACTGAAAAATAATTGCAAAAGCTTCAAGGATAAGAGGGAAGACAAGGCAAAGACCATACCTGCAAGCAAATCACAATCACCTACTTCTAGATCCAGTTTGGTGAGAATCAAAGGCAAAAGAGTTAACATCATGCAGAATACGGAAGAAGAACAAGACTGAGAGGGTTGCAACTTTCTTCTTATTTATTTTCCTCTTTCTTTTATTTTCTCTAACAAAGTAATTGAGCAATCAATTCAATTATAAAACTTAAGTGATTGGTTTAAAAGTCGTTACTTGAAGAAGTTAATTACTTGGAAATAGGTGGCAGACATGCAAAATAGAAGGTTCTATTTTTCATTTATAAATCATGCATGTCATGCAAAGAGGAATTCTAGGAGGAAAATTACCAGTTGTTTCCCTTTTCATAGCTTCTGCATGCGGGAATTCATTTAAAAGCTTGCTATTTGTAATTGCCCTTTATACACTATAAATAGATGAAGAACCTACGGGTTAAAGGATCAAAATTTATAATCAGTATTCTTGTGTTCCAGACTTTGAGCTGAGACCCTTGATAGCTTTCTACAAGCAGAGGAATAGAGAAGAGATTTACATAGAACTTTGTGTCAACGATGCATTCGTCTCGTATTTATTTCTAGATCTATTCATAAACTTTGTGTTATTCTAGGTCTAGATCTGAAAGTTTCCTTTGCTTTGAATTCTGTATTTCATGATATAGTTGTTTTAATCTATGTGCATGCGATCAAATCTGTAAACTATTGATTGGGTTACACATCCTCTCTCCTTTCCCCCGTTTCCTATTATTTTCCTCTTCTACAGATTTTTCCTTTCTTTTACAGCTGCTTACTTATTGCAAAATTGTTTAGCTATGGTTCATGAGCTACATAGTTAAAGTAATACCAAAAAATAGATGATATGACATATAACTGACAAAATATTACACGGGAGCCTCACCGGTAAATGAGGGAGATTTATCTCATGACTGCCTAGGTTTTCCGCTGTGCAGAAAATCTAGCCAACATATATCTAAAAATGACAACATCGGAGAACCGGTATATTTGTGATACTTGCACAAAATGAGTAAAGAAACAAAACAAATAAAATGACCATATCTTGGATCTGGTCCCACTAGGCATGCCAAATATGTTAATCGGAGTTTCTTGTTTAAATTAGTATTACGAGAAATCAACAAAACACCAAACAACCTCGAACATGCAAGGGCTTATTACCTTGGACATGATGAAAGATGCGGGCACCAAATGGATGATGAGCTCCTCACTATGATCTCAACAAACCTACAAATCATAGACACTCGAGCAAAATGGTTTAGATATTTTCATGCAAGGGGGCTTCCCGAAAGAGTGGATCCAAGAAGCATTCAATTCCTTTGTGATTGTCAACCCCCGTGTTTACAAGATAAGAATAAATTACAAGTGATAAATGACATGCCAAAAAGAGAGATTTGCAATATACTGAATAAATGAAATGAGGATGACACCTAGTTGATATTTTGATATAGCAACAAAACGATCATCACAATGGCATTATGAGAGTGGCAGAGTTTTGCCTTCAAAAACTTCAAATTTTTCTTCAAAACTTCACAAATAATTTGCCAAAATTATGTTATTTCAAGCTTCAAAATTTTCATATATATCCCAGAGGGGGGGAAAGGGTTTTATTTATAGCTTGAATATGGATTAGAATCTGGGGTTAATGAGTAATCGAGGTTTGAAAAAGCAACCCTACCTAATGGGACATGATTAAGAGTTGATTTGATTGTGGGGTTCGTGATGTCAAAAAAAGAAAATGTGTGATGTGGAATGGGGACATGATTTATAATGTTAGGTGGAATAGTGAAGTCATGTGCATAACTTTACACCATTGAATTTTTGAATTATTAAATTCATTGGTGGGGTTCATGAATTAATAATTTTGGGGGATTGATTTTTAGGTGGGGATTGATTTTGATTTGATTGAATTAAGTGGGGAACATGTGGGGTTTCTTATTTGCATGGTTTTTTAGATTATTTAATTATGAGATATGATAACATGACTTAGTTAGAATAATTGATTATTTAGCATATAATGAGGTTTAAGTATGTGAAAGGGGATCAATTAATCTATGAGATTAATTAATTGAACACACATTTTTGGTGGGAAACAGGATTCACTTGGATAAGCCTGCTGAAGGCGAGAAAACGTGGGGTGATACCAAAATTTGATGTCTACATGCATATAAAGAGGTAAAATAGAATGATGTAGGATTCAATAATGGTAAGTATTAGTATGTGAAAGTTTTAGGGGAGGTGACTGCACGTCGGAAAAGTGGCAAGCGAGCGTGGGAATCTACAGGTAACTCTTCCGCGTACCCGACCTCCCGAGGTCGTGCCGAGACAGCCGGCGGGGATGGAATATGCGTGGGATATAGACAGACTAGTTAGGCAATCTAATGTCTTCAATATGCACTAGTGGAATTTGTGAATCTAAGGCAAAGAAGGCCCTTCTAACCTGAACTGGTGTGATAGATCGATAGGCAAAGATGACTGCTCGAAGGTTCTAATCAATATCGAGCTCTAGCGTGATTCGATCTATGGGTTGTGGAATATGTGGAAAATGACCTGGGATAGTTTCGTGTATGTCTCCAAATAAGGTCATATGGTGGGTAATGAATACAATCGACTCTACGGATGATTCTCTGGCCTAGTCCAGAATTCTTTAGCTTTGTTAGCCACTATATCTAGTAAGGATAACCGTTCAACGATGGTGGGTGGAAGTGGGGTAGATCTGAATACTAATATATGTAGGCCAGTGTCTATGTCTGATTGACTTATGGATTTGTTAGGTTGCAGGATTTGTGGATCACAACCGTAGACTCTTGGTTGTTGCGGTCCTATTATGGTCATGTACGAAATCAAGTCCTAATCCCTAGTATCCAATAATCATATGCTTTCTCAGCTTCTATATTTAGGATCAATAACTACGCGATCTTCTCAGAGTACCTCACAGGTGTTCTTGCAACCTGGATTCTTAGGCTGGTATCTATATCTAGAAGAGTGTCTCCTACAACTGGCTGTGGGACCAAAGGATCACAACCAAAGGTTTGTTCTCTTTCGAACCCTTCTACAATCATGTGTATGTTTGCCTAGTGTAATCTGTAGTTCGGTTGATTTGACCAAATCATGTGTGCTTGGTCGTCTTCTATATTTAATCCCCTCAACTGAGAGCTGATTTTTCGTAAATCTGTTGTTGTTTGGAAGATTTATATCCTAAGGTTCTGGTCTATGTCAACTATTGCCGTGACGAGATTGAGTTGAGGCACAATTGGCTCAAATACGTATTCCCTGGGCTCCTTGGGTCCCATGATTGTCATACAAAACAATAATGTAAATCTAACTGCAACAAAGTAAATTTTAACTACGTGGAATAAACCTAGAACATATATATAATTTCTATTTTTGTATTTTCTGAGAAACTTTTAAGAATTTAAGAAAGCAGCTATTTAAACGTATCTAGAATTTGACAACTAAGATAAAACTTAAAACAAACAAAATAACCGAGTGTAGTTATTTGTCTATGCAATTTGTAGATCTATTCTAAATAATGAAATAACTTGCTTAATCTATTTTCCAGACTCTCGATCCTACCTCAGAAGTGAGGAATGAATCATAGTTTCTCAGAAACTATCAATCCCCACAGCGTCCTTGGCAATATCGAAAGTAAACTTAACTGAAAAGAAGCGATTATCTACTCTATTTGATATATTTCTAACTTTAGAACTTTGAAAGCTAGAACCTGGATTCTGCAGAACAGTGGCGAATCCAATGCTGCGTATGATCTTGTCCCCTCAGTGCGATCTCCTCGTTCCTTCGTATTCACGTGAATCTAGAAAAGCGTGTAATGCTAGCATCAACAGAAGCAGATATTGGGACAAAGGTAGCTTAGAATACAGACTGAATATAATGCGAGTAGGAGAGGGATAGCGCAAGAGTACAGAGCTTGGCTTATGCAATTCCTAGCGGGATTTATTGCGAGTCATGCAACATAAAGCGTCCAGAACCTGAAACTATCATGTTTTGAGGAGCAAAACCTGCAAATTTAATGGCTTCCTAAGCTATTCTACTCCAATGGCTTGGGTGAAATAACAAACACTACCTGCACAAGATGGATATGTGGCTTACCAACAGCTGAACAATGCTAGCTAAACATGCAAAGAATTGAAACTATGGCTTCTAAGCAAAATAATAGACTGAACTATTGAAAATGAGAGCATGAGAAGTGAATGAGGGGCAGACCCTTTATTTTAGCACAAGCCATTTATTTATAGCTTTTCCTTCACCCAAAGATCAAAACCAAACTGAACTCTAAAACTATAAACAATGGCCAAACACTATTCCAGGGGACCAAAAACATAAATGCAAGCCTAAGTTAGCAAAAAAAAGCTGGTGAATCGTTGATTTTTACGTGAGTCGCGTTAAAAATGCTTTCTGAAAAATGTGTAAAGGACCGCCGCTCTGAGTATGGCGGCGGTTACAGGGTGGTGGTTTCATCACTGAAGAGCAAAAAGGCCAAGAAAAGAGGGGAAAAGGGAAAAACAAAGCACGCGGGGGCTAAGCAGGGCATGCGGGATGTTAACGCATACTTGGAGATCTTTTTCAGATCCCGAACACCTTGCGAGGAGACCTGTATCATCATTGGGGCACTTGTTACGTTGTTCCAGCAGTACAGTACCTTATAATTTTGGGTACGTACATATTGCCCCCTCGGAGAAGTGTTTTAGCCATGAAGAGGCGTAAAACGGTGGGTCCGAGTATGGCAGTCCCGAAATGGGAAGTTAGATGTAATACTTGATACATCTGTGTGTTGAAATGACGCCATCCAAAATTCCCGCTACCTGCAAAACGAAAAGAGAACTCAAGTGCAGATAGAAACAATAGTTTGAAAATAAATGCTAAGATAACAGGGAATGAGAACGTACCATTTGTGCGAGGATAGGAACTTACCTCCATTAGCGCTCCAAACCTTTGAAAAAATCATTTTAAAATGAAACAAAGTGCTATATATATGAAAGTGGGCCCATTTTCCTATTCATTTGCGCGAGTCGATTTGATTGATTTTGAGCTTTGGGACCCACGGTGATGGTTTCTTGTGTGAGTAGAGTCGAAACTTCCGCAGTGAGATAGCGATCATGCCTCCACGTGCGGAACACCGACCTCAGCGATCACAGGTTAGTTTTCTTCAGTTTATTGTTTTTCCCCCCTTAATTTTGAAATGCTAAATACTCTGTAATGGGGGGGTCATTTTTGAAAATGCTAGTGTTAAAAGGTCCACCTAGGGGGGGCACCTATTGGGTAGGCTTTGTTTTTAGGTTAAATGGCTGTTTTTTGCACTTTTTAGGCCTTTTTAGTTTAAAAAACCTGCGTGGGTTTTCGGACCACGACTGCCGCCCTGCCTAGGGCGGCGGTTACAGGACCGCCACCTTTAAGGCGGCGGTTACAAAACCGCCTCCCTGCTCAGGGCGGCGGTTTTACACAGAATGCAAAAGGAACCTGTTTTTGAGATTGTGTTTGTATTTTTAGCATTTCTACGTGTTTTCATGATTTTCTCGGTATTGCCTGGATGCTAACTTACTTTGTTTTGTGTGTTTTTGGGTGTATGCAGGCGAGAGAGGAGTACATCCGATGGAGTAGAGAGAGGAACTGTGATTGGCTCCCAGGGGTACTAGATGCCCTCTCACAGGATGAGGAGGACACACTTCAGAGGGCTGGCATACTGTGCATATCGCGCGTGCCTCATGTTGCACCATCTAGTCACATCCTTTGTGACCTATTCTCATACTGGGATGCAGATCAGAACACCTTCCGATTGCCAGGGGTCTGTGGCGAGTGGACCATTACATTGGAGGACGTCTACCGCATTTTGGGGGTCCCGATCATCGGGAGGCGACTCACTTTAGAGACAGTAGGCTCACGGGCACAAATTACACAGTGGGTGACATATATGGTAGATGCAGCCATCTCCATGAGGTCGAAGAAGGGAGTGAGAGTTCGATCTATTCCTTCTTTGCCCATCCCCGTATTTCGACAGGCCATCATGGGGATCCTTGCCTCGAGATTGATAGGGGACAAGGGAGGGGACACATTATTATACTGCTGGGCCCCCATTATTACACAAATAGAGGGGCACGGTCGAATATACGCTTGGGGAGCAGACATTCTTTGGACCACCTACCATGATCTATACAGGGTGGTCCATTTATAGGGGCAGTCATTGAGCCACCCGACTCTAGTCATGAGTTGGGTTTATGAGCATTTCATCCATTATGGCAGGGGTGTGGAGGTGGCAGATCCTGGAGTTGTTAGGGTAGCCAGATGGACAGACATGTCGGTGCTTAGAGCACCTCATCAGCCAGTTGCTTCCCTGACTACTGCTGACATGGAGGCGACACCGTATCAGACTATGGCGGGCATATGGGGCGAGGAGACTCTTACCTTGATCTCCTACTCCACCACAGGGCAACTCATTGATAGAGTGGGACGAGTGGAGGTGCACCCCTTTGGCCGGGTTCCTCAGCAGTTTGGCCTACCATATACGGGTATGCTTCCCCCAGTGGCGCCAGTCTACAGATCAGTCCGTGAGGCCAGAGGGGGGGCCTAGAGGCCGAGGTTGGACAGTGGTTACTCCTGGCATTCCCATTGCAGCCAGGAGGATAGTATGTGCTAGAGGGAGAGCCGGTGCGCCTCGGGCACCTTTGCTTCAGATTGCTGCGGGTCCTGCTCATAGTAGCGATGACCCTATTGATATTGACTCCGAGTATGAGGAGTTTACAGAGGGAGGGTCAGCGGAGGAGATCGAGGATAGCGATCCTAAGTGGCATGACACTCAGGATATTATGCAGGCAGAGAGGCCCGAGCAGAGCGCAGAGAGGGTGACTCTAGTTTCAGAGGAGCCACTCTCCCAGGGCCATGGTGGAGAGGATGAGTCCGTTGCGGGGTGATACGTTGCTCCTGCCACAGGAGCAGCCCCTCAATCGGCAGCGGTATCCGCGGCAGGTGCCGACCCCAGCGACCCATCCTAGAGGCCTGGTGATCCGAGTAAGTTACCCTTTCTCCCTTTAAATGTTTATTTGTAGGTTCTCCTTAGTTGCTATCTTGTATCTTTTAGTTTCTTGTTTAGTTTCTAATTCGTTTTCTCCTTTGTTTACAGAGACTGTTGATGAGTGGCGGGATTTGATCCGCAGGGTATGTACTGATTCCCTGATGATCCCCATGGATAGGACCCGTGCAGAGCTGTCCGTAGACGTTGGGGAGCCTTCAGCAACCGATAGGCATACCGACGTCTTTGCTCCAGTCTGGCATGTGGCCAGAATGGTATAGACCCTTCGCACCGAGCTAGCGGGGTACAGGACGGCTGAGCGTCTTATGAGGAGCCGTTCTCATGGTGAGATTGCGGCTACTCCTCGGGATCCTAAGCCCTCCGTACATTCAGAGCGCCGGCATAGCCGGAGTCCTAGGCGTGGGCATGCACCTTTGGAGGGGTCACATAGGGATTGAGAGGCCACTTGGCTCTCGTAGATTTTGTTTTATATATTCTTTTGTATATCACGAGCTCTTTGAGCGTTTTGACCATGCTTAGTGCATGATGGCATTGTATATAAACATTGATCATTTATATATACGTATTTATTTTGGATCAAAATCTTGGCACTCATGGTTTCCTTTCTATTTTCAGTTTCCCTATGTATACTACAATGTATGTTTATATGCTTTTTAGAATGTATGCAATGGAGAACAAATGATGCAAATGTTTGTTTCCTTTTGTGTGCTTCATGATGCTGATATATGGTGATGTAGATATAATGTGATTTTGAATCTTAGCTTCTGTAAGCAATTTTGGATACCTCATGTTTGTTTTGCAAAGTGATGAATACAAACCAGTACGATGAACAAATAAACTTGCCCCACTCCTAACTCCACGCAACTAGTAAGATGCGAGGGCTCATCACCGAGAGCTAGAAAGGGCACAAGTTGCGAGGTGTAGCTGAAATGATAGTGATGAAAGACAAACAAAGCTTTGGTGGAACCAAATTGGAAGCTACAAGCTTACTCTACCCGAGTGACTTCATAGTTTAGAATGCAACTTACTTTGCGGTTTATCTAGACTTAGATCCATAGATGGCCACATAGTAGACAAAATCTGGGTTTTTAGGATTTTAACTCTCTTGGAATTTTGAACATCTGATTCATTTATTTTTGACTCAAAGTTTCAAAGTTTGAATTGTTTGTGTATGACCATTTGCATTTATTTGTCAAGAGGACTCCCTACACTTTGCCCCATGCTACTAGTAATAAGCGTGGGTTTAACACCGTGGGCAAAGCATAGGCAAGTAAGGGCATTTCCATCCTTTTCCAACCCTACGTCACTAGTAAGAGACGTAAGCTCATCACCGAAGGTTGGTGGGGCAAGGAAATGTGTAAAATTAAATTTTTTTGTTTGATCAACGTTTGACTTGTTTTCTTAAGCAAAACGTCAGTATGTGCTTATTTCCAAAGAGATATACATATGGGATAGATGTGACACCATGAAGCTTCTAGAACAGACCATAGGCAAGACACATGCCCTAAGAAGAAATCAAAGTGAGAATAAACTTACAGATGTTGGTGGTTACCGTTAAGACTTTGTCATATCTAGCTTTATTTGATAAAATGATTCCAAGATAATTTGATGACATCATGAAAATGGAGAGGTATGATTAAAGAGTTTATGCCAACAACATCATGAGTTTGTAATGAATTGCTTTGAGAATAGATTCCTTGATCACCATTTATGTAAGAAACAAGTGGACAAAATGATCTTAATCTATATGAAGATGCAATGTAAATATATATAAGTAGTGCTAGTTGCTTATGCGTAGAACCGCTTGAGGTGAAGGGAATTGACTGTTTCGCCAAATTCCTCACCTTCTAGCGTACATAAGAGGTATGCACCGTTTCCGTAGTCCTTCATGACTCGGTATGGGCCCAACCATTTGGGCCGGAATTTCCTTCCTTCACCGGTCTTCTTGTCAATCCGGCTATCTAGCCTTAGAACTAGATCACCTTCGTATATGTCGCGTTCATAGACCTTCTTGTTGTACTGCCGGCACATCTGGTCAGCATAAAATCTATGTCGTTGTTCAGCATCTAACCTAGTTTCATCTAGGCTTTCTAGTTGGGAAAGACGTGCTTCTTTGTAAGCGTCTTCATCCAGAATCCTTTGTAATGAAATGCGGAGACTCGGTATTTCAACCTCGAGTGGGAGAACTGCCTCTGCCTTGAACACTAGTGAGAAAGGAGTTGCTCCCGTTGGTGTTCTTATTGAGGTTCAGTGGGCCCACAAGGCCGGATATAACTTCAAATGCCAATCTCGTTTGTTTTCTTTCACAATTTTAAGGAGAATGGCTTTCAGTGTCTTGTTTGTCGCTTCAGCCTGTCCGTTGGCTTGAGGGTAATACAAGGAAGCCGTATGATGGCCTATCTTAAATTTATTGCATAGCTCGCGAACCTCTTCATTTTTAAAAGAAGTTCCATTATCGGAGATAATGATTTGTGGGATACCATATCTGTAAATGATTTGGTTCAAAATGAACTTGGCAATTACAGAACCTGGTACAGTAGTAAGAGGCATAGCCTCTACCCACTTAGTGAAATATTCGGTGGCCGTGATTATAAAATTATGGCCATATATAGATGAGGGAGAGAATTTCACCATCAAATCAAGACCCCATGTAGAAAAGGGCCATGGAGTAGCAATTGGTTGTAGAGCTTGTGTGTGGCATATGAATTTCGTGGGAGAATTCTTGACACTTATGACACCTGCGTACAAACTCCACTACGTCATGTTCTAGAGTGGGCCAGAAATAGCCCATTCAATGTATTTTTCAAGAGGTGGCATGGCCACCGAAGTGGCCTCCACATATTCCACTGTGGGATTCATGGAGAATCTTCTTAGATTCTTTTGTGTCGACACATCTTAGGAGCATTCCATCAAATGCTTTTCGGTAGAGTACTTGCTCTATGATGACGTATATGGCTGCAATAATACGTAGCCGTCTTCTCTGTTACGGTGTAGCTCCTTCTGGGTACGTATGGTCCATGATATAATTAATGATATCAGTGTACCAAGGACACTCAGAGATAGAGGGTCGGGTTTCGATGTAGTATACACACTCATCTGGAAAGTCTAAATCTACTAAATCGTCTCCATCTAATGGGTTATCAGCTAACCAATTTGCAATGATTTGTCCTTTAACCGACTTCTGATTTACAAATGTTAATTCGAATTCCCCCATTAAGGTTATAAAACGCCCAGCCTTTTTAGACAAGGATCCTTGTGTGAGGAAAGTTCGTAAATGGTCCGTTTTTACCATGACCCTCGTTTCTTGATTCAGCATATAGTGTCTTAAGCGTTTAGTAGCAAAGACTATAGCAAGGCATTCTCGTTCTGCCTGTGTATAACGTGTTTCATAGTCAAGTAATGTTTGACTAATGAAATAAATTACGCATTCCCTCTTGTCATCGTCTTCTTGGGCCAACATACAGGCCAGCGAGACATCGGTAGCTCGTGAATACAAAATTAACGGGCGGTCTAGTTTAGGTGGCATTAGCGTAGGTGGTGACAACAGGAAACGCTTAACTGCATCAAAGGCTTCATTGCAGTCTTTGGTCCAATCAATGCTATAATCCTTCTTGAGTAAATTGTTGATTGGATGAATGGCGAAGCTTAAGTCCAGGATAAATCTCCGAATTGCACCTAGTTTTCCGAGAAATGACCTGATTCCAAATTCACTCGAAGGTGGGACCATTTCGAGGACAGCCCGAATTTTGGTTGGATCAACATCTATCCCTCGTGATGATATGATGTAACCTAGGAGCTTTCCTCCTGTTACACCAAAGACACATTTCTCTGGATTTAGTGTGACTCCATATTCTATTAGGCGTGAAAGAATGACGCGGAGTACTTCTGGATGGTCACAACGCTTCTTGGCCTTAGCCAACAAGTCATCTACATAGGATTCCACGATTTTATGAATTAAATCGTGGAATATATATGTCATAGCTCGCTGGTACGTAGCACCAGCATTCTTGAGGCCAAATGACATAACAACATAACAATAGGTTCCCCAAGGAGTTATAAACGTGGTTTTGGCTTGGTCTTGTTCAAATATTCTGATTTGATTGTATCCCGAGAATCCATCCATGAGAGACAAGAGTTCAAATCCACCTTTTGTATCAACAATGACATCTATGGATGGTAATGGGAAGTCGTCCTTAGGACATGCTTTGTTAATGTCTCAGAAATCTATGCAGATACGTATCTTCCCATTCTTTTTGAGAACGGGAACAATATTAGATACCCATTGAGAGTAATCGACTGGTTTGATGAACCCTACTTGTAGGAGTTTTATTATTTCATCTTTTACCATGAGAGCCACCTTGGGTTTCATGGGTCTTGATTTTTGTTTAACTGGTTTTGCATCAGATTTAGTGACGAGGTTATGCACTGCAATGTGCGGTGCAACGCCTATCATTTCCTTATAATTAAATGCAAAAGCTTTCTGATGTTCCTTGAGGATCTGAGTGTGTATTTCTACTTCTTCTGGGGTTAACGAGGACCCTAATTTCAATATTTTTGGTTCATCCTCCGTTCCAATGTTAACATCAATTGTTTCTTCGATTAAAGAGGCATTACCCTCTTCAAATTTAGGTGGGGCTGGAGGTAAATCCAAATCGTCCCCACTTTCTACCGTGTATACGCTAGGTTCCATCATGGGATTTCCGAAGTAGGAAGATGAATGTGGGATTAAGGACAAATCTATCATACGATAGGAGAGATGTAGTGTCGCATAGGCGTTTAAGTAATCCAAAGTGGCCATATCACTATCAACATGGTCTAGGATAGTAGATTCATTTTTGTTTAAAAGAGAATTTGTCGTTGTCTTTATCAATGGTTCATCACGAAGGGATACTATGAAACGGGTATCCTCTAACCTATTGCTTGGAGTAAAACGTGATGCGGAAGTTGCTATTGAATCAGCGAGAAGATTTTCTTCTCGCGGGATTGTTTCAATTGATATGAAGTCAAATTCCTTGCTTAAATCTAATACAGCTTTTTTGTAAAGCTGCAAATGCTCGGCTTTGGTTTCATATATCTCAGAGACTTGGTTTGCTACCAATTGTGAGTCTCCTAATACTCTGATGTTACTAATACTGATCCTCTTGGCTAAAATGAGGCCAAGGAGGAGGGCTTCGTATTCAGCACTGTTGTTTGTACATTCGAAATTGAGTTTGAAGGCAAATGGTAGGACCTTTCCTTCAGGGGAAGTAAAGATTACACCAGCCCCCGCTCCATAACGGCATTTAGCTCCATCAAAATGGAGAGTCCAATATTTAGCTGGGAATATGGATGCTGGGATATTTGTTGTGTTTGCACATTCTACTTCCACCATATAGAGATCCTCAGCTGGAAGAGAACCAACACCTAGGGAATTTCCCATGCCCACAGAATCAAATGGTAGAAACATTGGTAGATCATGTTCTAGTAATTCAATGATTTTTGCAGTAGTTCCTAATGATACCATTTCTACAATGTTAGCCTCGCCTTTTGAGGCTGGGATTGTCTTGACTAGATTCATAGTCTCAAGATCCGTTGTAGGTACTAACTTCTCCTCTGGTTTTGCGTCAGTGGGTTTATTAAGTTGGTTTGTTAGAAGTTCAAATTCCGAGTGCACACCTGGTCTTTTCTTTAAGTCAGCTAGGTGTATATCGAAAGGTTTTGGATCGCCTTTGGCTATAAACACCTTTCCTAGATGCAAGAATCTTACTTCTTGGAATAATGTAGAAGGGATTGCCTTCATTCGGTGTATCCATGGTCGGCCGAGGATCATATTATAATTAGTTTCCCGATCTATAATATAAAACTCAGTCAGTATTGTTTTGGGTCCTAAGGTGACCGGTAGTATTATAGTTCCAATCGAAGTGGCGTTAAGGCTATCATAGCCTCTCAATGTATTTCGAGTGGTGGAATAGTTTGTTTCCCCATATCCTAACTTTTGAAGGAAAGAGAAGGGGACTATGTTAACTGCGGCCCCATCGTCAACCATTGCTCGTTTTACGTAGTTATTATAAACCCATACTTGTTGTAGACACCCCAATTTCACATCTATCCTAAATCAATTAATTTCCCTTCCTCATTTCCTACAAAAATACACTTCGAATTAATCAAATATAATTTGATTAATTATCCATTTCCAAATCTAAAAATAATCTAATCCTCACAACATGTCATTATTCTCCATTTTTTTCCACTATTGAATTAAAAATTCAAATTCAAATCCTCACCCACCATTCGTGGTCCCCACTCACCTAAAATCCTCCACTTATGAATTAAAAATATAATTCAAATCCTCACCCATTCTTCGTGGCCCCCACTCACCTAATATTGCCCACATTTTCAAACCATCCACCTAATCTTTCCCACATTTTCAAACCATCCACCTAATCTTGCCCACATTTTCAAACCACCCACTTAATCTTGCCCACATTTTCAAACCATGATTACTTAAATTAATTTAAGCTAATCACTCCCTCAGGCTATAAATACAACCTTACCCCTCCCCTCTAAACACACGGAGAATAAGCTTTCATGCCATATCTAAGTTCTTGCATCCTTTGAGTAAAGAACATCCTTTTGCCTTGTCCTAATGCTAAAATAGTCTCATAATCCTTTTTCCCATCCAGTGCAAAGTAAGAGGATCGTTGTTGCAGGAAGGTCTTGCTCCGTCTTGAAGAAAAGCACCTACATATCACAAAATCAGGGCTCAATCCAAGTTTCCTAGCCCATTCTGAGGTTTGCTACGAAACGCGAAGGAGGAGGTATGATTATTGGTATTTTATTTCCTTGTTATTAGTGTATTTTTCCTAGTTTACATTCTGGCACGCCCGGTTACTTTCGATCTGTTAACATTAATTTCCCAATTAGTGGTTTTATCCGTTCTTTGTTTATTATTGTTTATTATTATTTCCTTTTCTATTCCTTATGGTCTTCTTTGGTTAACCTTCACGCTTTGGTTAGTGTCTTTGTTGTGTGGTGTCTTGTGGTGTATCTGCAGGTTTATAGCAACAATGAAACTATGCAGCTCATCCTGTCTTTGATCTCCTCGGTGCTTGGTGTTTAGTAGTTCTGATTTTTCTATTCACTCGTAATCTATAGAAACACAAGCACTAATCATTAGTTTATCATATTAGTGTCATGGGACGACCAATCCGGAAAATATATTTATTTATTTCCTTTTGCTAAAATAACTGTTTTGTAAGAAATTAATCATTTACTATTTCTTTCTTTCTTTTATTTTAGTCAATCATTTTATGATCTAACACTTTCTTTCTATTTATTTTTATTTTTTAACCTTTCTGTCCAAATTTTAGCTTCTCAGGTGAAGTATAGAAGTCAGAAAATAAAAAAAACCAGCTCCCGGGACGTTTTTCTCACGTTTAAAATTTTCATTAAGAGCGTTCTCGTAGCCCATCTTCCAGAAGCCATAACTTTTGCTCCCAAACTCGGAATGACTTCATTTTTTTTTAACGGAAAGGTATTGAAAAGATCTATGCAATGCAAAAATAATTTTTAGATTTAGACTTACAAAAAAAATTTGGTTTCATTTCTTCTAACACCTGTCTTTTTAACAAAAAAATAACAAAATTATAGTTTTATTTATTTTTTATTTTTTAATTTTTATTTCATGAAACATCCTCACACGTATGCTCTTTCCTCGCACTTCAAAAGTGATCTTGGAAATCAGAAACGTGAGGCCACTCGAGCTCTAGAAAACAATTTTTATTTTTAATTTTTTGCCTTACATTTAAATTTTCCACGACAACACTTCTAGATAATGTTTTCAGCCTCTTCTTTCATCATTTTTTTTTTGTGAAAATAATTATTATCACTATTTCGCAATCATGATTAAATTGCAATAATTATTAACATTTAAAAAAAAAAAAATCGAAAATCAGAAAATCAGAAACTATTCCAATTGTATCCGCGTATGCTCTTTTCTTGCGCCTTCGAGCGATCTGGAAAATCAGAAACGGTCACATTTTTTTTAGTTTCTTGTTCTAACATTGCAGGATCCTCTAGCTTTGTTTTCCAACTGTCATTTTAATAATTATTTTCCTTTGTCATATTCTTAATATTTGTTTGGTCGTTGGTTGTGTATGTTCTTTTCCTGCGCCTTTGAGCGATCTGGCAAATAAAAAACAATCACGATCACTTTTCTAACATTTTATTTGCAGGATAGCTACTAATTTGTTTTCTGTAGAACCGCATTACTGGAATATTGTCAAAAATAAAAACAAAAACAACAAAAATCCCGCAAAAATACCACCATTCAAAGACAATTGCTGAAACAAAAACAAAACAAAAAGTACGTTCAGGTACGCAATTATTTTCTTCTAGTGATTTATTTCAAATTGGACAGAACCCTGCGTTTAATCACTTTATCATATTGTTTTTGCACGTAGACAAGGTGGATTTCATCACCACCAAAGCTACATCGGTGACGTGGACTTGACTACCACGCACCAACAGCATTTGCATCTGCATTGCACTTTGAGACCTAGTCTCATCACAGCGTTCGGTATTTACCTCGCCGCTGCTCTTCACTTACAGGTAATGCTGTCGTGCAGCGCATGCGAGTCACGCCTAAATAGCTGTAACAACGAAGCCTGGGCATCGTCCCTGTAAATCTTCGGGGAGTTATAAGGACACCATACACATTCATCCCTCCATCACATTCCACCTTTTCACAAAACCTGTTCTGGACGTGGTGATTCACTCTGAAATAGGCAAGTAAGAATTGGTGAGTCTCCTCCAGTGCTCTAAGGGTTCCCCATACCAATTCTGTCCCCGTACAGAATTAGGTATATCAGGACTAGGGTATATCGGAGGACGCATCTTCTTGGAGTAATAAGAGCCTGCATCCACCATTTCACAGCATACTTGTATGATTGCATGAAACAATGATCATTCCTGAAGAAGTTACCTCATAAGCCAAAACAATTGAATCCACATGACTACTTGCTGTTTGAAAACACAATAGTTTAGCATTATTTTATCATAAAACTTGGCTGATATCAATGTGTTAATTGTAAAAGTTCAGACCCTAGTTGTGTTCCACAAAAAAAAAAAATCAGTTCTCGACCAATTCAATACCAAGCGAAAACATCCAAACAATCCAACAACACAGATCAAACCATCACACCAATTTCATTAGCTTACCACAATACATTTGGCATAGCTTGTCTTCAGCTATATCCAATAGATATTGAGTGACTTGCGTTCACTCCTTATCTCATCAATTATCAGAACATTCTTTCTAGCTTGTTTCAAGCTATATCAAAATGACATTGAGTGACTTGTTTGAGTTCACTCATTATTTCATTAGCTGTCGAGTTTCACAAAATCCCATCCGATAAAAATCCCTTCAAAACTCATTTTGAGTTCACAACTGTGTTGAGTCACTTGTTTGAGTTACTCTTCCTATCAAAAATCCAGAGCTTGTTAAAGCCAAACCAATAAACATATTCATCATAGCTTGTTTGAGCTACATCCCACTTGTATTGAGTACCTTGTTTGAGTGTACTCCTTACATTTTCTTATGTTAAGCTTGTTTAATCCAAACCAATCAACATATTCGTCATAGCTTGTTTAAGTTATATCCCACTTGTATCCCGAGTAGCTTGTTTGAGCTTACTCCTTATAGCCTTGTTAAAACTTAATTGAGTGAAAACAAAGATCATAATCAATAGGTTGATTTATTCATCGCACATTTCTTCATTCTCCCTCTCTTTCAAACATGAAGAATTCACGAAAAACATCACACAATGAGCTATTAGAACAAATTAATAAGATGACAACACAACTCTCTCATATGGCTACCAAAATCAGTGAGCGATCACCCAAAAAGCCGATCATACAACCTCACGAAGAAATCAGTTCAAAATTCCAACGTCAGTTTACCCCCCTCAGAGAAAGTCTCTCTAGTGTTTTTCATCAACTAAAAGAGGCTAAACTGATAAAATATCCAATTACAAAACCCTTTGTCAAAGGGGAAGCTAAGCCATGCTGGTACAAACCTAACACATACTGTGACTTTCATCGCATTGATGGTCATCACATAGATAAATGTGTACGATTTAAGAATTACGTCCAAGACTTAATTGACGACGACGTCATCTCTGTAGAACTTGATGACAATGCTCTTGCAACCAACAACACATCCAATATCACAACTTTCCATGAAGAGCTGACTACTGTCGAAACTCATATATATACTGAAATTCCACGAGATCATGACGACAACAGTCAAGACTCTCTAATTCCAAACCAATCCATATCTTCTTCAAATTTCCTTCCATTAGTTCAAACATACATTGAACTTGTTTTGGACAACAACATTCTTCCAACATCTACTGAGCACTTGAACTTATTTCAAGACTCTCTTTTAGCCCAAACATATATTGAACCTGTTTTGGGTGACAACATTCATCCAACATCTAACGAGACCTTGATCTCGTTTCAAGACTCCCTTTCAAACCTTGATATTACTGTAGACACTACAGACGAGGTTCCATCAACAGGTACCATTAAGTTTGATTCTATTCTTCCAATATTGGCTCTTATGCCTAACATCTCTAGCCTTTTTGTCGAAACACAACCACATCAAGTTTGGACACTTGCAATAATGCAACCTGTCATGACCATCATACTTTCAACGATCGATCTTGCAGGCATCTCATCACTAATGACTCTCACCTATCAAGACTTCTATGTGCATATATTCTACGAGGTATGTATACCTAGGAATATCTTTATGCCACCTTTTCCATCTTTAATTTTGAATCTATCGTCAAATCAATTAATTCATGGACAAATAGAAGCAAAAAATCAAACAATGCAAACTGAGGCCACTCCCTTCTCCCTTGTTTATGGTGGGGAAGATATTTTACATGTCAAGGTTGAATTCCCATCCTTTAGAATATCCCTCAAAGACGTAATCAATAAAGATTATTATCAACATTCACGCCTTAATAAACTCGAGCTTCTTGATGAAAAACGACTTAATGCCCTAGATCATCTTCAAGTATATCAAAATCAGCTACGACATAGCTACCATAAAAAATTCAAACCTAGAAAATTTAAGGTCAATCATTTCATTCTCAAAGAAAATCGAAAGAACACACCCAAAGAACGAGACAAACAAGACAAATTTGAGCCCAACGAAATCATAGATAAATTTGGCTCTGGAGCTTATAAATTGGCCACTTGACAGATGGTCAAGATCTTGATGAACCAATGAATGTAGTTCATTTAAATAAATTTTATCCTTGAGATGTTCACTATTCCAGGATACAACGTGTACATTGTTCCTTTTGTCTTTCTTATCTCCGAATAATTTAAATTTATTCATTTCCATTGGCAGATATTTTCTTTATCAAAATCACATCTTCATATTTATCATCATGATACAAGTGCTAATATAAATCCTATTAAGTTTGTGAGCGTCATACTTCTTCCATTTTCAGTCGCTTTCCTCTATGGTCATACCTAGAAGCTTACTGATGGTAATATATCTCCCTTCTAATACATTCTCTCTTTCATAACAAAGCTCTAAACTTCGTTACCCCAGTTCATTTGGGTCGTCCATCTCAGTCTTCGGTGTTGAACCATTGCATCCTACTAATTATGTGGGGCTGAGATTGGGGGTAGATGTTGCTTCCCAAATACAAAGCACTATTGTAAAAAAATCCATCAATTTAATAACTTATGAATAATTCATTGTCACATCTTTCGTCCTTCATAGTCTTTGGTGTTGAGCCCACACTTCTTACTAGTAGTGTGAGACTAGGAATGGAGGAAGGTACCCTTACTCGTCTACGTCTTGTCTTCGGTGATAAACCCTTGCCTCTTACAAGTGGCATGGGGCAAAGCGTAGAGGGTCATTCTCATACAAGCATAAAAACATTGCAAAATATTCCAAAAAAATAACATAAAACAAAGCAACAATAAGAAAAACAAGACAAAAAGGAAATTCACTCGCCTATATTTTGCCTTTGGTGATGAGTCCTTGCTTCTCACTAGTAGCATGGGGCAAGGCATAGGGAGTCATTTCAAAAATACAAAATCTTATAGTGCTTACAAATTATAGAATCCCCAAACACGTAATTTAGATGCCTAAGTGAAGAGAGAACCTATCCCTTAAGCTCATATCTTATCAATCAGCAGGCCACATAACTGTCTAAGTCTAGCATGTGACTCATAAAGTGAAAGCTATTTTTGAAACCGGTTTAGTACCATTATGAAAAATGGAGTCACAATTTCCCAAAGAGGATTGTTGTTAGCATTTGTCTCTATATTCATTATCTACCTCCTACGTCCTTCTTGATTCTTGGTGATGAGCCCACACATCTTACTAGTTGTGTGGAGTCAAGAATGGAGTTGGAATTCTTTTCATCATATCATCACCACCATATCATGCCAATGGAAAGTGAATTTATGTTATTTTGAGCATAAGTTACAATGCGGAACACGGTACATCGTCTCTCAAAAATAAGTCTGCACTCTGGTCCCATAAATTGTCAATCATAATGTAAAATAAAAAAACATTTTGAAAATCGTTACAAAAATCTAAAAACAATGTACAAAATCCAAAAATAAAAAAACATTTGAAAATCATCAAAAATCCAAAAACAGTGTCAAAATTCAAAAATCCAAAAACATTGGAAAATCATCAAAAATCGGCAAAAACATTGAGAAATCGTTCAAAAATTTTTGAAAATCATCAAAAATCCAAAAACATTTGAAAATCGTCAAAAATCCAAACTAGTGTAAACATCCTAAAAATTCAAAAACATTAGAAAATCCAAAAATCTAAAAACAAAAACATTAGAAAATCCAAAAATCCAAAAACAAAAACATTAGAAAATATCCAAAATACAAAAACATTTGTAAAATTTTCAAAAGACCAAAAACATCCACAAAATTGTAAAAACTCAATAAGTAACACAGTTCATCCTTTGAACTATTATCCCAACGAATGGTCCAACCACCTTATGACTACCAATTTCAAACCACTTCTCCTCGCGTGAATCCTCGCTTGGGGAAAATCCGGCTCTCATTGTTTCCTTGTTTGAGGAGACTGGCCCAATCCTTTGTACCTCTGCTTGGGGGCACATCTAATCAATCATCACTGTGGAACACGTTAGGGACATGTTTACTAGTTCTTGTGTTGCTATTATTAGTGGCAAATTATTAATTGCTTTCTTGTATCTTGATATATTACAAGGGGCATCTTGATTTTATATATCCTGGTGTTTTCTGTAATATTCTTATGTTATCTGATTGCATGTCGTACTGGGGCATCATACTTTCTTGATGGCCTTTGTCTATGCTCTCTTCCATTTGCATATTGTACTGGGGCATCAAACCTTTTTTGATGGTCCCCTGTCTATACTATCACGTATATTACAGTCTAGTCATCATGATCTTTTATATCACGATGCATCCTGTTATGTGCTATATTAAAATTAAGATGCTTTTCGTCACGTGAGTATCTTCCTACATGATCAACATCTTACTTTGCACCCCATCCATTCACCCATACTAATACATTCTCCAGTTTGCGAATCCTACTTGATCACCGTTGCAGTTTGCGAATCCTACTTGATGATCTTTCTCAAGTAGCATTCACTATCCAGCAGCTCCTTCTCCCCCACCATGATCACCATGTATTTGATCCATTCATTCTCACTTCTCATTTTTACTCCTCTACCGCTTATACTCATATTACCCTTCTCACCATTCCTGTCCCCTCTCACCCATTGGTATTCTTTCCTTTCACCTGTTTTCTTCCCGCTTGACAATCTTACTTAATAACCCCTTCTATATGGAATCCTCAGTGGAGGTTTACCCTCTCCCTAAGATCTTCCCGTTGTAGAAGCTTCTTCACCACCTGCCCTCTCATTAAATAACCATCACCACCAAACACATCTTCCAACTCCACCTCTTCTACTTCCGATTCCCGCATCATTACTCTCACCACGTGGGCATCCCAATTAAGGATTCCCCTCACACTCTCCACCCTCCACTGCATATATTCCTTCATCCATTCATGTTATACTCCTTTGTGTCCTTTCTTTCTTATTATCACCTCATCTCATATCATATACCACTTAGGCATACCTCACTGACTCTTTTCTCATCCTTCCCCAAATCCACCTTATGCCTAGGTCATCCTACTTACACGCTCTCGTAGTATGGCAAATTCACTTGAGGGTTCCCATTCAGTCCATTTTGTCATACCCTATTCCCACCAACTCTAACATCATCCTTCTTTCTCAGCTTGGCGATCTTACTTAACCACTCACCCGGCATGGCGATCTCACTTAAGAGTCCCTCTTAAGGATGATCTGTCTCCTTTCCTTTCCCCATCACTACACACCCTTCACCATCCATATTTCCTCTTCATTCCCCATTATCACATCCTTTCACCTCCTTTTTGCTTCTCGCAAACACCACTTCTCGCTTGACCACTTTTCATCTCCAGTTTTGCTCACATGGCAATCTTACTTAACCACTTCCATCATATGACAATCTTATGTCAGGGTCCTCCCTACACTTAACTTGTCATCGTGAACTTCTCTCCCGCCTCATTCTTAGTTCACGTTATCGATCGTTTCTTCCACCTGGTATCTCCTATTACCCACTTTTTCCTCCTACTATTATCCTTTCTCCACACATCTTCTTACAACATACACCTCATCTCTTCCACCTACAATCACATTCTTTTCCCCCATTTTCCCCTCCTTGATCCATCATCCTTCATACCGTTTCTTCCCATTCTTTTCATGTATTGGTTCTTCATCCTCACCTCGTTCATCCTCATCACCCCCATCCTCTCTTCACTTTCACTTTGTCCTAACTCCTCCCTCCCATCTTTTTCACTCTTTCCCCTTCATCTTCTCACATTCCCCCTACATTTCTACCCACACACATATTCGCCATTACTGTTAACACTCCTATATCATTCTTTCATCATCATCTTCTCTTCCCGCACTCATAATTGTCAACGGGTTTTCCCTAAAAATTGTCAATCCTCATTCCGCACGCCTCATTCACTCCCTTGGACCTTCTAGATTTTCCCTTCATTTCTTCCCTCCTCTAAGCCCACCACTCATTGGCAACGGGTTTTCCCTAACGTCCCTTTGTTGGCGTTACCCTTTCCAGTCCTCGTTCGCTTTCTCTTTTTTCATTTTTTCTTTCACCCTTCCCCACCACTCATTGTCAAGAGGATTTCCCTAACATCCTTTCATTGGCATTGCCTCTTCTATCCCCCATTCTCTTTTCTCTCCTATTCTTTTCCCTCACTCCCACCCTTTCTTGTCGCTTCTAAACCCATCTCTCCATCTCCTCTTTGCCCTCTTCACTATCTTTATTGTCTTCATCATACATCCTTTTTCTATTTTCCCATCATCCTAGTATCCCTCATTTCATGCATCTCCATATCTTTTCCAATCGATGTCATTCCTCCCCTCTTTCTTCTTTCAACATTCCTTCTACCATTTCCTTTCCACTTATTACCCCCTTTTGTATTCCCTTCCTTCTCCATCATTTTCTTTGTTATCCTCTTCTCCCTCCCACCCCTCGTCTTCTTTTACTTCCCCTATATCATCTTCTTCCCCTTTTTCCATCACGTTTCCTCCTTACATCCCCATCGATAACCTGGTTGTTCAGCGTTGTCCTGTCTTTTTTTATCATCCCACTCTCCACATGCATCTCCATACGGTCTGTTCCATATTCTTTGCCTTGGTCTTCCTCGCAATGACGTGATTCCTTCAATCTTCTCCTTGTATTCATTCTATCTTCCTTTCCTCTCCCTAATTTTCACATTTCTTCTGACCACTTCCCCTTTTCTCTACCACCCCTACCTTTTTGTTCATTCTGTATATGTTTCTCTTCCTTTCTCTCCTCTTTTTCACACTTTCCTCGCCCCTCATAGTTTCTTTTTTTTCTCCATTCTACTTCTTCTTTTGTCCTCTTTCCATTTCCCTCCATTTCACCCCCTACTCCCACCTCGTTTTCTCCTTCTTATTTATCCTTTCTCATTTCCTACTTTTCGTCACTCTCTCATTTATTTCACTGCCACGTATCCCTCTTTACTATCTCTGTTGCTTCCTTCATTTTACACATCTCTCTATTTCATCCCTTCACCCTCTACTCTGTCATTTTCCTCTTTTTTTCCTTGTTTGTCCTTCATCATTCCCTTCTTCCCCTATCATCCCTCTCTCTTATTTCTACCTCTTTCATTCCTTTTTTTCCCTCCCCTATCTCCCTTACTCTTCTCATAATCAACCCCCAACCCTATCCATTCCCTTTTCTCTTTCCCACACACCCTCACACCTAGCATTCAAGGTCGATTGAATCCTTTCTCCATTTGCGTCGTGCGGTCATTCCCGTCTCTTCCACTTCATTATCGTCCTCTTCTCCACCAAATCCATTTCCCTTCTTTTCGAGAGTTCTGTCGTATATTTCATTCTCGTCAATCCTCTCGAGGGGGCATCACCACATCTATCCATAATCACATCTTCTCATGACATTTTTGTCTTGGAGGATACCATGACATCCGTCACTCGCCACTTTCTATTCTCCCCAACAAACATTCACTCTACCTTTTAAAAAGTAGATTGAATTCTTCCCCCATACCATCTACTTTCTTTGAAAGGACACTACTTTCATATTACCCTTCCAAAGAGGGGCAAATGTAGACACCCCAATTTCACATCTATCCTAAATCAATTAATTTCCCTTCCTCATTTCCCACAAAAATACACTTCGAATTAATCAAATATAATTTGATTAATTATCCATTTCCAAATCTAAAAATAATCTAATCCTCACAACATGTCATTATTCTCCATGTTTTTCCACTATTGAATTAAAAATTCAAATTCAAATCCTCACCCACCATTCGTGGTCCCCACTCACCTAAAATCCTCCACTTATGAATTAAAAATATAATTCAAATCCTCACCCATTCTTCATGGCCCCCACTCACCTAATATTGCCCACATTTTCAAACCATCCACCTAATCTTGCCCACATTTTCAAACCACCCACTTAATCTTGCCCACATTTTCCAAACCATGATTACTTAAATTAATTTAAGCTAATCACTCCCTCAGGCTATAAATACAACCTTACCCCTCCCCTCTAAACACACGGAGAATAAGCTTTCATGCCATATCTAAGTTCTTGCATCCTTTGAGTAAAGAACATCCTTTTGCCTTGTCCTAATGCTAAAATAGTTTCATAATCCTTTTTCCCATCCAGTGCAAAGTAAGAGGATCGTTGTTGCAGGAAGGTTTTGCTCTGTCTTGAAGAAAAGCACCTACATATCACAAAATCAGGGCTCAATCCAAGTTTCCTAGCCCATTCTGAGGTTTGCTACGAAATGCGAAGGAGGAGGTATGATTATTGGTATTTTATTTCCTTGTTATTAGTGTATTTTTCATAGCTTACACTTGTAAGTGTAAGGTTGGATCACCTTGGCGTGCAATCTCAACATCTGTAGGCATTTTACTTATTTCGAATATGAATTCGACATCCTTGTCCGGCTGTCCTAGAGGATGAACATCAAAGTCTACATGATTTACCTGTGTTTCTGGAGGTGGAGTGATGTTAATTAAATGACCTAAACCTAGTGCTTCTAAAAGAGCAGCCCTGTGAGCAGGAGAGTTTTTTAGTAAGTCTAAAAATGAAATGTGCGAGAAGGTTTTTGTTAGGTCGTTAATTAAATCATAGGCACCCACGGGTTTTTCTACTATTTGTTGACTCTTATATGTTTCTGGCAGGTGACTTGGGCTTGGTTGAGAGAAATATTCTCGTGTTCTTGTTATAGCTTCGACAGGTAGTTCAGCGTCTAGTTCTACTAAACTGACTATCTTGGGTCTCGGCTGATTTCCTAATTGTGGCGCAACTAATGGATTTAGTGAAGTCGAGGCTTCATGATCATTGTTTCCCGTAATTACGCCTTTGTTCGTCCCAGTTGGATTTAGTCTGTTATTATCATGATTTGGGAGTGGATCATTAAATATCTTAAGGGGAGCATTCTGAGGGGAAACTGCCCCTGCGTGCGTATTTGGTGGTGGTGACACGGGATCTGCCAAAAAAAAATCTGTGAAGAACTGTCTTTGTTCTTCTGGCAAACGTTGCATGAATTTATTGTAGTCATAGCACATTCTAGTATCATGACCTCGAATTTTGTGGAAACCACAATACGAATTGGGATTGTAATTCTTGGTTTGTTGATTTGGTGTATATTGTGGCCTAAAACTCTGATCAAACTGTTGCCTATTAGGATTAAATTTTTGCATTTGTTGTTTCTGGCTTTGATTTTGGCTTTGATAACCAAATGAGTTTTGGCTTTGATAACCAAATGAGTTTTGGCTTGGCCCTTGTATGGGATTTTTCCGTTGTTGTTGTTGTGGATGGTTAAAATCCACTGTATTGATTGTTGGGGTAAAGTTGTTGTTTCGTTGGTTGTTTGTTTGTGATGGAGTATTGACAGCATTTACCTTTTTGGGCTGGTCAGTTACTCCATCTGTTGTTACACCCCGATTTTTGTTAAGGATTTTAGGTCCTTGGTTGACGTTTGCGGTGGTGGGATAATTTGTAGTGTTCTGATTGGGGGTGATTAACCTCCCGTTTGCTCCATATGTCTTACGACCACTATCAATTGCTACTTGATTTATTCGAAGAGCACTCTCTAGTACTTCATCGTAAGTTTGTAATGGGAACTTTTGGACTTCTTCCTTCACTTCTCTACTAAGCGAATGAAGGAATAAATCACATAGTTCCATTTGATCCATGTTTGGCACACTTGCCGAGGAATAAAGGACTGTATGCCACCTTTGGATGAAATGGGCGATAGATTCGTTGTGTTCTTGTTTGATGTGTAAGAACTCCCTGATTCCTGTCCTTAATAGTTTGTTCATGTCAAATGCCTTAATGAACTCTGATACGAGTTGTTTAAATGAATGGATGGAAGCCTCAGGTATTCTATAATACCAATCAAGAGCAATGCCTTCCAAAGTTTTAGGGAATATTTTAGCAACAACCCCATCCCAAGGGAGTAGTTCTCGTATGGCTGTAGTGTAAGCTTTGATATGCGCGTTTGGATCTCCCTCACCTTTGTACTTGGGTAAATCGAGAAGGGGTCTTGGAAGCATGACGCTTCGTATGGCGAAGTCTAAGGGCTCTTTCAAATATTCTGAATAAGTCCCTATCGCATAGGTTTCGACCATTGATGGTGGTTGTTGAGGGAGTGGTGGGATGGGTTGTTGATATGGCGCAGAGTATGCGTTGGTAGGGGCATAAGGAAACACCTGTGTTTGAGCAAGCATGCAAGGAGAGGAGAACATATCTCCTTGTGGTGATTTGGAGTACATGTTTAAGTATGATGGGGTATTGTCCAGGAATGGATTGTTTAATACTAGGCCAGGAGGAATGGTGTTAGAGATGATGGGCCTAGTTGGCGTTTGTTGTGGATACTGAGGAGGCATGCCTAACGTGCCTACTCCTGTGAGGAGGTCTACTTGGCCAGGATGGTGTGGAGGATTGGAACTTCCTGTTTGCATGAATTGAGAATTTTGACTTGCTTGAGCAAGTTCTAACCCTCTCACTTTTTCTACTAACGTTGAAATGACTTCATTTGGTGAAGTCATGGTGCTTTGCCTTAGCGGCATTTGTTGTATACCCTGGTGTTGTATAGGCATGTGATATCCTGCTATGAACTGATCGTTGTCCTGCCAAGTTTCTCCGAGAGTATTTCCTATATGCAGTGGCATAGAGGTATTTTCTTGGAAAGAGACCTCGGGTTGTGTTTGTAAACCTCCTACATATGGGTACATACCCCGAGAGTGTTGTTCACTCCTAGGATAACGTATTGATTGTTCATCATCTAAGACCAGGTATGGGTCTGATTGTCTGCTAATTTGTGGTTTAAGTAATATCTGAGGAGATGATCCAGATTCTCCGGTGAACGTCATATTATTCGAACCTGAAGGCTCTGTTTGTTGTTTTCGAGGGGGTTGATCTAACTCCTCCGTTTGAAAAGATGAATTATATCCGATTCTTGGAGTTTGTGTTGACAACTGATTAGTTGAGTAGTTGTCACCCCATATCGAGAGTGAAGGTGACGATTGTCTATTCTGTTGGGCGTAGTATGCCTCAAGACCCAAGAGGGGTCTGCCATATGCATCAAATCCCGACATATTCGGGGGGTATATGAATACCCGCAGAATAATGGGAGAGAGCGAAAATGATTCGTGAAAGCTAATGAGGTGGAGAAGATGAAAAGTAAAATAAACTTGAAAGAAAACGTAATACTATGACTCCGGATGAGAAAGTAGGAAGTTCACGTCAGCTTCAGTAATTTTGTTTGTTTCATGTCGGGTTCACCAATTTTGTACGTCGGAAAAGCGACAAGCGAGCGTGGGAATCTACAGGTAACTCTTCCGCGTACCCGATCTCCCGAGGTCGTGCCGAGACAGCCGGTGGGGATGGAATATGCGTGGGATGCAGACAGACTAGTTAGGCAATCTAATGTCTTCAATACGCACTAGTGGAATTTGTGAATCTAAGGCAAAGAAGGCCCTTCTAACCTGAATTGGTGTGATAGATCGATCGGCAAGGATGACTGCTCGAAGGTTCCAATCAATATCGAGCTCTGGCATGATTCGATCTATGGGTTGTGGAATATGTGGAAAATGACCTGGGATAGTTTCGTGTATGTCTCCAAATAAGGTCATATGGTGGGTAATGAATAAAATCGACTCTACGGATGATTCTCTGGCCTAGTCTAGAATTCTCTAGCTTTGTTAGCCGCTATATCTAGTAAGGATAACTGTTCGACGATGGTGGGTGTAAGTGGGGTAAATCTGAATACTAATATACGTAGGCCAGTGTCTATGTCTGATTGACTTATGGATTCGTTAGGTTGTGGGATTTGTGGATCACAACCGTAGACTCTTGGTTGTTGCGGTCCCACTATGGTCATGTACGAAATCAAGTCCTAATCCCTAGTACCCAATAATCATATGCTTTCTCAACTTCTATATTTAGGATCAATAACTGTGCGATCTTCTCAGAGTACCTCACAGGCGTTCTTGCAACCTAGATTCTTAGACTGGTATCTATATCTAGAAGAGTGTCTCCTGCATCTGGCTGTGGGACCAAAGGATCACAACCAAAGGTTTGTTCTCTTTTGAACCCTTCTACAGTCATGTGTATGTTTGCCTAAGGTAATCTGTAGTTCGGTTGATTCGACCAAAACGTGTGTGCTTGGTCGTTTTCTATATTTAATCCCCTCAACTGAGAGCTGATTTGTCGTAAATTTGTTGTTGTTTGGAAGATTTGTATTCTAAGGTTCTGGTCTATGTCAACTATTGCCGTGACGAGATTGGGTTAAGGCACAATTGGCTCAAATACGTATTCCCTGGGCTCCCTGGGTCCCGTGATTGTCATAAAAAACAATAATGTAAATCTAACTGCAACAAAGTAAATTTTAACTACATGGAATAAACCTAGAACATATATATAATTTCTATTATTGTATTTTCTGAGAAACTTGTAAGAATTTAAGAAAGCAGCTATTTAAACGTATCTAGAATTTGACAACTAAGATAAAACTTAAAACAAACAAAATAACCGAGTGCAGTTATTTGTCTGTGTAATTTGTAGATCTATTATAAATAATGAAATAACTTGCTTAATCTATTTTCCAGACTCTCGATCCTACCTCAGAAGTGAGGAATGAATCATAGTTTCTCAGAAACTATCAATCCCCACAGCGTCCTTGGCAATATCGAAAGTAAACTTAACTGAAAAGAAGCAATTATCTACTCTATTTGATATATTTCTAACTTTAGAACTTTGAAAGCTAGAACCTGGATTCTGCAGAACAGTGGCGAATCCAATGCTGCGTATGATCTTGTCCCCTCAGTACGATCTCCTCGTTCCTTCGTATTCACGTGAATCCAGAAAAGCGTGTAATGCTAGCATCAACAGAAGCAGATATTGGGACAAAGGTAGCTCAGAATATAGACTGAATATAATGCGAGTAGGAGAGGGATAGCGCAAGAGTACAGAGCTTGGCTTATGCAATTCCTAGTGGGATTTATTGCGAGTCATGCAACATAAAGCGTCCAGAACCTGAAACTATTCTGTTTTGAGGAGCAAAACCTGCAACTTTAATGGCTTCCTAAGCTATTCTACTCCAATGGCTTGGGTGAAATAACAACACTGCCTGCACAAGATGGATATGTGGCTTACCAACAACTGAACAATGCTAACTAAACATGCAAAGAATTGAAACTATGGCTTCTAAGAAAAATAATAGACTGAACTATTGAAAATGAGAGCATGAGAAGTGAATGAGGGGTAGACCCTTTGTTTTAGCACAAGCCATTTATTTGTAGCTTTTCATTCACCCAAAGATCAAAACCAAACTGAACTCTAAAACTATAAACAATGGCCAAACACTATTCCAGGGGACCAAAAACATAAATGCAAGCCTAAGTCGGCAAAAAAAGCTGGTGAATCGTTGATTTTTACGTGAGTCGCGTTAAAAACGCTTTCTGGAAAACGCGTAAAGGACCGCCGCTTTGAGTAGGGCGGCGGTTTCGTCACTGAAGAGCAAAAAGGCCAAGAAAAGAGGGGAAAAGGGAAAAACAAAGCACGCGGGGGCTAAGAGGGGCATACGGGATGTTAACGCATACTTGGAGATCTTTTCCGGATCTCGAACACCTTGCGAGGAGACCTGTATCATCATTGGGGCACTTGTTACGTTGTTTCGGTAGTACAATACCTTACAATTTTGGGTACGTACAGTGACCTAAGAAGCTATACATCCTTGAAATCAATCTGTAAGAGTATAAGTATGAAGATTCAAAGAGAAACTCAACATGTTGGGAAAATATATTGAAGCTAATGTAGCAATGAAGTAGAGCCCATAATCTAAAAATTTGGAGAACCTTCTAGGAAAAACATGAAACTTTATAGTTAGAAACATATATTTTCTCTTGTTTATGAAGGAATAGATGATTATGTGACATTCAAGAAATACCTCTTAGTGATAGAGTCGACAATAAGAACTAAATCAATAAACTTGTAATTGTGCCTCTCATCCAACAACTATGAGCTACACAACATGCATTGACCTAGAAAGTAGAAACTGTATCAAGCGCATTGCTCATAAGGTTGATATCTATCACATAGCCTAAGAATCCAACATTTCCTACATCTCCACCATAAGAAAGCTCAATTTTGAATATTTTTTAGATTTCCAGGGTCAAAGTATTTTGTAGGACTAGAGTTTTTATGAGAAAGGATATTTTTCTTGAAAACTCATAAAGGGTAGCCACCTAGTTGTGTTATCCTATTAAAAACCCATACATGTGATATGTTAGTATGTGTTACTTAGTTGAAAACCTACAAGGGTGGCTAAGTAGTGTGTAGAGGTGAAAACTAGTAAAAAACACTTATAAAAATATGAATATAGCTTCAAATTTCAGTACTTAATGAGTAGTAGCTAGTTTTGATAACTAATGTCAATTTTTGAATAATAAAAAAGGCCTAATCTAAGCCACCAATATATCGAGATGAGACAATTATTTAATTTTGGGTGACTGTTAGGGGGATTTTGGGAAGCCAATCTTGTATGCATATGTAAGTAAACAACTTAAGTAAAGTTGTAGTGATCAAGTGAAAGATAATTTTACACATAATAAAATTTGGAATTGCAAAAATATTTTAACACTTACATAACAAGAAGAGGACACTGAAATGAATAGTTAGAGTATGAACAACCAAATGCAAATCTATAAGCTTTTGTAAGGCTCACATGGGAAATGATAGTCTTCCCTAGCTCTGTGCACTTCACTTTATGATTAATCTGAAGAAATATTGCATGATTATACTATATGTTATTATTTTGTGAAGTTTATCTTTATATATCTCATGTGTATGTGAGGAAGTCCAAGTTGTAGTACAAGAATGTATGTAACACTTAGTTTCCATAATTATGTCAAGAGTTATTCTAAAATAGTAGCCATATGGGGTAGTGGTGAACTCTAATGTTTAGATTTTTTTTAAATTCATGGGTGGCCTTACGTTTGAATTTCATTTGATCATCACACGCTAATTTGAAACTCAAATTTGATGTCCATTTGACGTTCACTTAAATGGTTTTTTTCTTTTTTACTTTGAGAATTCAATAAAAAATCAGAAATTATCTTGGTAGTATAGTGAATTTTGGAGCCCCCCCTTTTTAGAAAGAGTATTTAATAGATATCAACATACTTGTAGACACTGAGGCCATTTGTCACAAGTCCGTGAAAAAAACAAGTGTCTTGAGATTGAAATATCTTAACAATTTTCAAATATATATATTTAAGACATTTTCACTAGTTTATAATTATGAACTCGTGTGAAATCCAATATGAAAATTTATTCTTTTCAATAAAAAGAAAAAATAATGAAAACTTAATTTCCTACAAATAATAATGGTCAAGCTCTAGGCTACAATTTTCAAGGATTTCTAGGATTGTTACTAACATTAAAAGGTGAAAAGTAATCACCTAAATGAAAATTAGAACTCAAATTCATGGAATTTAAGTCCAAACTAATCATTAGAATTTTGATTTTATTTACTGGAGTTTCATATAAGAGAAGAGGAGTAGTAGTTGAGACCCTTAACTTCAAGGACACATATGATGACTTATAGGCTCTAAAAAACAAGTTTACATGGCTTAACTTTTAAATTTTGTAAAAAGGTAGTTTTTTTATATTTTTAATTGAATAAATTTACATTAATTTGCATTATTCAAATGACTATCCATTTTATTGAATGAAAACGAGTAGATAAAATATGCAATATTGAAAATAAATTAACATAAATACAAAATGTTTAACGCATAATGTTGTGCATGAAACTATGTAACAAAAGGTGACATGTGTATTAACTTCACATATACCATTTTAAATGTGGTATAGGTCCCAATGGCTATTGTAATGAGCTCATACTTTACCTTTTCTTCCCCTCTTTCTAGAATTGTGGATATCATATTCATTTCTACAAGGTTCTACTTTGTAAAATGCATGAACTCTATAAAATGCTTTGACTCTACAAAATGTCCAAATGTTTATTTGTGGATGTGGTTATGATGACTATTACTACCCTGTTATGAGTTTTGACATATGAGGCGAGGGTTTTTAAATCTTCATCGAGCTTATGACCTAATTTAATTTTAAATGTTAGTGCTTGTCAAATTTTCATGTTTCACTTATAAAATAATACAATTTTCATTCGGGTCACATATACTCGTATCCAACTATAAATTTAAATATGAACATAAGCCCAGAAAACATTGAAAATCCTTATCTTATGTGTTTATTCTTTACTCATTAATTTTTGAAATTATAATAATGTATAAAAAATGAAATAAATTTCTGGAATAACATATTTCACAAAAAAAAGTTACAAATTTGGATATCAATTTTTATTAGTTTTGATGTGTTACAAAATACAGTGAACTATTGTGCCTTATTGTGGTGAAGCATGGTAGTGTGATGCATAATAAAGTAGTGAGAGATGAAATTACATCTATAAACCACAATCCAAGTGTTTTATAGAGTTGAAGTGTAACAAACACCAACATTTAAAACAAGCACCAACATTTCAAATATGAAACCTTAACAAGCACCCAAATTTAAAATAAGAAACCTTATTGAACACCAACACATAAAATGTTGGAATGCCTATTTTTGGGTGTAATGTCAATGATTATCACCACCTGTTATGATTTTTGACATATAAGGTGGGGGTTTTTAAATCACCATTGAGCTTATTATCCATTTCTTATTTTAAATGTCGATGCTTGTTAGGATTTTTTTTACTGCTAAAATATCTTTATTTCTATTTGGGTCATATATACTTGTATCCAGTTATGAATTTAAATATGATTATGTAGGACATAAATCTAGATAATGTTATTTTAGTAGAAAAATATGTATGTCAATTATAACATTTTATTTGAATCTTGCAACTCTATCCCAAAGAAAAAATTTTACAACTTAAGAATATATTGACACAAACATTGATCTTTAGTTGTTATAAACATTGACATGTACACATTATGTTGTGAAGGAATGAAAAAAAATCAATGAAATATGATTTGAAAAGTGGAAAGTGTATTAACTTCCACCTATAGTGCCTTAAATATTGTTTTAGGTGACATTAACTATAGTAAATGAGTCCATACTCTACCTTTTCTCCCTCATTTTCTAGCATTGTCAACACCTATTTGTTTATGGGAGCTTGGACTTTGTAAAAAAATTGACCTCTATGATAAATGGCTTAAAAGAGAGAATTCCATCTTGGTTGGGTTCACTTATGTTGGAATGTCATAGTACAGAACACTATCTCACTATTTTTTAACACATCAAAGCTAATGAAAAACATATATGATTAGAATTTTTAAATCTTCACTTAGCTTGGACTTTGCAAAATGCTTGGACTCAAAAAATAATGGGGACGAATGAATCTAGATGTCATAAATTGTTTAAAGCTTGAGCTTTGATCAACACAAACTTCTTTATGTAATTGGTGTAATTGAGAGTAATGGTTTTTTGTGTTTAAAAATGTTTCTATAAAATGATTAGGTTCTAGTTAGTAAAATGTGCCTACTTAAATGTTTATGCAATGTATAAATTCAAAGGCAAGTTATGCAAGAATACATAAACCATCTTTGATCAATGAAGATGAAAGGTTTGTGATTATAAATTCTTAAATTGTAAATTGTTTACCCTGGTATCTACACACTCAAAGTAGTAAAGAGAAATATATCATTTTATAGAAACAATTTTTAGCACCAAATAACCATTTCCACTCAATTAAAATTGTTATACATGTAAGTTTGCGACAATAAATTCATAAGTTGTAAACTTCTTGCACTGGGATCTATAAGCTAAAAATAGTAAAGTGGAAAGAGCTACAAGATTCAAATCACATCTTTGATGTTTTTTGTACTTATATTTTATATCTTGCAAGCAAAATTATACATTATATTCACTTTGAAGTGTGAACATTATGTGTTAGTGTAAGTTTTTAATTCCATCTTATGGTTTTTCCTACACATGTATTTAGCTTTCGTAGGTGTCTTTGGAATAAATATGAGTTAGTTATGCATTCTATTTTTGTGATGTGTGTTTCACCTGTCCAGGGGGAGGTTATGCATCTCTTCTTCCTATTTATATACCTTTTCTCAAGCTATTTAATCATTTTAAATACAAGTTATTATTCTTCTCATGTTTCATTCCTCTCTCGCAACATGACTCTTCTTACAATTCCATTTTTCATGTTATAAGTGTGTTTGAATCCTTTCAGTCCTCAATCATGTCCCAATCTCACATGGTATTAGAGTAGAATCTAGTAAATGAATGCCTTCATTTTTTTATGATTTATTTTATAATCTTGAGTATTTAAGCCTGTAAGTTACAAATCATTTATTTTATGAGTATGCTCTTCTATTGCATCGTTAATAGGGCAATCATTAGTTGGTAATTTTTTTAGGGATAATGAAGTATGCCATCAAGTTCCAAACATGCCAAAAATCTAGAAATGATTGTAAACTTGAGCATATTATTCAAGATAGAAAAATCTAGTCACACCCATTTTTGAACCATAACCCCTAGTCATATAATAATTTATTCCATGGTCATGACCAAGACAAGGGGGCTTAGCTAAGATTTGCAAGGCTGAATATATTTTTGGGTTAGATCAATAAGTGATGAAATTAGTAATTGCAAGAACTTATAAAATACATAACTTTATGCAGTCAACATTTTTTTTGAAAGAACATATTTTTTCAAGATCATCACATTAGTTTTGTTTCCATATTATTATTTTCCCTATATGATATAATTTCAAGTATTGTTGAAAATATAAAGTTTTAAACTTATCTAATCTTGGGGAGTTTCAGGGGATTTCTTTGTGTCTTGCGTTCTCTCTTGCACTTTCATTTATGTAAATCTTTTGTTTACTACATTATGGATCAAACGTTGTTTTTCTTCTCACACCATATAACTATAATGAGTGGAAAAATAAAGTACTAATATTTGTGAGTTAGGGTTTACACAAAATCACTGTGGGTACTGAAATCGAGCTAGCCCTAGATGCAGAAAATTCTAAGTGGTTTAACTAATGTAGTGAGGCTTGTTGTGTACAATTTCTATCATTATCTCACAACTTTCTCTTTCACATTGAATATATAAACACACTAATAAGGTTTGGACCATTTTGGAAGTACGATGTAATGAGGGGTCATGACCTAGAGAATGAGCTCATTAGTTTGAGAATGAGTTCACTAGTTTGAGTCTAAGCATATTTGACACAATAACATACTTATTCAACAAATTCAAGTCGCTTAGGTTGCAATTAAAACTATGTGACATAAAGAAAAATGATGAAAAATTGATCCTCTCAATTCTTTCTAAGTTAGGTCATGATTATTTTGTTTTTATTTATACCTTCCACACCAGGAGTGTCCTTCGAGATATATGGACCATGTCATCCTTAGATGATTTTTCAACCTTCTTGACTAGGGAGATAAATAAGATTATTTGTATGGGTACATTGAAGTCCTCTAAGTCACATGCCCTAATTAGTAGTCATGAAAAATATAAGGCTTTAAGTATCAAGGACAAGAAACAAAATAAGGACAATGAGAAAAAAATTAATGTTGCTTCCAAAACAACAACTAAGACCTATTTTTCATATGCCAACCTAAGAAAGAAAAGGTTGAATTTTCTTTCTATAAGAGAAATGGGAACGATGAACATAAATGTATGAAGCAATAAATTTATCATTTAACAAATATTCTTAGTAAAAAAAAAACATAAGTGTCCTTGATTTCTTCAAACAAAGTCCATCTACTCAATAGTCCTCTAAGGCAAAATATAGTGGTAAGGAGAAAGGAAAGGGAAAATCCTTTATAACAATTGCATCCAAACCGTCCACATGGGTGATTGATTATGGTGTTTTGCATTACATGGCTTCATCACAGGACCTTTTCTCATCCTTAGAGCCAAGTTTATGCTTTCTATTTTGATGGGTGATGATAGTTTTGTAGAAGTTTTTCGGAGAAGGTTTATTGAAGTGAGTGATGGAGCATTTCAAGATGTTCTATGTGTTCCCTCGCTATCAACTAGTTTTCTATTTATTTATTAGATCACTCACATTTTTTCAAGTAAGAGAGTTGAGTTTACCCTATATTTTGTGGTTATTAGGGAGTTGCACAGTGATTCTATAGTGGCAATGGGGAGAGAAGATCATCGATCATGGTTATACACCTTCTCACACTTTGTTGATAATGAGGATTCTTCTTCTAGTTCAAATGATGAGAGAATTGATAGGGACAAACTTCCTTCCTCTCCCCTTGATTGATGAATCTCCTCCTAACTCTCTAACTTTGGGTCCTCTTTGGGATATACAAACACTGCACAATGTATGTGATTGGGTTGAGGATTCATCAAATACTAGATGGACATGTTCACATTTCTAGGGTATTCCATGTGTCTTTATTTCCTCTGCTTATAATTCATAGTATTTTTTGTGAGGCATCTAACACTTCTAAGTGGGATATAATTATGCATTAGGAGCATAGTTTCTTAATTAGGAATCACACTTGGGATTCAGTACACCTTTCTCAGGAAAGGAAGATTGTTAAACAAATATGGATCATAAAACAAAATTTGTAGCTAATGGGACTGTGAATAAGTTTAAATCATGACTAGTAGTAAAAGTTTTTTCACAAGTTTTGGGCATTGACTATACCGAGACCTTTGCACCGGTTGTAAAGATGAACTCTATCCAATTCACTCTTTCCATTTTCACACCTCACCATTGAGAGGTTCATCAGATGGATATGAAGAGTGTATTTCTTCGCAGTGACCTTAAGGAGGAGATATATATGGAGAAACCACAGGGTTTTATATAGGATTCTTGCCTATTATACAAACTTTAAAAATCTACATATGGCCTCAAATATGCCCCTCAGGCTTGGTTTTCCAAAATAGATTCATTCCTTCTAATCGTTGGGTTCATTATATTCCATTCTGATCCAAATGTTTACATTTTATAGTAGGATATTCACATATGATTTTGGTTTTGTATGTTGATGACCTATTGATCATAAGGAGTTCTTCATCCTTTGTTGCAGTAGTGAAAATTGCTCTACATAATAAGTTCTCCATGATTGACTTGGGTTTGTTGCAATAATTCCTTGGGATTGATATTTCACAGTCAAACTTAGGGATCATTATTGCACAATCCAATTCTGCTTTTTTATTTTCTCACATAATAGGGATTTTTTAAAGAATGGATCCCTAAAAAATTCTATGATATCCTAGAAAATCCTAGAAAAGGGGTATTATTCTATTGGCTAATATTTGGAAAAAATCTCCAAGAATGTGTAAATTGATTATCAATTCCATCGGATCCTTCAATTTATTTTTTTATTATATGGTGAATTAAATACAATATTTAAAATAATTTATTATGACATACCATCCCTTTTGGATTGTTTCTTCTAAAAGTGACATCTTTTCTCTTGCTCTCTCTTTGAAATTTCATTGTGATCTTTTATTGCTTCGTCATAACTAGAAAGTTCTTGTAATGCTGCAGTTATTCTGCCCAAAAATCATACAATTTTTTTTGAAAAATTGCATTAGCTAATTTTATAGCAAAAAAACCAACACATATAGGGCCCAATACATGCTAGCAATGTGTAGACACTAAATCACACACTTGGGTAAATTTCTAGGTCCTAATCACATACCACTATTCATATGATTCTTAAGTGAGAAAACTAGTAACTGACATATATCTTTGACCTCTTTTCTTTCGTTCTGGTTTCCTCTCTGGTCTTGCACACCCCACAACCCAATATGATAATCATTACTTTATCTTTCTTGACTCTGGACACCAACGCCTAGCCAAGATGCCAGCACCCAGGTGCCCTCGTCCCCTCTGGGTGTCCCCAACCTCTTTGTATCTTACTCGCCCCTTTTGGGCCTCTTTTATCTTTTGGGAATCTTGTTTTCTTATGGGTCATAATTTTAGTTGTCAATTACAAAATTCAAACAAGGGAATCATATAAATATAAAGCTATGTGACCATAATAAAATACCAAGCTTTAAACATCTACTATCACCACCTAAGGTTGCATCCAAAGGCATTCTAAGAGCATCAAAGCATCTATCTAGCACTCACTCAAGGGATAAGGGACTACATTTTCTGCATACACTTCATAGGAGGGGAAGTTCATTTTTTCATCCACACATCTACTTATATTGCTACATCTAGTTATTACTTGCTATCAAGTGCATCTTGCACAAGAGCTTCCTAGCGCACGATTCTACACACACAAAGAACTACATGGAGTATGAGATGTAGTGCAACACTCGGTTGTAAGTTCACTCTATCGGGTGATTTCTGGGTTCAGTCCGACTCCCCATTTACATCTTTTTTCTATTTAGGATTTGATGTGTTTTGGGGTTTTGCAGGAGACTATTTATTTTTCAGGTTACAGGTGAATTTTGCGGACATAGTGCAACATACATGTGAAAAACAATGAAGGTTAGTGACATTGGTGTGACACAAGAAGAATCAATTTCCAAACATTTTCGCAATCACATGCGCCTAGTAGCGGTCTCTAGTGCCTAGGCACCCCTGACCTAGCCCAAGTGCCCTGGTCCAACTTATTCCGATAATTCTACAATTTTTTGTGTGTTGTTGCGACAATTTCCTCCTCATGTTCATCAGTCTTCTAGTCTAACATACTTCGAGATTTATCGTAAAATAAGCTAAGTCTTTTATTCCCTCTCTTACACCTAGGGTTTCATTTTCATCTATAATTTTACTTGTGTCAAATCTATACTTTAGTGTTTTATCCATCACATGTGACTCTGCAATTATGGTTTTACAATTTCAACATTTGTTAAATCACAATGCACATACTAACATACAATATGAGAGTGTGGCCATGATAGTTGAGTGAGGAAAAGGCATTGAAATCAATGATACTTTTTAATATAAGTCTATTATTCACATTGCATACCAATTGTTAATATTTCTTAAGCAAACATGACATCCTGGGATAGTTTAGTGGGGTCAAACAAAACTAGAGTAAGAAAGGAGTACGTTAGAATATCTAGTAGTATAAGATTTTCATAAAAGGGTAGTGCTTACCTACAATGATCCAAATGAATAAACATATTTTAAATAAACCATACATGTTACTCAAAGATTTATGGAACCAAACTAGGCCAAATGCCTTATTTTCACTATCTTCTCCCTCCAGTACTAAACATTTGAAATAGTTCCTATTGAGGTTAAGTATGCTATTAATTTTTTAACACAAATGGGTACTACCATGCCTCATAGTTTCTTACTAAAGGTGTTTGGAGGTAAATCTATTTAAACATTTAATACTAATATGAAGGTCACACTCAATATTTAATTACTTTCACAGTGTAATAAAACTTCTTTTACAAAAAGTTGACTTAAGGAATTTCCATGGTCATGAATATAAATTGAAAAGATACTAAGTATTTACTCAAGTTTTAAATGGTAAGTGTTGAAACAAATTTCATTCATAATGAACATGCTATAATTCTAAATCTAATCGTAATGTATGTTACATATATGGATGGTGAACACTCCTAGCATATTGAAGTGAATAAAGAAGCTTCCATGGGGTTATATGACAATGGAAGCCCACTAATAAATGCATATTGATTATGACATAAGGCCAACAAATATTTTCAATAAAACATGTATTATTCAACAAATAGATCGAGGGTATAACCGATACATTATTGGATAACTAATCAATCAAAAGGATTATTATATATTTGTTTTCTTGAGTCTAATGAAAAAACCAACTTATAACCTGTAGCCTTGTATTAATCAAATTATACCTATAATCATCATGGATTTAGAATCATGTTGTATTCTCAAGATAACCACTACAATGGAGAACATTTTCCTTCCTATAAGTTGGAGGTGTATGATAAATGAAGGGGTTGGCCCAATTTTAAGAATAATCTTGAACAAGGTTGTAAGTATTATATGAGTAGTACTAGTTATGGATCGGGATAAGCCTTAGGCAAATTATGGTTATCATATGATGAAAACATGGATGTTATTTTATGAAATCAAATCTCATTTAATTATTTGAGTCTAAATTGCAACAATGTGGGTAAATATAATGCATTATTAATGTAAACCCACTTTCTATGTCTACAACATGTACACGTGATAGTAATGTAAATATGCATGTGCATATACATATGTATACATGCATGTATATTTATATATTAATGTACACATGATTTCATGTACATATTTCACATAAGTAATTATTCTCGTATTATTATTATTTTTACCCCACCAAGTCCAAATTTTATGAAATGGAGTACTAAATCACACACCTATTAAATGATTATATACATAAATCTAAAACAAGAAAAAATATTGTTGTTAGATAATACTTAGTATGACCATGTGTTTAAGTTGTCTAAACAATCATTTCAAGGTATTCATATTGAGAATAAAATCTCCAAGTTATAATTAGTTGTCCAAATTTAAGAATTCATGAAACAAGATATTATTGCAAACATCATTGTAGTCACCCTCATATTAATCTATAATAAAAGGATAGAAGGAAGTGTGCTTTATCTTCTATTTATTTTATGTCACACAAACTACACATTTTGTTTTTCCAATATAATTTTGGGAATGTCCATCTAACGATTTCCCTATTTAGCTCATGGATGTTAGTTCTTAGTTTTTCAAACAATGCGTTCATTTTTAAGCTTACAACCTCACAAGAGTAGGCTGGATGCTCAAGTTCATAGTTGATTATATATATACATATATATGTATATATGTATATATATGTACATATATATACATATATATGTATAGATGTATATATATGTAGATATATATATATGTGTGTGTGTGTGTGTGTGTGTGTATACACACACATATATATATCTGTGTGTGTGTGTATATATATATATGTATATATATGTGTGTGTGTGTGTGTGCATATCTATATATATATATATATATATATATCCTATATTGTGTGTAGAGTATCTCTATCTCTCTCTAATCCTAATATGTATGTGGTGTGTGGTTGTGTGTGTTGTGTGTGTGTGTGTGTGTGTATCTACACAC